>JAGSMT010000059.1:0-1200000 GCA_029286875.1 Lamproptera curius
GATACAATAAACCATTAATGCACATCCCAGGAATTAATGTTTCATTATTTTTATATTGTCTATTAACTTTCACATTTTATCTAATTAAGTTTCGTTTCTAGTGTTTAATAAAACGGCTTATATAAGACCATATGACTTCCACCGTTAAAACTAGTAGAACTGCGGTAATCTTATCAACTTATACATGCCGATTTGTTTTGATCAAATTCCCAACTATTGAAAACATATCCCCCAATAACCTTTAATAACATTCCTGGTTCTAATATTGCATTATCGGGTATTTGTCTACTTTTCCGTGCACCTTTTTTAGTTAAATTCTTTTAGTGTTTCAGTAAAACGGCTTATGAAATCGAATATCTAGATGGCTTGACCGTTAAAGCGAAGAACTACGGTATTTTTCCTTCCTGCCTTTTGTTTTGTCATAAATCAATTTGTTGTTAAAATATTCCCCATACAATAGCCATTGATGAACATCCCAGGTTTTCCCGTTGCATTATTTCGTTATTTTCTTAGACGTTCCATTTTTTTAATTAAGTTTCATTTCTATTTTCAATAAAACGCTTTATATCCCATATCTTGACCGTTAAATATAGTAGAACTCGGTTTTATCAACTTGTCATCCGATTTGTTTTTGATCAAGATTCATAACTATTTTAAAAATTCCCGAACTGCCAATTAATGCCATCCCATTTTAATGATTGCTTATCCGGGTATATTGTCTCTTGTCCGTGCACCTTTTTTTAGTTAAAATTCGTTTCGTGTTTCAATAAAACGGCTTATATAAGCCGATATTGATACCGCCGTTAATTATAGAACTTTCCGTATTTATTACATTAACTTTCTATTTGTTTTGATCATGATTCAATTTTATTGTTAAACTATTCCCCGATACAATGTTATTACATCCAGGTTTTTCATGATTGCATTATTTCGTTATATTGTCCTTAGACGTTCCTTTTTTATTTAATTAGTTTCGTTTCTTGTTTAAAAAACGGCATAACCATATAACTTAAACGACCGATAAATACTAGTAGAACTGCGGTATTTATCCGGCATACCGTTTGTTTTGATGATTCATTACTTTTTTTTTTCCCGATATAATAACTTTTCATCCCAGGTTTTAATAACTGCATTATCCGTGGTATATTGTCGACTTTATCGGTGCCACTTCTTTCAAATTCGATTCAATTTGGTGTTTCAATAAATTATATATGCCCTTAACTGTATGGATTGACCGTTCAATACTTGTAGAACTGCTTTATTTTAACTTCAACTCCTTTTGGATCATGATCATTTCTTTGTTTTAAATATTCCCCCCATACAATAGCACATTATGTCCCCAGTTTTAAATTGCATTATCCGGGTATTTGTCTTTAGACGTTACTTTTTATTTAATTAAGTTTCTTTCTGTGTTTCAATAAAAACGGCTTTTAAGCCATATAACTATATCGACCGATAAATACTAGTAGAACTGCGGTATATTATCAACCATACCGATTTGTTTTGATCAGATTCATTACTATTGTTTAAATTTATCCCCGATATATTGACATTAATCTCCCAGGATTTTTTCTGCATTATCATGGTATATTTCACTTATCCGTGCACATTTTTTAAATTAGATTCGTTTCCAGGTTCCAATCGGCCTTTATAAACCGATTAAACTAGGCGACCTTAAATACTAGTGAACTGCATCTTATCAACTTTAATGATTTGTTTTGATCAAGTTCAAACTATTTTAAAAATATCCCCCGATACAATAAACCATTAATCATCCCAGTTTTAATGTTGCATTATCGCGGTATATTGTCTCTTATCCTGCCATTTTTTTAGTTAGATTCCTTTCTGGTTTTAATAAAACGGCTTATAAACCGATATAACTAAATAAACGACCGTTTCCCGAAGAACTCCGTATATTCTTTCTTAACATGCCTTTGTTTGATCGTTCAATTTTATTTTAAAAATATATCCCCGATCAATGCCTTAAACATCCAGGTTTTAATATTGCTTACGTTATATTTCTACGACGTTCATTTTATCTAATTAAGTTTCGTTTCTAGTTTTCCAAAAAACGCTTTATAATACCATATAACTTGGCTTGACCTTAAATACTATAGAACTGCGTATCTTATCAACTTATACATCCGATTTGTTTTGATCAAGATTCCCTTTGTTAAAACTTATCCCCGATACAATCCATTAATCACATTCCTGGTTCTAATGATTGCATTATCGCGGTATGTTGTCTACCCGTCACCGATTAATTCGTTTGTAGTGTTTCAGTAAAACCTCAATAAACCATATAACTTAAAACGCCGTTAAATACTTGAAGAACTGCGGTTATAATTAACTTCAACTCCCTTTTGTTTTGATCAAGATTCTTACTATTTTAAAATATATCCCCATACAATAAACTTAATCTCCAAGTTTTAATGATTGTATTATCCGGGCATATGTCTACTAATCAGAAACCCCTTTCAAATTCGATTCTTTTGGTGTTTTCAATGAAGTGCTCGATAAATATAACTGTTGGATTGACAGTTCAATACTTGTAAAACTCGGTTATTATTAACTTCAACATGCCTATTTGTTTTGATCATGATTCATTTCTATTTTAAAACATTCCTCTGATACAATAGCACATTAAACATCCAGGATTTTCTGATTCTTTACTTTATTGTCTCAGACGTTCACACTTTTTTATTAAGGTTCGTTTCTGTGTTTCAATAAAACAGCAAAGCCGATATAACTAGATAACGACCGTTAAATCTTGAAGAACTGCGGTATATTATCAACTGCATGCCTTTTTTGATCAGATTCAAACTTTTATTTTAAACCCCCATAAATACCAATAAATGGACATCTCAGGTTTTTACGGAATGCTTTTTTGTATATTGTCTCTTGTCGTGCACACTTCTCTCAAATTCGTTCTTTTTGGTGTTTTAATGAAGTGCTCGATATAAGCCCAATAACTTGGATTGACCGTTCAATACTTTGAACTGCGGTATATTTCCGCATACCGATTTGTTTTGATCAAATTCATTACTATTGTTTAAATTTTCCCCCGAATTGCACTTAATGCCATCCCAGGATTTTAATCCATTATCGTGGTATATTTCGACTTATCCATACATTTTTAAATTAAATTCGTTTGGGTTTTAAAGCTTTAAAAAATTAAACTATCGACCGTTAAATACTAGTAGAACTGCGGTATCTTATCACTTATACATGCCAGTTTGTTTTTTTGATCCAAGATTCATAACTATTGTAAAATATATATCCCCGATACAATAGCACATTAATGCACATCCCAGTTTTAATGATTGCATTATCATGGTATATTGTCTACTTATCCGTGCACACTTTTTTGAATTGAATTCGTTTCTAGTGTTTCAATAAAACGACCTATATAAGCCCATATAATTACTTGACATCGTTAAATACTTGAAGAACTACGGTATATTATTGCAGCTAACATGCCTATTTTTGTCATGATTCAATTTTATAGTTAAATATATCTGATACAATAGCATTAATACACACACGGGATTTTAATGATTGCATTGTTTCGTTATTGTCTACTTAGACGTTCACATTTTGTTGAAATTAAGTTTCGTTTCTAGTGTTTCAATAAAACTGGCTTATAAATATATAACTATAACAGCTTGACCGTTAAATACTAGTAGAACTGCGGTATATTATCAACTTGTACACAAGTTGTTTTTGATCAGATTCATAACTATTGTTAAAATATATCCCGATACAATAGCATTAATGCATCCAGGATTTATGCTGCATTATCGTGGTATATTGTCGACTTATCCGTGCACATTTTTTAGAGTTAAGATTCGTTTCCAGTGTTCCAATAAAAGCGGCTTATATAAACCAGTTAAACTATATGGCTTGACTGTTAAATACTAGTAGAACTGCGGTATCTTATCAACCTACATGCCGATTTGTTTTGATCACAGATTCATAACTATTGTTAAAACATGTCCCCCGATACAATAGAACATTAACAATACATCAGGTTTTTAATGATTGCATTGTATGATATATTGTCTTCTTAAGGCGTGCATTTTTAAATTAAGATTCGTTTCAGTGTTTAATAAAGCGGCTTATATAAGCCTATATAACTTTTGTAACTTGACGTTAAATACTAATGCCAGAGACACAGTATCTTATCAACTTATACATGCCGATTTGTTTTGATCAAATTCATAACTATTGTTAAAAATATCCCCCGATACAATAGCACATTAATACACATTTGGATTCTAATGTTTGCATTATCGCGGTATATTGTCTACTTTCCGTGCCACACTTTTTTTTTGAATTAGAATCGTATCTAGTGTTTCAATAAAACGACTTATACAAGCCCTTATAATTATATGGCTTGACCCAGATGTCTAGTAGATTTGCGGTATCTTATCAACGCCATGCCATTTGTTTTGATCAAGATTTATAACTATTATTAAAACTGTCTGATACAATAGCACGATAATACACCCCAGGATTTTAATGATTGCATTATTTCGTTATATTGTCTACTTAGACGTTCACATTTTATTTAATTAAGTTTCGTTCTAGTGTTTCAATAAAGGCAACATATAAGCCCATATATAACCATATGGCTGACCGTTAATACTTGAAGAACTTACGGTATATTATTACCTTCAACATGCCTATTTTTTTTGATCATAAATCAGACAGTTGTTGAAATATATCCCCCGATACAATAGCACATTGATGAACATCCCAAGTTTTCATGATTGCATTATTTCGTTATAGTGTCTACTTAGACGTTCACATTTTGTTGAGTAGATTCATTTCTAGTGTTCAATAAAACGACATATATGCTTATATAACTATATATTGACCGTTGTCTATAGTAGAACTGCGGTATATTATCCAACTTGTACATACCGATTTGTTTTTGATCAAGATTCATAACTATTGTTACAAATATATCCCCGATACAATAGCACATTAATGCATCCCGGTTTATTGGTGCATTATCGCGGTATATTGTCTACTTGTCCGTACACACTTTTTTACGAAGTAAAGATTCGTTTCTAGTGTTTCAATAAAACGACCTGTAAGCCGATATATAACTAGATGGCTTGACGTTATGCCTTAGAACTACCGTATATTATTATCATTAACATGTCTATTTGTTTTTGATCATGAATTTAATTTATTGTTAAACTATATCCCCCGATACAATAGCATTAATACACACATCCCAAGTTTTCATGATTGCATTATTTCGTTATATTGTCTGCTTAGACGTTCTTTTATTTAGGTAAGTTTCGTTTCTAGTGTTTCAATAAAACTGGCTTATATAAGCCGATATAACTATAAACGACCGATAAATACTAGTAGAACTTTAAGTATATTATCAGCTTGTACATACCGATTTGTTTTGATCAAGATTCATTACTATTGTTGAAATTTATCCCCGATATATTAGCACATTATTAATACTGTCCCAGGATTTTAATAACTGCATTATCGTGGTATATTATTGTCTATATCAGTGCACCACTTCTTTCAAATTCGATTCAATTTTGGTGTTTCAATAAGTGCTCGATATGCCCATATAACTTTGCTGTGGATTGACCGTTCAATACTTGCTTAGAACTGCAGTATAGTAATAACTTCAAGCTTGGCCACCTATTTGTTTTTTGATCAACATTACATTTCTATTGTTTAAATATATCCCCCGATACAATAGCACATTAATGCACATCCCCAGTTTAATAGTTGCATTATCATGATATGTGTCTACTTATCGAGCACATTTTTTTCAGTTAAGATTCCTTTCTAGTGTTTCATTAAAACAACATATAAATACGATATATCCAGGTAACTTGACCGTTAAATACTTGAAGAAGAACTACGGTATGTGTGCCGCTTCAACATGCCTATTTGTTTGATCCTTAAATCAATTTGATTGTTAAATATATCTGATACAATAGCACATTAATGAACATCCAGGATTTTCATGATTGCATTATTCGTTATAATGTCTACTTAGACATTCACATTTATTTAATTAAGTTTCATTTCTAGTGTTTTAATAAAACGGCTTATATAAGCCCATATAACTGTATGGATTGACCGTTTCAATACTTGTAGAACTGCAGTATAAAACTATCCAAGCAGCACATACCGATTTGTTTTGATCACTTGATTCATTTCTATTGATGACCATATCCCCAATACAGCCTTTTGATAATACCATCCCGGATTTTGTGATTGCATTATCATGATATATTGTCTACTTGTCCGTGCACTTTTTTTTTTTTTTAGTTAGATTCGTTTCTAGTGTTTCAATAAAACGGCTTATATAAGCCGATATAACTAGATAAAGCTTGACCGTTACATGCTTGAAAGAACTACCGTATATTGACTATCTTCAACGCTTTTGTTGTTTTTGTTGATCCTTGATTCAATTTTATTGTTAAATATATCCCCCGATACCACAATAGCACATTAATACACGCATCCCAGGATTTTCGTTTGCATTATTTTGTTCATTTATCTACTTAGACGTTCACTTTTATTTAATTGAGTTTCGTTCCTGGTATTTAATAAAACGGCTTATAAGCCGATATAACTATAATAAGCTTATTCGATAAATACTAGTAGAACTGCGGTATATTTATCAACTTGTACATGCCGATTTGTTTTGATCATGATACATTTCTATTGTTTAAATATATCCCCGATACAATAGCACATTAATACATCCCCGGATTTTAATGATTGCATTATCGCAGTATATTGTCTGCTTATCCGTACATTTTTTAGTTAAGATTCCTTTCTGGTGTTTCATTAAAACGAAGCATATAAAGCCGATATATCTAGATAGCTTGACCGTTAAATGCTTTGAAGAACTGTTGTCTTATCAACCCTTGTTAGTTGTTTTGATCAAGATTCATAACTATTGTTAAAATATATCCCCGATACAATAGCACATTAATACTGTCCCAGTTTAATGATTGCACATTATCGCGGTATATGTCTGTATCCGTACACACACTTTTAGTTAAGATTCGTTTCAGTGTTCAATAAAACGACTTACTAAAGCCCATATAATTAAATGAAAGCGACCGTTAAATACTAGTAGAGACACATTATCTTATCAACTTGTACATGCCGATTTGTTTTAATCAAAATCATGCTATTGTTAAAATATATCCCCCACGATACAATAGCACATTAATACACATCTGAGTTTTTAATGATTCTTATTTCGTTATATTTTTCTGTAGACGTTCATTTTGTTTGGTGGTTTCGTTTCTAGTGTTTCCGACAATGCATTGCCAACGCTAAGCGACCGTTAAATACTAGTAGAACTGCGGTATCTTATCAACACTTCCTTGTTGCCGATTTGTTTTTGTTATGATTCATTTCTTTTGTTAAAATACCTGTCCCCCGATACAATAGCACGATATTACATCCCAGTTTAATGATTGCATTATCACTTGTTATGTGTCTACTTAACCAATGCACACTTTTTGAATTAGATTCGTATCAAGTGTTTTAATAAAACGACTTATATAGCCCATATATTATATGGGCTGGACAGGTAAATACTAGTAGATTTGCAGTATCTTATCCAACTTATGCCGATTTGTTTTGATGAAGATTCATAAATATTGTTAAAATATATCCCCCGATACAATAGCACATTAATGCACTCCCGTTTTAATGGTGCATTATCGCGGTATCATGTCTACTTATCGATACACACTTTTTGGGTAAGATTCGTTTCCAGTGTTTCAATAAACTTATATAAGCCGCCTCGTTCATTAAGCTTGACCGTTAAGCACTAGTAGAACATTATCTTATCCAACATACATGCCGATTTGTTTTTGATCAAGAATCTTAACTATTATTTAAAATATATCCCCGATACAATAGCCATTAATGCACATCCCAGTTTTAATGATTTTGTTATCGCGGTATATTGTCTACTTATCCGTTACATTTTTTGAATTGAATTCAGCCTCTAGTGTTTCATTAAAACATATAAGCCGATATATCTAGATAAGCTTGATAATTAAATACTAGTAGAACTGCAGTACCTTATCAACTTATACATTACCACGATTTGTTTTGATCAAAGATTCGCAACTATTGGTGTTAAATATATCCCCGATACAATAGCACATTAATGCACATCCCCGGATTTTAATGATTGCATTATCGCGATATATTGTCTACTTATCCATTTTAGTTAGATTCGTTTCCAGTGTTTCAATAAAACGACTTATATGACCATATAATTATTAAACATTGGGTAAATGCTAGTAGAACTGCCAGGTATCTTATCAACATGCATGCCGATTTTGTTTTGATCAAGATTCACTTAACTATTGTTAAAAATATATCCCCCCGATACAATAGCACATTAATACACATCCCAGGATTTTAATGATTGCATTATTTCGTTATATTTTCCTGCTTAGACGTTCACATTTTATTTAATTAAATTTCGTTTCTAGTGTTTCAATAAAACGAAGCATATAATACATATAACTATATGGCTTGACCCGCTTAAAAAATACTAGTACAGAACTGCGGTATATTATCAACTTGTACATACCGATTTGTTTTGATCCAGATTCATTACTATTGTTTTAATTTATCCCCCGATATAATAGCACATTAATGCACATCAGGACACCTTAACTGCATTATCGTGGTATATTCGGCACTTATCCCGTGCACATTTTTAAATTAAGATTCGTTCAGTGTTCCAATAAAGCGGCTTATATAAACCAGTTAAACTATATGAAGCAACCGTTAAATACTATAGTAAATTTGCGGTATCTTATCAGCTTATACATGCCGATTTGTTTGATCAGATTCATAACTATTGTTAAAATATATCCCCAATGCAATAGCATTAATGCACATCCCCAGTTTAATAATTGCATTATCGCGGTATATTATCGACTTATCCGTGCATTTTTTTAAATTAAGATTACGTTTCCAGTGTTCAGTAATGGCTTATATAAACCGATTAAACTATAACTGACCGTTAAATACTAAGTAAAACTACATTGTCTATCTAACCTACACATGCCAGTTTTAATTTTTGATCAAAGATTCATAACAATTGTTAAAATATATCCCCGATACAATAGCGTGTACGCCAGTTTTAAGCAGTTGCATATCGCGGTACTCTGTCTACTTATCCGTCACACTTTTTAGTTAAGATTCGTTTCAGTGTTTCAATAAAACATTATATAAGCCCATATAATTAAGTAAACCGATAGGCGTTAAAATACTAGAAGTGGGCACCCGCGGTATCTTATCCAGCTTGTACATACTTGATTTGTTTTAGTCAAAAGGAATCATAACTTGTGTTAAAATATATCCCCGATACAATAGCATTAATACGCATCCCAGGATTTTAATGATTGCATTATTTCGTTATATTTCTGCTTAGACGTTCACATTTATTTAATTAAGTTTTCGTTTCTAGTGTTTCAATAAAACTGACTTATATAAGCCCGCCATAACTATAATAACCCGACCGTTAAATACTAGTAGAACTTTGCGGTATCTTATAACTTATACATGCCGATTTGTTTTTTATTATGATTCATTTCTTTTGTTTAAAATATATCCCCCGATACAATAGCACATTAATGCACATCCCCGGATTTTTAATGGTGCATTATCGCAGTATATTGTCTATCGTGCACACTTTTTTGTAGTTAAGATTCGTATCTAGTGTTTTAATAAAACTTGACTTATATAAGCCCATATAATTATATGACTGGACCGTTAAATACTAGCCGTTGCGGTATCTTATCAACATACATACCAGTTGTTTTGATGAAGATTCATAAATATTGATAAAATATATCCCCCCGATACAATAGCATTAATAATGCATCCCAGTTTTGTGAGTTGCATTATCGCGGTATGTGTCTACTTATCCGTGCACACTTTTTTAGTTAAGATTCGTTTCCAGTGTTTCAATAAAACGACTTATATAAGCCCATATAATTCGTAAACTGACCGTTAAATACTAGTGGAACACGGTATCTTGTCAACTTGTACATGCCGATTTGTTTTTGATCGAAATCATAACTATTGTTAAAATATATCCCCCGATACAATAGCACATTAATGCACATCCCCAGTTTTAATGATTGCATTATCGCATTATATTGTCTACTTATCCGTGCACATTTTTTGGTCAGATTCCTTTCTAGTGTTTCCGATGAGCAGCACTGTAAGCCGATATATCTAGATGGCTTGACCGTTAAATACTAGTAGAGACACGGTGCCTTATCAACTTATACATGCCGATTTGTTTTGATCAAGATTCATAACTATTGTTAAAATATATCCCCCGATACAATAGCACATTAATGCACATCCCGGTTTTAATGATTGCATTATCGCCGGTATATTGTCTACTTATCCGTGCACACTTTTTAGTTAAAATTCGTTTCCAGTGTTTCAATAAAACATTATATAAGCCCATATAATTAAATGGCTTGACCGTTAAATACTAGTAGAACTGCATCTTATCAACTTGTACACCGATTTGTTTTGATCAAGATTCATAACTATTGTTAAATATCTGATACAATAGCACATTAATGCATCCCAGTTTTAATGATTGCATTTCGTTCCTGTTTTCTACTTAGACGTTCACATTTTTGACTGGTGAGTTTCGTTCCAGTGTTTCCAATAAAAGCAGCTTATAAGCCCATATAACTATATGGCTTGACCCTTAAAATACTAGTAGAACTGCGGTATATTATTAACTGTTAATACCGATTTGTTTTGATCAAGATTCATAACTATTGTTAAAATATATCCCCGATACAATAGCACATTAATGCATTCAAGATGTAAATGATTGCAGTATCATAGTATAGTATCTACTTGTCCGTACACACTTTTTTTAGTTAAGATTCGTATCTGAGTGTTTTAATAAAACGACTTATATAAGCCCGCCAATTATAGCAAACCTTACATTACGTTAAATACTAGTAGATTTGCGGTATCTTATCAACTTATACATGCCGATTTGTTTTGATGAAGATTCATAAATATTGTTAAAATATATCCCCCGATACAATAACACATTAATGCATCCCGGATTTTAATGATTTGCATTATCGCGGTATTGTCGACTTATCCGTGCACATTTTAAATTAAAGATTCGTTTTCAGTGTTCCAATAAAGCGGCTTATATAAACCGATTAAACTGTATGAAGCTTGACCGTTAAATACTAGTAAGAACTGCGGTATTTTATCAACTTATACATGCCGATTTGTTTTGATCCAAGATTCATAACTATTGTTAAAATATATCTAATACAATAGCACATTAATACACATCCCAGTTTAATAAATTTACATATCTCGATATAATCGACTGTGTCATTGCACATTTTTTAAATTAAGATTCGTTTCCAATGTTCAATAAAGCAAGCTTATATAAACCGATTAAACTATAGCAAGCTTGATAATTCGTACTACAAGTAGAACTGCGTATCTTATCAACTTATACATGCCAGTTTGTTTTGATCAAGATTCGCTATTGTTAAAATATATCTGATACAATAGCACATTAATGCACATCCCGGATTTTAATGATTGCATTATCGCGGTATATTATCTACTTATCCATTTTGCGTTGAATTCGTTTCCAGTGTTTCAATAAACGGCTATATAAGCCTTATATAATTAAATGAAGCGACCGTTAAATACTAGTGGAGACTACGGTATCTTATCAACTTGTACATGCCGATTTGTTTCAGTCAAGATTCATAACTATTGTTAAAATATATCCCCGATACAATAGCACATTAATACACATCTCACGATTTTAATTATAGCATTATCGCGGTATATTGTCTGTATCGGTGCACACTTCTTTCAAATTCGATTCAATTTTGGTGTTTCAATGAAGTGCTCGATATATGCCCATATAACTGTATGGATTGACCGTTCAATACTTGTAGAACTGCGGTATGTGTGCTTCAACATGCCTATTTGTTTTGATCATGATACATTTCTATTGTTTAAATGTATCCCCGATACAATAGCACATTAATGCATCCCAGTTTTAATGATTGCATTATCGCGGTATATTGTCTGCTATCCGTGCACATTTTTTAGTTAGGAATTCCAACAAAAGTGTTTTCATTAAAACGGCTTATATAAGCCGATATATCTAGATAAACGAACGTTAAATACTTGAAGAACTACGGTATATTGACCCACCTTCCAACATGCCCTGTTGTTTTGATCATAAATCAATTTGATTGTTAAAATATCCCCGATACAATAGCACATTAATAGGAACTGTAGGATTTCATGATTGCATTATTTCATTATATTGTCTGTAGACGTTCACATTTATTTAATTAAGTTTCATTTCTGATGTTTCAATAAAACGAAACATATAAGCCCATATAACTATAACTTGACCGTTAAATACTAGTAGAACTGCGGTATATTATCAACTTGCTTACATACCGATTTGTTTTGATCTTGATTCATTTCTATTGGTAAAATATGTCCCCCGATGCAATAGCACATTAATGCATCCCCAGTTTAATGATTGCATTATCGCGGTATATTATCTGCCCATCCGTGCACTTTTTTGGTTAAAGTTCGTTTCCTAGTGTTTCAATAATAAAACGGCTTTATATAAGCCGATATAACTGGAGAGTAACGTAGTTACATATGAAGAACTACCATGTGTTATTATCTTCAACAGCCTGTTGTTTGATCATGATTCAATTTATTGTTAAATATATCCCCGATACAATAGCACATTAATACACATCCAGGATTTTCACTTGATTGCATTATTTCGTTATATTGTCTGCTTAGACGTTCCACTTTTGTTAATTAAGTTTCGTTTCTAGTGTTTCAATAAACGACATATAAATGGAAATATAACTATGTAAACTTGACCGATAAATACTAGTAGAACTGCGGTATATTATCAACGTACATACCGATTTGTTTTGATCAAGATTCATTACTATTGTTGAATTTGTCCCCTGATATAATAGCACATTAATGCACATCAGGTTTTAATAACTGCATTATCGTGGTATATTGTCGACTATCCGATGCACATTTTTTAAATTTAAGATTCGTTTCCAGTGTTCAATAAAAGCGGCTTATATAAAACAAAATTAAACTATAGCAAACGACCGTTAAATACTAGTAGAACCTGCGGTATCTTGTATCAACTATACATGCTCCCCAGTTGTTTTGATCAAGATTCACTTCTTGTTAAAATATATCCCTGACCACAATAGCGATAGTACATCCCGGATTTTAATAATTACGGTATCTCGGTATGTCGTGTGTCCGTGCATTTTTAGAATTAGATTCGTTTCCAATGTTCCAATAAAGCGGCTTATATAAACCGATTAAACTATAACAAAGCAGCCGTTAAGCTACTAGTAGAACTATGGATTAATCTTATCAACATACATACCGATTTGTTTTGATCCAAGATTCATAACTATTGTTAAAATACTTCCATTATTAGCACATTAATGCATCCCGGATTTTAAGCAGTTGCATTATCTTTGATATAGTATCTCCTCTATCATCGTGCACACTTTTTTTGGATTAAGATTCGTTTCCAGTGTTTCAATATTAAAACACCCTTCATCCCGCATATAATTAAATGGCTTGACCGTTAAATACTAGTAGAACTGCGGTATCTTATCAACTTGTGCATGCCGATTTGTTTGATCAAGAATCATAACTATTGTTAAAATATATCCCCCGATACAATAGCACATTAATGCTACACACATCTCACGATTTTAATTATAGCATTATATCGCAGTATATTGTCCTACTTATCGGTGCACACTTCTTTCGATTCGATTCAATTTTACGGGTGTTTCAATGGAAGTTACTCGATATACTTTTATATAACTTCTGTATGGATTGACGTTCAATACTTGTGTAGAACTTTACGGTATATTATTAACTTCAACATACTATTTGTTTTGATCATGATACATTTCTATTGTTTAAAATATATCCCCGATACAATGGCACATTAATGCCATCCCGGATTTTAATTGCATTGTCGCGGTATATTGTCTACTTATCCGTACATTTTTTTAGTTAGATTCCTTTCTAGTGTTCCATTAAAACGGCTTATAGCCGATATATCTAGATAAGCGAACGTTAAATACTTGAAGAACTACGGTATATTATTACCTTCAACGTATTACCTATTTGTTTGATCATAATCAATTTGATTGTTAAAATATATCCCCCGATACAATAACACATTAATGAACATCCAGGATTTTCCTTGATTGCATTATTTCGTTATATTGTCTGTAGACGTTCACATTTTATTTGAGTCATTTCGTTTCTAGTGTTTCAATAAAACGAGCATATAAGCCCATATATAACCTGCTTAAACTTGACCGTTAAATACTAGTAGAACTGGTATATTATCAACTTGTACATACCGATTTGTTTTGATCATGATTCATTTCTATTGGTAAAAATATATCCCCGATACAATAGCCACATTAATGCACATCCCGGATTTAATGATTGCATTATCGCGGTATGTTGTCTACTTGTCCATGCCTTTTTGAATTAAGGATTCGTTTCTGGTGTTTCAATAAAGCAGCTTATATAAGCCGATATAACTAGATGGCGACCGTTACATACTTGAAGAACTACCGTATTATTATCTTCAACATGCCTATTTGTTTTGATCATGATTAATTTGTTGTTAAAATATATCCCCCCGATACAATAGCACATTAATACACATCCAGGATTTTCATGATTGCATTATTTCGTTATATTGTCTCTTAGACGATTCACTTTTGTTGAGTGGTTTCGTTTCCTGGTGTTTCCAATAAAACGGCTTATATAAGCCGATAATATAACTATATAAACGACCGATAAATACTAGTAGAACTGCGGTATATTATCAACTTGTACATACCGATTTGTTTTTGATCAGATTCCATTACTATTGTTTAAATTTATCCCCGATATAATAGCACATTAATGCACATCAGGATTTTTCTTATGCTGCACATTATCGTATTGGTATATTGTCGACTTATCCGTGCACATTTTTAAATTAGATTCGTTCCAGTGTTCCCAGCAAAAGCGGCTTATATAAACCGATTAAACTATAACAACCCGACCGTTAAATACTAGTAGAACGCGGTATCTTATCAGCTTATACATGCCGGTTGTTTGATCAAGATTCATAACTGTGACGAGCAAATCCCCCCCATTCAATACTTGCGATAATACACATCCCCAGTTTTTTAATGATTGCATTATCGCGGTATATTGTCTTCTTAGACGTGCACATTTTAAATTAAGATTCGTTTCATTGTTTCAATAAAAACTGGCTTATATAAGCCTATATAACTGCTAAACTGACCGTTAAATACTAGTAGAACTGCGGTATCTTATCAACTTATACATGCCGATTTGTTTTGATCCAAGATTATGTAACTATTGTTTAAATATATCACCCCGATACAATAGCACATTAATGCACATCCCAGTTTAATGATTGCATTATCGCGGTATATTGTCCTATATCCGTTACACTTTTTGGTTAAGATTCGTTTCCAGTGTTTCAATAAAACGACTTATATAAGCCCCATATAATTAAATGGCTTGACCGTTAAATACTAGTAGAACTGCATTATCTTATCAACTTGTACGCTATGATTTGTTTTAATCCAGAATCTATAACTATTGTTTAAAATATATCCCCCGATACAATAGCACATTAATGCATCCCAGGATTTTAATGATTGCATTATTCGTTATATTTTCTGTAGACGTTCACATTTTATTTAATTAAGTTTCGTTTTCTGGTGTTTCAATAAAGCAACATATAAGCCCATATAACTATAAACGACCGTTAAATACTAGTAGAACTGCGGTATATTAACTTACAGCCGCTTCATTTGTTTGGAGTCAAGATTCATAACTATTGTTAAAATATGTCCCCGATACAATAGCACATTAATGCATCCCGGATTTTTAATGATTGCATTATCGCGGTATTGTCCATATCACAGTACCACCCTTTTTTAGATTAGATTCGTTTTGTAGTGTTTCAGTAAAACGGCTTATAAGTCTGATATATTATATGGCTTGGTCGTTGAAATACTTGTAAAACTGCAGTATGTTAATACCTTCGGCATACCTAATTGTTTTATTACTGATTCATTTCTTTTCATTAAAATATATTCCCCCGATATATTAGCATATTAATGCACATCCCGGATTTTAATGATTGCTTATATGGTATATTATCTGCTTATCCGTGCATTTTTTTAGTTAAATTCCTTTCCTGATGTTTCATTAAAACTGACTATATAAACCACTATAATTAAATAAACTGACTAATTAAATCCACTAGTAGAACTGCAGGTATCTTATCAACTTGTACATGCCGATTTGTTTTGATCCAAGAATCATAACTATTGTTAAAATCCTGTCTGATACAGCCAACACATTAGTACATCCCCGGTTTTAATGATTGCATTATCGCGGTATATTGTCTACTTATCAAGTGCACATTTTTTAGTTAAGATTCCTTTCTAGTGTTCATTAAAACAAACATATAAGCGATATATCTAGATAGCTTGATGGGTGAAATACTAGTAAGACTGCGTTTTATCGCTTATACATGCCGATTTGTTTTGATCAAAGATTCATAACTATTGTTAAAATATATCTGATACAATAGCACATTAATGCACATCCCGGATTTTAATGATTTGCATTATCGCGGTATGACCTGCTATCCAGTGCTACTTTTTAGTTAAATTCGTTTCAGTGTTTCAATAAAACGGCTTATATAGCCCATATAATTAAGTAAACTTGACCGTTAAATACTAGTAGAACTGCGGTATCTTATCCAACTTGTACATGCCAGTTTGTTTTGATCAAGATTCATAACTATTGTTAAAATATCCCCCCGATACAATAGCACATTAATACACATCCAAGTTTTAATGATTGCATTATTTCGTTATATTTTCTCGCAGACGTTCACATTTTATTTAATTAAGTTTCGTTTCTGGTGTTTCAATAAAGGCAACTTATATAGCCCATATAACTATAGCTTGACCCTTAAATACTAAGTAGAACTTCCGCAGTATATTATTAACTTGTTAATACCACGTTTGTTTTGATCAAGATTCATAACTGGCCAGTAAAATATGTCCCCCGATGCAACTGTACATTAATGCATTCCAAGATGTAAGTGATTGCAGTATCGCGGTATATTATCTCTGCTGTCCGTGCACACTTTTTTTAGTTAAGATTCGTATCTAGTGTTTTAATAAAACGACTTATGTCATCCCATATAATTAAATGAAGCTTGACCGTTAAATATAAGTAGATTTACGGTAACTCTTATCCAACTTATACTGTACCGATTTGTTTTGATGAAGATTCATAAATATTGTTCAAAATATATCCCCGATACAATAGCATTAATGCATCCCGGATTTTAATGATTGCATTTATCGCGGTATATTGTCGACTTATCCATGCGCATTTTTTAAATTAAGATTCGTTTCCAGTGTTCCAATAAAGCGGCTTATATAAACCGTTAAACTGTGGCAAACGACCGTTAAATACTAGTAGAGACTGCGGTATCTTATCAACTTATACACATGCCGATTTAACGATCCAGTTCATAACTATTATTAAATATCTAGCCTATTAGCATTAAGCACATCCCGGATTTTAATAATTGCATTATCTCGGTATATTGTCGACGTATCCGTGCACATTTTTAAATTAGATTCGTTTCCAATGTTCACCAATGACAGCTTATATAAACCGATTAAACTATGTATTGACCGTTGGCCACTAGTAGAGACTGCGGTATCTTATCAACTTATACATGCCGATTTGTTTTGATCAAGTTCATAACTATTGTTAAAATATATCCCCCCGATACAATAGCACATTAATGCATCCCGGATTTTAATGATTGCATTATCGCGGTATATTATCTACTTATCCGTGCACACTTTTTAGTTGGGTCGTTTCCAGTGTTTCAATAAAACATTATATAAGCCCTATAATTCATTAAACCCGGCCAAATTAAATACCTAAGTAGGGCACGGTATCTTATCAACATACATGCCGATTTGTTTGATCGAAATCCTGTAACTATTGTTCATCTATCCTGATACAATAGCACATTAATACATCTCACGATTTTAATTATAGCATTATCTTGTTATATTGTCTACTTATCAGTGCACCTTCTTTCAAATTCGATTCAATTTTGGTGTTTCAATGAAATTAGCGATATACCCTTATAACTGTGTGGATTGACCGTTCAATACTTGCAGAACTGCGGTATATTATTAACTTCAACATGCCTGTTGTTTTGATCATGATTCATTCTATTGTTTAAATATATCCACTGATACAATAGCATATTAATGCACATCCCAGATTTAATGATTGCATTATCGCGTATGTGTCTACTTATCCATTTTGTTTTAGTTAGATTCACTTTCTAGTGTTTCATTAAAACGGCTTATATAAGCCGATATATCTAGATAGCTTGACCGTTAAATAGAAGAACTACGGTATATTATTACCTTCAACATGCCCTGTTGTTTTGATCATAAATCAATTTGATTGTTAAAATATATCCCCCGATACAGCGGCATTGATGGACATCCCAGGATTTCACTTGATTGCATTATTTCATTATATTGTCTACTTAGACGTTCACATTTATTTAGTCAGTTTCATTTCTAGTGTTTCAATACAGGCAACATATGCCCATATAACTATAGCAAGCTGAACCGTTAAATACTAGTAGAACTGGGTATATTATCCAACATACATACCGATTTGTTTGATCCAAGATTTCATAACTATTGTTAAAATATATCCCCCGATACAATAGCACATTAATGCATCCCCGAGGTTTTAATAGTTACATTATCGCGGTATATCTCTGCTTGTCCGTGCACTTTTTAGTTAAAAGATTCCATTGTTTCAATAAAACGGCTGATGAAGCAGAGCCGTTAAATACTTGAAGAACTGCGGTATATTATCAACATGCATGCCATTAATGTTTGATCAGATTCATAACTGTTATGTTGGTAACCCCATACAATAGCACATAAATGGACATCTCAAGTTTTACGGAATGCTTTATTGCTGTATATTGTCTGCTTGTGCGTGCACACTTCTCTCCAAATTCGATTCTTTTTGGTGTTGTTTTAATGAAGTGCTCGATATAAGCCCATATAACTGTGGATTGACAAGTTCAATACTTATGGAACTGCGGTATATTCTCAACGCGCATACCGATTTGTTTTGATCAAGATTCATTACTATTGTTTAATTTGTCGACCATGTGGCACATTAATGCATCAGAAGTTTTAATAGCACATTATCGTGGTATATTATCGACTTATCAATGCACATTTTTAAATTAAGATTCGTTTCCAGTGTTCAATAAAGCGGCTTGTATAAATAATTTAAACTATGTAAAACTTGACCGTTAAATACTAGTAGAACTGCGGTATCTTATCACTTATACATGCCAGTTTGTTTTTTTGATCCAAGATTCATAACTATTGTAAAATATATATCCCCGATACAATAGCACATTAATGCACATCCCAGTTTTAATGATTGCATTATCATGGTATATTGTCTACTTATCCGTGCACACTTTTTTGAATTGAATTCGTTTCTAGTGTTTCAATAAAACGACCTATATAAGCCCATATAATTACTTGACATCGTTAAATACTTGAAGAACTACGGTATATTATTGCAGCTAACATGCCTATTTTTGTCATGATTCAATTTTATAGTTAAATATATCTGATACAATAGCATTAATACACACACGGGATTTTAATGATTGCATTGTTTCGTTATTGTCTACTTAGACGTTCACATTTTGTTGAAATTAAGTTTCGTTTCTAGTGTTTCAATAAAACTGGCTTATAAATATATAACTATAACAGCTTGACCGTTAAATACTAGTAGAACTGCGGTATATTATCAACTTGTACACAAGTTGTTTTTGATCAGATTCATAACTATTGTTAAAATATATCCCGATACAATAGCATTAATGCATCCAGGATTTATGCTGCATTATCGTGGTATATTGTCGACTTATCCGTGCACATTTTTTAGAGTTAAGATTCGTTTCCAGTGTTCCAATAAAAGCGGCTTATATAAACCAGTTAAACTATATGGCTTGACTGTTAAATACTAGTAGAACTGCGGTATCTTATCAACCTACATGCCGATTTGTTTTGATCACAGATTCATAACTATTGTTAAAACATGTCCCCCGATACAATAGAACATTAACAATACATCAGGTTTTTAATGATTGCATTGTATGATATATTGTCTTCTTAAGGCGTGCATTTTTAAATTAAGATTCGTTTCAGTGTTTAATAAAGCGGCTTATATAAGCCTATATAACTTTTGTAACTTGACGTTAAATACTAATGCCAGAGACACAGTATCTTATCAACTTATACATGCCGATTTGTTTTGATCAAATTCATAACTATTGTTAAAAATATCCCCCGATACAATAGCACATTAATACACATTTGGATTCTAATGTTTGCATTATCGCGGTATATTGTCTACTTTCCGTGCCACACTTTTTTTTTGAATTAGAATCGTATCTAGTGTTTCAATAAAACGACTTATACAAGCCCTTATAATTATATGGCTTGACCCAGATGTCTAGTAGATTTGCGGTATCTTATCAACGCCATGCCATTTGTTTTGATCAAGATTTATAACTATTATTAAAACTGTCTGATACAATAGCACGATAATACACCCCAGGATTTTAATGATTGCATTATTTCGTTATATTGTCTACTTAGACGTTCACATTTTATTTAATTAAGTTTCGTTCTAGTGTTTCAATAAAGGCAACATATAAGCCCATATATAACCATATGGCTGACCGTTAATACTTGAAGAACTTACGGTATATTATTACCTTCAACATGCCTATTTTTTTTGATCATAAATCAGACAGTTGTTGAAATATATCCCCCGATACAATAGCACATTGATGAACATCCCAAGTTTTCATGATTGCATTATTTCGTTATAGTGTCTACTTAGACGTTCACATTTTGTTGAGTAGATTCATTTCTAGTGTTCAATAAAACGACATATATGCTTATATAACTATATATTGACCGTTGTCTATAGTAGAACTGCGGTATATTATCCAACTTGTACATACCGATTTGTTTTTGATCAAGATTCATAACTATTGTTACAAATATATCCCCGATACAATAGCACATTAATGCATCCCGGTTTATTGGTGCATTATCGCGGTATATTGTCTACTTGTCCGTACACACTTTTTTACGAAGTAAAGATTCGTTTCTAGTGTTTCAATAAAACGACCTGTAAGCCGATATATAACTAGATGGCTTGACGTTATGCCTTAGAACTACCGTATATTATTATCATTAACATGTCTATTTGTTTTTGATCATGAATTTAATTTATTGTTAAACTATATCCCCCGATACAATAGCATTAATACACACATCCCAAGTTTTCATGATTGCATTATTTCGTTATATTGTCTGCTTAGACGTTCTTTTATTTAGGTAAGTTTCGTTTCTAGTGTTTCAATAAAACTGGCTTATATAAGCCGATATAACTATAAACGACCGATAAATACTAGTAGAACTTTAAGTATATTATCAGCTTGTACATACCGATTTGTTTTGATCAAGATTCATTACTATTGTTGAAATTTATCCCCGATATATTAGCACATTATTAATACTGTCCCAGGATTTTAATAACTGCATTATCGTGGTATATTATTGTCTATATCAGTGCACCACTTCTTTCAAATTCGATTCAATTTTGGTGTTTCAATAAGTGCTCGATATGCCCATATAACTTTGCTGTGGATTGACCGTTCAATACTTGCTTAGAACTGCAGTATAGTAATAACTTCAAGCTTGGCCACCTATTTGTTTTTTGATCAACATTACATTTCTATTGTTTAAATATATCCCCCGATACAATAGCACATTAATGCACATCCCCAGTTTAATAGTTGCATTATCATGATATGTGTCTACTTATCGAGCACATTTTTTTCAGTTAAGATTCCTTTCTAGTGTTTCATTAAAACAACATATAAATACGATATATCCAGGTAACTTGACCGTTAAATACTTGAAGAAGAACTACGGTATGTGTGCCGCTTCAACATGCCTATTTGTTTGATCCTTAAATCAATTTGATTGTTAAATATATCTGATACAATAGCACATTAATGAACATCCAGGATTTTCATGATTGCATTATTCGTTATAATGTCTACTTAGACATTCACATTTATTTAATTAAGTTTCATTTCTAGTGTTTTAATAAAACGGCTTATATAAGCCCATATAACTGTATGGATTGACCGTTTCAATACTTGTAGAACTGCAGTATAAAACTATCCAAGCAGCACATACCGATTTGTTTTGATCACTTGATTCATTTCTATTGATGACCATATCCCCAATACAGCCTTTTGATAATACCATCCCGGATTTTGTGATTGCATTATCATGATATATTGTCTACTTGTCCGTGCACTTTTTTTTTTTTTTAGTTAGATTCGTTTCTAGTGTTTCAATAAAACGGCTTATATAAGCCGATATAACTAGATAAAGCTTGACCGTTACATGCTTGAAAGAACTACCGTATATTGACTATCTTCAACGCTTTTGTTGTTTTTGTTGATCCTTGATTCAATTTTATTGTTAAATATATCCCCCGATACCACAATAGCACATTAATACACGCATCCCAGGATTTTCGTTTGCATTATTTTGTTCATTTATCTACTTAGACGTTCACTTTTATTTAATTGAGTTTCGTTCCTGGTATTTAATAAAACGGCTTATAAGCCGATATAACTATAATAAGCTTATTCGATAAATACTAGTAGAACTGCGGTATATTTATCAACTTGTACATGCCGATTTGTTTTGATCATGATACATTTCTATTGTTTAAATATATCCCCGATACAATAGCACATTAATACATCCCCGGATTTTAATGATTGCATTATCGCAGTATATTGTCTGCTTATCCGTACATTTTTTAGTTAAGATTCCTTTCTGGTGTTTCATTAAAACGAAGCATATAAAGCCGATATATCTAGATAGCTTGACCGTTAAATGCTTTGAAGAACTGTTGTCTTATCAACCCTTGTTAGTTGTTTTGATCAAGATTCATAACTATTGTTAAAATATATCCCCGATACAATAGCACATTAATACTGTCCCAGTTTAATGATTGCACATTATCGCGGTATATGTCTGTATCCGTACACACACTTTTAGTTAAGATTCGTTTCAGTGTTCAATAAAACGACTTACTAAAGCCCATATAATTAAATGAAAGCGACCGTTAAATACTAGTAGAGACACATTATCTTATCAACTTGTACATGCCGATTTGTTTTAATCAAAATCATGCTATTGTTAAAATATATCCCCCACGATACAATAGCACATTAATACACATCTGAGTTTTTAATGATTCTTATTTCGTTATATTTTTCTGTAGACGTTCATTTTGTTTGGTGGTTTCGTTTCTAGTGTTTCCGACAATGCATTGCCAACGCTAAGCGACCGTTAAATACTAGTAGAACTGCGGTATCTTATCAACACTTCCTTGTTGCCGATTTGTTTTTGTTATGATTCATTTCTTTTGTTAAAATACCTGTCCCCCGATACAATAGCACGATATTACATCCCAGTTTAATGATTGCATTATCACTTGTTATGTGTCTACTTAACCAATGCACACTTTTTGAATTAGATTCGTATCAAGTGTTTTAATAAAACGACTTATATAGCCCATATATTATATGGGCTGGACAGGTAAATACTAGTAGATTTGCAGTATCTTATCCAACTTATGCCGATTTGTTTTGATGAAGATTCATAAATATTGTTAAAATATATCCCCCGATACAATAGCACATTAATGCACTCCCGTTTTAATGGTGCATTATCGCGGTATCATGTCTACTTATCGATACACACTTTTTGGGTAAGATTCGTTTCCAGTGTTTCAATAAACTTATATAAGCCGCCTCGTTCATTAAGCTTGACCGTTAAGCACTAGTAGAACATTATCTTATCCAACATACATGCCGATTTGTTTTTGATCAAGAATCTTAACTATTATTTAAAATATATCCCCGATACAATAGCCATTAATGCACATCCCAGTTTTAATGATTTTGTTATCGCGGTATATTGTCTACTTATCCGTTACATTTTTTGAATTGAATTCAGCCTCTAGTGTTTCATTAAAACATATAAGCCGATATATCTAGATAAGCTTGATAATTAAATACTAGTAGAACTGCAGTACCTTATCAACTTATACATTACCACGATTTGTTTTGATCAAAGATTCGCAACTATTGGTGTTAAATATATCCCCGATACAATAGCACATTAATGCACATCCCCGGATTTTAATGATTGCATTATCGCGATATATTGTCTACTTATCCATTTTAGTTAGATTCGTTTCCAGTGTTTCAATAAAACGACTTATATGACCATATAATTATTAAACATTGGGTAAATGCTAGTAGAACTGCCAGGTATCTTATCAACATGCATGCCGATTTTGTTTTGATCAAGATTCACTTAACTATTGTTAAAAATATATCCCCCCGATACAATAGCACATTAATACACATCCCAGGATTTTAATGATTGCATTATTTCGTTATATTTTCCTGCTTAGACGTTCACATTTTATTTAATTAAATTTCGTTTCTAGTGTTTCAATAAAACGAAGCATATAATACATATAACTATATGGCTTGACCCGCTTAAAAAATACTAGTACAGAACTGCGGTATATTATCAACTTGTACATACCGATTTGTTTTGATCCAGATTCATTACTATTGTTTTAATTTATCCCCCGATATAATAGCACATTAATGCACATCAGGACACCTTAACTGCATTATCGTGGTATATTCGGCACTTATCCCGTGCACATTTTTAAATTAAGATTCGTTCAGTGTTCCAATAAAGCGGCTTATATAAACCAGTTAAACTATATGAAGCAACCGTTAAATACTATAGTAAATTTGCGGTATCTTATCAGCTTATACATGCCGATTTGTTTGATCAGATTCATAACTATTGTTAAAATATATCCCCAATGCAATAGCATTAATGCACATCCCCAGTTTAATAATTGCATTATCGCGGTATATTATCGACTTATCCGTGCATTTTTTTAAATTAAGATTACGTTTCCAGTGTTCAGTAATGGCTTATATAAACCGATTAAACTATAACTGACCGTTAAATACTAAGTAAAACTACATTGTCTATCTAACCTACACATGCCAGTTTTAATTTTTGATCAAAGATTCATAACAATTGTTAAAATATATCCCCGATACAATAGCGTGTACGCCAGTTTTAAGCAGTTGCATATCGCGGTACTCTGTCTACTTATCCGTCACACTTTTTAGTTAAGATTCGTTTCAGTGTTTCAATAAAACATTATATAAGCCCATATAATTAAGTAAACCGATAGGCGTTAAAATACTAGAAGTGGGCACCCGCGGTATCTTATCCAGCTTGTACATACTTGATTTGTTTTAGTCAAAAGGAATCATAACTTGTGTTAAAATATATCCCCGATACAATAGCATTAATACGCATCCCAGGATTTTAATGATTGCATTATTTCGTTATATTTCTGCTTAGACGTTCACATTTATTTAATTAAGTTTTCGTTTCTAGTGTTTCAATAAAACTGACTTATATAAGCCCGCCATAACTATAATAACCCGACCGTTAAATACTAGTAGAACTTTGCGGTATCTTATAACTTATACATGCCGATTTGTTTTTTATTATGATTCATTTCTTTTGTTTAAAATATATCCCCCGATACAATAGCACATTAATGCACATCCCCGGATTTTTAATGGTGCATTATCGCAGTATATTGTCTATCGTGCACACTTTTTTGTAGTTAAGATTCGTATCTAGTGTTTTAATAAAACTTGACTTATATAAGCCCATATAATTATATGACTGGACCGTTAAATACTAGCCGTTGCGGTATCTTATCAACATACATACCAGTTGTTTTGATGAAGATTCATAAATATTGATAAAATATATCCCCCCGATACAATAGCATTAATAATGCATCCCAGTTTTGTGAGTTGCATTATCGCGGTATGTGTCTACTTATCCGTGCACACTTTTTTAGTTAAGATTCGTTTCCAGTGTTTCAATAAAACGACTTATATAAGCCCATATAATTCGTAAACTGACCGTTAAATACTAGTGGAACACGGTATCTTGTCAACTTGTACATGCCGATTTGTTTTTGATCGAAATCATAACTATTGTTAAAATATATCCCCCGATACAATAGCACATTAATGCACATCCCCAGTTTTAATGATTGCATTATCGCATTATATTGTCTACTTATCCGTGCACATTTTTTGGTCAGATTCCTTTCTAGTGTTTCCGATGAGCAGCACTGTAAGCCGATATATCTAGATGGCTTGACCGTTAAATACTAGTAGAGACACGGTGCCTTATCAACTTATACATGCCGATTTGTTTTGATCAAGATTCATAACTATTGTTAAAATATATCCCCCGATACAATAGCACATTAATGCACATCCCGGTTTTAATGATTGCATTATCGCCGGTATATTGTCTACTTATCCGTGCACACTTTTTAGTTAAAATTCGTTTCCAGTGTTTCAATAAAACATTATATAAGCCCATATAATTAAATGGCTTGACCGTTAAATACTAGTAGAACTGCATCTTATCAACTTGTACACCGATTTGTTTTGATCAAGATTCATAACTATTGTTAAATATCTGATACAATAGCACATTAATGCATCCCAGTTTTAATGATTGCATTTCGTTCCTGTTTTCTACTTAGACGTTCACATTTTTGACTGGTGAGTTTCGTTCCAGTGTTTCCAATAAAAGCAGCTTATAAGCCCATATAACTATATGGCTTGACCCTTAAAATACTAGTAGAACTGCGGTATATTATTAACTGTTAATACCGATTTGTTTTGATCAAGATTCATAACTATTGTTAAAATATATCCCCGATACAATAGCACATTAATGCATTCAAGATGTAAATGATTGCAGTATCATAGTATAGTATCTACTTGTCCGTACACACTTTTTTTAGTTAAGATTCGTATCTGAGTGTTTTAATAAAACGACTTATATAAGCCCGCCAATTATAGCAAACCTTACATTACGTTAAATACTAGTAGATTTGCGGTATCTTATCAACTTATACATGCCGATTTGTTTTGATGAAGATTCATAAATATTGTTAAAATATATCCCCCGATACAATAACACATTAATGCATCCCGGATTTTAATGATTTGCATTATCGCGGTATTGTCGACTTATCCGTGCACATTTTAAATTAAAGATTCGTTTTCAGTGTTCCAATAAAGCGGCTTATATAAACCGATTAAACTGTATGAAGCTTGACCGTTAAATACTAGTAAGAACTGCGGTATTTTATCAACTTATACATGCCGATTTGTTTTGATCCAAGATTCATAACTATTGTTAAAATATATCTAATACAATAGCACATTAATACACATCCCAGTTTAATAAATTTACATATCTCGATATAATCGACTGTGTCATTGCACATTTTTTAAATTAAGATTCGTTTCCAATGTTCAATAAAGCAAGCTTATATAAACCGATTAAACTATAGCAAGCTTGATAATTCGTACTACAAGTAGAACTGCGTATCTTATCAACTTATACATGCCAGTTTGTTTTGATCAAGATTCGCTATTGTTAAAATATATCTGATACAATAGCACATTAATGCACATCCCGGATTTTAATGATTGCATTATCGCGGTATATTATCTACTTATCCATTTTGCGTTGAATTCGTTTCCAGTGTTTCAATAAACGGCTATATAAGCCTTATATAATTAAATGAAGCGACCGTTAAATACTAGTGGAGACTACGGTATCTTATCAACTTGTACATGCCGATTTGTTTCAGTCAAGATTCATAACTATTGTTAAAATATATCCCCGATACAATAGCACATTAATACACATCTCACGATTTTAATTATAGCATTATCGCGGTATATTGTCTGTATCGGTGCACACTTCTTTCAAATTCGATTCAATTTTGGTGTTTCAATGAAGTGCTCGATATATGCCCATATAACTGTATGGATTGACCGTTCAATACTTGTAGAACTGCGGTATGTGTGCTTCAACATGCCTATTTGTTTTGATCATGATACATTTCTATTGTTTAAATGTATCCCCGATACAATAGCACATTAATGCATCCCAGTTTTAATGATTGCATTATCGCGGTATATTGTCTGCTATCCGTGCACATTTTTTAGTTAGGAATTCCAACAAAAGTGTTTTCATTAAAACGGCTTATATAAGCCGATATATCTAGATAAACGAACGTTAAATACTTGAAGAACTACGGTATATTGACCCACCTTCCAACATGCCCTGTTGTTTTGATCATAAATCAATTTGATTGTTAAAATATCCCCGATACAATAGCACATTAATAGGAACTGTAGGATTTCATGATTGCATTATTTCATTATATTGTCTGTAGACGTTCACATTTATTTAATTAAGTTTCATTTCTGATGTTTCAATAAAACGAAACATATAAGCCCATATAACTATAACTTGACCGTTAAATACTAGTAGAACTGCGGTATATTATCAACTTGCTTACATACCGATTTGTTTTGATCTTGATTCATTTCTATTGGTAAAATATGTCCCCCGATGCAATAGCACATTAATGCATCCCCAGTTTAATGATTGCATTATCGCGGTATATTATCTGCCCATCCGTGCACTTTTTTGGTTAAAGTTCGTTTCCTAGTGTTTCAATAATAAAACGGCTTTATATAAGCCGATATAACTGGAGAGTAACGTAGTTACATATGAAGAACTACCATGTGTTATTATCTTCAACAGCCTGTTGTTTGATCATGATTCAATTTATTGTTAAATATATCCCCGATACAATAGCACATTAATACACATCCAGGATTTTCACTTGATTGCATTATTTCGTTATATTGTCTGCTTAGACGTTCCACTTTTGTTAATTAAGTTTCGTTTCTAGTGTTTCAATAAACGACATATAAATGGAAATATAACTATGTAAACTTGACCGATAAATACTAGTAGAACTGCGGTATATTATCAACGTACATACCGATTTGTTTTGATCAAGATTCATTACTATTGTTGAATTTGTCCCCTGATATAATAGCACATTAATGCACATCAGGTTTTAATAACTGCATTATCGTGGTATATTGTCGACTATCCGATGCACATTTTTTAAATTTAAGATTCGTTTCCAGTGTTCAATAAAAGCGGCTTATATAAAACAAAATTAAACTATAGCAAACGACCGTTAAATACTAGTAGAACCTGCGGTATCTTGTATCAACTATACATGCTCCCCAGTTGTTTTGATCAAGATTCACTTCTTGTTAAAATATATCCCTGACCACAATAGCGATAGTACATCCCGGATTTTAATAATTACGGTATCTCGGTATGTCGTGTGTCCGTGCATTTTTAGAATTAGATTCGTTTCCAATGTTCCAATAAAGCGGCTTATATAAACCGATTAAACTATAACAAAGCAGCCGTTAAGCTACTAGTAGAACTATGGATTAATCTTATCAACATACATACCGATTTGTTTTGATCCAAGATTCATAACTATTGTTAAAATACTTCCATTATTAGCACATTAATGCATCCCGGATTTTAAGCAGTTGCATTATCTTTGATATAGTATCTCCTCTATCATCGTGCACACTTTTTTTGGATTAAGATTCGTTTCCAGTGTTTCAATATTAAAACACCCTTCATCCCGCATATAATTAAATGGCTTGACCGTTAAATACTAGTAGAACTGCGGTATCTTATCAACTTGTGCATGCCGATTTGTTTGATCAAGAATCATAACTATTGTTAAAATATATCCCCCGATACAATAGCACATTAATGCTACACACATCTCACGATTTTAATTATAGCATTATATCGCAGTATATTGTCCTACTTATCGGTGCACACTTCTTTCGATTCGATTCAATTTTACGGGTGTTTCAATGGAAGTTACTCGATATACTTTTATATAACTTCTGTATGGATTGACGTTCAATACTTGTGTAGAACTTTACGGTATATTATTAACTTCAACATACTATTTGTTTTGATCATGATACATTTCTATTGTTTAAAATATATCCCCGATACAATGGCACATTAATGCCATCCCGGATTTTAATTGCATTGTCGCGGTATATTGTCTACTTATCCGTACATTTTTTTAGTTAGATTCCTTTCTAGTGTTCCATTAAAACGGCTTATAGCCGATATATCTAGATAAGCGAACGTTAAATACTTGAAGAACTACGGTATATTATTACCTTCAACGTATTACCTATTTGTTTGATCATAATCAATTTGATTGTTAAAATATATCCCCCGATACAATAACACATTAATGAACATCCAGGATTTTCCTTGATTGCATTATTTCGTTATATTGTCTGTAGACGTTCACATTTTATTTGAGTCATTTCGTTTCTAGTGTTTCAATAAAACGAGCATATAAGCCCATATATAACCTGCTTAAACTTGACCGTTAAATACTAGTAGAACTGGTATATTATCAACTTGTACATACCGATTTGTTTTGATCATGATTCATTTCTATTGGTAAAAATATATCCCCGATACAATAGCCACATTAATGCACATCCCGGATTTAATGATTGCATTATCGCGGTATGTTGTCTACTTGTCCATGCCTTTTTGAATTAAGGATTCGTTTCTGGTGTTTCAATAAAGCAGCTTATATAAGCCGATATAACTAGATGGCGACCGTTACATACTTGAAGAACTACCGTATTATTATCTTCAACATGCCTATTTGTTTTGATCATGATTAATTTGTTGTTAAAATATATCCCCCCGATACAATAGCACATTAATACACATCCAGGATTTTCATGATTGCATTATTTCGTTATATTGTCTCTTAGACGATTCACTTTTGTTGAGTGGTTTCGTTTCCTGGTGTTTCCAATAAAACGGCTTATATAAGCCGATAATATAACTATATAAACGACCGATAAATACTAGTAGAACTGCGGTATATTATCAACTTGTACATACCGATTTGTTTTTGATCAGATTCCATTACTATTGTTTAAATTTATCCCCGATATAATAGCACATTAATGCACATCAGGATTTTTCTTATGCTGCACATTATCGTATTGGTATATTGTCGACTTATCCGTGCACATTTTTAAATTAGATTCGTTCCAGTGTTCCCAGCAAAAGCGGCTTATATAAACCGATTAAACTATAACAACCCGACCGTTAAATACTAGTAGAACGCGGTATCTTATCAGCTTATACATGCCGGTTGTTTGATCAAGATTCATAACTGTGACGAGCAAATCCCCCCCATTCAATACTTGCGATAATACACATCCCCAGTTTTTTAATGATTGCATTATCGCGGTATATTGTCTTCTTAGACGTGCACATTTTAAATTAAGATTCGTTTCATTGTTTCAATAAAAACTGGCTTATATAAGCCTATATAACTGCTAAACTGACCGTTAAATACTAGTAGAACTGCGGTATCTTATCAACTTATACATGCCGATTTGTTTTGATCCAAGATTATGTAACTATTGTTTAAATATATCACCCCGATACAATAGCACATTAATGCACATCCCAGTTTAATGATTGCATTATCGCGGTATATTGTCCTATATCCGTTACACTTTTTGGTTAAGATTCGTTTCCAGTGTTTCAATAAAACGACTTATATAAGCCCCATATAATTAAATGGCTTGACCGTTAAATACTAGTAGAACTGCATTATCTTATCAACTTGTACGCTATGATTTGTTTTAATCCAGAATCTATAACTATTGTTTAAAATATATCCCCCGATACAATAGCACATTAATGCATCCCAGGATTTTAATGATTGCATTATTCGTTATATTTTCTGTAGACGTTCACATTTTATTTAATTAAGTTTCGTTTTCTGGTGTTTCAATAAAGCAACATATAAGCCCATATAACTATAAACGACCGTTAAATACTAGTAGAACTGCGGTATATTAACTTACAGCCGCTTCATTTGTTTGGAGTCAAGATTCATAACTATTGTTAAAATATGTCCCCGATACAATAGCACATTAATGCATCCCGGATTTTTAATGATTGCATTATCGCGGTATTGTCCATATCACAGTACCACCCTTTTTTAGATTAGATTCGTTTTGTAGTGTTTCAGTAAAACGGCTTATAAGTCTGATATATTATATGGCTTGGTCGTTGAAATACTTGTAAAACTGCAGTATGTTAATACCTTCGGCATACCTAATTGTTTTATTACTGATTCATTTCTTTTCATTAAAATATATTCCCCCGATATATTAGCATATTAATGCACATCCCGGATTTTAATGATTGCTTATATGGTATATTATCTGCTTATCCGTGCATTTTTTTAGTTAAATTCCTTTCCTGATGTTTCATTAAAACTGACTATATAAACCACTATAATTAAATAAACTGACTAATTAAATCCACTAGTAGAACTGCAGGTATCTTATCAACTTGTACATGCCGATTTGTTTTGATCCAAGAATCATAACTATTGTTAAAATCCTGTCTGATACAGCCAACACATTAGTACATCCCCGGTTTTAATGATTGCATTATCGCGGTATATTGTCTACTTATCAAGTGCACATTTTTTAGTTAAGATTCCTTTCTAGTGTTCATTAAAACAAACATATAAGCGATATATCTAGATAGCTTGATGGGTGAAATACTAGTAAGACTGCGTTTTATCGCTTATACATGCCGATTTGTTTTGATCAAAGATTCATAACTATTGTTAAAATATATCTGATACAATAGCACATTAATGCACATCCCGGATTTTAATGATTTGCATTATCGCGGTATGACCTGCTATCCAGTGCTACTTTTTAGTTAAATTCGTTTCAGTGTTTCAATAAAACGGCTTATATAGCCCATATAATTAAGTAAACTTGACCGTTAAATACTAGTAGAACTGCGGTATCTTATCCAACTTGTACATGCCAGTTTGTTTTGATCAAGATTCATAACTATTGTTAAAATATCCCCCCGATACAATAGCACATTAATACACATCCAAGTTTTAATGATTGCATTATTTCGTTATATTTTCTCGCAGACGTTCACATTTTATTTAATTAAGTTTCGTTTCTGGTGTTTCAATAAAGGCAACTTATATAGCCCATATAACTATAGCTTGACCCTTAAATACTAAGTAGAACTTCCGCAGTATATTATTAACTTGTTAATACCACGTTTGTTTTGATCAAGATTCATAACTGGCCAGTAAAATATGTCCCCCGATGCAACTGTACATTAATGCATTCCAAGATGTAAGTGATTGCAGTATCGCGGTATATTATCTCTGCTGTCCGTGCACACTTTTTTTAGTTAAGATTCGTATCTAGTGTTTTAATAAAACGACTTATGTCATCCCATATAATTAAATGAAGCTTGACCGTTAAATATAAGTAGATTTACGGTAACTCTTATCCAACTTATACTGTACCGATTTGTTTTGATGAAGATTCATAAATATTGTTCAAAATATATCCCCGATACAATAGCATTAATGCATCCCGGATTTTAATGATTGCATTTATCGCGGTATATTGTCGACTTATCCATGCGCATTTTTTAAATTAAGATTCGTTTCCAGTGTTCCAATAAAGCGGCTTATATAAACCGTTAAACTGTGGCAAACGACCGTTAAATACTAGTAGAGACTGCGGTATCTTATCAACTTATACACATGCCGATTTAACGATCCAGTTCATAACTATTATTAAATATCTAGCCTATTAGCATTAAGCACATCCCGGATTTTAATAATTGCATTATCTCGGTATATTGTCGACGTATCCGTGCACATTTTTAAATTAGATTCGTTTCCAATGTTCACCAATGACAGCTTATATAAACCGATTAAACTATGTATTGACCGTTGGCCACTAGTAGAGACTGCGGTATCTTATCAACTTATACATGCCGATTTGTTTTGATCAAGTTCATAACTATTGTTAAAATATATCCCCCCGATACAATAGCACATTAATGCATCCCGGATTTTAATGATTGCATTATCGCGGTATATTATCTACTTATCCGTGCACACTTTTTAGTTGGGTCGTTTCCAGTGTTTCAATAAAACATTATATAAGCCCTATAATTCATTAAACCCGGCCAAATTAAATACCTAAGTAGGGCACGGTATCTTATCAACATACATGCCGATTTGTTTGATCGAAATCCTGTAACTATTGTTCATCTATCCTGATACAATAGCACATTAATACATCTCACGATTTTAATTATAGCATTATCTTGTTATATTGTCTACTTATCAGTGCACCTTCTTTCAAATTCGATTCAATTTTGGTGTTTCAATGAAATTAGCGATATACCCTTATAACTGTGTGGATTGACCGTTCAATACTTGCAGAACTGCGGTATCTTTTATCAACTTATACATGCTGATTTTTTTTGATCAAGATTCCAAACTATTAAAACATATCCCCTGGATAAAAGCACATTAATGCACATTCCTGGATTCTAATGATTGCATTATCGGCGGGTTTGGCCTCATTTTTCCGTTACACTTTTTTAGTTAAGATTCTTTGTAGGTTTCAGTAAAACGGCTTTATAGAAGTCGATATATTTATATTTGGACTTTAAATTTGGTAAAACTGCGGTATTTTATTAACCTATTAATACTGGATTTGTTTTGATCAAGATTCATAACTATTGTTAAAATATATCCCCCAATAAAAAGCAATTAATTAAGCAATTCCAAGATGTAAATGATTGCAGTATCGCGGTAATTGTTACTTATCCGTGCACACTTTTTTAGTTAAGATTCGGATTAGTGTTTTTAATAAAAACGACTTATATTCCCATATAATTATTATTTTAACCGTTAAATACTAGTGATTTGGCGGTATCTTATCAACTTATACATGCCGGGATTTGTTTTGATGAAGATTCAAAATATTTTAAAAATATCCCCCGATACAATTAGCACATTAAATGCACATCCCCGGATTTTAATGATTGCATTATCCGGGTATATTGGTTCACTTATCCCAAAACTTTTTTAGTTAAGATTTCCTAGTGTTTCAATAAAAGGTTTATAAAGGGATATAATTAATGACGGACCAAGAAATAATTTTAAAACTACGGTATATTATTACCTTCAAGATGCCCTTTTGTTTTGAATAAAATCAATTTGATTGTTTAAATATATCCCCTGATACAATAGCACATTAATGCACATCCCAGGATTTTAATTTGGATTATTTTGTTATATTGTTACTTGACGTTCAAATTTTATCGAATTAAGTTTGTTTCTGGGTTTCAATAAAACGGCTTAAATAAAACCAATAACTTTACGGTTTGAGGTTTTACCGTAGAACTGGGTAATTCTTATCAACTTAACATGCCGATTTGTTTTGATTAAGACCATAACTATTGTTTAAACAATCCCCCGAATAAAGCAATTAAGCAATTCCCTTATCCTAATGATTGATTATCGGGTTATTATTGTTCATTTTCCTGCACACTTTTTTAGTTAAGATTCGTTTGTAGGTTTCATAAAAGGCTTTTATAGGAAGTCGATATATTTATATGGTTGGGAAAGAAATACTTGTAAAACTGGGTTTATTATTACCTCAAACCACTGTTTTTATTATGATTCCCTTTTTTTAAAATATATCCCCGATACAAAATAGCACAAAGCACATCTCTACGATTTTAATTATAGCATTATCCGGTATAATTTTATTATTTCCCTTTCAAATTGATTAATTTTGGTGTTTAATGAAGTGCCTTGATTTGCCCTATAACGTTGGATTGACCGTTCAATAAATTGAGAATTGGGGATATTATTAACTTAAAGTATTTGGTTTTGATCGCCTTTATTGTTTAAATATATCCCTATAAATTTGAATTAATTTGCCATCCCCGGATTTTAAGGAGATTATCCGGGTATTTGGTTCATTTATCCTGCCAATTTTTTAAATTCCTTTCTAGTGTTTTCATTTTCCTTATATGCCGTTATATCTAGATGGCTTGACCGGCCACTTGAAGAAACTATATTATTACCTTCAATATGCCATTTTGTTTTGGATCATAAATCAAATTTATTAAAATATCCCTGATACAATTAGCACATTAATGAACATCCCAGATTTTCATGATTAATTATTTGTTATATTGGTTCACTTAGAGTTCACATTTTTTTTTAATTAAGTTTTCATTTTAGTGTTTCAAATGGTTTATATAAGCCCATATAACTATATGGCTTGACCCTTACTAGTAGAACTGGGGGTATATTATCAACTTGGCTACCGATTTGTTTTAATTTAAGATTCATTTTATTGTTAAAATATATCCTTAAGTTAATAGCCATTAATGCACATCCTTATTTAATGATTGATTATGCGGATATTGTTCCATTTGTCCGTAACTTTTTTGGTTGATTCCTTTTAGTGGAATAAAACGGTTTATAAAGGGGATATAACTAGATGGTTTACTGTTAATATTAAAACTAACCAATTGGTTTATCTTTTAACATGCCCATTTGTTTTGAATTAAGATTCAATTTTATTTTAAAAATATCCCCGATACAATAGCAATTAATACACATCCCAGGATTTTATACTTTTATTTCGTTATATTTCATTTAGACGTTCACTTTTATTTAATTGGCCTGTTTCTGTGTTTTCCTAAACGTTTTATATAATGATATAACTATATGGTTTGGACCGATAAATAATTAGTAGAACTGGGTATAATTATCAACTTGTACATACCGATTTGTTTTGATAAGATTAATTATTGTTTAAATTTATCCCCCTGGATATAATAGCACAATTCCAACATCCCAGGATTTTAATAACTGCATTTCGGGTATATTGTCGATTTATCCGTCATTTTTAAATTAAGATTCGTTTCAGTGTTCCAACAGCGGCTTAAAAACCCGGATTTCCATATGGCTTGACCGTTAAATACCAGTAGAACTGGCGGTATCTTATCAACTTATACATGCCGGATTTGTTTTGGATCAAGATTCATAACTACAAAAAATATTCCCCCTAACAAATAGAACCATTAAGCACATCCCCGGATTTAATAATTGCATTATCGCGGTATATTTCCCAATTTATCCTGCACATTTTTTTAAATTAAGATTCTTTCCAGTGTTTTAAAAAACGGCTTTATAAAAAGTTAAAATTAATTGGCTTGACCGTTTAAATACTGAAGAACTTGCATTTATTAACTTAACATGCCATTTGTTTTGATAAGATTTAACTTTATTGTTTAAAATATATCCCTGAAAATTAGCAATTAATGCACATCCCCGGATTTTTAATGATTGCATTATTTCCGGTTATATTGTCTACTTAACGTTCACATTTTTTTAATTAAGTTTGTTTCCAGTGTTTCAATAAAACGGCTTATATGTTTTTATAATTAAATGGCTTGACCAAAATAGTAGAATTGCGGTATCTTATCAACTTATAATGCTGATTTGTTTGGTAAGATTCATAAATATTGAAAATATTCCCCGAAAATAAGCACATTAAGCCATCCCGGATTTTAATGATTGGAATTATCGCGGGTTATTTGGCCCGGCCTTTTTCCGTGCAAACCCTTTTTAAGTTAAGATTGTTTTGTGTTTCAATAAACGGCCTTATAAAGCCCAATTTAAATGGTTTTGGCCAAATACTTAAAACTGCGGTATTTTACCTTAAAATTGTTTTTTTGATTCAATTTCTTTTGTTAAAAATATCCCCTGAACAAAGCACATTAATGTACTCCCCAATTTTAATTATGCATTATCCGGGTATTTCCCACTTATCGGTGCACATTTTTAAATTTGGATTCCTTTTTATGTTTTTTCAATTAAAAGGCCTTATATGCCCATAACTGTGGTAACTGTTTCAATACTTGAAGAAACCCTTATTAAATTAATTTCAAATGCCCATTTGTTTTGATCATGATTCATTTTATTTTAAAAATCCCCGATACAATAGCATTTAATGCACATCCCTGGATTTTTAATGATTGATTTATTTCCGGTTATATTTCATTAACCGTTCAATTTTTTTTAATTAAGTTTCCTTTCTTTAGTGTTTCAATTAAAATTATAAAAGCCATATAACCAATGGCCTTTAACCAAAAACGAAGAACTTGGTTATTTTACCTTAAAATGCCGTTTGTTTTGGATCAAAATTAAATTTATTGTTAAAAATATCCCCCGGATACAATAGCACAATTAATGAACATCCCGGATTTTAATGATTGATTATTTCCTATTGTCTATTTCCGTTCCCTTTTTTATTGTTTCGTTTTAGTGTTTCAAAAACGGGTTTATAGCCCATATTAATTTATATGGCTTGGCCCAACCGTAAAACTGGGGGTATATTTCCAACTTCAAGTTATCCAATTTGTTTTTATTTAAGATTCATTTCCTTTTGTTAAAATATATCCCCCGATACAATAGCACATTAATGAATTCCCGGATTTTAATTATTGCATTATCGGGGTATATTGTCTACTTTCCGTACACTTTTTAAATTCTTCAATTTTGGTGTTTCAATAAAAGGCCTTATATGCCCATATAACTTTGGATTGATTAAATACCGTAGAACTGCGGTATATTATTAACTTTATCCATTTTTTTGATCAAATTCATTTTTTAATTTTAAATTTAATTTCCCGGAAATAATAATAGCAATTAATGCACATCCCCGGATTTTAATAATTGCATTATCGGGGTATAGGTTCACTTATCCGTACATTTTTTTAAATTAAGATTTTTCAGTTTCCCAATTAAACGGCTTATAAAACCGATTAAACTAATGGCTTGACCGTTAAATACTTGAAGAACTCGGTATTTTATTAACTTAAATTTTATTTGTTTTGACTAAATTCAAAATTTATTGTTAAAATATATCCCCTGATACAATGGGCACATTAATGGCCATCCCGGATTTTAATGATTGATTATTTGTTATATTGTCTACTTAACCGTTGCATTTTTTTAATTGATTTCTAGTGTTTAAAATAAAGGCCTTTGCGGCCATATAACTAATGGTTTGACCGTTTAAATACTTGAAGAACTTGGGTATATTATTAATTTTCAAATTGGTTTGTTTTGATCAAGATTCAATTTAATTTTAAAATATAATTTATTACAAAGACAAATGCCACATCCCCGGATTTTAATGATTGCATTATTTCCGGTTATATTTTCATTTGCCGTTGCCCTTTTTTAATTTGTTTCGTTTCTAGTGTTTTCCAAAAAACGGCTTATAAAGCCATATTTTAAGGCTTGACCGTTAAAACAGTAAACTTGGCAATTATCAACTTTACATCCGATTTTTTGACCTAAGATTAATTATTGTTTAAAAATTTATCCCCTGATTTTAGCACAAAGACATTCCCGGATTTTAAATAATTGCATTATCGGGTATTTGGTTCACTTTTCCGTTCACATTTTTTTAAATTAAAGATTCGTTTTAGTGTTCCAAAAAAGGGTTATAAAATGGATTAAATTTATATGGCTTGGACCGTTAAATACTTGTAAAACTGGGTATTTTATTAACTTTAATTCGATTTGTTTTGATAAGATTCAAACTATTGTTAAAATATATCCCCTGAAAAGCACAAATGGAATCCCGGATTTTAAATGATTGCAATCGGGATATTGTTCCCTTTATCCGTACATTTTTTTAGTTAAGATTTCTTTTCTAGTGTTTTTAAATAAAAGGTTTTATAAAAGGATAATTAATGGTTTAATTTTCCAACTTGGAATCCGGTATTAAAACTTAACATGATTTGTTTTGATAAGATTCAAAAATTGTTAAAATATATCCCCTAAATAGCACATTAATGCACATCCCGGATTTAATAATTGATTATTTTGGGCATATTTCTAATTTAACCGTCACATTTTTTAATTAAGTTTCGTTTTAAACCAATAAAACGGCTTATATGCCATATAACTAATGGCCTGACCGTTAAATTAAAGAACCAAAGGTTTTATTAACCTTAAATGCCATTTGTTTTGATAAAATTCAATTTAAATTGTTTAAAATATCCCCGATACAATAGACAAAGCACATTCCTGGATTTTAATTGATTAATTATTTCCGGTTATATTGTCTACTTTTCCGTTCACATTTTTATTAAGTTTGTTTTAGTTTTAAAAAAACGGTTTAAATAAAACCCATATAATTTAATGGCTTGGAGTTTCTTGTAAACTGGCGGTATTTTATTAACTTTTAATCCGATTTGTTTTGGACAAGATTCATAATTATTTTTAAAAATATCCCCTGAAACAAAGGCACTTAATGCACATTCCGGATTTTAAATGATTCTTATCGCGGTATATTGTCTACTTTTCCGGCAATTTTTTAGTTAAGATTCGTTTTAGTGTTTTAATAAAACGTATTTATAATGTATAATTTTAATGGTTAACCGTTAAATACTAAAAGCGGTATTATTAACCTTTCCATGCCTAATTTGTTTTTATTAAGATTCTAAATTTTTTAAAATATATCCCCGAAAATTAAATTAATGCACATCCCCGGATTTTAATTTATTATTATCGGTATATTGTTCATTTATTTGGAAACTTTTTTATTAAATTTTTTGGTGTTTTCAATAAAGGCCTTATTGGGCCTATATAACTGGTTGGATTACCGTTAAATACTTGAAGAACTGGTATATTATTAACCCTTTAAATGCCTATTTTTTTTTGATATAAATTCAATTTTATTGTTTAAATATATCCCCGATACAATAGCAATTAATGCCACATCCCCGGATTTTTAATGATTGCATTATTTCCGGTTATATTTTGTCTACTTAAAAGTTCACATTTTTTTTTAAGTTTCTTTTTTTAGTGTTTCAATTAAAAACGGTTTAAATAAAAACCATATCTAATGGCTTGGAGTTAAATACTTGAAGAATAGGTATTTATTAACCTTAACATGCCTATTTTTTTTGATAAAATTCAATTTATTGGTTTAAAAATATCCCCCGAAAATAGCACATTAATGAACATTCCCGGATTTTAATGATTGCATTATTTCCGTTATATTGTCTACTTTCCCGTAATTTTTTTAATTAAGTTTCCTTTTAGTGTTTCAATAAAACCTTTTATGGTTTGTTATAAATATGGCTTTGGCCGTTAAATACTTGTGGAACTGCTATAATTTTAATTTCGGATTTTGTTTTATTAAGATTCATTTTTTGTTAAAATATATCCCCTGGGATACAATAAAGCACAAAGCACAATCCCCCGGGATTTTAATATTGCATTATCGCGGAAGGTCTTACCTTTCCGGTGCACACCTTTTTAAATTGATTAATTTTGGTTTTTAATAAAGGCCTGTATAAGCCCATATAATTGTGGTTTGACCGTTCATTAACCCTTGAAGAACTCCGGTATATTATTAACTTTAACATGCCTTATTTGTTTTGATCATGATTCAATTTTTATTGTTTAAATATATCCCGATAAATAATATTAATCCCCCGGATTTTAATGATTGCATTATTTCCGGTTATAATTGGTTACTTAAATGTCACTTTTTTATTTAATTCCTTTCTTTGGTTTCAATTAAAAACGGTTTATAAGCCGATATAACCAATGGCTTGACCGTTAAATACTTGAAGAACTGGGTTATTATTATCCTTTAACATCCATTTGTTTTGATCAAAACAATTTATTGTTTAAAATTTATCCCCTGATAAATAGCACAAGGGGAAATCCCAGGATTTTAATAATTGCATTATTTGGTTATATTGTTCGACCTTCCTCACATTTTAAATTAAGTTTCATTTTGTGTTTCCAATAAAGGCTTTTATTTATAAACTAAACTTGGACCGTTAAAATTACTTGTAGAACTGCGGGGTATTTATCAACTTTACATGATTTGTTTTGATCAAGATTCATAAATTTTAAAATATTCCCCGGAACAAAGCACAAAGCACATCCCCGGATTTTAATTGATTGCATTATCGCGGATATTGTTATTTTCCTGCACATTTTTTTAGTTAAGGTTCCTTTTCTAGGCGAAATAAACGGCTTATAAAAAGCCGATATAACTAGGTGGCTTAACCCGTTTACAACTTAAAACTACCGTTATTATTATCTTTAAATGCCTTATTTGTTTTGATATGATTCAATTTTTATTGTTAAATATATCCCCATACAATAGGCACATTAATTAACATCCCAGGATTTTTAATGGAAGCATTATTTCCAATATTGTCTACTTAGACGTTCACTTTTTATTTAAAAGTTTTCCGTTTCGGTTTCTAAACCTTATATGCTTCCAAAACTTAATGGCTTAACGTTAAATACCAGTAGAACTGGGGTATTTATCAACTTTACATCCGATTTGTTTTGATCAAGACTATTAACCATTTTTAAAAATCCCGATAAAAGCAAATTAATGGCCATTCCCGGATTTTAAAATTCTTATCGGGATATTGTCACTTTCCGTGCACATTTTTTTTTAAATTAAATTCGTTTCCAGGTTCCAAAAACGCTTATATAAACCGATTAAATTTATATGGTTTGACCAGTTAAATACTTGTAAACCTGGGTATTTATTAACCTTATAATGCCAATTTGTTTTATTAAATTCATTTTTGTTTTAAATAATCCCCTTGAAAATAGAAACCATTAATGCACATCCCTGGGATTTTAATTATGCATTATCGCGGTATATTTCATTTACCAGAATTTTTTTAAATTGATTCCTTTTGGGTTTTCAATAAAAGGCCTTGAAAAGCCCATAAACTGATGGTTGACCGTTGATACTTGAAGAACTCGGCATATTATTAATCTTCATGATTTGTTTTGGACAAGATTCAAACCTTATTGTTAAAAATATCCCCTGGAACAAAGCACATTAATGCACATCCCCGGATTTTTGATTGATTACCCGGTTATATTGTCTACTTCGCACATTTTTTAATTAAGTTTGTTTCTAGGTTTTAATAAAACGGCTTTTATATGGGCCTCCAATTAATGGCTTGACCGTTAAATACTTGAGAACTCCGGTATTTATTAACTTAACATGCCATTTGGTTTTGATTTAAATTTTTATTGTTAAAAATATCCCCGATACAACAGACATTAATACATTCCCGATTTTTAATGATTGATTATTTCCGGTTATATTGTCTTACTTTTCCGTTCACCTTTTTTTTAATTAAGTTTTGTTTTAGTGTTTTAAAAGGGCTTATAGCCTATAATTTATATGGTTTGGCCGTTAAAACTTAAACGGGTATATTATTAACCTTCGGATCCTAATTTGTTTTATTAAGATTCAATTTTTGTTTAAAATTTATCCCCTGGAAAATAGCACATTAATGCAATCCCAGGATTTTAATTAATGCATTATCCGGTATATTGTCATTTATCCGGTGCCATTTTTAAAATTGATTCTTTCCATGTTTCCAAATGGTTCCCATATAAACCCATTAAACCTTTGGTTTGGACGGTTAAAACTTGTAAAACTGGGTATATTATTAACCTTCAACATTGCCTTAAATTTGTTTTTATTATGATTCATTTCTTTGTTTAAAATATATCCCCGAATAATAGTTAATATTAATGCAAATCCCCGATTTTAATTATTGCATTATCCGGGTATATTGGTTCATTTATCCTACCTTTTTTAAATTGATTCTTTATGTTTCAAAAAGGCTTATAAAAGCCCATATAATTGATGGTTTGCCGGTTAAATACTTGGAAGAACCTGGATATTATTTAACCAGCCTTATTTTGTTTTGGACTATAAATTCAATTTTGTTGTTTAAAATATATTCCCCGATACAAAAGACATTAATAACCATTTGATTTTAATGATTGTTATTTTTGTTTATATTGTCTCCTTTAGACGTTCAACATTTTTTTAATTAAGGTTTCTTTTCAGGTTTTAAATTAAAACGGCTTATATGCCCATATAACTATAAGGGCTTGACCGTTAAATACTAGGGTAGAACTTGGTATAATCAACTTGTGCTACCGTTTTTTGATCAAGATTCATAACATTGTTAAAATAAACCCCATAAAATAGACAAAAGGCCATCCCGGATTTAAGAATTGCGTTATGGGATATTTTCATTTGTCCGAAAAATTTTTAAATTGTTTTTTTCTTAGGTTTAATTGGTTTATAAAAGCCCATATAACTTATGGTTAATTAAATATTTTAGAACTGCGGGATATTATTAACTTTAACATCCATTTGTTTTGATCAAGATTATTTCATTGTTTAAAATCCCCCGATAAATAGCACAAAGCACATCCCGGGATTTTAATAACTGATTATCGGGTATATTGTCACTTATCCTGGCACATTTTTTTTTTAAATTTAAGATTCGTTTTGGGTGTTTCCAAAAAACGGTTTATATTTGGATTAAACTAATTTTTGACCGAAATACTTGAAGAACTCGGTTTTATCAACTTTTAAAATGCCATTTGTTTTGATCAAAATTCAAATTTATTGTTTAAAATATATCCCCTGAAAATAACATTAATGCACATCCCCGGATTTTAATGATTCATTATTTTATATTGTCTACTTAACCGTTATATTTTTTCAATTAAGCCCTTTCTAGTGTTTAAATAAAACGGCTTTAAAAGCCGGAATAACTAATGGCTTGGACCGATACCAAGGAACGCCCTATTAATTAATTAACTTTAACATCCAATTTTTTTGATCAAGATTCAACCTTATTGTTTTAAAATTTATCCCCGTTAAAGCACAAATGCACATCCCAGGATTTTAATTCTTATTTCGTTATATTTCACTTAACCGTTCAATTTTTAAATTAAAGTTTTCGGTTTCCAAAAAACGGTTTTATATAAACCATTAAACAAATGGTTTAAGGTTAAAAATACTTGTAAAACTGGGTATTTATTAAACCTTACATGCCTAATTTTGTTTTATTAAGATTCTTTTTTTGTTAAAAATATCCCCTGGAAAATAGTTAATTTAATTGGCCAAATTTGGATTTTAATTATTGATTATCGCGGTATATTGTCTATTTTCCGGTTCAATTTTTTTAAATTCGTTTTGGTTTCAAAAAGGCTTATAGTTTATAATTATAAGGGTTTGCCGCAAACTTTGGGAAAACCTATAATTAACTTTTAAATCCATTTGTTTTTGGATTGGATTCATTTTTATTTTAAATATATTCCCCCGATACAAACACAACCGCACATTTCCAAAGATTTAAATGGATTGAATTATTGGGGTTATTGTCTACTTAACCGCAAATTTTTTTAATTAAGGTTCTTTTTCCCTAGTGTTTTAATTAAAACACTTATATAAGCCCATATAACCATGGTTTTGGACCGTTAAATTACCAGTAGAATTGCATTTATCAACTTTAATGCTGATTTGTTTTGATAAGATTATAAATTTAGTTAAAAAACCCCATAAATAAAGGCAATTAAATGGACATCCCTGATTTTCAATGTTTTTTCTATTTTATTGTCTACTTTCCGGCACACCCTTTTAAACGATTTTTTCAAGGTTTTAATAAATCTATTTTGCCCAATTATAACTGATGGATTTGACTGTTAAATACTTTAAAGAACTGTTAATTATTACCCAAATTTCATTTGTTTTGTTGATTCATTTCAATTGAAATTATATCCCCTGGATACAATAGCACATTAATGCACATCCCAATTTTAATGATTGATTATTTCCGTTTTGTTACTTAACCGTTCATTTTTTAATTAAGTTTCCTTTCTAGTGTTTCCAATAAAACGGTTTAAATTTTAATATAACCAATGGCCTTGAAAAACCAAGAACCGGTATTTATTAACCTTTAAAATGCCCATTTGTTTTGATCAAAATTCAAATTTATTGTTTAAAATATCCCCGACAAATTTGCAAACATTAATGAACATTCCCGGATTTTCAAGGATTGCATTATTTCCGGTTATATTGTCTACTTTTCCGCACATTTTTAATTAAGTTTTTAGTGTTTCAATAAAACGGTTTATAAAGCCGATATAATTTATATGGTTTGGCCGTTAAATACTTGTAAACTGCCTTATTAATTTACCTGGCGATTTGTTTTATTAAATTCTTATTTTGTTAAAAATAATTTCCTGGACAAATAGAATTAATGCAATTTCCGGATTTTAATTTTGATTATCGCGGTATATTGTTATTTTCCGGTAATTTTTTAAATTGATTCCTTTGGTGTTTCAAAAGGCCCGAATCCATATTTAATGGTTGGAGTTAAATTTTAAACCGGTATATTATTAACCTTAACATGCCTAATTTGTTTTTATTAAATTATTTCTTTTGTTTAAAATATATCCCCTGAATAATAATATTAATAATCCTCCGGATTTTAATTATTGATTTATCGCGGTATATTTTATTTATCCGGAATTTTTTTTAAATTGATTCTTCTTGGTGTTTCATTAAAGGCTTTAATAAGGTTTATATAACTTGGTTGGTTGACCCGTTAAATACTTTGAAGAACTCGGCATTTATTCCCCAAATGGTTTATTTGTTTTGATCATAAATTTTTTGTTTAAAATATATCCCCCGAACAAGCCATTAATGAACATCCCGGATTTTAATGATTCTTATTTCTTATATTGTTACTTAACCGTTACATTTTTTTAATTGGTTTCCTTTTTCTAGTGTTTTAATTAAAATTTATATAAGCCCATATCTAATGGTTTAAGTTAAATACTTGTAGAACTGCGGTATATTATCAACTTGTACATGCCGATTTGTTTTGATCAAGATTCATTTCTATTGTTAAAATATATCCCCTGATACAATAGCACATTAATGCACATCCCAGGATTTTAATGATTGCATTATCGCGGTATATTGTCTACTTATCCGTGCACACTTTTTTAATTAAGATTCGTTTCTAGTGTTTCAATAAAACGGCTTATATAAGCCGATATAACTAGATGGCTTGACCGTTAAATACTTGAAGAACTACGGTATATTATTACCTTCAACATGCCTATTTGTTTGATCATGATTCATTTTTATTGTTAAAATATATCCCCGATACAATAGCACATTAATGCACATCCCAGGATTTTAATGATTGCATTATTTCGTTATATTGTCTACTTAGACTTTTACATTTTATTTCATTAAGTTTCGTTTCTAGTGTTTCAATAAAACGGCTTATATAAGCTCAATATAACTATATGGCTTGACCGTTAAATACTAGTAGAACTGCGGTATATTATCAATTTATACATGCCGATTTGTTTTGATCAAGATTCATTACTATTGTTAAAATATATCCCCTATAAATAAACTTAATAAATCCCGGATTTTAATAAGAACCCAAATATTGTGATTTATCCCCGGACAAAAAAACTTTAGGTTCCAAAAGGGTTTTATCTTAAAATTTGGTTAGTTAAATACATGAAATTTTAATTATAATCTTTTGTTTTATAAGTTCATAATTTGTTTAAAAATTCCTCCAAAACCTTAAGACTCCCTTTTAATATTAAAATGCTATTTGTTTTTATTGCAATTTTTTTTATTAAATTCCTTTTTAGGTTTTAATAAAACCTTTAAAAAATTAATGATGGCTTATTTTTTTCTTAAGTACTTTTATTAATTTTTTTTATTTGTTTTTAGTTTTAAATTTATTTTAAAATAATCCGTAAAATAAATAAACCCCTTTTAATATTATATTTGTTTTTTTATTAGATTAATTTTTTAAAATTTCCTTAGGTTTAAAAAAGGCAATCCCAAACTAATGGTTGCCTTAAAATATGAACTCGGTACTTTAATTTTAAATCGTTTGTTTTGTCAAACCTATTGAAAACATATGTCAATGACATTAATGAATTCCTGGATTTAAATTCAATGCTAATTTTTTTTTTCATTTTTTGTTAAATTTTTTGGGCAAAAGGCTTAAGAATAATTTTATTGGCTTTTAAATATTTGTCTCTTATTTTACCTTTCAAGTTAATTGTTTTATTATGATTTTTTTTGTTAAAAAATTCCCCTGAAAATAGCACATTAATGCACATCTCCATTTTAATTATAGTTATGGTATATTGTCTACTTATCGGTAATTTTTCAAATTGATTCAATTTTGGTGTTTCAATGAAGTCCGAAAGCCCATATAACTGTATGGATTGACCGTTCACTTTGTAGGAACTGGGTATATTATTAACTTCAAATGCCTTTTTGTTTGGATTGATAATTTTATTGTTTAAATATATCCCCTGACAAAAGCACATTAATGCCATCCCCGGATTTTAATGATTTTATCCGGTTATTGTTATTATCCGTACATTTTTTTTTAGTTAAGATTCCTTTCTAGTGTTTTATTAAAACGGCTTATATAAGCGATATACTAGATGGTTTAGTTAAAATTGAAGAACTACGATATTATTACCTTCAAATGCCATTTTTTTGATCATAAATCAATTTGATTTTAAAATATATCCCCGATAAATAGACATTAATGAAATCCAGGATTTTCAGATTGATTATTTCGTTATATTGTCATTTAGACGTTCACATTTTATTTAATTGTTTATTTTGTGTTTTAATAAAACGGCTTTATGCCCATATAACTGTATGGATTGACCGTTCAATACTTGTAGAACTGCGGTATATTAAATAACTTGTACATACGATTTGTTTTGATCATATTATTTCTATTGTTAAAAATATCCTCGATAATAGACAAATCACATCCCCGGATTTTAATGATTGCATTATCGCGGTATATTGTCACTTTCCGGCACATTTTTTAGTTAAGATTCGTTTTAGTGCCAAAAACGGTTTATGCCGAATAACAGATGGTTGACCGTTACATACTTGAAGCACCGTTTTATTATCTTCAACATGCCTATTTGTTTTGACATGATTCAATTTTATTGTTAAAATATATCCCTGATAAAAAAGCACATTAATACAATCCCAGGATTTTCATGATTATTATTTCGTTATAGTCTACTTAGACGTTCACTTTTTATTTAATTAAGTTTCGTTTCTAGTGTTTCAATAAACGGGCTTATATAAGCCGATATAACTATATTTGACCGATAAATACTAGTAGAACTGCTATTTATCAACTTGTACATACCGATTTGTTTTGACTCAAGATTCATTACTATTGTTTAAATTTATCCTGTATAATAGTAACATTAATGCCATCCCAGGATTTTAATAACTGCATTATCGTGGTATATTGTCGACTTATCCGTGCACATTTTTAAATTAAGATTCGTTTCAGTGTTCCAATAAAGGGCTTATATAAACCGATTAAACCATATGGCTTGACCGTTAAATACTAGTAGAACTGGGGTATCTTATCAACTTATACATGCTGATTTGTTTTGATCAAGATTATAATATTGTTAAAATATATCCCCAATACAATAGAAATTAATGCACATCCTCGGATTTAATAATTGCATTATCGCGGTATATTGTCGACTTATCCGCACATTTTTTAAATTAAGATTCGTTTCAGTGTTCCAATAAAGCGGCTTATATAAACCGATTAAACTATTATTTGGACCGTTAAATACTAGTAGAACTGCGGATCTTTATCAACTTATACATGCTGATTTGTTTTGATCAAGATTCATAACTATGTTAAATATATCCCTGATAAATAGCACATTAATGCAATCCTCGATTTTTAATGATTGCATTATCGCGGTATATTGTCTACTTATCCGTGCACACTTTTTTTATTAAGATTCGTTTCTAGTGTTTCAATAAAACGACTTATATAAGCCCATATAATTAAATGGCTTGGACCGTTAAATACTAGTAGAACTGGGTATCTTATCAACTTATACATGCGATTTGTTTTTATTATGATTCATTTTTTGTTAAAATATATCCCGAACAATAGCACATTAATGCACATCCCGATTTTAATGATTGCATTATCGCGGGTATATTGTTCTACTTATCCGTGCACACTTTTTTAGTTAAGATTCGTATCTAGTGTTTAATAAAACGACTTATATGTTTCCATAAATTATATGGCTGGACCGTTCATACTAGTAGATTTGCGGTATCTTATCAACTTATACAGCTGATTTGTTTTGATGAAGATTATAAATATTGTTAAAATATATCCCCTGATACAATAAAGCACATTAATGCACATCCCCGGATTTTTAATGATTGGCATTATTTCGTTATATTTTCTACTTAGACGTTCACATTTTATTTAATTAAGTTTCGTTTCTAGTGTTTCAATAAACGGTTATATGCCCATATAACTATATGGTTGACCCTTAAAATACTAGTAGAACTGCGGTTATTATTAATTGTTAATCTGATTTGTTTTGATCAAGATTCATAACTATTGTTAAAATATATCCCCGATACAATAGCACATTAATGCACATTCCAAGATGTAAATGATTGGTATCGCGGTATATTGTCTACTTGTCCGTGCAATTTTTTTAGTTAAGATTCGTATCTAGTGTTTTAATAAACGACTTTATAAGCCCATATAATTATATGGCTTGGACCGTTAAATACCAGGTAGATTTGCGGTATCTTATCAACTTATACATGCCGATTTGTTTTGATGAAGATCTATAAATATTGTTAAATATATCCCCGATAAAAGACATTAATGCACATCCCGGATTTTAATGATTGATATCGCGGTATATTGTCGACTTATCCGTGCAACATTTTTTAAATTAAGATTCGTTTCCAGTGTTCCAATAAAAGGGCTTATATAAAACCGATTAAAACTGTATGGTTGGACCGTTAAATATTAGTAGAATTGCGGTATCTTTATCAACTTATACATGCGATTTGTTTTGATCAAGATTCATAACTATTGTTAAAATATATCCCCAATAAATAGCAATTAATGCACATCCCTGGATTTTAATAATTGCATTATCTCGGATATTGTCGACGTATCCGTGACATTTTTAAATTAAGATTCGTTTCAATGTTCCAAAAAGCGGCTTATATAAACCGATTAAACTATTGGGCTTGACCGTTAAATACTAGTAGAACTGGGTATCTTATCAACTTATACATGCCGATTTGTTTTGATCAAGATTCATAACTATTGTTAAAATATATCCCCGATACAATAGACATTAATGCACATCCCCGGATTTTAATGATTGCATTATCGCGGTATATTGTTCATTCTTATCCGTAACTTTTTTAGTTAAGATTCGTTTCAGGTGTTTCAATAAACGACTTATATAAGCCCTATAATTAAAATGGCTTGACCGTTAAAATAGTAGAACTGCGGTATCTTATCAACTTGTACATGCCGGATTTGTTTTGATAAGAATCATAACTATTGTTAAAATATATCCCTGATAATAAAGCACATTAAGCAATCTCACGATTTTAATTATAGCATTATCGCGGTATATTGTCTACTTATCGGTACATTTCTTTCAAATTCGATTCAATTTTGGTGTTTCAATGAAGTGCCTGATATATGCCCATAAACTGTGTGGATTTGACCGTTCAATACTTGCAGAACTGCGGTATTTATTAACTTCAACATGCCTATTTGTTTAATTATGATTCATTTCTATTGTTTTAAAATATCCCCGAACAATAGCATATTAATGCACATCCCCGGATTTTTAATGATTTACTATCGCGGTATATTGGTTACTTATCCCAAAATAATTTTTTTAGTTAAGATTCCTTTTTAGTGTTTTTCATTAAAACGGTTTATATGGATATATCTAGAAATTGAACCGTTAAAACTTGAAGAACTACGGTTATATTATTACCCTTCCAAATTTATTTGTTTTGGATCATAAATCAATTTGATTGTTAAAATATATCCCCGATACAATAGCACATTGATGGACATCCCAGGATTTTCATGGAGGCATTATTTTGTTATATTGTTCACTTAGACGTTCACATTTTTATTTAAATTTAAGTTTCATTTCAGTGTTTCAATAAACGGCTTTTATATGCCCTTAATATATGGCGACCGTTAAATAATAGTTAGAACTGCGGTTATTATCAACTTGTAATACCGATTTTTTGATCAAATTCATAACTATTGTTAAAATATATCCCCGATACAATAGCACAATTAATGCACATCCCCGGATTTTAAATGGATTGCATTATCGCGGTATATTTTCCACTTGTCCGTGCACACTTTTTTTAGTTAAGATTCGTTTCTAGTGTTTCAATAAAAACGGTTTATATAAGCCGATATAACTAGATGGCTTGACCGTTAAATACTTGAAGAACTACCATATTATTATCTTTAAATGCCTATTTGTTTTGACTATGATTCAATTTTATTGTTAAACCATATCCCCGGAACAATAGCACATTAATACACAATCCCAGGATTTCATGATTGCATTATTTCGTTTTATATTGTTACTTAGAGTTCACTTTTATTTAATTAAGTTTTCGGTTTCTAGTGTTTCAATAAAAAAGTTATATAAGGATATAATATATGGCTTGGACCGATAAAATACTAGTAGAACTGCGGTATATTATCAACTTGTACATACCGATTTGTTTTGGATCAAATTATTACTATTGTTTAAATTTATCCCCGATATAATAGCAAAAATTGCACATCCCAGGATTTTAATAAGCATTATCGTGGTATTTGTCGACTTATCCCGGACATTTTTTAAATTAAGATTCGTTTCAGTGTTCCAATAAAAGGGCTTATATAAACCGAAAACTATATGGCTTGACCGTTAAAATTAGTAGAACTGCGGTATCTTATCAATTTATACATGCTGATTTGTTTTGACAAGATTATAACTATTGTTAAAATATGTCCCCGATACAATAGCACATTAATGCACATCCCCGGATTTTAAATGATTGCATTATCGCGGTATATTTCCCATTTATCCTGAACATTTTTTTGAAGGTTCTTTCTTTTAATAAAAGGTTAAAAAAGCCGATATAAATTAGATGGCTTTGAATTGTTTCTTAACTTTAAAGAACTACCGTATATTATTTTCAACATGCTTATTTGTTTTGACTTGATTCAAATTTTATTGTTAAAATATATCCCCGAACAATAGCACATTAATGCACATCCCAGGATTTTAATGATTGCATTATTTTTCGTTATATTGTCTACTTAGACGTTCACATTTTTATCTAATTAAGTTTCGTTTCTAGTTCTTCAATAAAACGGCTTTATATGCCCTATAACACAATCGGACCGTTAAATACTAGTAGAACTGGGTATCTTATCAACTTTAACATGCTGATTTGTTTTGATAAGATTCATAACTATTGTTAAAACATATCCACCGGATACAAGCACATTAATGCACATTCCTGGATTCTAAATTGCATTATCGGGTATATTGTCTACTTTTCCGTACACTTTTTTGTTAAGATCTGTTTGGTGTTTGAAAACGGCTTATAGGTCGAATATATTTATATGGTTACCGTTAAATACTTTGTAAAACTGGGGTATTTTACCTTCGACATGGCTAATTGTTTTATTATGATTCATTTCTTTTGTTAAAATATATCCCCTGAAAATAGCACATTAATTACCCATGATTTTAATTATAGCATTATCGGGTATATTGTCTACTTATCGGTGCACACTTCTTTTCAAATTCGATTCAATTTTGGTGTTTCAAATGAAGTGCTCGATATATGCCCATATAAACTGATGGATTGAACCGTTCAATACTTGTAGAATTGCGGATAATTATTAATCCCAACATGCCTATTTGTTTTGACATGATACATTTCTTTATTGGTTTAAATATATCCCCGGAAATAAAGCAATTAATGCACATCCCCGGATTTTAATGATTGCATTATCGGGATATTGTCACTTTATCCGCACATTTTTTTAGTTAAGACCTTTCTAGAATTTAAAACGGCTTATATACGATATATCTAGATGGCTTGACGTTAAAACTTGAAGAAACTACGGATATTAATTAATTTTCAACATGCTTATTTGTTTTGATCATAAATCAATTTGATTGTTAAAATATATCCCCTGGGAAAATAGCACAATTAATGCACATCCCCGGATTTTAAGATTGCATTATCGCGGTATATTGTTCACTTGTCCGTCAATTTTTTAGTTAAGATTCGTTTTAGTGTTCAAAAAACGGCTTTAAGGCCGATATAACTAGATGGCTGGACCGTTAAATTAAGATTTGCGGAATCTTATCAATCTTTACGCTGACGGTTTTGATGAAGATTCAAAATATTGTTAAAATATATCCCCTGATAATTGAACATTAATCACATCCTTGATTTTAAGACATTATCGCGGTATATTGTTCTTTATCCGGCACACTTTTTTAAAGTTAAGATTCGTTTCGTTTTAATAAAACGGCTTAAAAGGCCGATATAAAGATGATTTGACCGTTAATTTGAAGAACTACGGTATTTATTACCTTTCAAGATGCCTTATTTGTTTTGATCATAAACAATTTGATTGTTAAAATATATCCCCCGGATAAATAAAGCAATTAATCACATCCCGGATTTTAATGGATTGAATTATTTCGTTATATTGTTCACTTAGACGTTCACATTTTATCAATTGTTTCGTTTCAGTGTTTCCAATAAAAGGTTTTAAGTTATAACTATAGGTTTTGGACTGTTAAATTAGTAGAACTGCGGTATTATCAACTTGCATGGATGTGTTTTGACCAAGATTCATTACCAAATGTTAAAACACAAACCCCATAAAAAACAAAGGACATCCCAGGATTTTACGGATTGTTTTAAGGAATTGTCTACTTCAAAGGATTTTCTTCAAATTTGATTCTTTTTGGTGTTTTTAAGGGTTTGATATAAGCCCATAATAATGGATTGACCGTTCCTTAAGAACCGGGTAAATTCTTCCATGGCCTATTTGTTTGGATTATGATTCATTTTATTGTTTTAAATATCCTCCGAACAATTACAGATTAATGCACAACCAGGATTTTAATGATTGAGCGGATAGGTTCATTTATCGGTGAACACTTTTTCAAATTGATTCAAGGGAAGAAGGCCGATATTGCCTCTTAATTTAGGCGGAGTTAACCATTAGAAACTGCGGTATCTTATCAATTAAACATGCCGATTTGTTTTGAATGGATTAAACCTTTGTTTAAAAAATTCCCCCGATAAAAGCAATTAAGCAACATCCCCGGATTTTAATGGGATTGATTATCGCGGATATAGTCTACTATCCGTGCACACTTTTTAATTAAGATAAGTTTTGGTTTTCAAAAAAGGTTATAGAAGTCGATATATTTAATTTTGGACCGTTAAATACTTAAAACTGCGGTATAATTATTTTGACATTCCTATTTGTTTTTATATGATTATTTTCCTTTTGTTAAAATATATCTCCCGGATACAATAGATTAAGCACATCCCACGATTTTAAATTATAGCATTATCGCGGTATATTGTCTACTTAGACTTTTACATTTTTATTTAATTGCCTGTTTTATGTTTCAATAAAACGGTTTATATAAGTTTTCAATATTATATAGCCGACCGGAAAAGGAACTGCGGATTATCAACTTTAATGCCGATTTTTTCCTAAGTTCATTAATTGTTAAAAATATCCTCCATATAATAGCCCAAAAGGGACATCTCAAGATTTTACGGATTGTTTTTATTGCTGATAGTTACTTGACGGCAACACTTTTTAAATTGGATTCTTTTTGGGTTTCAATGAAGTGCCTGATAAAGTTTTATAACTGTATGGATTAAAGCCCATATTTAAGAACCGCGGATATTTAAACTAACATGCCTATTTGTTTTGTTCATGATTCCTTTATTTTAAAAATATCTTCCGATACAAAGACTTTGGCCTCCATCCCAGGATTTTAATGATTGATTATTGCGGTTATTGTTACTTAGACGTTCACCTTTTTAAATTAAGGGTTGTTTCTATGTTTCTTTTAAACGGTTTTATAAACCCATATTCATATTCACTTGACCGTTAAATACTAGAAACGGCATATTATCGTTGTACATGGATTGTGTTTTGATCAAGACCATTACTAATATGTTAAAATACAAACCCCATACAAAGACATAAAGGAATTCGGATTTTAGGAGTTTTATTGCTGTATATTGTCATTTCAGCAATACTTCTCCAAATTGGACTTTTTTGGTGTTTCCAAAAGTGTTTGATATAAGCCCTTTAACTATATGGGTTTGGACTGTTCCGTCTGGCATCTTATTCAACTTGTTATATATTATATATTAATTAATAATTGTTAATAATTATAGGTTAACCATATTGTATTGAAACACAAGAGAATAAATTTCCCATTAAATGACGTGGCACCAAAAGTAGACAATAGTCCCAAAATGAACCATAAAACCTTGATGTCCATTTAGGTGCTATTATATCGGAAGATATATTCTTACAACGAAATAAACTTGATCAAAAACTAATTTTAGTAATATTAATAATATAACCGTTGCCCTTACCCAAAACTTCAAGTTTAATAGTTATTTGGGCTTATATAACAATAAGTTATATTTATATCTAGGGCGGGTTGGAAACACCAGAGAATAATCGCAATTAAAATGTCCAGAACAAGTAGACAATAACCGTAATAATGAATCCAATTTCCATTTATGTGCTTTGTATAAGTTGTATTTTAAAAATATATAAATGAGTCTTGATCAAAACTAATCAAGTAATATTAATAAGATACCGTTGTTCTACAAATTAATTTTAACGGTTTAACCAAGTTATTTGGGTTTATATAAGCCTTTTATTTAAAAAGAAAAACTAATTTAAAGTTTAAAAGGAAATATACCCATAATTCAAAATCATTAAAACCTGGGACAAATTAATGTGCTATTGTCCGGGGGATAAGAAGATGAACTTGAAAAAAATGGCGGTTTATTGTTGAAAGAATCCAATTTTAAAAATTTACGGTAAGCAAATATTAGGTAATGGCTTATTAAAACCTGGTTTTATTATTAAACAACGAAAAATCTTAATTCTTTAAAAAAATGGCAGGAAAGGTTAACCATTATTTTCATTTGGTAAGCCACTATTAAACTTTATTGTTTGCTTTTTATTGGGGGAAATAATTTTAAAATAAATGGAATTGTTCAAAACAAATCCGGCATTTGAAATTAAAATCCGGGGTTTTTCAAGTATTTAATTTTACAAGAAAATGGTTTAAAAATAAGTTGTTTTTATTTAAACCCACTAAAACAATCCTTAATTAAATAAGGGTTAATGGCCTAATTAAACAAAACCGCGATTTAAAATTGCAATAATTAAAATTTTCCGGAAATGAATAATTAAACCAAATATTGTATTGGGGAAATATTTTAACAATAGAAATGAAATCAAATCAAAACAAATATGTTAAGTTTAATTATAATGCAGTTCTAAAGGATTGGAACGGTCAATCCAACAAAATGGGCTTAACCGAGCACTTCATTGAAACACCAAAAAGAATTAATTTGGAGGAAGTGTGGCTACAAAGACAATATACCGCAATAATGCAATCATTAAAAACCTGGATGGGTATTAATGTGATTGTATCGGGGATAATTTTAAACAATAGTGAATCCGATCAAAAACAAATAAGGTTTAAAGTTAATAAATATACCGGTTCTACAAGTATTGAACGGTCAATCCATAAGTTAAATGGGCTTATATCGAGCACTTTTGAAACACCAAAAAGAATCGAATTTGAGAAAGTGTGCGCGTACAAGTAGACAATATACCGCAAGCAATCATTAAATCTGGGATGGGTATTAATGTCCTTGTATCAGGGGATATATTTTAACAATAGAAATGAATCATGATCAAAACAAATAGGCATTTGAGTTAATAATATACGCAGTTCTAAAGTAGAACGGTCAATCCACAGTTAAATGGCTTATATCAGGCATTCATTGAAACACCAAAAAATCGAATTTAAGAGAAGTGTGACGTACAAGTAGACAATATAAGCAATAAAAGCAATCCGTAAAATCCTGAGATGTCCATTTTATGTGCTTGTATGGGGGATGAATTTAACATAAATGGTAATGAATCTTGATCAAAACACATCGCATGTACAAGTTAATAATATACTGCAGATTCTTTCAAGTAATGAAGGTCAAGCATAATTATATGGGCTTATATCTAGCGTTATATTGAAACACCAGAGAATAATCGCAATTGAAAAAGTGTCCACGAACAAGTAGACAATATACCGTAATAATAAATCCATAAATGGGGATGTCCATTTATGTGCTTTTATATCGAGATGTATTTTAAAAGAAATAATCTTGATCAAAACAAATCGGCTTCTTATAATAGCAGTTCTACTTATTTAACGATCAAACCATCTGTTATATCGGGTTACATAAAAATTTTTTAAAACCAAAATAGAATCAATTTGAAACTGTTACGTACAAGTAACAATATACCCAATAATCAATAATTAAAATCCTGGGATGGATTAAAATGGATTGTATAGGGGATATATTTTAACAATGAAAGAATCCGATCAAAACAAATGGCATGTTGAAGTTAATAATATACAATTCTACATGTAGCGGTCAATCTATACATTTATGAAACTTATCGGCACTTCATTGAAACACCAAAAAAAGAATCAAATTTGAAAGTTTTCCGATAATGACAATATCTGCGATAAATAATCATTAAAATCTTGGGATGTGCATTTTGTCTATTGTATCGGAGGATATATTTTAACAATGAAATTAATAAAACAAATGGCATTTGAAAATAATAATAAACGCAATTTACAAGTATTGAACGGTCAATCCCATTATATGGGCTTATATCAGCACTTCATTAAAACACCATAAAAGAATCAATTTGGAAAGTGTGCATCGAAGACAATATCACTAAAAATCCGTAAAATCCTGAATTATTTATGACTTGTATGGAGGGTATTTTAACATAAAAATAATGAATCTTGATCAAAACCATCGGCATGTACAAGTTTTAATATGCGTTTTACTAGTATTTAACGGTGAAGCCATATGTTTTTCTTAAAAGGGTTTTTGAAAACTGAAACGAATCTTAATTAAATAAAATGTGAACGTTAAAATGACAATATAACGAAATAATAATCATTAAAATCCTGGGATGTGCTTAATTGCTATTGTTCGGGGGATATTTTAAACAATGTTTGAATCTTGATCAAAACAAATGCTGTACAAGTTGATAAAATCCCAGTTCTACTAGTATTTGGGTCAAGCTATATAGTTATATTTATAAACCGTTTTTTAAACCTAAAAGATCTTAATTTTAAAAATGTGCACGGATAAGTCGACAATATCCCGATAATGCAATTATTAAAATCCTGGGATTGGTTGTGCTTTTGTTCAGGGGGTATATTTTAACAATATTAATGAATCTTTGTCAAAACAAATCAGCATGTAAGTTGATAATATACCGCGTTTACCAGTAAAACGGTCAACCATATGGTTATAGGCCTTAAAAGCCGTTTATTGAAACACTAAAACAATCTTAATTAAAAAGTGTGAACGTCTAAGTGACAATATACCCAATAAATCTCATTAAAATCCTGTTATGGCTAATAATGTCTTTTATCGGGAATTTTTAACAATAGAAATGAATCTGATCAAAACAAATAATGTTGAAGGCAATCTATAGAGTTTTTCAAGTATTTAACGGTCAAGCCATCTGTTAAATCGGCCTTTTAAAGGTTTTATTGAAACTAAAACGAATCTTAATTAAAAATAAGGGAATGTCTAAGTAAAATATCCGAATAATGCAATAATTAAATGCTCGGATGGATTTACTATTTATTGGGAATATATTTTCCAATGAAATGAATCATATCAAAACAAATAAGCATTTGAAGTTTATATTATACCCAGTTCTACAAGTATTGAACTAATCAACAGTTATATGGCTTATATCGAGCACTGCATTGAAACCCAAACAAGTCAATTTAAAGGGTTGCGCGTACGTAACAATACCAATAATCTCAAAAATCCTGGGATGGGTATTAATGTGCGTTATCGGGGATATATTTAACAATAAAATGAATACGTCAAAACAAATAGGCATTTGAAATTAATAATATACCGCAAATTCTACAAGTATTGAACGGTCAATCCATACAGTTATATGGGCTTATATCGAGCACTTCATTGAAACATCAAAAAGAATCGAATTTGAGAGAAAGTATTGCACGTACAAGTAGACAATATACCGCCAATAATGCAATCATTAAAATCCTGAAATGTGCATTAATGTGCCTATGATATCGGAAGATATAATTTAACAACAAGAAATAAATCTTTATCAAAACTAATCGGTTGAGTACATATTAATAATGAACCGCAGTTCTACAAGTATTTAACAGTCCAAGCCATACAGTTATATGGGTTTATATCGAGCGTTGTATTTTAACACCTAAAGAATAATCGCAAATTGAAAGAAGTGTCCACGAACAAGTGAACAATATATCGCAATAATACAATCCATTAAATCCTGGGATGTCCATTTAAGTGCTATTATACCAGGAGATGTATTTACCAACAGAAATGAATCTTGATCAAAACTAATCGTCTAGTACATAATAATTATATACCGCTGTTCTACAAATATTTAACGGTCAAGCCATATAGTTATACGGGCTTATATGAGCCGTTTTATTATAACACGAAATGAATCTTAATTTAAAAAGTGTGTACGTCTAAGTAGACAATATACCGCGATAATGCCAATCATTAAAATCCTAGAATGTGCATTAATGTGCTATGATATCGTGAAATATGATTTAACAACAGAAATAACTCTTGATTAAAAACAAATCAGTTAGTACATATTAATAATAAACCGCAATTATACAAGTATTTAACGGACAAGTCATATAGTTATATGGGTTTATATAAGCCGTTTTATGAAACACTAGAAACGAATCTTGATCAAAACAAATCGGCAAGTACAGCTTGATAATTTACCGCAAGAACACAAGTATTGAACGGTCAAGGCATCCAGTTATATAGGCTTATACGGAGCGCTATATTTAAATAGCAGAAATGACTCGTAATCGAAACAAAATGGCATGTTTGAGTAGACAGTATACCGCGACAACGCAATTATTAAAATTCTGAGATGTCCATTTATAAGCGATCATATCGAGAGATAAATTTAAGTAACTGAAATTAATCTTGATCAAAGCAAATGGGCAAGTACAAGTTGATACTTTACCGCAATAACACAAGTATTGAACAGTCAAGGCATACAGTTATATGGGCTCATACGGAGCGCTATATTTAAATGGCAGAAATGACTCGTAATCAAAACAAATTTGCATGTTTGAGTAGACAGTGTACCGCGATAATTTAATTATTAAAATACTGAGATGTCTATTTAGGAACGACTATATCGACGGATATATTTCAACAACAGAAATGTATCTTGATCAAAACAAATCAAGTACAGCTTGATAATTTACCGCAAGAACACAGTATGAGACAGTCAAGGCATCCAGTTATATGGGCTAATACAAGGCGCTAAATTTGAATAGCAGAAATCACCCGTAGTCTTAACAAATCGGCACGTTTGAGTAGACAGTGTACCGCGATAACGCATTGATTTAAATTCTGGGATGTCCATTTATGAGCGATTATATCGAGGGATATATTTTAACAACAGAATTGAATCTTGATCAAAATAAATCGGCAAGTACAAGTTGATAAATTACCGCAATAACACAAATATTGACCAGTTAAAGCATACCGTTATAGGTGCTTATATGGAGCGCTAAATTTAAATAGCAGAAATCACTCTTAGTCTTAACAAATCGGCATGTTTGGAAAGACAGTGTACCAATAAAGCAAATATTAAAACTGGATGTCAATTGATGAGCGATTATATCGAGGGATATATTTAAACATCAGAAATGAATCTTGATCAAAACAAATCGACAAGTACAAGTTGATAAATTACCGCAATAACACAAGTGAACGGTCAAGGCATAAAGAAGTTATATCGTATACGGAGCGCTATATTAAAATAGCAAAAATGACTCCAACCAAAAAAATCGTCATGTTTGAGTAGACAGTGCACCACGAAACTGGAATTATTAAAATACTGGGATGTCCATTTACGAGCGATTATATCGACGGAAATATTTAAACAACAGAAATGAATCTTGATCAAAACAAATCGGCAAGTACAAGTTGATAATTTACCGCAATAACCCAAGTACTGAACGGTCTAGGCATACAGTTATATGGGTTTATACGGAGCGCTATATTTAAATAGCAGAAATGACTCGTAATCGAAACAAATCGGCATGTTTGAGTAGACAGTGTACCGCGATAACGCAATTATTAAAATCCTGGGATGTCCATTTATGAGCGATTATATCGAGGGATATATTTAAACAACAGAAATGAATCTTGATCAAAACAAATCGGCAAGTACAAGTTGATAATTTACCGCAATAACACAAGTATTGAACGGTCAAGGCATACAGTTATATGGGCTTATACGGAGCGCTATATTTAAATAGCAGAAATCACTCATAGTCTTAACAAATCGGCATGTTTGAGTAGACAGTGTACCGCGATAACGCAATTATTAAAATCCTGGGATGTCCATTTATGAACGATTATTTCGAGGGATATATTTAAACAACAGAAATGAATCTTGATCAAAACAATTCGGCAAGCACAAGTTGATTATTTACCGCGATAACACAAGAATTGAACGGTCAAGACATACAGTTAGATGGGCTTCCACGGAGCGCTATATTTAAATAGCAGAAATCACTCATAGTCTTAACATATCGGCGTGTTTGAGTAGACAGTGTACCGCGATAACGCAATTATTAAAATCCTGGGTTCTCTACTTATGAGCAATAATATCGCGGGATATATTTAAACAACAGGTATGAATCTTGATCAAAACAAATGGGCAAGTACAAGTTGATACTTTACCACAATACCACAAGTATTGAACGGTCAAGTCATACAGTTATATGGGCTCATACCGAGCGCTATATTTAAATAGCAGAAATGACTCGTAATCGAAACAAATCTGCATGTTTGAGTAGACAGTGTACCGCGATAATTTAATTATTAAAATACTGGGATGTCCATTCATGAACGATTATATCGAGGGATATATTTAAACCACAGAAATGAATATTGATCAAAAGAAATCGGTCGTTCAAGTTAATAATTTACCGCTATAACACAAGTATTAAACGGTCAAGGCATACCGTTATATGGGCTTATACAGAGCGCTAAATTTAAATAGCAGAAATCACTCAAAGTCTTATTAAATCGCATGTTCGAGTAGACAGTGCACCGCGATAACGCAATTATTAAAATCCTGTCCTGTCAATGTCTACTTATGAACAATTATATCGAGGAATATATTTAAACAACAGGTATGAATCTTGATCAAAACAAATGGGCAAGTACTAGTTGATAATTTACCAGCGATAACAAAAGTATTGAACGGTCAAAGCAAACTGTTATATGGGCTTTTACAGAGGGCTATATTTAAATAGCAGAAATGACTTGTAATCGAAACAAATCAGCATGTTTGAGTAGACAGTGTACCGCGATAATGCAATTATAAAAATACTGGGATGTCCATTCATGAACGATTACATAGAGGAATATATTTAAACAACAAATACGAATCTTGATCAAACCAAATCGGCAACTACAAGTTGATAAATTACCGCAATAACACAAGTGTTGAACGGTCAAGGCATAACGGTTATATGGGCTAATACGGATCGCTAAATTTAAATAGCAGAAATCACTCATAGTCTTAACAGATCGGCATGTTCGAGTAGACAGCGTACCGCGATAACGCAATATATTAAAATCGGGGATGTCCATTTATAAACGATTATATCGAGGGATATATTTAAAGAGCAGAAATGAATCTTGAGCAAAACAAATCGGCAAGTACAATTTGATAATTTACCACGATAACACAAGTATTGAACAGTCAGGCATATGTTATATGGCTACGGGCATTATATGTAAATAGCAGAAATCACTCATGTCTTATTAAATCGGCATGTTCAGTAGACACTGCACCGCGATACAATTATTAAAATCCTGGAATGTCTACTATGATCAATTATATCGCGGGATATATTTAAACAACAGGTATGAATCTTGATCAAAACAAATGGGCAAGTACAAGTTGATACTTTACCACAATACATCAAGTATTGAACGGTCAAGGCATAAAGTTATATGGGCTCATACCGAGCACTATATTTAAATAGCAGAAATGACTCGTAATCGAAACAAATCTGCATGTTTGAGTAGACAGTGTACCGCGATAATATAATTACTAAAATACTGGGATGTCCATTCATGACAATTATATCGAGGAATATATTTAAACAACAGGTATGAATCTTGATCAAAGAAATCGGCTCGTACAAGTTGATAATTTACCGCTATAACACAAGTATTGAACAGTCAAGGCATATAGTTATATGGGCTTCCACGGAGCATTATATGTAAATAGCAGAAATCACTCATAGTCTTATTAAATCGGCATGTTCGAGTAGACAGCACCGCGATAACACAATTATTAAAATCCTGGAATGTCTACTTATGATCAATTATATCGCGGATATATTTAAACAACAGGTATGAATCTTGATCAAAACAAATGGGCAAGTTCTAGGTGATACTTTCCGCAATAAAACAAGTATTGGGTCAAGGATAAGTTATATGGGGTAAGGGGCCTATTTTTAAATGAAAATGACTCTAATCGAAACAAATCTGCATTTCGAGAAGACGTTACCGCGAAATATAATTAATAAAATCCGGGATGTCCATTTATAAACGATTATAAAGGGATATATTTAAAGAACGAAATGAATCTTGAGCAAAACAAATCGGCAAGTACAATTTGATAATTTACCGATAACACAAGTATTGAACGTCAAGGGAATACAGTTTTGGGCTTCCACGGGCATTATTTAAAAGAAATCACCTAGTCTTATTAAATCGGCATGTTCGGTAGAAGGCCGCGATAACCAATTATTAAAATCCTGGAATGTCTCCTTTATTCAATTAATAAATATATTTAAACCAAAGGTTGAATCTTGATCAAAACAAATGGGCAAGGAAATTGATAATTTACCGCGATAAAAAAGTTTGAACGGTCAAGGCTAATTATAGGGCTCATACGGGCTATATTTAAATAACAAAATGACTTTAATCAAACAAATCTGCATGTTTGAGTAGACATTCCGCGATAATATAAATTATTAAAATACTGGGACTCCATTCATGAAAGATTATATGGGGAATATATTTAAACAAAAGATGAATCTTGATCAAACCTCGGGCAAAAGTTGATAAATTACCGCAATAACAAATTGAACGGTCAGGCTAACGGTATTATGGGCTAATACGGATCGCTTTTTTAGAGAAATCACTTGTCTTAACAGATCGGCATGTTGGTAACCCCATAAACCAAAATTATTAAAACCGGGATATCCTTTTTATAAACGATTATATCGAGGGATATTTTAAAGAACAGAAATGAATCTTGACAAAACAAATCGGCAAGTACAATTTTGATAATTTAACGTTAACACAAGTATTGAACGGTCAGGCATATAGTTATATGGGCCCACGGGCATTATATTAAATTGGAAATCACTATAGTCTTATTAAATCGGCATGTTCGGGAAGACATACCCGATAACGCAATTATTAAACCTGAAATGTCTCGATAATTATATCGCGGGATATATTTAAACAACAGGTATAAATCTTGATCAAAACAAATGGGCAAGTAAATTGATAATTTACTGCAATAACAAAAGTATTGAACGGTCAAGGCATAAGTTATAGGCTCATACGGAGCGCTATAATTAAATAGCAGAAATGACTCGTAATCAAAACAAATCTGCATGTTTAATAGACAGTGTACCGCGATAAATAATTACTAAAATACTGGGATGTCCATTCATGAACGATTATATCGAGGATATATTTAAACAACAGGTATGAATCTTGATCAAAAGAAATCGAGCAGTACAAGTTATAATTTACCGCATAACACAAGTATTGAACGGTCAAGGCATACAGTTATATGGACCTTCCACGAGCTAATATTGAAATAGCAGAAATCACTCTAGTCTTATAAATCGGCATGTTTCGGTAGACACTGACCGCGATAACGCAATTATTAAAATCCTGGAATGTCATTTATGATCAATTATATCGGGGATATATTTAAACAACATGAATGAATCTTAATCAAAACAAATGGGCAAGTATTCAATTTGATAATTTACCGCAATAACAAAGTATTGAACGTCAAGGCATAAAGTTATATAGGCTCTATACGAGCGCTATATTTAAATAGCAGAAATGACTCGTAATCATAAACAAATCGGCATGTTTGAGTAGACAGTATACCGCAACAACGCAATTACTAAAATCCTGGGATGTCCATTCATGAACGATTATATCGAGGGATATATTTAAACAACAGGTTTGAATCTTGATCAAAAGAAATCGGCTAGTACAAGTTGATAATTTACCTCTATAACATAAGTATTGAACGGTAAAGGCATACAGTTACATGGGCTTATACGGAGCGCTATATTTAAATAGCAGAAATCACTTCTAGTCTTAAGAAATCGGCATGTTTGTGTAGACAGGTACAGCGATAACGCAATTATTAAAATCCTGGGATGTCCATTTATAAACGATATATATCGAGGGATATATTTAAACAACAGAAATGAATCTTGATCAAAACAAATCGGATATTACAAGTTGATAATTTACCGATAACACAAGTATTGAACAGTCAAGCATACCTGTTATATGACCTTATACAGGTCCTAAATTTAAATAGCAAAATCACTCATAGTCTTAAAAATCGGCATGTTTGTGTAGACAGTGTACAGCGATAACGCAATTATTAAATCCTGGGATGTCCATTTATAAACGATATATCGAGGGATATATTTAAACAACAGGTATGAATCTTGATCAAAAAAATCGCTAGTACAAGTTTGATAATTTACCGCTATAACACAAGTATTGAACGGTCAAGGCACTCCGTTATATGGGCTCATACAGAGCGCTAAATTTAAATAGCAGAAATACTCTATCTTAAGAAATTGCATGTTTGGTAGACAGTGTACAGCGATAACGCAATTATTAAAATCCGGGATGTCCGTTTATGAAGCGAATATATCGAGGGATATATTTAAACCACAGATAACGAATCTTGATCAAACAAATCGGAAATACAAGTTGATAGATTACCGCAATAACACAAGTATTGAACGGTCAAGGCATACCGTATATGAGCTTATACGGATCGCTAAATTTAAATAGCACAAATCACTCATAGTCTTAACAGATCGGCATGTTTGAGTAGACAGTGTACCGCGATAACGCAATTATTAATATCCTGGGATGTCTACTTGTATGCGCGATTATATCCAGGGATATATTTAAACAACAGAAATGAATCTTGATCAAAACAAATCGCAGAGTACAAGTTAATAATTTACGCGAAAACACAATGATTGAACGGTCAAGGCATACGATTATATGGGCTCATACGGAGCTTATATTTAAATAGCAGAAATGACTCGTAATCGAAACGAATCGGCACGTTTGAGTAGACAGTGTACCGCGATAATATAATTATTTAAATCCAGGGATGTCCATTTATAAACGATTATATCAAGGGATATATTTAAAGAACAGAAATGAATCTTGAGCAAAACAAATGGGCAAGTACAATTTGATAATTTACCGCAATAGCAAAAGTATTGAACGGTCAAGGCAAAGTTATATAGGCTCATACGGAGCAGCTATATTTAAATAAGAAATGATTCGTAATCCAAACAAATCTGCATGTTTGAGTAGACAGTGTACCGCGATAATATAATTACTAAAATACTGGAATGTCCATTCATGAACGATTATATCGAGGGATATATTTAAACAAAAGGTATGAATCTTGATCAAAAGAAATCGGCTCGTACAATTTGATAATTTACCACTATAACACAAGTATTAAACGGTCAAGGCATACCGTTAAATGGGCTTATACATGAGCGCTAAATTTAAATAGCAGAAATCACTCGTAGTCTTAAGAAATCGCATGTTTGTGTAGACAGCGTACCGCGATAACGCAATTATTAAAATCGGGGATGTCCATTTATAAACGATTATATCGAGGGATATATTTAAACAACAGAAATGAATCTTGGATCAAAACAAATTGGCTATTACAAGTTGATAATTTACCACTATAACACAAGTATTGAACGGTCAAGGCATACCGTTAAATGGGCTTATACGGAGCGCTAAATTTAAATAGCAGAAATCACTCGTAGTCTTAAGAAATCGGCATGTTTGTGTAGACAGTGTACCGCGATAACGCAATTATTAAAATCCGGGGATGTCCATTTATAAACGATTATATCGAGGGATATATTTAAACAACGGTAGAATCTTGATCAAAAAATCGGCATAAATTTGATAATTTACCGTAACCAAGTATTGAACGGTCAAGGCCCAATTATATGGGATACAAACCTAAATTTAAATAAGAAATCACTCCTGTCAAAATCGGCTGTTTGGTAGACGGTGTCCGCGATAAAATTATTAAAAACGGGATGTCCTTTTAAACGATTTACGGGGATATATTTAAAAACAAAATGAATCTTGACAAAACAAATGGGGCACAATTTGATAATTTACCGATAACAAGTATTGAACGGTCAAGGCAAAAGTTATATGGGCTTCCCGGGGCTTATATTTAAAAAAAGAAAATACTCTTCAAAATCGTGTTGAGTAACAGTACCCGGATAAAATTTAAAATCCGGAATGTCTCATGACAATTATTCGGGAAATATTTAAAAACAAAGTATGAATCTTGATCAAAAAAATGGGCGTAAAGGATAATTTACCGCAATAACAAAAGTTTGAACGGTCAAGGCTACAGTTATATGGGCCAAGGGCCTATATTTAAATAAAAAATGATTTTAATAAACAAATCTGCATGTTTGATAACAGGTTTGATAAAAATTATTAAAATCTGGGATGTCCTTATGAACGATTATTCAGGAATTATTTAAAAAATAGAATCTTGATCAACCAAATCGGCTAAATTGAAAATTACCAATAACACAAGTATTGAACGGTCAAAGGCAAACGGTATATATAGGATCCAAATTTAAATAGAGAAATGCTCTAATCAAACAAATTGTGTTTGAGTAGACGGTACCGCGATAATTAATTTAAAATATGGGATTCCTTAGACATTATATAGGAAATTTTAAAAACAGGATGAATCTGATCAAAAAAATCCTTACAAGTTGATAATTTACCGCTATAACAAATATTAAGGTCAAGGCATATTTATTGGCCTTTCGGACGCAATTTAAATAATAAATGACTGAATCGAAACAAACTGCATGTTTAAGTAGACAGTGTACCCGATAATTTATTAATAAAATCGGGATGCCCATTCAAACGATTATATCGAGGGATATATTTAAAAAAAAAGAATCTTACAAAAAATCGGCAGTACAATTTGATAATTTACCCATAAACAAGTTTGAACCAAGGCATACCGTTATATGACCTTATACAGATTAAATTTAAATAGCGAAATCACTCCTAGTTTAAAAAATCGGCTTTTGTGAACAGAAAGATAACCAATTATTAAAAATCGGGATGTCCATTTATAAACATTATATGGGATATTTTAAACAAAGAAATGAATCTAAAAAAAATGGTAACATATATTATATGGGTTTCAGGGCATTAATTAAATTAAACTCTTAGCTTAAAATCCTTTCGGTAGACGGACCCGGATAACGCAATTTTAAATCCCTGGATGTCTACGATAATTATTGGGGATATATTTAAACAACAGGGAATCTTGGGGATCCAAAGGGCAAGGTTGAAATTTACCCAAAAACAAAAGTATTGAACGGTCAAGGCATAAAGTTTTGGGTTAAATCCGCTATATTTAAATACAAAATGACTTTATTCAAAACAAATCTGCATGGGTAGACGTGTACCCAAATTAATTATAAAATCTGGGTGTCCTTATGAAAATTATATGGGAATATATTTAAACAACAGGTAGAATCGGATCAAAAAAAATCGGCCTCAAGTTGATAATTTACCCCAAAACCAAAGTATTGAACGGTCAAGGCATAAGGTATATGGGCTTGGACGTAATTTAAAAAATGAAAATCAAACAAATCTGATTTTAGGACGTGCCCGATAACCATTTATTAAAATCCTGGGATGTCCTTTTAGGAATATTGGGATATATTTAAACAACGGATGAATCTTGATCAAAACCAAAAACCAATACAATTGATAAATTACCAAAACCTTTATTGCGGTCAAGGCATAACGGTATGGGATACGGATCCTAAATTTAAATGAAAATCCTCTAGTCTTAACAGATCGGCATTTCGGTAGCAGGTTACCGCGATAAAATTAATAAAATAAGGATTTTTTAAACGATTATATCGAGGATATATTTAACAACAGGATGAATCTTGATCAAAAGAAAGCCTCGTTGATAATTTACCGCTATAAAAATTATTGGGTCAAGGGAACCCCGTTATACAAGGGCCTTTAATTTAAATGAAAATACTCGTAATCAAAAAATCCATTTTGGGAGACATTCGCGATAAAAATTATTAAAACCGGGATGTCCTTTAAAACGATTATATCGAGATATTTTAAAAAACGAAATAATCTTGATCAAAACAAATCGGCAAAACAATTTGATAATTTTCCACATAACAAAATTTGAACGGTCAAGGCATCCGTTATATGGATACGAAGCTTATTTAAATAGCAAAATCACTTAGTTTAACAAACGGCTTTGAGGAAAATGCCCGATAAAAATTATTAAAAAACCTGGGATGTCATTATGAACAATTATATCGGGGATATTTTAACAACATATGAATCTTATCAAAAAAATGGGCGTACGGTTGATATTTGCAATAAACAATATTGAACGGTCAGGCATCCGTTATTGGGCATGGAGCCTTTAAATTTAAATACAAAATACTTAGGGCTTCAAATGCATGTTGAGTAGACAAAACCGCGATAAAAAATTATTAAATCGGGAGTCATTTATAGAATTATATGGGAATATTAAAACAAATAGGAATCTTGATCAAAACAAATAAAATTAAATTGATAATTTCCCAAAAAAAATATTGAACGGTCAAGGCAACGTTATATTATACGGCGTATATTTTAAATAGCAATTTTAATCAAACAAATCCATGTTTGGGGGTGTACCGAGATAACCAATTATTAAAATCCTGGGTTCCGATGAGAATATATCAGGGATATATTTAAACAACAGTAGAATCTTGATCCAAAAAAATCGGCCAAAGTTGATAAATTTTAACCAAGATTGAACGGTAAGGCCCAAACGGTATAAAATCGGTCGCTAAATTTTAAATAGAAAAACCCCTCTTAACAGCGGCACGAGAAGACGTACCCGGATAAAATTATTAAAATCCTGGGAATGTCAAGGGAAATTATTCGGGATATTTAAACAACAAGAATGAATCTTGATCAAAACAATGGGCAAGTACAAGGATAATTTTCCGCTAACACAAGTATTGAACGGTAAGGGAAACGGTATATGGGAAACAAAATGCTAAATTTAAAAGCGAAACCTTGCAACAATCCATTTTCAGGAACAGGACAGGATAACCCAAATTATTAAAAATCGGGGATGTCCATTTAAAATTAATATCGGGGAATATATTTAAACAACAGGTTTAAAATCTTGATCAAAAAATGGCCAAGTGATAATTTTCCCCATTTTAAAGGGTGAACGGTCAAGGCATCCGTTTGGCTTATACGGGCCCAATTTAAAAAAATCAAACGGGAAAAATCCATGTTTTTGTAGATGCCCAATAAAATTATTAAAATCCTGGATGTCCTTTATGACGTATATCGAATATATTTAAACAACGGATTCTTGATCAAAAAATCGGCCTACAAGTTGTAATTACCGCAATAAACCGATTGAACGGGTCAAAGAACTATTGGGGTTTATACGGACTAAATTTAAATGCGAAATCACTTAGTCTTAAAGATCCATGTTTTGTGCAGGTCCGCGAAATTTAATTAAAAAATTGGGATGTCATTGAAACGATTATTCGGGGTTATTTAAACAACAGGTGAATCTTGATCAAAAAATGGCAAGTAAAGTTGATTACCCAATAACAAAAAGTTTGAACGGTCAAAGGCTAAAGTTATATGGTTTTACGGCCTAATTTAAATAAAAATACTCATTCAAAACAAATCGCGTTTGGTAGACGGTTCCGCGTAAATTTTAAAATCTGATTCCTTCTGCAATTTTTCAGGAATATTTTAAACAACAAATGAATCTTCCAAAAAATGGCCAAACAATTGAAACCCGCTTAACACAAGATTAACCAAGGACAGTTTATGGGCTATAAGGCGCTATATTTAAATAGAAATGATTTAATCAAACAAATCGCATGTTTAGAGACAGTTCCCAAACCTTTTAAATCCTGGGATGTCCTTTTATGAGCGAATATATCGGGGAATTTTAAACAACGGTAGAATCTTGTCAAAACCAAATCGCAAACAGGGATAAATTTACCCAAAAACACAAGTATTAACGGTCAGGTAACGTTATGGGTTTATAGGCGTAAATTTAAATAAATCCTCGTCTTAAAGATCCATGTTGAGAGCAGTGTCCCGTAAAATTAAAAAATCTGGGATTTCCATTTTGAACGTTATTCGAGGATATTTTTAAAAACGGGTTGAATCTTGTCAAAAAAATCGGTTCAATTGATAATTTACCGATAACACAATTAAACGGTCAAGGCATACCGTTTATGGCCCTTATACGGGCTTTTTAAATGCAAAATGACTTAATCGAAAACAAATCGCATGTTTGGTAACAGTTCCGGATAATTAATTATTAAAAACGGGATGTCCATTTAAAACGATTATATCAGGATATATTTAAAAACGAAATGAATCTTGATCAAAAAAAATCGCGTACAATTTGATAATTTACCGATAACACAATATTGAACGGTGGGATACCGTTATATAAGTTTAGAAGCTTATTTAAAAATAACAAATACTCTATCCAAAACGATTTTGGGAGCAGTGCCGCGAAAAAATAAAAATTATGTTACAAACAATTATATCCGGGGATATTTTGAACCAAAATGAATCTTGATCCAAAACAAATGGGAAGTACAATTTGATAATTTACCCGATAACCAAAGTATTGAACGTCAAGGCATCCTTATATAAAAACGAAACTTATTAAAAAATGCAGAAACGACTTTAATCGAAACAAATCAGCGTGGATAGACATTGTACGATAACCTTTTAAAATCCAGGATGTCCATTTTTGAACGATTATATAGGATATAATTAAAAACAGTTATGAATCTAGATCTAAACAAATCAGCAAGTACAGTTGATAATTTACCCGATAACACAATATTGCTCAAGGCATACAGTTATTTGGCTTCCACGAAGATATCAAAATAGCCGAAACATTTAATCGAAAAAACCCATGTTTGAGAAGATGGTGACCAGATAACCAATTATTAAAATTAAGACTCCATTTATGAACGATTATTCGGGAATATATTTAAACAACAGGTATGAATTAGTCTAAAGATTGGCAAGTACAGTTAATAATTTACCCTTCACAAGTCTTAACTGGAAACAGTTTTATGGGCTAATACGGGCCTTGCAAATACAAAATCCTCGTAATCGAAACAAATTGGCATGTTTGGTGCTTTGTCCCATAATGCAAAACTAAAATCCTGGGTTTCCATTGAACAATTATATTTTAACAACGGTATAAATCCAATCTAAAAAATTGGCGTACAGTTGATAATTCCCATCTAAGTTTGAACAGTCAATGCAATACTTTATGGACTTTAATAACGTTATATTTAAATAGTAAAATGACCAATCAAAAATGCATAGTTGAGTTGACAATATACCGCAATAAAGCTATTAAAATCCTGAGATGTCAATTTATGTCGAATATAACGGTTATTCAAATAACGAAATTATCCTTGATCAAAACAAATCGAAGTATGATTGATGATTTGCCGCAAAAACCAAGTAGAACGGTCAACTCAAAATGTTATACGGGCCCGGGCCTATATTTAAATAGGAAATAACTCAATTAAAAAAAAAAATCCATGTTTGAGTAGACAGTGTACCCGATACAAATTTATTAAAATCCTGTGATGTCCATTTATAAGAATTTATCGGGGATATATTTAACCAAAAAGAAAATCTTAATCCAAAAACAAATCGGCAAGTACAAGTTGAAATTTACCGCGATAACACAAGTTTGAACCTCCAAGGGAAACAGTTATAAGGGCTATTACGACGCTTTTTAAATAGCGAAACGACTCGTAATCGAAACAAATCGACATGTTTGAGGTGACAGTGTACCGCGATAACGCCATAATTAAAATCCTGGGATGTCCATTTTATGCGATTATATCGAGGGATAAATTTAACCAACGAAATGAATCTTAATCAAAAGAATCAAGTACAAGTTGAAAATTCCGCGATAACACAAGTATTGAACTGTCAAGGCATACAGTTACATTGGCTTCCACGGAAAGTTATATTAAAATAGCAGAAACGACTTGTAATCGAAACAAATCAGCATGTTTGAGTAGACATTGTCCGCGATAACATTATTAAAATCCAGGATGTCCATTTGTGAACGATTATATCCAGGGGATATATTGAAACAACAGGTATGAATCTTATCTAAACAAATCCAGAGTACGAGTTGATAATTTGCCGCATAACACAAATTTGAACGGTCAAAGACAAACAGTTATAGAAGCTTATACGGGCCTTTATTTAAATACAGAAATGACTCGTAATCGAAACAAATCGGCATGTTTGAGTAGACATTGTACCGCGATAACGCAATTATTAAAATCCTGGGATGTCCATTTTTTAAAGGTTATATCCAGGGATATAATTAAACAACAAGTTATGAATCTAGATCTAAACAAATCAGGAAGTACGAGGTTGATAATTTACCGCGATAACACAAGTATTGAACGGTCAACGCAATACGTTATATGGACTTTCATGAAACGTTATATTTAAATAAGAGAAATGACTCGTAATCAAAAAAATCAGCATAGTTGAGTTGACAATATACCGCAATAAAGCAGTTATTAAAATCCTGAGATGTCAATTTATGTGCGAATATATCAGGTTATATCTTCAAATAACAGAAATGTATCTTGATCAAAACAAATCGCAAGTATAGATTGATAATTTGCCGCAAGAACACAAGTATTGAACGGTCAACTCAAAAATGTTATATGGAGCTTATATGGAGCGCTAGATTTAAATAGCAGAAATCACTCGTAATCGAAACAAATCGGCATGTTTGAGTAGACAGCTTACCGCGATAACGCAATTATTAAAATACTGGGATGTCCGTTTATAAACAATTATATCGAGGGATGTATTTAACCAATAGAAATAAATCTTGATCAAAACAAATCGGCAAGTACAAGTTGATAATTTACCGCGAAAACACAAGTATTGAACGGTCAAGGCAAATAGTTATAGGGGCTAATACGAGACGCTTTATTTGAATAGCAGAAATGACTCATAATCGCAAAAAATCGGCATGTTTGAGTAGACAGTGTACCGCGATTACACAATAATTAAAATCCTGGGATGTCCATTTATAAACGATTATATCCAGGGATATATTTAAACAACAGGTATGAATCTAGATCTAAATAAATCGGCAAGTGCGAGTTGATAATTTACCGCAATAACACAAGTATTGAACGGTCAACGCAAAATGTTATATAGGCTAATACGGAGCGCTATATTTAAATAGCAGAAATGACTCGTAATCGAAACAAATCGGCATGTTTGAGTAGACAGTGTACCGCGATAACGCAATTATTAAAATCCTGGGATGTCCATTTATGAACGATTATATCGATGGACCATTTATGAACAATTATATCGAAGGATGTATTTAACCAATAGAAATAAATCTTGATCAAAACAAATCGGCAAGTACAAGTTGATAATTTACCGCGAAAACACAAGTATTGAACGGTCAAGGCAAATAGATAAAATGGCTAATTTGGAGCGCTTTATTTATATAGCAAAAACGACTCGTAATCGAAACAAATCAGCATGTTTGAGTAGACATTGTACCGCGATAACGCAATTATTAAAATCCTGGGATGTCCATTTGTAAACGATTATATCCAGGGATATATTTAAACAACAGGTATGAATCTAGATCTAAACAAATCGGCAAGTACGAGTTGATAATTTACGGATAACACAAGTATTGAACGGTCAAGGCATACAGTTATATTGAGCTTCAACGAAACGTTATATCAAAATAGCGAAACGACATGTAATCGAAACAAATCACCATGTTTGAGAAGATGGTGTACCGAGATAACCAATTATTAAAATCCTAAGACGTCCATTTATGAACGATTATTTCAGAATATTTTTTAAACAACAGGTATGAATCTAGATCTAAACGATTGGCAAGTACGAGTTAACAATTCACCGCAATAACACAAGTCTTGAACGGTCCAAGGCAAACAGTTATTTGGGCTAATACGAGCCTATATTTAAATATGCAGGTTGGTGGGTGGACGACTTTTTACATGCCCATCCGACGCATGGATCATCTTACTTTTCAGACAATTGGGTGATCGGCCCAAGTTGCCCTAACCAACTAGGAAACAACAATGAAAATTTGTTTGCGTCCCGCAGAGATTCGAACCCACGACCTCCGGTTTCTAAAGCACACCTATACCACTAGGGCTACGAGGCAGACCAGCGTGGTGGGATACGGTCCAAACCCCTAATGGATAGGGGTGTATTAGGGAGGCCTATGTCCAGCAGTGGACTAACAAAGGCTGATGATGTATATTTAAATAGCAGAAATGACTCGTAATCGAAACAAATCGGCATGTTTGAGTAGACAGTGTACCGCGATAACGCAATTATTAAAATCCTGGGATGTGCATTTATGAACGATTATATCGAGAGATTTATTTAACCAACAGAAAGAAATCTTAATCAAAACAAATCATGCAAGTACAAGTTGATAATTTACCGCAATAACACAAGTATTGAACGGTCAAGGCAAACAGTTATAGGGGCTAATACGGAGCGCTTTATTTAAATAGCAGAAACGACTCGTAATCGAAACAAATCGGCATGTTTGAGTAGACATTGTACCGCGATAACGCAATTATTAAAATCCTGGGATGTCCATTTGTAAACGATTATATGCGGGGATACATTTAAACAACAGTTATGAATCTAGAACTAACCAAATCGGCAAGAACGAGTTGATAATTTACCGCCATAACACAAGTATTGAACGGTCAAGGCATACAGTTATATTGGCTTCCACGAAACGTTATATCAAAATAGCAGAAACGACTTGTAATCGAAACAAATCAGCATGTTTGAGAAGATGGTGTACCGAGATAACGCAATTATTGAAATCCTAAGACGTCCATTTGTGAACGATTACATCGAGGAATATATTTAAACAACAGGTATGAATCTAGATCTAAACGATTGGCAGGTACGAGTTAATAATTTACCGCAATAACACAAGTCTTGAACAGTCAAGGCAAACAGTTATATGGGCTAATACGGAGCGCTATATTTAAATAGAAATGACTCGTAATCGAAACAAATCGGCATGTTTGAGTAGACAGTGTACCGCGATAACGCAATTATTAAAATCCTGGGATGTCCATTTATGAAATATTATATCGAGAAATATATTAAAACAACAGGTATGAATCTAGATCTAAACAGATCGGCAAGTACAAGTTGATAATTAACCGCGGTAACACAAGTATAGAACGGTCAAGGCATACAGTTATATTGGCTTCCACGAATTGTTATATCAAAATAGCAGAAACGACTCGTAATCGAAACAAATCGGCATGTTTGAGTAGACATTGTACCGCGATAACGCAATTATTAAAATCCTAAAATATCCATTTATGAACGATTATATCGAGGGATATATTTAAACAACAGGTATGAATCTAGATCTAAAGAAATCGGCAAGTGCGAGTTGATAATTTACCGCAATAACACAAGTATTGAACGTTCAAGGCAATCAGTTTAAGGGGCTAATACGGAGCGCTTTATTTAAGTAGCAGAAATGACTCGTAATCGTAACAAATCGTCATGTTTGAGTAGACAGTGTACCGCGATTACACAATAATTAAAATCCTGGGATGTCCATTTATAAACGATTATATCCAGGGATATATTTAAACAACAGAAATGAATCTTGATCAAAACAATTCAGCAAGTACTAGTTGATAATTTACCGCAATAACACAAGTATTGAACGGTCAAGGCAAACAATTATATGGGTACACACGGAGCGCTATATTTAAATAGCAGAAATGACTCGTAATCGAAACAAATCGGCATGTTTGAGTAGACAGTGTACCGCGATAACGCAATTATTAAAATCCTGGGATGTCCATTTATGAACGATTATATCCAGGGATATATTTAAACAACAGGTATGAATCTAGATCTAAATAAATCGGCAAGTGCGAGTTGATAATTTACCGCAATAACACAAGTATTAAACGGTCAAGGCATACAGTTATATTGGCTTCCACAAAACGTTATATCAAATAGCCAGAAACGACTTGATAATCGAAACAAATCACCATGTTTGGAAGATGGTGTACCGAGATAACCAATTATTAAAATCCTAAGACGTCCATTTATGAACGATTACATCGAGGAATATATTTAAACAACAGGTATGAATCTAGATCTAAACGATTGGCAAGTACGAGTTAACAATTCACCGCAATAACACAAGTCTTGAACAGTCAACGCAAAACGTTATATGGACTTCCACGAAACGTTATATTTAAATAGCAGAAATGACTCGTAATCGAAACAAATCGGCATGTTTGAGTAGACAGTGTACCGCGATAACGCAATTATTAAAATCCTGGGATGTCCATTTATGAACGATTATATCGAGGGATATATTTAAACAACAGAAATGAATCTTGATCAAAACAAATCGGCAAGTACAAGTTGATAATTTACCGCAATAACACAAGTATTGAACGGTCAAGGCATACAGTTAAATGGAGCTATACGAGCGCTAAATTTAAATAGCAGAAATCACTCGTAGTCTTAAGAAATCGGCATGTTTGTGTAGACAGCGTACCGCGATAACGCAATTATTAAAATCCGGGATGCCATTTATAAAGATTATATCGAGGGATATATTTAAACAACAGGTTGAATCTTGATCAAAAAGAAATCGCATACAATTTGATAATTTACCCTTAAACCAAGTATTGAACGTCAAGGCACACCTTATATGGGCTTTCGAGCGCTAAATTTAAATACAAATCATCCTAGTCTTAAAAAATCAGCATTTTGTGTAACAGTGTCCGCGATAACCCAATTAATAAAATCGGGAATGCCTTTATAAAAATTATATAGGGGATATATTTGAACAGAAATGATCTTGGGGCAAAACAAATCAGCAGTACAATTTGATTTTTACCACGATAAACAAGTATTGAACGGTCAAACAAAAAAATTTGGCTATGGCTTATGAAAAAAAATACTCATGTCTTATTAAATCCATGTTCAGGTAGACTCCCGCGATAACGCAATTTTAAAATCCGGAATGTCACTTATGATCAATTATTTGAACATATTTAAACAAAAAGTTGAATCTTGATCAAAACAAATAAGTACAAATTGATAATTTCAATAACAAAAGTATTGAACATTAAAACATTAATGGGAAATACGGGCTAAATTTAAATAGAAATGACTTGTAAAACAAATCTTTTTAAACAGTGTCCCATAATATAATTATTAAAATACTGGGATGTCCATTAATGAACAATTATTCAGGAATATATTTAAACAACAGTAAATCTTGATCAAAAAATCGCCACAAGTTGATAAATTTCCCTTTTCAAAAATTTGAACGTCAAGGCATACCGTTTATGGCATGGATTTAAATTTAATATAAATGACTCGTAATCGAAACAAATCTGCATGTTTAAGTGACATGACCCGGATAATTTAATTAATAAAATCTGGATGTCCATTCGAACGATTATATCAGGAATATTTAAACAACAAATTATGAATCTTGATCAAAAAATCGCTATACAATTTGATAATTTACCGCTATAACACAAGTATTAAAGTCAAAAGGGACCGTTATTGTTATACGAGCGTAAATTTAAATAGTTTAGTCTTAAGAAATCCATGTTTGTGAACGCTCCCGCGATAACCAATTATTAAAAAAGGGGATGTCCTTTATAAACGATTATATCGAGGATATTTTAAACAAAGAAATGAATCTTGTCAAAACAAATCTCAAGGCATAAAGTTATATGGCTTCCACGGGCATTATTGAAATAGCGAAATCCCTCATAGTCTTATTAAATCGGCTGTTCGGTAGACGGGCCCCGGATAACGCAATTATTAAAATCTGGAATGTCTCTTATGATCAATTATATGGGGATATATTTAAAAACAGGTATGAATCTTATCAAAACAAATGGCAATACAAGTTGATAATTTACCCAATAACAAAAGTATTGAACGGTCAAGCATAAAGTTATGGGCCATACGGGCCGCTATATTTAAATCAAAACTCATTCAAAACAAATTGCATGTTTGAAAGGAGCAGTGTCCCGGATAATATAATTACTAAAATACTGGGATGCCATTCGAAATTATATCGAGGAATATTTTAAAAACAGGGAATCGTGATCGAAATCCCCCGTTGATAATTTACCGCTAAACACAAGTATTGAACGGTCAAGGCATACAGTTATATGGGCTCATACGAAGCGCTATATTTAAATACGAATGACTTTTAATCAAAACAAATCCATGTTTGGAGACGGTACCCCGCGATAACGCAATTAAAAATCCTGGATGTTTTAGAGCGAATATATCGGGGATATTTTAAACAACGGATACAATCGTAAACCAAATCACATCAAGTTGATAAATTAAAATAACACAAGTATTGAACGGTCAAGGCAAACGTATATGGGTTTATACGGATGCTAAATTTTGAGAAATCCTCATAGTCTTAACAGATCAGCATGTTCAGTGAAGTGTACCGCATAATTTAATTAATAAAATACGGGATGTCCTTTAAAACATTATATCGAGGGATATATTTAAACAACAGGTATAAATCGATCAAAAGAAATCGGCTCGTACAAGTTGATAATTTACCGCTATAACCAAATTATTGAACGGTCAAGGCTACCGTTATATTGTATACGGGCCTTAATTTAAATAAAATTGACTCTAATCAAACAAATCCATTTTGAGTGACAGTGTGCGATAATAAATTATTAAAATCCGGGATGTCCATTTACAAAACCAATACGAGAGATATTTTAAAAAAAATGAATTTGATCAAAACAAATCCCCAATACAATTTGATTTTACCCGATAACACAAGTATTGAACGGTCAAGGGCATCCTTATAATAAACGAAGATTATTAAATAGAAATCCTCTAGTCTTAACAAATCGCTTTTGGTAACGGTGCCGGATAACACAATTAAAAATCCCGGGATGTCTCTTAAAATTTATTTGGGATTTTTTGAACAACAGGTTAATCGTCCAAAACAAATGGGCAAGTCTGGTGATCTTTGCAATAACACAAGTATTGAACGGTCAGGGCATACCGTTTATGGGCTTATACGGGCCTTAAATTTAAATAACGAAATCACTCGTGACAACAAATCAGCTTTCGGTAGACAAAACCCATAACCAATTAAATAATCTTGGGATTTCTACTTTGATAATTATATCGCGGATAATTAAAAAACAAAGTGGAATTTGATCAAACAAATAGGCAAGTACAATTGATAATTTACCCAATAACAAAGTATTGAACGGTAAGGCATACAGTTATATGGGCTCATCGGGCGCTATATTTAAATAACAATGACTTTAATCAAAAACAAATCGATTTTATAACGTGTCCAGAAACGCAATTATTAAAATCCTGGGATGTCCGTTTATGAGCGAATATATCGAGGATATTTTAAACAACAGATACAATCTTATCAAACCAAATCGGCAACTACAAGTTGATAAATTACCACAATAACACGATTGAACGGTCAGGCTAACGGTATTGGGCATACGGATCCTAAAATTTAAATGGAATCCTTAGTCTTAACAGATCCATGTTCGAGGGAAGACGGTGCCCCGTCGCAATTATTAAAATCTGAATTCCTGAATTATATCGCGGGATATTTTAAACAACAAGAAGAATCTTGATCAAAACAATGAACTAAGAAAGTTGATAATTTCCCCAATAACACAAGTAGAACGGTCAACTCGGTATATGGGCTTATACGGATCGCTAAATTTAAATGAAATCCTCTATCTTAACAGATCGGCTTTCGATGACATGTACAGCATAACAATTATTAAAATCCGGGATTCCATTTATAAACGATAATTCGAGGAATATAAAACAACAGGTATGAATCTTGATCAAAAAGTCGAACAAGTTGATAATTTGCTTCCAAGTATTAAACGGTCAGGCATCCGTTATATGGACTTATGGGGCGCTAAATTTAAATGGAAAATCACTCTGTCTTGAAATCGGCATTTTTTTAGACAGTGTCCGCGATAACCAATTATTAAAATCCTGGGATGTCCGTTTGAGCGAATTCAGGATATATTTAAACAACGGATACGAATCGAAAACCTAAAACAACCTCAAGTTGATAAATTACCCCAATAACAAGATTGCGGTCAGGCTAACGGTTAGGGTTTATACGGATCGCTAAATTTAAAACAGAAATCCTCATGCAACAGATCGGCATTTCAGTAGACGTGTCCCGGATAATTTAATTAATAAAATCTGGGATGTCCACATGAACGATTATATCGGGATATATTTAAACAACAGGTATAATCTTGATCAAAGAAATCGGTTACAAGTTGATAATTTACCCTATAACACAATTATTGAACGGTCAAAGGCATACCGTTATTTGGGCTTTGGGCGCTTAATTTAAATCAAAATGATCGTAATCAAACAAATCTGCTTTTGAGAAAGTGTACCCGATAATATAATTAAAAATCCGGGGATGTCCATTTATAAACATTATATTGAGGGATATATTTAAAAAGAACAAAAAGAATCTTATCAAAACAAATCGGCAAGTATTTGATAATTTCCACGATAACCAAAATTGAACGGTCAAGGCATCCGTTATTAGGCAATACAAAGGCATTATATGTAAATAGAAAATCCTCCATAGTCTTAACAAATAATTTTGAGTGACGTGTGCGAAACCAATTTTAAAATCCTGGGATATCTACTTAGACAATTATATCGAGGAATATATTTTAACAACAGGTTGAATCTTGATCAAAAGAAATTTTAAATTATAATTTACCGCAATAACCAAATATTAAAAGGTAAAGGCATAAGTTATATGGCTCATACAGGCGCTATTTTTAAATAACAGAAATGACTCTAATCAAACAAATCTGCATGTTCGAAGAAATTACCGTATAATTTAATTAATAAAATACTGGGATGTCCATTCCGAACGATTATATCGTGGTATATTTAAACAACAGAAATGAATCGGATCAAAACAAATCCCGGCTATACAATTGATAATTTACCCTATAACACAAGTAGAACATCAGGGCATACCGTTATTGGGCTTGGTCTAAATTTAAATAAGGAAATCCTCTAGACTTAACAAATCGCTTTCAGTAGAAAACACCCGATAACCCAATTTTAAATCTTGGGATGTCTCTTTGGGGTAATTATTCCGGGGATATTTAAAACAACAGGGGAATTTGTCAAAACAAATAAAAAAGTACAAGTTGATAATTTCCCAATAACAAGTATTGAACGTCAAGGCATCGTTATATGGCATACGGGCGCTTAAATTTAAATAAAGAAATACTCATAACAAACAAATCGCATGTTTAAGTAGACAGGACCGCGATAAAAATTATTAAAAATCGGGATGTCCTTATGAACGATTATATCGGAATATATTTAAAAACGGGTAAATCTTGATCAAAAAAATGGCCGTACAATTGTAATTTACCCCATAACAAAGTATTGAACGGTCAAGGCATCCAAATTGGGCAACGGCCTAAATTTAAATAGCAATACTGTATCAAAAATCGGCATGTTTTGTGACAGTGTCCGGATAACCAATTTTAAAATCCTGGGATGTCCTTTATGAGCGAAATATCAGGGATATATTTAAAACAAAGTGTCTTGATCAAACCAAATAGCAAACTCAAGTTGATAATTTACCCAATACACAAGTATTAAGGTAAGGGCATAACGTATATGGTTTATACGGATCCAAATTTAAATAAAAATCACTCCCAATCTTAACAGATCGCATGTTCAGGGACAGTGCCCGATAACGCAATTTTAAAATCCTGGAATGTCTTATGACATTATATCGGGGATATATTTAAACAACAGAAATGAATCTTGATCAAAAAACCCGGAATAAAGTTGTAATTTTCAAAACCCAAATATTAAACGGTCAAGGCATCAGTTAATTGGGCATACGGGCGCTAATTTAAATGAAATATTGTTTCAAAACAAATCGGCATGTTTGAAGACGTTCCCCAAAACCCAATTTTAAAATCCGGGATGTCCATGGCGATTATATCGAAGGATATTTTAACAACAGGTATGAATCTTGATCAAAAAAATCCATACAGGTTGATAATTTACCCAAATAACCAAAGTATTAAACGGTCCAGGCATCGTTATTGGAAATACGGGGCTAATTTAAATACAAAAATACTCATAGTCTTAAAAATCACATGTTTTGGTACAGTGTACCGCGTTAACAATTATAAAAAATCCTGGGATGTTCTTTATGAGCGATTATTCGGGGATATATTTCCGAAAAATCTTTATAAAACAAATCCAGTACAATTAATAATTGCATAACACAATATTGAACGTCAAAGGCAAACAGTTATTGGGTATTGGGCCTAATTTAAATACGAAATCACTCTAATCAAAACAAATCGCATGTTTGAGTAACGTGTACCCGGATAAAAATTTTAAAATCCTGAATGTCATTTTGAACGATTATATCGGGGATTATTAAAAACAGAAATGAATCTTATCAAAAAAATCGGAAAGTACAAGTTGTAATTTCCCATAACCAAATTATTAAACGGTCAGGGCATACGTTTTGGAAAGCATACAGGGCTATTTTAAATAGAAAAAATGACTCAATCAAAACAAATCGGCATGTTTAGTAGACGGTTCCAAAAAATTTATTAAAACCGGGATGTAATTTATACGATTATATGGGGGATATATTTAAAACAAGGGTGAATCTTGATTAAAACAAATCAGCAGTACAGGTTGATAATTTACCGAAACAATTGACGTCAGGCTAAGTTATAGGACTAATACGGCCTAAATTTAAATGGAAAATCACTCATAGTCTTAACAATCCCGGCATGTTGGTAGACGTGACCCGATAACCAATTTTAAAATCCTGGAATTCTCTTTGAGCAATTATTCGGATATATTTAAACAACAAGAATGAATCTTGATCAAGAAATGGGCAAAAGTACAAGTTAAATTTTCCCAATAAACAAGTTTAACGGTCGGAGGTTATATGGGCTATGGGCGTTATTTAAATTGAAAATGACTCAAGAAACAAATCGCAGTTGTGAATTACCCGATAACGCAATTATTAAAATCCTGGGATTCTTTTGACAATATATCGAGGATATATTTAAACAACGAAAATCTTGATCAAACCAAATGCAATAAATTTTAAATTGCAATAACACAAGTATTGCGTAAGGCATTAATGGAACGGACGCAAATTTAAAAGCGAAATCCCTAGTCTTAAAGAAATTTCGGAGGTGTACCGCGTAAAATTAAAAAATTAAATTTTAAAACAATATCGAGGATATATTTAAACAACAGGTATGAATTTTAAAAAAAGAAATTTGAAAGTTTTTTCCTTAAACCAAAAAAGGTGGAAAATTTTCCAATTTAAATTTAAATAAAAATTTTTAAAAAAATTTTGGTTTGGTAACGGTAAATAAAAATTAAAATCAAAATTTTTAAAACGAATAGGGAAAAAAAGGAAATAATCTTGACAAAAAAATCGAATAAATTTGATAAATTTACGATAAACCAAAATATTGAACGGCCAAGGAAACCGTTAAGGGCTTTAAGAAAGTTATTCAAAAAAAAAACCTTTTCGAAAAAATCCGGGTTTTAGGGGCCCTGAAAATTATTAAAAAAATTCATTTTGAACATTATTCAGGGATATAATTAAAAAAATTTTGGGTCAAACAAATGAAGTAAGTTTAAATTTAATAAAAAAGTATTTAACGGTCAAGGCCGTTTAAAGGGCCCCCAAAATTTAAATAAGAAAACCCATTTTAAAAAACCATGTTTGGTAAAGCTAGGGTAAAAATTAAAAATCCGGGATTCCATTTTAAAATTTAAAATATTTTAAACAACGGGAATCTTATCAAAAGAAATCAGCTAGAAATTTATAATTTAGTATAACCAAGTATTGAATTTTTAAAATTTTGGGATCAAACGAAATTTAAAAGAAAACCTCTGTTTAAAAAGGGTTTTGATGAATTTACCCATAACAATTATTAAAAGGGATGATTTTAGAATTTTAAACAGGGATTAATTTAAAAAGAAAAACTTGAAGAAAAAATCCCGCTAAAATAATTTCCAGAAACGATTGAACGCAAAGGCCGTTAATTTAAAGGGGCATTAAATAAAAAGCAAAATCACCATGTTTTTAAACAGAGGGTGCGGTCCCGCAAAAATTTAAAATCCAAGTTATTTGGGATAATTTAACAGGAAAATTTAAACAACAAATGTCGATAAAAAAATGGGAAACAATTATAATTTACCAAATAACCAAGTTTAAAAAGGCAAACGGTAAGGGTTAACGGATCCAAATTTAAATTTAAAATTCCTAATAAACAAATTTTTGGGGTAAAAAACCGGATAATTAATTCAAAAAAATAGGAGATTTTGAAATTTACGAAAATATTTAAAAACCAGGTAGTATGTCAAGAAATTGTAAAGTTTTAATTTCCCCTTAAACAAGTATTGAGTAACAAATTTTAGGGTTATAAAACCTTAATTTAAAAATAAATGACCTTAATCAAAAAATTATTTTAAGAAAGGTAATAATTTAAAAAAAATCTGGGGTCCATTATAAAATTTATAAAATTATTTAAACAACAGGTAAATTTGTCAAAAGTATATAAATTTGAAATTTACCGCAACAAAAAAACGGCAAAGGTAGTTTAGACCTTTACGGCCAAATTTAAAAAGAAACCCCTACGAATCGGATTTTGGAGACTCCCGATAACCAATTTTTAGGGTTTTTAAAAAACCATTTAACGGGGATATATTTAAACAAAAAAAGAATCTTGATCAAAACAAACGGCCCGGATTTTATAAAGGGCAGGGCTTTTAAAATTTGGAAATCCTCGTTTATTTAAACGCATTTTGAACTGCACCCGAAACAATTATTAAAATTAAATTTCCTAAAATTAGGGAAATTTAAACCTATGAACTTATAAAACAAATGGGCGTAAAAAACCCAAAAAAATTTGCGGCAGGCATAAATAATTATCGGGTTAATTTAAAAGAAAAAATTTTAAAAAAACCTGATTTTGATAAAACCCGATAATATAATTACAAAAACGGGATGCCATTCAGCAATTATATGAGGAAATAAAACAAATTAATTGTAAAAGAAACTCAAGTTAAATTTTCCCAAAGTTTAAAAAAAGGCCAAAAGATTTCCAACGGGCCCATATTTAAAACACAATACTTGAATCAAAACAAAATTTTGGGAAAGGTGGGTACCCAAACAAATTAAAACCGGGAGCCTTTATGGGTTATAGGGGTTTTTAAAAGGAAAATTTGAAACCAAAATGGCAATCAAGTTGAAAAACCGCAATAACCAGTTTAAACTTGATCATTAGGGTTTTACGGATTTAAATTTAAATGAAAATCCTAGTCAACAGCGGCGTTCAGGGAAAGTTCCCAATTTAATTAATAAAAACGGGGTTCCACAACGATTATTCAGGGATTTATATTTTAAAAAAAAATCAAAAAATCCCTGTTGAAATTTTCCGATAACAAATTATTAAAACCGGATCCTTTAGGTTTAAGGGGAAAATTTAAAACATAAACTCGAATCGAAACAAATCTCATGGTTTTAAACAAATTCCCCGTTTAAATTAAAACCGGGATGCCTTTACAAAGATTAATCAAAATTTAAAAACAGAAATAACTTATCAAAACAAATCGGAAGTCAAGTTTTACCCGATAACCAATATTTTAAAGGAAGGCTCTTTTAAAAAAAGGCAATATTAAAAAAGGAAATTCTAGTCTTAACAAAAGGGCAGTTTAAGGATTCCCGTAACACAATTATTAAAATCCAGGGATGTCCATTTTGGGGATTATATCCGGGATATAATTAAACAACAGTTATGAATCGAGATCTAAACAAATCGGCAGAGAGAGTTGATAATTTACCGGAAACACAAATAATTGAACAGTCAAAGGCATACAAGTTATTGGCTTCCACGAAATTTATATCAAAATAAAAACGACTTGTAATCGGAAACAAAATCACCATGTTTGGGAAGATGGTGTACCCGAGATAACCAATTATTAAAATCCTAAGACATCCTTTATGGAACATTATATCCGGGAATATATTTAAACAACAGGTATGAATCTAGATCCAAACGATTGACAAGTACGAGTTAATAATTTCCGAATAACACAAGTCTTGAACATCAAGGCAAAACAGTTATATGGGCTAATACGGACGCTATTTAAATAACGAAATCACTCTAATCGAAACAAATTGGCATGTTTGAAGTGGGCCTGTTGCCGCCGATAATGCAATATAAAATCCTGGGATGTCCATTAACGAACAATTATATTTTTTAAAACAGGGTATAAATCCAATCTAAACAAATTGGAACCGATTTGATAATTTACCGCGAATTAACATAAGTATTAAACAGTCAATCAATAACGTTATATGGACCAATGAAACGTTATATTTAAATGGTAAAATGACTCGTAATCCCAAAAATCCAGCATAGTTGGTTGACAATATCCGTGCAATTATTAAAAATCCTGGAGATGTCAATTTATGTGCGAATATAACGGGTTTATATCTTAAATAAGAAATTATCTTGATCAAAACAAATCGGCAAGAGTTATAGATTGATGATTTGCCGCAAAAACCAAGAAATTGAACGGTCAACTCAAAATGTTATACGGGCTTATATGGGGCGCTATTTTAAATAGCAAGAAATAAATCGTAATTAAATAAAATCGGCATGTTTGGGAAACAAGGTGTTACCGCGATAACATAATTATTAAAATCCTGTGATGTCCCAAATTTATGAACCGATTTATCAGGGATATATTTAACCAACAGAAAGAAATCTTAATCAAACAAATCAGAAGTACAAGTTGATAATTTACCGCGATAACACAAGTATTGAACGCTCGGCAAACAGTTATAAAGGGCTAATACGGGCCTTTTTTAAATAACAGAAATGACTCGTAATCGAAACAAATCAGCATGTTTGAGGTAGACGGTGTACCGGGTTGCAATAATTAAAAAATCCTGGGATGTCCTTTATGGGACTATATCCGGGATATATTAAAAAACAGGTATGAATCTACATCTAAAACAAATCCGGCAAATTACGGATAATTAATTTACCTGAAAACACCAAGTATTGAACGGTCAAAACAAAACATTATAAGGGCCTAATACGGAAGCTATATTTAAATAGCAAAAACGACTCGTAATCCAGAAACAAATCGACATGTTTGGAGTAGACGGTGTACCGCGATAACCCATAATTAAAAATCCTGGGATGTCCTTTTGCGATTATATCGAGGGATAAATTTAACCCAACAAAATGAATCTTAATCAAAAAAATCCTTGAAGTACAAGTTGAAAATTTACCGCGATAACCAAGTATTGAACGGTCCAAGGCATACAGTTACATTGGCTTACGGAAAGAATATTAAAATAGCGAAACGACTTTAATCGAAAAAATCAGCATGTTTGGAGGCATTGTACCGCGAAACCAACGCAATTATTAAAATCCAGGGATGTCCATTTGTGAACGATTATTCCGGGAATATTGAAACCAAATATGAATCTTGATCTAAAAACAAATCACAAGTACGAGTTAAATTTGCCCAAATAACACAATATTGAACGGGTCAAACAAACAGTTATGGGGAAAGCTTTGGGCGCTTTATTTAAATACAAAATGACTCTGTAAACAAATCCATGTTTAGTGCTTGCCGCAATCCAATTATTAAAATCCTGGGATTCCATTTTTTAAAGGTTATATCCGGGATATAATTAAACAACGTTTGAATCTATCTAAACAAATCGAAGTACAATTGATAATTTACCGCGATAACACAAGTATTGAACTCCGCTACTTATATGGACTTTCATGAAACGTTATATTTAAAAAATGACTTAATCCAAAAATCAGCTAGTTGAGTTAAATATACCGCAATAAAGCAATTATTAAAATCCTGGATGTCAATTTATTGCGAATATATCGGTTATATCTTCAAATAAGAAATTATCTTGATCAAAACAAATCGCAATATAGATTGATAATTTGCCCAAAGAACCAAAAATTGAACGTCCTCAAAATTTATATAGTAATACGGGCCTTTATTTAAATAGCAGAAATACCTTATCGAAACAAATCCATGTTTGAGTGCAGTGTACCGCGATAACGCAATTATTAAAATCCTGGGATGTCCATTTTATGAACGATTTATCGATGGACCATTTATGAACGATTATTGTGGATTTATTTAACCAACAGAAGAAATCTTAATCAAAACAAATCGGCAAGTACAAGTTGTTAATTTACCGCGATAACACAAGTATTGAACGGTCAAGGCAAATAGATAAAATGGCTTGGAGCGCTTTAGCTTAAATACAGAAACGACTCGTAATCGAAACAAATCAGCATGTTTGAGTGACATTGTACCGCGATAACACAATTATTAAAATCCTGGGATGTCCATTTGTAAGAGATTATATCGAGGATATATTTAAACAACAGGTATGAATCTGGATCTAAACAAATCAGCAAATTACAGAGTTGATAATTTACCGACGACAAGTATTGAACGGTGAGGCATACAGTTATATTAGGCTCAACGAAACTTTATATCAAAATAAGAAACGACATGTAATCGAAACAAATCTACATGTTTGAGAAGATGGTGTACCGAGATAACACCAATTATTAAAATCCTAAGACGTCCATTTATGAACGATTATTTCGAGGAATATTTTTTAAACAACAGGTATGAATCTAGATCTAAACGATTGTGCAAGTACGAGTTAACAATTCACCGCAATAACACAAGTCTTGAACGGTCAAGGCAAACAGTTATTGGGCTAATACAGGCGCTATATTTAAATATGCAGGTTGGTGGGTGGACCGACTTTTTTACTGCCATCGACGCATGGATCATCTTACTTTCAGACAATTGGGTGATCGGCCCAATTCCTAACCAACTAGAAACAACAATGAAAATTTGTTGCGTCCGCAGGATTCAGACCCACGACCTCCGGTTTCTAAAGCTAGCAAACCTATACCACTAGGCTAGAGGCAGACCAGCGTGGTGGGATACGGTCCAAACCCCCTAATGGATAGGGGTGTAGTTGAGGGAGGCCTATGTCCAGCAGTGGACTAACAAAGGCTGATGATGTATATTTAAATAGCGAAATCACTAATAATCAAAACAAATCGGCATGTTTGAGTAGACAGTGTACCGCGATAACGCAATTATTAAAATCCTGGGATGTCCATTTATGAACAATTATATCGAGGGATATATTTAACCAACAGAAATGAATCTTAATCAAAACAAATCGGCAAGTACAAGTTGATAATTTACCGCGATAACACAAGTATTGAACGGTCAAGGCAAATAGATAAAATGGCTAATTTGGAGCGCTTTATTTAAATAGCAGAAATGACTCGTAATCGCAAAAAATCGGCATGTTTGAGTAGACATTGTACCGCGATAACGCAATTATTAAAATCCTGGGATGTCCATTTTTGAACGATTATATTCAGGGATATATTTAAACAACAGGTATGAATCTAGATCTAAACAAATCGGCAAGTACGAGTTGATAATTTACCGCAATAACACAAGTATTAAACGGTCAAGGCAAACAGTTATATTGCTCACGAAACATTATATCAAAATAGCAGAAACGACTTTTAATCGAAACAAATCAGCATGTTTGAAAGATGGTGTACCTGAGATAACGCAATTATTAAAATCTAAGACGTCCATTTATAAACGATTATATCAGGAATTTTTTAAACAACAGGTATGAATCTAGATCTAAACAGATTGGCAAGTACGAGTTGATAATTTACCGCAATAACACAAGTATTGAACGGTCAAAGCAAACAGTCATATGGGCTAATACGGAGCGCTATATTTAAAAAGCAGAAATGACTCGTAATCAAAACAAATCGGCATGTTTGAGTAGACAGTGTACCACAATAACGCAATTATTAAATTCCTGGAATGTCCATTTATGTACGATTATATCGAAAATATATTAAAACAATAGGTATAAATCTAGATCTGAACGATTGCAAGTACAAGTTAATAATTTACCGCAATAACACAAGTCTTGAACAGTCAAGGCAAACAGTTATATGGAACTAATGGAGCGCTATATTTAAATAGCAGAAATCACTAGTAATCAAAACAAATTGGCATGTTTGAGTAGACTGTGTGCCGCGATAATGCAATAACTAAATTCCCTGGGATGTCCATTAATGAACAATTATATTTAACAACAGGTATAAATCCAGATCTAAACAAATTGCTAAGTACGAGTTGATAATTTACCGCGATAACCATAAGTATTGAACAGTCAACGCAATACGTTATATGGACTTAATGAAACGTTATATTTAAATAGCAAATGACTCATAATCGCAAAAATCAGCATAGTTGAGTTGACAATATACCGCAATAAAGCAATTATTAAAATCCTGAGATGTCAATTTATGTGCAGATATAACAGGTTATATCTTCAAATAACAGAAATGTATCTTGATCAAAACAAATCGCAGAAATAGATTGATGATTTTCCGCAAAAACACAAGTATTGAACGGTCAACTCAAAATGTTATATGGCTTATATGGAGCGCTATATTTAAATAGCAGAAATAACTCGTAATTAAAAAAAAATCGGCATGTTTGAGTAGACAGTGTACCGCGATAACGCAATTATTAAAATCTGTGATATCCATTTATGAACGATTATATCGAGGATATATTTAACCAACAGAAATGAATCTTAATCAAAACAAATCGGCAAGTACAACTTGATAATTTACCGCAATAACACAAGTATTGAACGGTCAAGGCAACAGTTATAGGGGCTAATACGGAGCGCTTTATTTAAATAGCAGAAACGACTCGTAATCGAAACAAATCGGCATGTTTGAGTAGACGGTGTACCTGGATTACCAATAATTAAAATCTGGGATGTCCATTTATGAACGACTATATCCAGGGATATATTAAAACAACAGGTATGAATCTACATCTAAACAAATCAGAGTACGAGATAATAATTTACTGCAATAACACAAGTATTGAACGGTCAAGGCAAACAGTTATAGGGGCTTATACGGCCTATATTTAAATAGCAGAAACGACTCGTAATCGAAACAAATCGACATGTTTGAGTAGACGTGTACCGCGATAACGCAATAATTAAAATCCTGGGATGTCCATTTATGCGATTATATCGAGGATAAATTTAACCAACGAAATGAATCTTAATCAAAAGAAATCAGAATACAAGTTGAAAATTTACCGCATAACACAAGTATTGAACGGTCCAAGGCATACAGTTATATTGGCTTCCAATTGTTATATCAAAATAGCAGAAACGACTTTAATCAGAAACAAATCAGCATGTTTGAGTAGACATTGTACCGGATAACCAATTTAAAATCAGGGATGTCCATTTGAACGATTATATCCGGGAATATTGAAACAACAGGTATGAATCTTGATCTAAACAAATCGGCAAGTACGAGGTTGATAAATTTACCAATAACACAAGTATTGAACGGTCAGGACAAACAGTTATGGAGCTAATACGGGCCTTTGTTTAAATACAGAAATGACTCGTAATCGAAACAAATCGCATGTTTGAGTAGACAGTGTACCGCGATTAAGCAATAATTAAAATCCTGCGATGTCCATTTTGAACAATTATTCAGGTGATTTATTTAACCAACAGAAGAAATCTTAATCAAAAACAAATCAGCAAGTACGAGATGATAATTTACCCAATAACATAAGTTGAACGGCCAAGGCAAACAGTTTATGGGATTACAAGAGCGCTATATTTAATGAGAAAAGACTCTAATCGAAACAAATCCAGCATGTTTGAGGTAGACAGTGTACCGCGATAACGCAATTATTAAATCTGGATGTCCATTTATGAACGATTATATCGAGGTATATTTAAACAAGAAATGAATCGTCAAAACAAATTGGCTTACAAGTTGATAATTTACCACTATAACACAAGTATTGAACGGTCAAGGCATACCGTTAAATGGAGCATACGGGCGCTAAATTTAAATTGAGAAATCACTCGTAGTCTTAAGAAATCGGCATGTTTTGTGAACGCGTACCGCGATAACGCAATTATTAAAATCCGGGATGTCCATTTATAAACGATTATATCGAGGGATATATTTAAACAACAGGTATGAATCTTGATCAAAGAAATCAGCTAGTACAATTTGATAATTTACCGCTATAACACAAGTATTGAACGGTCCAAGACACCGTTATATGGAGCATACAGAGCCGCTAAATTTAAATAGAAATCACTCTAGTCTTAAGAAATCGGCATGTTTGTGTGACAGTGTACCGCGATAACGCATGTTTAAAATCGGGGATGTCCATTTATAAACGATTATATCGAGATATATTTAAAGAACGAAATGAATCTTGAGCAAAACAAATCAGGCAAGTACAATTTGATAATTTCCACGATAACACAAGTATTGAACGGTCCAAGGGCAAACAGTTATATGGGCTTCCATGGGCATTATATGTAAAAAGCAGAAATCCTCTGGTCTTATTAAATCGGCATGTTCGAGTAGACAGTGACCGCGATAACGCAATTATTAAAATCCTGGAATGTCTACTTATGATCAATTATATCAGGAACATATTTAAACAACAAGTTAGATCTTGATCAAAACAAATGGCAAGTACAAGTTGATAATTTACCGCAATAACAAAAGTATTGAACGGTCCAAAGGCATACAGTTATATGGGCTCATACGCGCTATATTTAAATAACAGAAATGACATAATCGAAACAAATCTGCATGTTTGAGTAACAGTGTACCTTCGATAATATAATTATTAAAATACTGGATGTCCATTCATGGAACGTTATATCGAGGAATATATTTAAAACAGATCGAATCTGATCAAACCAAATCCAGCTCAAGTTGATAAATTACCGCAATAACACAAGTATTGAACGGTCAAGGCATTAACGGTATAGGAACTATACAGGATCCTAAATTTAAATAGCGAAATGACTCGTAATCGAAACAAATCTGCATGTTTGAGTAGACAGTGTACCCGATAATATAATTACTAAAATACTGGGATGTCCATTCATGACAATTATATCAGGAATATTTTAAACAACAGGTATGAATCGTGATCAAAGAAATCGGCTCTACAAGTTGATAATTTACCCTTCCAGTATTGAACGGTCAAGGCATGCCGTTATATGGGCTTATACGGGCGCTAATTTAAATAGCATAAATGACTCGTAATCGAAACAAATCTGCATGTTTAAGTGACAGTGTACCGCGATAATTTAATTAATAAAATACTGGGATGTCCATTCATGAACGATTATATCGGGGATATATTTAAACAACAGGTATGAATCTTGATCAAAGAAATCGGCTCGTACAAGTTGATAATTTACCCTATAACACAATTATTGAACGGTCAAGGCATACCGTTATTTGAAAATAGGGCCAATTAAATAACAAAATGACTCGTAATCAAAACAAATCTGCATGTTTGAGTAGACAGTGTACCGCGATAATATAATTATTAAAATCCGGGGATGTCCATTTTATAAACGATTATATTGAGGGGATATTTTAAAGAAAGAAAAGAATCTTGATCAAAAAAATCCAGCAAGTACAATTTGATAATTTAACGATAACACAAAATATTGAACGGTCAAGGCAATACCGTTATAGAAACATACGAAACATTATATGTAAATAAGGAAATCACTCCATAGTCTTAACAAATCGGCATGTTTGGGTAGACAGTGTCCCGGATAACACAATTATTAAAAAATCCTGGATGTCTACTTATGAGCAATTATATCCGGGGATATTTTTTTAACAACGGGTATGAATCTTGATCCAAAACAAATGGGCAAGTACTAGGTGATACTTTACCCGCAATAACCGTTTGAACGGTCAGGGGCATGCCGTTATATGGGTTTATACGGGGCGCTAAATTTAAATAGGAAATCACTCGTGAACAACAAATCAGCTTTCGGTAGACAAAGCACCGCGATAACGCAATTATTATAATCTTGGGATGTCTTTATGATAATTATTCCGCGGGATATATTAAAACAACAGGTGGAAATCTTGATCAAAACAAATAGGAAGTACAAGTTGATTTTACCGCAATAACCAAAAGTTTGAACGGTCAAGGCATACAGTTATATGGGCTCTTGGGCCCTATATTTAAATAGCAACAATGACTTTAATCGAAACAAATCTGCATGTTTGGAGTAGACGGGTGTACCGAGATAACGCAATTTTAAAATCCTGGGATGTCCGTTTATGAGCAATATTCGAGGGGATATTTTAAACAACAATACGAATCTTGATCCAAAAAATCGGCAACTATAAGTTGATAAATTACCACAATAACACAAGTATTAAGGGTCGGGCCTTAACGGTATATGGGCCCATGGATCCGCTAAATTTAAATAGCAGAAATCACTCATAGTCTTAACAGATCGGCATGTTCGGGAAGACAAGGTGCACCGCGATAACGCAATTATTAAAATCCTGGAATGTCTACTTATGAAACGGTTTTCCGGGATATATTTAAACAACAAGAATGAATCTTGATCAAAACAATAGGGAAAGTACAAGTTGATAATTTTCCGCTTAAACAAGTATTGAACGGTCAAGGCATTAACGGTATATGGGCTTATCGGATCCTAAATTTAAATAAAATCACTCATAGTCTTAACAGATGGCATGTTCCGGTAGACGGTGTCAACGATAACGCAATTTTAAAATCGGGGATGTCCTTTATAAAAACGATAATTCGAGGAATTATTTTAAAACAACGGGTATGAATCTTGATCCAAAGAAATCGGCTCTTACAAGTTGATAATTTACCGCTATAACAAAGTATTGAACGGTCAAGGCATCCGTTATATGGGCTTATACGGGGCGCTAAGTTTAAATAAAGAAATACTCGTAGTCTTAAAGAAATCGGCATGTTTTTGTAGACGGTGTCCGCGATAACCAATTTATTAAAATCCTGGGATGTCCGTTTTGAGCGAATATATCCGAGGGATATTTTAAAAACGGATACGAATCTTGATCAAACCAAATCGGCAACTTTAAAGTTGATAAATTACCGCAATAAACAAGTATTGGGTCAAGGCATTAAGGTTATATGGGTTTATCGGTCCTTTAAATTTAAATAGCAGAAATCCTCATAGTCTTAACAGATTTTCGGTAGACAATTGTACCGCGATAATTTAATTAATAAAATACTGGGATGTCCATTCATGAACATTATATCGAGGATTATATTTAAACAACAGGTTGAATCTTGATCAAAAGAAAATCGCTCTACAAGTTGATAATTTACCCGCTATAACACAATTATTGAACGGTCAAGGCATACCGTTATTTGGTTATACGGGCGCTTAATTTAAATAGCAATAAATGACTCGTAATCAAAACAAATTCATGTTTGAGTAGACAGTGTACCGCGATAATATAATTATTAAAATCCGGGGATGTCCAATTTTATAAACGATTATATTGAGGGATATATTTAAAGAACGAAATAATCTTGATCAAAACAAATCCTTAAAATTACAATTTGATAATTTACCCGATAAACGAGAAAGTCCAAGGGCATCCGTTATATAAAGGCCAACGAAGCATTATATGTAAATAACAAGGAAATCCTCATAGTCTTAACAAATCGGCATGTTTGGAGTAGACAGTGTCCGCGATAACACAATTATTAAAAATCCTGGGATATCTACTTAGAGCAATTATTCGGAATATTTTTAACAACGGTATGAATCTTGATCAAAAAATCAAGCTCTTACAAGTTGAAAATTTACCCATAAAACAAAGTATTGAACGGTCCAAGGCATACAGTTATATGGGCTCATACGGGCCGCTATTTTTAAAACAGAAATGACTCGTAATCCGAAACAAATCCATGTTCGAGAAGACGTGTACCGTGAAACCAATTTAATTAAAATACTGGATGTCCATTCATGAACGATTATATCGATGGATATATTTAAACAAAGGAAATGAATCTGGAATCAAAACAAATCGGCTTAGTACAAATTGATAATTTACCGCTATAAAAAGTATTGAACGGTCCAGGGAATACCGTTATGGGCATACAGTGCTAAATTTAAATGGAAAATCACTCGTAGACTTAACAAATCCCGGCATGTTCAGTAGACAAAAACACCGTAACAAATTAATTATAATCTTGGGATGTCTCTTATGAGTAATTATATCGCGGATATATTAAAACAACGGTAAGGTCCGTCAAAACAAATGGCAAGTACAAGTTGATAATTTTCGCAATAACACAAGTATTGAACGTCAAGGCATGCAGTTTATGGGCTCATACGGGCGCTATATTTAAAATAACAAAAATGACTCATAAATCGAAACAAATCTGCATTTTAAGTAGACAGTGTACCGCGATAAATTAATTATTAAAAATACTGGGATTTAAATTCTTGAACGATTATATCCCGAGGAATATATTTAAACAACAGGTATGAATCTTGATCAAAAAATCAAAACCTTACAAGTTGATAATTTTACCCTTTAACACCAAGTATTGAACGGTCAAGGCATCCTTTATAGAGGCTTGGGAACCCTAAATTTAAATGGCGAAATCACCTCGTAGTCTTGAAATCGGCAATTTTTTGTGGAACGGTGTACCCGCGAAACACCAATTAATTAAAATTATGGGATGTCCGTTTATGAGCGGAATATATCGAGGAATATTTAAACAACAATACAATCTTGATCAAACCAAATCGGCAACTACAAGTTGATAATTTACCGCTTAAACAAGTATTGAACGGTCAAGGGCATAACGGTATTGGGTTTATACGGATCGCCAAATTTAAATCGAAATCCTATTGGTCTTAACAGATCGGCATGTTCCGGTGAACCGGTGCACCGCGATAACCAAATTTTAAAATCCTGGAATGTCTTCTTATGAACGATTATATCCAAGGGATATATTTAAACAACGAAATGAATCTTGATCAAAAAAAACAAACTACAAGTTGATAAATTACTGCAATAACACAAATTAAACGGTCCAAGGCATACAGTTATATGGAAACCCGGGCCTTTATATTTAAATAACGAAATGATTCGTTATCCAAAAAATCGGCATGTTTGAGAAGAATTATACCCGCAACAACAAATTATTAAAATCCTGGGGATTTTCTTATGGACGATTATATCGAAGGATATTTTGAAAACGGGTATGGTCTTGATCAAAACAAATCCCAGCATTTAAGGTTGATAATTTACCCAAATAACACAAGTATTAAACGGTCCAGGCGTATCGTTATTGGAATTATGGGCGCTAAATTTAAAAAAAAAATCCTCCTTAGTGTAACAAAATCAGCATGTTTGAGTAGGCAGGTGCCCGTTAACCAAATTATAAAAATCCTGGGATGTTTTTTATGAGCGATTATATCCAAGGGAATATATAAATAACAAATGAATCTTTATTAAAAGCAAATCGGCAAGTACAAGTTGATAATTTACCGCGATAACACAAGTATTGAACGGTCCAAAGGCAAACAGTTATATAGGGTTATTACGGAGCGCTATATTTAAATGGCAAATCCCGTAATCGAAACAAATCAGCATGTTTGAGTAGACAGTGTCCCGATAACACCAATTATTAAAATCCTGCAATGTCCATTTTGAACGATTTATCGAGGAATATATAAATAACAGGAAATGAATCTTGATCAAAACAAATCGGCAAGTACAAGGTTGATAAATTTTGGGTAACACAATGATTAAACGGTCCAAGGCATACAGTTATAAAACCATACAGGCCTTTATTTTTAAATAAGCAAAGTGACTCGCAATCCAAACAAATCGGCATGTTTGAGTAGACGGTAACCTAAACAACGCATTTATTAAAATCCTGGGATGACTAATTATGAGCGATTATTCGAGGGATATATTTAGACCAGGTATGAATCTTAATTAAAACAAATCCGGAAGGTACAGGTTGATAATTTACTGCAATAACACAAAGTATTGTACCGGTCCCGGGCGTATAGTTATATGGACAATACGTGGCCCTAAATTTAAATAACCCGAAATCACTCATGTCCAACAGATCGGCATGTTCAAGTAGACAATTGCACCGCGATAACGCAATTATTAAAATCCTGGAATGTCTGCTTGGAAACAATTATATCCGGGGATATATTTAAAAACAAGAATGAATCTTGATCAAGACAATAGGGCAAATTACAAAGTTGATAATTTTCCCAATAACACAAGTATTGAACGGTCCAAGGCATGCAGTTATATGGGCTCCAACGGGCGCTATATTTTAAATAACGAAATGACTCGTAATCGAAACAAATCTGCATGTTTGAGTAACCGGGATTACCGCGATAACCCAATTAATTAAAAATCCTGGGGATGTCCGTTTTGAGCGAATATTCCGAGGATATATTTAAACAACGGATACAATCTTGATCAAACCAAATCCGGCAACTACAAGTTGATAAATTCCGCAATAACCAAAGTATTGAACGGTCAAAGGCCAAACAGTTATGGGTTTATACGGATCGCTAAATTTAAAATGGCAGAAATCATATAGTCTTAACAGATCGGCATGTTCAGTGAACAGTGTCCCGGATAATTTAATTAATAAAATACTGGGATTGTCCATTCCGGAACGATTATATCGAGGATATATTTAAACAACAGGTATGAATCTTGATCCAAAAATCGGCTCGTACAAGTTGATAATTTCCTATAACACAATTATTGAACGGTCAAGGCATCCGTTATATGGGGCTTAGGGCCTTAATTTAAAATAGCATAAATGACTCGTAATCCGAAACAAATTCCTGCATGTTTAGTAGACAGTGTACCGCGATAATATAATTATTAAAATCCGGGGATGTCCATTTTACAAACGATTATATCGAGGAGATATATTTTAAAAAGAACGAAATGAATCTTGATCAAAAAACAAATCATGAAGTACAATTTGATAATTTACCCAATTAACACAAAGTATTGAACGGTCAAGGGCATCCGTTATATAGTTATACGAAACGTTATATCAAAATAGCGAAACGACTTGTAATCGAAACAAATCAGCATGTTTTGAGTAGACATTGTACCGCGATAACGGTTATTAAAATCCGGGATTCTTTTGTGAACGATTTATCCGGGATATAATTAAACAACATTATGAATCTAATCTAAACAAATCAGCAAGTACAGGTTGATAATTTACCCGCGATAACACAAGTATTGAACAATCAAGGCCTTACGTTATTTGGCTTCCACAAACGTTATATCAAAATGGAAACGACTTGTAATCGAAACAAATCACCATGTTTGAGAAGGTGGTGTACCAGATAACCCAAATTAAAATCCTTAAACGTCCATTTATAAACGATTATTCGAAATTTTTTAAAACAACAGGTTGAATCTAGATCCTAAAACGATTGGCAAATACGGAGTTAACAATTCACCCCAATAACACAAGTCTTGGGAAATCAACGGAAATACGTTATATGGACTTTAATAAAACGTTATATTTAAATAGCGAAATGACTCGTAATAAAAAATCAGCATAGTTGGGTTGACAATATCCGCAATAAAGCAATTATTAAAATCCTGGATTCCAATTAATTACCCGGAAAAACGGGTTTAATCTTAAATAGAAATATATCTTGATCAAAAAAACAAATCGGAAGTATAGATTGATTTTGCCGCAAAGAACCAAGTATTGGGGTCAAGGCAAACAGTTTTATAAGGGTAATACGGGTAACTTTTTTAAATAAGCAGTTACTCTAATCCGAAACAAATGGCTGTTTTGAGTAGACAGTGTACCCGGATTAACCAATAATTAAAATCCTAAGACATTCTTTATGAACGATTATATCGAGGAATATTTTTAAAAACCGGTATGAATCTAGATCTAAACGATTGACAAGTACGGGTTAATAATTTCCCAATAACACAAGTCTTGAACGGTCCAAGGCAAACATTATATAGGCTTCGTAGCGCTATATTTAAATAGCAGAAATCACTCGTAATCGAAACAAAATCGGCATGTTTGAGTAGACAGGAAACCCGCGATAACGGAGAATTAGAATCCTGGGATTCCTTTAATGCACGATTATATAAAAAATATAAAAAAACAGGTATGAATCTAGATCTAAACAAATCCCAGCAAGTACGAGTTGATAATTTGCCGCCATAACACAAAAATTTAAAATCAAAGGCAAACAGTTCTTGGGTAAACACGGAGCGCTTTATTTAAAATAGCAGTAATGACTTTTAATCCAAAATCGGCATGTATGGAAGTGGACATTGTCCCGGATAACCGTTAAAAATCCTGGGATTCCATTTTTGAACGATTATTCCAAGGATATATTTAAACAATAGGTATGAATCTAGATCTAAACAAATCGGAAGTACAGTTTGATAATTTGCCCGCAATAACACAAGTATTGAACAGTCCAAGGAAAAGCAGTTATGGGCTAATTGGGCCCCTTTATTTAAATGGAAAATCACTCGTAATCAAAAAAATCGGCATGTTTGAGTAGACCCAGTGTACCCGAAAACCGTTATTAAAATCCTAGGATGTCCATTTTGAACGATTATACCTAAAGGATATATTTAAACAACAGAAATGAATCTTAATCAAAACAAAAGGCCAAAGTACTAGTTGATTTTACCGCAATAACACAAGTATTGAACGTTCAAACCAAACAGTTTTAAAGGGTAATACGGAGCGCTTTATTTAAAAGTAGCAGATGCGACTCGTAATCGGCTAAAAATCAGATTTTGGTGAAAGTGCCCCGGTTACGCAATTATTAAAAAATCCTGGGATGTCCATTTTTTGAACGATTATATCGAGGATATATATAAATAACAGAAATTAATCTTTATCAAAGCAAATCCTTGAGTACAAGTTGATAATTTTCCGTGATAACCAAAGTATTGAACAGTCAAGGAAAAGTTATAGGGGCTAATACGGAGCGCTATATTTAAATAGCAGAAACGGCGAATCCGGAAACAAATCCAGCATGTTTGAGTAACGGTTGCCGCGATAATAATTAATTAAAATCCCTGGGATGTCCCTTTTATGAACGAATTATATCGAGGGAATTATTTAACCAACAGAAAAGAAATCTTAATTAAAACAAATCCGGCAAGTACAGGTTGATAATTTACCGCGATAACCGTTTGAACAGTCCAAGGCAAACAGTTATATGGGGTAATACCGGGCGCTATATTTAAATGAAAATCATAATCAAAACAAATCGGCATGTTTGAGTGGACATTGTACCGCGATAACGCAATTATTAAAATCCTGGGATTCCGTTTATGAAAAGGTTATATCCAAAGGGATATATTTAACCAACAAGAAATGACTCTTGATCTAAAAAATCAGCAACTTAAATTGATAATTTGCCGCAAAAACACAATATTGAACGGTCCAAGGCAAACCAGTTATAAAGGGGGCTTTACGGGCGCTATATTTAAATGGCAAAACGACTCGTAAAAACAAATCAGCATGTTTGGGTGAATGACCCGCGATAACCCAATTATTAAAATCCTGCAATGTCCATTTTGCGTTAATGAGGGAATATATAAATAAAAGTGAATCTTAATCAAAACAAATCGGAAGGTAAAGTTGATAATTTACCGCGATAACACAAGTATTGAACGGTCCAAGGAAAACAGTTATAGGGGGGCTAATACGGGCCGCTTTTTTTAAATGGCGAAAGGGCTTGCAATTGCAAAAAATCGGCTTTTTTGAGTAGACATTGTACCGCGATAACGCAATTTTAAAATCCTGCGATGTTCCCATTTCTGAACGATTATAACAAAGGGAATATATATAAAATAACAAGAAATGAATCTTTAATAAACAAATCGGCAAGTACAAGTTGATAATTAAAAGTGATAAACAAGTATTAAGGTCAAGAGGAAACAATTATATGGGAATTTCTGGGCGCTATATTTAAAATAGCAAGAAATACTCGTAATCCAAAACAAATCGGCATTTTGGTTAGACAGTGCCACCGCGATAATCAAAATTATAATCCTGGGAATTGTCCATTTATGAACGATTATATCGAGGGATTTATATTTAACAACAAAATTACTCTTGATCTAACAAATCAACAAGTATAAATTGATAATTTGCCGCAAAAGAACCAATATTGAACCGCAGGCAAACAAGTTATAAAGGCCAATACGGGCCTATATTTAAATACGAAACGACATGAATCGAAACAAATCAACATGTTTGGGTAGACGGTGTACCCGCGATAACGTAATTATTAAAACTTGACAACATTTATGAACGATTATATCGAGGGATATATTTAATCAACAGAAATTACTTTGATCTACAGCTAAATCGGCAAGTATAGATTGATAATTTGCCGCAAGAACACAACTATTGAACCGTCACGGCAAACAGTTATAGGGGGTCAACATGAGCGCTATATTTAAATAGCAGAAACGACATGAATCGAAACAACCAGCATGTTTGAGTAGACAGTGCACCGCGATAACGTAATTATTAAAACTTGGATGTCCATTTTTGAAACGATTATATCGAGGGATACATATAACAACAGAAATTAATCTTTATCAAAGCAAATCGGCAAGTACAAGTTGATAATTTTACCAGATAACACAAGTATTGAACGGTCAAGGCAAACAGTTATAGGGGCTAATACGAAGCGCCTATTTAAATAGTAGAAATGACTGCAATCGCAAAAATCGGCATGTTTGAGTATATATACTTTGTACCGCGATTACGCAATAATTAAAACTCTGGATGTCCAATAATGAACGATTATATCCAGGGATATATTTAAACAACAGGTATGAATCTAGATTTAAACAAATCGGCAGGTACGAGATGATAATTTACCGCAATAACACAAGTATTGGAACGTCTGGCTAAACAGTTATATAGCATTACAGAGCTATATTTAAATAGTAGAAATGACTCGTAAAAATCAGTATAGTTGAGTTAACATTATACCGCAATAAAACAATTATTAAAACTTGGAGATGTCAATTTATAAAGGAAATTAATGGGTTTTATCTTCAAATAACAGAAATGTATCTGATCAAAACAAATCGGGTGCTATAATTTGACACTTGGCTCCTAAGAACTCAAGTATTGAACGGTCAACCTGCCAAAATTATATGAAGGCTAATATGAGCGCTTTATTTAAATAGCAGAAACGACCTGTAATCGAAACGATTTGAATTGGAAACGAATCGGCATGTTTCACAGACAGTACGGCACACGCAATTATTAAAATCCTGGGTTGTCCATTTATGAACGATTATATCAAGGGAATAATTTCAAACAACAGGTATGAATCTAGACCAAAACAAATCGGCAAGTACAGTTTGATAATTTGCCGCAAGAACACAAGTATTGAATCAACGCAAACGTTATATGGACTTCACGAAACGTTATATTTAATAACTTGTAATCGAAACAACGCATGTTTGAGTAGAGTGTATATAGCGATATCGCAATTATTAAAATCATGGATGTTCATTTATGGAACGATTATATCCAGGGATATTTAAACAACAGAAATGACTCTTGATCAGAACAAACGAAAGTAAGGTTGATAATCTACCGCACAACTCAAGTATTGAACGTCAAGGCAACAGTTATAGGGCACACGGAGCGCTATATTAAATACAGAAATCACTCGTAATCGAAACCAATCGGGTACATTTGAATAGACAGTGTAATGCAGTCAAGCAATTATTAAAACTTGGATCACAAATTAATGTGTGCAAATATAATGGGGTATATCTTCAAATAACAGAAATGTATCTTAATCAAAAACAAATCGGCAAGTACAGGTTGATAATTTGCCGCAAGAACACAAATATTGAACAGTCAACGCAAAATTTTATATGGGCTTACACGAACGTCGCTATATAAAAAATGTCACTAGAAATGACTCGTAATTAAAAAAAAAAAAATACAGCATATGTTTGAGTAGACAGTGTATATGACATCGCAATTATTAAATCATGGGATGTCTATTTAGAACGATTATATCCAGGGATATATTTAACAACAGGTATGAATCTAGATAAAACAAATCGGCAGCATGAGTTTATACCTTCCGCAATATCACAACTATGGAACAGTCAAGGCAATCAGTTATATATAATACACAGAGCGCTATATTTAAATAGCAGAAATGACTCGTAATTGCAAAAATCAGTATAGTTGGAGTTCACAATATACCGTAACAAAGCAATTTATTAAAATCCTGAGATGTCAATTTATGTGAATATAACGGGTTGTATCTTCAAATAACAGAAATATATTCGATCAAAACAAATCGGCAAGATAGATTGATAATTTGCCGCTAGAACACAAGTATTGAACGGTCAAGGCAACAAAGTTATATGGGCTTACATGAAGCGCTTTATTTAAATAGCAGATACGACCTGTAATCGAAACAAATCGGCATGTTTGAGACATTGTACCGCGATATTGCAATTATTAAAACCTGGGATGTCCATTTTGAACGATTATATCAAGGGATATGTTTAATCAACAGAAATGACTCTGATCTTAAATAAATCGGCAAAGTACAAGTTGATACCTACCGCGATAAATCAAGCATTGAAATCTGTCATGAAAACAGTTATAGGGGCTAATACGGACAGCTTTATTTAAATAGCAGAAATGACTCAATCAAAACAAAGCATGTGAGAAGACAAAATGCGATAACGCAATTATTTAAACTCTGGATTGTCCTTATTTATGAACGATTATACTGGGAGGGACATAATTAACCAACAGAAATGAATCTTAATCAAAAACAAATCGGCAAGTATAAGTTGGATAATTTCAATGAAACACAAGTATTGAACGGTCAAGGCAAATAAAGGTTGGCTAATACGAGTGCTGCATGAATAGCAGAAATCTTCAGTAATCGAAATAAATCGAAATATTTGAGACAGTGTACCGCAATCAAGCAATTATTAAAACTTGGATCAAAAATTTATGTGCAACATAGGGTTATCTTCAAATAACAGAAATGTCTTTGATCAAAACAAATCGGCAAGTATAGATTGACACCTGGCCCCAAGAACCAAGTACGAACGGTCAACTCAAATGATATATAGGCTTATACGGGAGCGCTTTATTTAAATAGCAGAAACGACTCGTGGACCGAAACAAATCGGCTTGTTTAAGTAGACATTGCACCGCGATAACACAATTATTAAAACTTAGATGTCTTAATGAACGATTATATCGAGGAATACCTAAACAACAGGTATGAATCTAGATCAAACAATCGGCAAGTACAGATTGATAATTTGCCGCAAGAACACAGGTATTGAACAGTCAACGTAAACAACATAGCGAATTTCACGAAACGTTATATTTAACAACTTAATCGAAACAAATCAGCATGTTTGAGTATAAGAAAATGAACACAAAAACTTGGGTGTCCATTTTTGAACGATTATACAGGGATATATTAAAACAACAGGTGAATCTAGATCTAAATAAATCGGCAAGTGCGAGTTGATAATTTACCAATAACACACAAGTATTGAACGGTCAAGGCAAGTCAGTTATAGGGCCTAATACGGAGCGCTTTATTTGAATAGCAGAAACGACTCGTAGTCGCAAAAATCGGCATGTTTGAGTTGATATTGTACCGCAACAACGCAACCATTAAAACTTGAGTGTCCATTTTTGAACGACTATACCTAGGATATATTTAAACAACAGGTAAGGAATCTAGATCTAAACAAATCGGCAAGTATGAGTTGATAATTTACCGCACAACACAAGTATTGAACGGTCAAGGCAAACAGTAATATTAACTAATACGGAGCGCTATATTTAAATAGCAGAAATGACCTGTAATCGCAAAAAAATTAGCAGTATGTTGAGTAGACATTGTACCGCGATAACGCAAATTATTAAAACTCTGGGATGTCCATTTAAGGAACAATTATATGAAGGATATAGAATACACAGAATGAATCTTTAATCAAAACAAATCGGCCAGCATGTTGATAATTTACCGCGACAACACAAGTAATGAAATCATCAAGGCAAACGGTTATAGGGCTAATACGGAGCGCTTTATTTAAATAGCAGAAATGACTCCGCCATCGCAAAAAAATCGGTGTTTGAGTAGAAATTGTACCGCGATAACGCAACTATTAAAACCTGCGATGTCCAATTTGAACGATTATATCGGGGATATATAAATAACAGAAATGAATTGTCAAAGCAAATCGGTGGGGCACAAGTTGATAATTTACCGCGGAAACACAAGCACTGAAACAGTCAAGGCAAACAATTATATGGGCATACACGGGAGCGCTATACTTAATAGCAGACACGACTGTAATTGAAATAAATCGGCATGCTTACAGACAGTATACCGCATCAAAGCAATTTTAAAATCCTGGCATGTCCATTTATGAACGATTATATCGAGGATATATTTAAACAACAGAAATGAACCATGATCAAAAAATTCAGTAAGTACTAGTTGATAATTTACCGCCATACACAAAATTGAACGGTCAAGGCAAACAGTTCTATGGTAAACATAGAGCGCTTATTTAAATAGCAGAAATGACTGTAATTCCAAAAATCGGCATAAGCCGGAGTAGACATTGTACCGCGATAACGCAATTATTATAATCCTGGGATGTCCGTTTATGAACGATTATATCAAGGGATATATTTAACCAACAGAAATGACTTCGATCTAAATAAATCGGCAAGTAGATTTATAATTTACGCAAAACACAACCATTGAAACGGTCAAGGCAAACAGTTATAGGGCTAAACGGAGCGCCATATTTAAATAGCAGAACACCCAATCGAAACAACTGGCATTTTGAGAGACAGGTACCGCGATAACGCAATTATTAAAATCCTAAAAGCATTTTTGAACGATTATATACAAAGATATATTAAAACAACAGGTATGAATCTAGATCTAAACAACCGGCAAGTACGGAGTTTGATAATTACCGCAATAACAAGTATTGAACGGTCAAGGCAAAGAGTTATAGGGCTAATACGGAGCGCTTTACGAATAGCAGAAACGACTATAGTCGCAAAACGGTATGTTTGAGAAGACATTGTACCGCGATAACGCAATTTTTAAAAACTTGGATGTCTGTTTATGAACGATTATATTGAGGGATATATTTAAACAACAGGTAAGGAATCTTGATCAAAACAAATAGGCAAGCATTAGTTGATAGTTTACCGTAATCAAACAAGTATTGAACGGCCGGCGCAAACAGTTATATGGGCCATACGGGAGCGCTTTATTTAAATAGCAGATACGACTCGTAATCGAAACAAATCGGCATGTTTGAGTAGACATTAAAATCGCGATAACGCAAATTATTAAAACTATGATGTCCAATTTTGAACGATTACACTGAGGATATATATAAATAACAGAAATGAATCTTTTACTTCAAAGCAAATCGGCAAGTACAGTTGATAATTTACAGCGATAACACAAGTAATGAACGGTCAAGGCAACGGTTATAGGGGCTAACATGGAGCGCTTTATTTGAATAGCAGAAATGACTACATCGCAAAAATGGTGATGTTTGAGCTGAAATTGAAATGATAACGCAACTATTAAAATCCTGTGATGTCCACTTTGAACGATTATATCGAGGGGATATATATAAATAACAGAAATGAATCTTTTATCAAAGCAAATCGGCAAGTACAAGTTGATAACACTGCGGAAATGTCAAGTAATTAGAAACAGTCATGCAACAATTATATGGGTATATCGAGCGTTATTTAAATAGGCAGAAAACGACTCGCAATTAGAAATAAATCGGCATGTTTAAGTAGACAGTACCGCAATATCGCAATTATTAAAATCCTAATATATCGGCTTATGAACGATTATACGAGGATATATTTAAACAACAGAAACAATCACACTAAAAACAATTCAGCAAGTACTAGTTGATACTCACTATAACACAAAAAATTGAACGGTCAAGGCAAACAGTTCTATAGGTAAACATGGAGCGCTTTATTTAAATAGCAGAAATGACTCAATCAAAAAATCAAGTTTGAGAGACATTGTACCAAGAACGCAATTATTAAAACTTGGGATGTCCTTTTATGTAAACGATTATATTGAGGATATATTTGGAACAACAGAAATGAATCATGATCAAAACAATTCAGTGCCGAATGATAATTATAAAATTGAAAACATATTATTAAGAGAAATGACTTTGACCAAGAAAAGATCATGACCGTTGAAGGGCTAAAATGAGCGCTATATTTAAATAGCAGAACGACTCGTAATCGAAACAAATCGGCATGTTTGAGTAGACAGGTCATGACAACGCAATTAGTTAAACTGGGGTGTTCAGCTCGGAACGATTATACAAGATGGTATTAAAACAAATAGTAAGGAACGATCTAAACAAATCGTAAGGCAAGTACGAGTTGATAACGTACCGTAACAACACAAGTATTGAACGGTCAAGGCAAAGAGTTATAGGGCTAATACGGAGCGCTTTATTTAAATAGTAGAAATGACTCATAGTCGCCAAAAATCGGTATGTTTGAGAAGACATTATACCGCGACAACGCAATTATTAAAACTTGGATGTCCAGATGGAACGATTATATTCAGGATACATTTAAACAACAGGTATGAATCTAGATCTAAACAACAAATCGTGGCAAGTATTGAGCGATAATTTACCGCCATAACACAAAAATTTTCGGTCAAGGAAAACAGTTTCTATAGGTAAACACGGAGCGCTTTATTTAAATAGCAGAAATGACTCATAATCAAAAAAATCGGCATGTTTGAGAGACATTGTACCGCGATAATGCAAATTTTTAAACTTGGGATGTTCATTTATGAACGATTATATCGAGAGCCAGTATTTAAACAACAGAAATGAATCTTGACCAAAACAATTCAGCAAGTACTAGTTGATAATTTACCGCCATAACAAAAAATTGAACGGTCAAGGCAAACAGTTCGTATGAGTTAACACGGAGCGCTTTATTTAAATAAAGCAGAAATGACTCGTTGCCCAAAAATAGGCATGTTTGAGACATTGTACCGCGATAACGCAATTTTAAAAATCCTGACGACGGCGAATGATCATATCGAGGGATATCACAGAAATGATTTCAATCAAAACAACCGGCAAGTACTAGTTGATAAATAATCGTAATAACATTGGCATGAACCCAATAAACAGGGCTTATGGATCAAGCCATTTAAATAGCAGAAACACCTCAACAAGAAATCGGCATGTTTGAGTAGACAGTACCATGATTACGCACTATTAAAATCCTGGATGTCCAATTTGAATGATTATACTGAGGGATATATAAAATCACAAAAATGAATCTTTATCAAATCAAATTGGCAAGTACAAGTTGATAATTTCATCATGGAAACACAAGTGTAATGAAACAGTCAAGGCAACAATTATATGGGTATATTACACGGAGCGCTATATTTAAATAGCAGAATGACTCGTAATTGAAATAAATCGGCATGTTTGGCGCAGACAGGTACCGTACCGCAATTATTAAAATCCTAAGATATCTATTTATGAACGATTATATCGAGGAGTATTTAAAACAACAGGCATGAATCTAGATCTTCACAAATCGGCAAGCACGAGTTGATAAACCACCGCAACAACACAAGCATTGAACGCCTGGCAAACAGTTATATGGGCTTAAACGGAGCGCTACATTTAAACAACAGAAACCACTCGTAATCGAAATAAATCGCCATGTTTGAGTAGACATTGTAATGGCAATAACGCAATTATTAAAACTTGGGATGTCCATTTACAACGATTATATCGAGGAATATATTTAAACAACAGGTATGAATTCAGATCAAAACAAATCGGCAAGAACGAGTTGATAGTTTACCGTAATCAAACAAGTATTGGACCGTCAAGGGAAACAGTTATATGGGCCAATACGGAGCTATATTTAAATAGCAGAAATGACTCGTAATCGCAAAAATCAGCATAGTTGAATTGACAATATACCACAATAAAGCAGCAATTATTAAAATGCTAAGATGTCAATTTACGCGAATATAATAGGGTGGCTGCCTCAAATAACAGAAATGTATCTTGATCAAACAAATCATAAGTATAGATTGATAATTTGCCGCAAGAACACAAGGTTGAACGGTCAACGCAAAATGTTATTTGGGCTTATATGGAGTTTATACGAATAGCAGAAATTATTCAATTTCGAAAAATCGGCATGTTTGAGTAGACAGTACCGCGATAACGCAATTATTAAAATCCTGTGATGTCCATTTAGGAACACGTATCGAAGGATATATATAACAGAAATGAATCTATCAAAACAAATCGGCGGGCATGTTGATACTTATAACAATAAAAGTATTCAACGGTCAAGGCATTACAGCCATATTGGTTAATACGGAGCGCTATATTTAAAAAGCAGAAATGACTCGTAATCGAAACAAATAGGTAGGTTTGAGTTGATATACAAGCAATACGCAATTATTAAAAACTAGGATGTCCACTTAGGAGCGATTATATCGAGGGATATTTAAACAACAGAAATGAATCTTTGATAAAAAAATTGACAAGTATGTTGATAATTTACAGTACACACAATGTTGAACGGTCACATACGTTATATTGGCTCATACGGGAACGCTTTATTTAAATAGCAGAAATGACTCATAGTCGCAAAAATCGGTATGTTTGAGAAGACATTGTACCGCGATAACGCACTTTAAAATCCTGGATGTCCATTTAAGGAACGATTATATCAAGGACATATTTTAAACAACAGGTATGAATCTGATCAAAACAACAGGCAAGTAATTAGTTGAGGTTTTACTGTAATCAAACAAGTATTGAAACGGTCAAGGCAAAATAGTTATATGGGCTTATACGAGCGCTTTATTTAACAGTAGATACGACTCAATCGAAACAAATCGGCATGTCGGAGTAGGCACATACCGATAACGCAATTATTAAAACCCTGTGATGTCCATTTATGAACAATTATATGGAAGGATATATTACCCACAGAAATGAATCTAATCAAAACAATCGGCCAGCATGTTGATAATTTACCGCGATAACACAAGTAATGAACGGTCAAGTGCAAACGGTTATAGGGGCTAATATGAGCGCTTTATTTAAATAGCAGAAATGACTCGCCATCGCAAAAATCGGCATGTTTGAGAAATTGTACGCGATAACGCAACTATTAAAACTTGCGATGTCCAATTTTAAACGATTATATCGAGGGATATATTAATAACAGAAATGAATCTTATCAAAAGCAATCGGCACAAGTAGATAATTTACCGCGGCACAAGTACCGGAACAGTCAAGGCAAACAACTATATGGGTATACACGGAGCGCTATATTTAAATAGCAGAAATGACCTGTAATTGGAAATAAATCGGCATGTTTATGCAGACAGTACCGCAATATCGCAATTATTAAATCCTAATATATTTATGAACGATTATATCGAGGGATATATTTAACAACAGAATGAATCATGACTAAAACACCAGCAAGTAATTTAGTTAGATAATTTCTACGCTATAACACAAAATTGAACGGTCAAGGCAAACAGTTCTATAGGTAAAACATGGAGCGCTTTATTTAAATAGTAGAAATGACCTGTAATCGCAAAAATCGGCATGTTTGAGTAGACATTGTACCTTGATAACGCAATTATTAAAATCCTGGATGTCCTTATGAACGATTATATCGAGGATATTTAAACAACAGAAATGAACGCGATCAAAACAATTCAGCAAGTACTAGTTGATACCGCCATAACACAAAATTGAACGGTCGATAAACAGTTCTATTAGTAAACATGAGCGCCATTTAAATAGTGAAATGACTCTTGACCTAAACAAATCGGCAAGTATAGATTGATAATTTCCATGCAAAACACAACTGTTGAACGGTCGACAAACAGTTATAGGGCTAAACGGAGCTATATTTAAATAGCAGAAATGACTCGTAATCGAAACAAATCGGCATGTTTGAGTAGACATTGTACCGCGATAACGCAATTATTAAAATCCTGGGATGTCCATTTTGAACGATTATATCCAAGGATATATTTAAACAACAGGTATGAATCTAGATCTAAACAAATCGGCAAGTACGAGTTGATAATTTACCGCAATAACACAAGTATTGAACGGTCAAGGCAAACAGTTATATGGGCTAATATGTAAGCGCTTTATTTAAATAGCAGAATGACTCAGTCGCCAAAAATCGGCATGTTTGAGAGAAGATACTGTACCGATAACGCAATTATTAAAATCCTGGGATGTCCATTTTGAACGATTATATTCAGGACATATTTAAACAACAGGTATGAATCTAGATCTAAACAACCGGCAAGTACGAGTTGATAATTTACCGCCATAACACAAAAAATGTTTCCCGGTCAAGGAAAACAGTTTTATACAAAGACGGAGCGCTTTATTTAAATAGCAGAAATGATCTATAATCGCAAAAATCGGCATGTTTGAGCAGACATTGTACCATGATAATGCAAATTTAAAACTGGATGTTCATTTATGAACGATTATATCGAGAGCCATATTTAAACAACAGAAATGAATCTTGATCAAAAACAATTCAGCAAGTACTAGTTGATAATTTATATCACATAACACAAAAATTGAAACGGTCAAGGCAACAGTTCTATGAGTTAACACGGAGCGCTTTATTTAAATAGTAGAAATGACTCGTTATCGCAAAAAATAGGCATGTTTGAGTAGATACTGTATCATGACACCACCTTTTAAAACTTGGGATGTCCTATTTATGAACGATTATATCGAGGGATATATTTACAACAGAAATGATTCTAATCAAAACAAATGGCAAGTACCAGTTGATAAACAGTCGGGGCTAACACAAGTATTGAACTGTCAAGGCAAACAGTTATATGGGCTACTGCGGATCGCTTTATTTAAATAGCAGAAATGACTAAATCAAAAGAAATCGGCATGTTTGAGTAGACAGTACCTATTTATGCAATTATTAAAAACCGATGTCCAATTTGAACGATTATATCGAGGGATATATAAAATCACAAAATGAATCTTTATCAAATCAAATCGGCAAGCATGTTGATAATTTATCATGGAAACAGACAAGTACTGGAACAAATAAGGCAAACAATTATATAAGATATACGGAGTACTATATTTAAATAGCAGAAACGACCTGCACTGAAATAAATCGGCATGTTTACAGAGAAAATTGCAGTAATATCGCAATTATTAAAATCCTAAGATATCTATTTACAACTATCATATCGAGGGATATATTAAACAACAGAACAATCCATGATCAAAACAATTCAGCAAGTACTAGTTGATAATTTATTTCATTATAACACAAAAAATTGAAACGGTCAGCAAACAGTTCTATAGGTAAACATGGAGCGCTTTATTTAAATAGCAGAAATGACTTTGATCTAAACAAATCGGCAAGTATAGATTGACACCTACGAAAACACAACTGTTGAACGGCTCGAAGGCAAACAGTTATAGGGGGCTGAATGGCGCTATATTTAACAGCAGAAACGACTCGTAATCGAAAACAAATCGGCATGTTTGAGAGATGGTACCGCGATAACGCAATTATTAAAACCTAGTGTTCATTTTAACGATATATACAGGACATATTAAAACAACAGGTATGAATTCAGATCTAAACAAATCGGCAAGCATGAGTTGATAATTCATCATAACAACACAAGTATTGGAACGGTCAAGGCAAAGAGTTATAGGCCAATACGAGCGCTTTATTTAAAGCAGCAGAAAACGACTATAGTCGCCAAAATCGGCATGTTTGAGAAGACATTGTACCATGACAACGCAATTATTAAAATCCTGGGATGTCCATTTTGAACGATTATATTCAGGATATATTTAAACAACAGGCGAATTCAGATCTAAACAAATCGGCAAGTACGAGTTGATAATTTACCGCTAACACAAAAATTTTCGGTCAAGGAAAATAGTTATATGGGTAAAGACGGAGCGCTTTACTAAATAGCAGAAATGACTTTCTAATCGCAAAAATCGGTAAGTGTTTGAGTAGACATTGTACCGATAATTCAAATTTTAAACTTGGGACGTTCATTTATGAACGATTATATCGAGGATTGCATTTAAACAACAAATGAATCTTGATAAAACAACTAGCAGTTGATAATTTAATGTCATAACACAAGTATTGAACGGTCAAGGCAAGTTGTTATAGGGCTTAACATGGAGCGCTTTATCAAATAGCAGAAATCACTCGTAATCGAAACAAATCGGCATGTTTGAGTAGACAGAGCAATGCGATAACGCACTATTAAAATCCTAGGATGTCCATTTTGAACGATTATACCTAGGGATATATTTAAACAAATAAATGAATCTTAATCAAAACACCGCAAGTACTAGTTGATAATTTACCGCAATAACACAAGTATTAAACGTTCACAAACAGTTTTAGGGCTAATACGGAGCGCTTTATTTAAGTAGCAGATGCGACTTTGCAATCGCAACAAATCGGCATGTTTGAGTAGAAAACGCACCGCGATAACGCAAATTATTATAACTTGGGATGTCCATTTGCGAAACGATTATATCGAGGACATATTTAAACAACAGAAATGACTCTTAATCTATACAAATCGGCAAGTATAGATTAATTTGCCGCAAGAACACAACTATTGAACCGTCATCGCAACAGTTATAGGGCCAATACGGAGCGCTATATTTAAATAAAGAAATGACCCAACTGAAACAAATCAGTGTTGTTTGAGAGATGGCATCAGCAGACAATGCAATAATTAAAACTGGGATGTCCATTAATAAACGATTATACTGAAAGATATATTTAACCAACAGAAATGAACTATAATCAAAACAAATCGATGAGTAGAAGTTGATACCTACTGCAATAACATGTTATTGAACGGTCAAGGCACACACAGTTATATTTACTTCCAAGAATCGTTATATTTAAATGGTAATGACTCGTAATCGAACAAATCGGTATGTTTGAGTAGTGTACCATGATAACGCAATAATTAATATCCTGGGATGTCCATTTCTGGAAACGATTATATCGAAAATATATTAAAATAACAGGTATGAATCTAGATCTAAACGATTAAGGGGCACAAGTTATTAATTTACCGCAATAACACAAGTCTTGAAAACAGTCAAGGCAAAATAGTTATATGGGCTAATACGGAAGGCTTATATTTAAATAGCAGAAATCATCAGTAATCGAAACAAATTGGCATGTTTGAGTTGACTGTGTGCCGCGATAACGCAATAATAAAAAATCCTGGGATGTCCATTAATGAACAATTAAATTTAAACAACAAGTAAACTCAAGATCTATACAAAATTGGCGCCGGAGTTGATAATTTATCAAGATAACATACATTGAACAGTCAACGCCATACGTTATATGGACTTCGGAAACAAGTTATATTTAAATAGCAGAAATGACTGTAACTGCAAACAAATCGGCATGTTTGAGTAGACAGTGTGCCGCGATTACGCAAATTATTAAATCCTGCAATGTCCATTTTTGAAACGATTATATCGGGAGGGATATATAGTCAACAGAACAACTAATCAAACAAATCGGCAAGTATGTTGATAACGAAAGCGATAACACGTTATTGAACGGTCAAGGCAAACAATTATATGGGGTTATACGGAGCGCTATATTTAAATAGTAGGAAATCACCTAACGGAAACAAATCGGCATGTTTGAGCAGACAGTGTGTCATGATTACGCACTATTAAACTTGCGTCCATTTTTGGAACGATTATATCGAGGATATATAAATAACAGAAATGAATTAATCAAAACAAATCGGCAAGTACAAGTTGATAATTTAAAGCGATAACACAAGTATTGAACGGTCAAGACAAACAGTTATATATTAACATGGAGCGCTATATTTAATAGCAGAAATCACTCGTAATCGGCCAAATCGGCAGTATGTTTATAGACAGTAATCATGATAACGCAATTATTATAATCCTGGGATGTCCATTTATGAACGATTATATCGAGGGAGACAACCAACAGAAATTACTCTTGATCTACACAAATTGGCAAGTATAGATTGATAATTTGCCGCAAGAACACAACTATTGAACTGTCACAAACATTTATAGGGCCAATACGAGGCCATATTTAAACAGTGTAACAATTTGAATCGAAGTCAAATCAGTACAAGTTAAGTAGACAGTGTACCATGACAACGTAATTATAAAAATCCTGGATGTCCATTTATGAACACTATATCGAGGATATATTTAACCAACAGAAAGAAATCTGACTAAAACAAATCGGCAAGTTAATGAGTTGGATAATTAATCGCGATAACAAGTATTGAAAACGCAATAAAAAGCAGTTACATGGGGTAACACGGAGCGCTATATTTAAATAGCAGAAATCACCAATCGAAACAAACTGGCATGTTTGAGGACATTGTACCAAGGATAACGCACTATTAAAATCTATCCTTGTTTAACGATTATCAGGATATATTTAACCAACAGAAATGACTCTTGATCTAAACAACGGCAAGTATAGATTGATATCGCATGCAAGAACATCTATTGGAACCGCCGCTGGTAAAACATTTTCGAGCAGGGGCCAACATGGAGCGCTATATTTAAATGGCAGAAACGACCCGAATCGGAACAATCAGCATTTGAGTAGACAGGCACCGCGATAACGTACTTTAAAAATCCTGGATGTCCATTTATGAACGATTATATCGAGGGATAAGGCCAAGGTAGAAATGATTCTGAACCAAAACAAATCGGCAAGTACTAGTTGACAAATAGCCGCAATAAAGTATTGAACTGTCAAGGCAAACAGTTATAAGGGCTAATGTGATCGCTTTATTTAAATAGCAGAAATGACTCTGTAATCAAAAGAAATCGGCATGTTTGAGTAGACAGTGTACCGCGATTACGCAATTATTAAAATCCTGGATGTCCAATTTTGAACGATTATATCGAGGGATATATAAAATCACAAAATGAATCTTTATCAAATCAAATCGGCAAGTATGTTGATAATTTACCGCGGAAACACAAGTACTGAACAGTCAAGGCAAAACAATTATATGGGTATATACGGAGCGCTATATTTAAATAGCAGAAACGACTGTAATTGAAATAAATCGGCATGTTTAAGTAGACAGTGACCGCAATATCGCAATTATTAAAATCCTAAGATATCTATTTATGTGAACGATTATATCGAGGAATATTTAAACAACAGAAATGAATCATGATCAAAACAATTCAGCAAGTACTAGTTGATAATTTACCGCATAACACAAAATTGAACGGTCAAGGCAAACAGTTCTATAGGTAAACATGGAGCGCTTTATTTAAATAGCAGAAATGACTTTGATCTCAAACAAATCGTGCAAGTATAGATTGATAATTTGCCGAAAACACAACTGTTGAACGGTCAAGGCAAACAGTTATAGGGGCTGAACGGAGCGCTATTTAAATAGCAGAAACGACTCGTAATCGAAACAAATCGGCATGTTTGAGTAGATGTACCGCGATAACGCAATTATTAAAACCTTGGGTGTTCATTTTGAACGATTATATACAGGGACATATTAAAACAACAGGTATGAATCTAGATCTAAACAAATCGGCTAAGTACGAGTTGATAATTTACCGCAATAACACAAGTATTGAAACGGTCAAGGCAAAGAGTTATAGGGCTACATCGGAGCGCTTTATTTAAATAGCAGAAATGACTCATAGTCGCCAAAATCGGCATGTTTGAGAAGACATTGTACCAGATAACGCAATTATTAAAATCCTGGGATGTTCATTTTTGAACTATTATATTCAGGGATATATTTAAACAACAGGCATGAATCTAGATCTAAACAAATCGGCAAGTACGAGTTGATAATTTACCGCCATAAAACAAAAATTTTACGGTCAAGGCAAACAGTTCTATGGGTAAACACGGAGCGCTTTATTTAAATAGCAGAAATGACTCGTAATCGCAAAAAATCGGCATGTATGAGTAGACATTGTACCGCGATAACGCAGTTATTAAAGTCCTGGGATGTCTATTTTTGAACGATTATATCAAGGGATATATTTAAACAACAGAAATGAATCTTGATCAAAACAATTCAGCAAGTACTAGTTGATTATTTACCGCAATAACACAAGTATTGAACGGTCAAGGCAAGCAGTTATAGGGGCTAATACGGAGCGCTTTATTTAAATAGCAGAAACGACTCGTAATCGAAACAAATCGGCATGTTTGAGTAGACATTGTACCGCGATAACGCAATTATTAAAATCTCTAGGATGTCCACTTTTGAACGATTATACCTAGGATATATTTCAACAACAGAAATGAATCTTAATCAAAACAATTCGGCAAGCATTAGTTGATAATTCTACGCAATAACACAAGTATTGAACGTTCAAGGCAATCAGTTTAAGGGGCTAATACGGAGCGCTTTATTTAAGTAGCAGAAATGACTCGTAATCGTAACAAATCGTCATGTTTGAGTAGATATTGTACCGTGATAACGCAATTATTAAAATCCTGGGATGTCCATTTATGAACGATTTAATCGAGGGATATATTTAACCAACAGAAATGACTCTTTATCTAACGAATCGGCAAGTATAGATTGATAATTTGCCGCAAGAACACAACTATTGAACGGTCAAGGCAAACAGTTATAGGGGTAATACGGAGCGCTATATTTAAATAGCAGAAACGACCCGAATCGAAACAAATCAGCATGTTTGAGTAGACAGTGTACCGCGATAACGCAATTATTAAAATCCTGGGATGTCCATTTATGAACGATTATATCGAGGGATATATTTAACCAACAGAAATGAATCATAATCAAAACAAATCGTCAAGTACAAGTTGATAATTTACCGCAAGAACACAAGTATTAAACGGTCAAGGTACAGTTACATTTACTTCCAAGAATCGTTATATTTAAATAGCAGAAATGACTCGTAATCGAAACAAATCGGCATGTTTGAGTAGACAGTGTACCGCGATTACGCAATTATTAAAATCCTGGGATGTCCGTTTATGAAATATTATATCGAGAAATATATTAAAACAACAGGTATGAATCTAGATCTAAACAAATCGGCAAGTACAAGTTGTTAATTTACCGCGGTAACACAAGTATTGAACGGTCAAGGCAAACAGTTATAGGGGCTAATACGGAGCCCTTTATTTAAATAGCAGAAATGACTCGTAATCGAAACAAATTGGCATGTTTGAGTAGATCATGTGCGCGATAACGCAATAAAAAATCCTGGATGTCCATTAATGAACAATTAAATTTAAAACAACAAGTAAAACTCAAGATCTATACAAATTGGCAAGTACGAGTTGATAATTTACCGCGATAACATAAGTATTGAACAGTCAACGCCATACGTTATATGGACTCATGAAACGTTATATTTAAATAGCAGAAATGACTTAATCAAAACAAATGGAGTTTGAGTAGACAGTGGCGCGATTACGCAATTATTAAAATCCTGCAGTCCATTTTTGAACGATTATATTGAGGATATATATAAACAACAGAAATGAATCTTAATCAAAACAAATCGCAAGCAGTTGATAATTTAAAGCGATAACACAAGTATTGAACGGTCAAGGCAAACAATTATATGGGTTAATACGGAGCGCTATATTAAATAGCAGAAATCACCTAATCGAAACAAATCGGCATGTTTGAGTAGAAGTGTGCGATTACGCAATTATTAAAAATCCTGCAATGTCCATTTTTGAAACGATTATATCGAGGGAATATAAATAACAGAAATGAATCTTAATCAAAACAAATCGGCAATAAGTTGATAAAAAGGATAACACAAGTATTGAACGGTCAAGACAAACAGTTATATGGGCTAAAGAGCGCATTTAAATACAGAAATCACCTGTAATCAACAAATCGGCATGTTTGAGTAGACAGCAAAGGATAACGCAATTATTATAATCCTGGATGTCCATTTATGAACGATTATATCGAGGGATATATTTAACCAACAGAAATTACCTGATCTACACAAATCGGCAAGATAGATTGACAATTTGGCCGCAAGAACACAACTATTGAACCGTCACGGCAAACAATAGCTAATACGGAGCGCTATATTTAAAAGCAGAAACGACCCGAATCGAAACAAACAGCATGTTTAAGAGACAGTGTACCGCGATAACGTAATTATTAAAATCCTGGATGTCCATTTATGAACAATTATATCGAGGATATATTTAACCAACAGAAAGAAATCTTAATTAAAACAAATCGGAAGCATGAGTTGATAATTAACGCGATAACACGCATTGAACGGTCAAGGCAAACAGTTATAGGGTAATACGGAGCGCCTATTTAAATAGCAGAAATCACTCGTAACGAAACAAATCGGCATGTTTGAGTAGACAGTGTACCGCAATAACGCAATTATTAAAATCCTGGGATGTCCATTTATGAACGATTTTATCGAGGGATACATTTAACCAACAGAAATAACTCTTGATCTAAACAAATCGGCAAATAAAGATTGATAATTTGCCGCAAGAACACAACTATTGAACGGTCAAGGCAAGCATTTATAGGGGCCAATACGGAGCGCTATATTTAAATAGCAGAAACGACCCGAATCGAAACAAATCAGCATGTTTGAGAAGACAGTGTACCGGATAACGCAAATTAAAACCTGGGATGTCATTTATGAACGATTATATCGAGGGATATATATAACAACAGAAATGAATCTTAATCAAAACAAACAGTACAGTTGATAATATCGCGATAACACAAGTATTGAAGGTCAAGGAAACAGTTATAGGGGGCTAATACGAGCGCTTTATTTAAATAGAGAAATGACTTGCAATCGCAAAAATCGGATGTTTGAGTAGACATTGACCGCGATAACGCAATTTTAAAATCCGCGATGTCCATTTCGAACGATTATAACGAGGGATATATATAAAAACAGAAATGAATCTTATCAAAGCAACGCAAGTAAGTTGATAATTAACCGTGATAAACGCATTGAACGGTCAAGGCAAACAATTATATGGGGTAATACGGAGCGCTATATTTAAAAGCAGAAATCACTCGTAATCGAAACAAATCGGCATGTTTGAGAGACAGTGCACCGCGATAACGCAATAATTAAATCCTAGAATGTCCATTTATGAACGATTATATCGAGGGATATATTTAACCAACAGAAATGACTCTTGATCTAAACAAATCGGCAAGTATAGATTGATAATTTGCCGCAAAAACACAAGTATTGAACGGTCAAGGCAAACAGTTATAGGCCAATACGGAGCGGCTTTTAAATAGAGAAACGACATGAATCGAAACAATCAGCATGTTTGAGTAGACAGTACCGCGATAACGTAATTATTAAATCCTGGGATGTCCATTTATGAACGATTATATCGAGGGATATATTAATCAACAGAAATTACTCTTGATCTACACAAACCGGCAAGTAAGATTGATAATTTGCGCAAGAAACAACTATTGGAACTGTCACGGCAAACAGTTATAGGGGCCAAAGGAGCGCCTATTTAAATAGAGAAAGACAGAATCGAAACAAATCAAAGCATGTTTGAGTAGACAGTGTACCGCGATAACGTAATATTAAAAACCTTGATGTCCATTTTGAACGATTATATCGAGGGAATATATAAATAAGAAATTAATTTTATCAAAGCAAATCGGCAAGGCAAGTTGATAATTCACCGTGATAACACAAGTATTGAACGGTCAAGGAAACAGTTATAGGGGCTAATACGAAGCGCTTTATTTAAATAGCAGAAATGACTCGCAATCGCAAAAATCGGCATGTTTGAGTAGACATTGTACGCGATTAGCAAAATTAAAACTTGGGATGTCCAATAATGAACGATTATATCCAGGGATATATTTAAACAACAGGTATGAATTCTAGATTTAAACAAATCGGCAGGTAACGAGATGATAATTTACCGCAATAACACAAGTATTGGAACGTTCAGGCAACAGTTATATAGCATTCACAGAGCGCTAATTTAAATAGCAGAAATGACCTGTAATCGCAAAAATCGATAGTTGAGTTAACATTATACCGGCAAAAACAATTATTAAAACCTTGAGATGTCAATTTATTGCGAAATTAACGGGTTTTATCTTCAAATAACAGAAATGTATCTTGATCAAAACAAATGGGCAAGTATAATTTGATAATTTGCCCAAGAACTCAAGTATTGAACGGTCAACTCCAAAATTATATGAAGGCTAATAGGAGCGCTTTATTTAATAGCAGAAAGACTCGTAATCGAAACGAGAATTGAAACGAATCGGCAGGCAGACAGTACGGGCACAACGCAATTATTAAAATCCTGGGATGTCCATTTATGAAAGATTATATCTAGGAATATATTAAACAACAGGTATATATCTAGATCTAAACAAATCGGCAAGTACAGTTTGATAATTTGCCGCAAGAACACAAGTATTGAACAGTCAACGCAAAACGTTATATGGACTTTCACGAAACGTTATATTTAACAACTTGTAATCGAAACAAATCAGCATGTTTAAGTAGACAGAGTACCGCGATATTGCAATTATTTAAATCCTGGTATGTCCATTTTTGAACGAATATAAAAAGGGATATATTTAACCATCAGAAATGACTCTTGATCTAAACAAATCGGCAAGTGTAGATTGATAAATTGCCGCAAAAACACAACTATTGAATGGTCAAGGCAAACAGTTATAGGGGCTAATACGGAGCGCTATATTTAAATAGAGAAATCACCGTAATCGAAACCAATCGGCATATTTGAATAGACAGTTACCGCAGTCAACAATTATTAAACCTTGGATCACAAATTAATGCAAATATAATGGGGTATATCTTCAAATAAAGAAATGTATTAATCAAAACAAATCGGCAGACAGGTTGATAATTTGCCGAAGAACACAAATATTGAACAGTAACGCAAAATTTTATATGGGCTTATACGGAAACGCTAATAAAAATACCAGAAATGACCTGAATTAAAAAATACAGAGGGTTTTAGACAGTGTATAAGGATATCGCAATTATTAAAACATGGATGTTCATTTATGAACGATTATATCCAAGGGATATATTTAAACAACAGGTATGAATCTAGATAAAACAAATCGGGACGAGTTTATAATTTCCCAATATCACAACTATGGAACAGTCAAGGCAATCAGTTTATAGTATTCACAGGGCCATATTTAAATAGCAGAAATGACTCTGTAATTGCAAAAATCAGCATAGTTGAGTTCATATACCGCAATAAAGCACTTATTAAAAACCTCGAGATGTCAATTTATCGAATATAACGGGTTGTATCTTCAAAAACAGAAATATATCTTGATCAAAACAAATCGGCAAGTATAGATTGATAATTTGCCGCTAGAACAGATTGAACGGTCAAGGCAAACAGTTATATGGGCTTATACGAAGCGCTTTATTTAAATAGCAGGTACGACTCGTAATCGAAACAAATCGGAATGTTTGAGTAGACATTGTACCGCGATATTGCAATTATTAAAACCTTGGGATGTCCATTTTGGAACGATTATATCAAGGATATGTTTAACTAACAGAAATGACTCTTGATCTTAATAAATCGTGGCGTACAAGTTGATAATTTACCGCGATAAATCAAGATTGAACGGTCAAGGAAAACAGTTATAGGGCTAATACGGAGCGCTTTATTTAAATAGCAGAAACGACTCGTAATCAAAACAAAGCGGCATGTGTGAGAAGACAATGTACCGCGATAACGCATATTTAAATCCTGGATTGTCCATTTATGAACGATTAATCGAGGGAATAATTAACCAACAGAAATGAATTAATCAAAACAAATCGGCAAGTACAAGTTGATAATTTATCAGGAAAAACAAGATTGAACGGTCAAGGCAAACAGTTATTGGGGCTAATACGAGCGCTATATTTAAATAGAAATTTAGTAATCGAAACAAATCGGAATATTTATAGACAGTGTACCGCATCACAATTATTAAAACTTGGATCAAAATTTATGTGCAAATATAATTAGGGTTATCTTCAAATAACAGAAATGTGTCTTGATCAAAACAAATCGGCAAGTATAGATTGATAATTTGCCCCAAGAACTCCGGATTGAACGGTCAACTCAAAATGAATATAGCTTATACGGAGGCTTTATTTAAATAGCAGAAACGACTCAATCGAAACAAATCGGCTTGTTTAAGTAGACATTGCACCGCGATAACACAATTATTAAAATCCTGGGATGTCCATTAATGAACGATTATATCGAGGAAAATTTTAAACAACAGGTATGAATCAGATCAAAACAAATCGGCAAGTACAGATTGATAATTTGCCGCAAGAACACAGGTATTGAACAGTCAACGTAAAACAATATGAATTTCACGAAACGTTATATTTAACAACTTGTAATCGAAACAAACGCATGTTTGAGTATACAGGTACCGCGATATTGCAATTATTAAAATCTGGGTGTCCATTTTGAACGATTTATACAGGGGAAGAAAAACAACAGGTATGAATCTAGATCTAAACAAATCGGCAAGTGCGTGTTGAAAATTTACCGCAATAACACAAGTATTAAACGGTTTAGGCAAACAGTTATGGGGGCTCATACGGAGCGCTATATTTAAATAGCAGAAACGACTCGTAATCGCAAAAAATCGGCATGTTTGAGTAGATATTGTACCCAATAACGCAACCATTAAAACTTGGTTCCATTTTGAACGATTAAATACCTAGGGATATATTTAAACAACAGGTAAGAATCTAGATCTAAACAAATCGGCAAGTACGAGTTGATAATTTCCGCAAACAAGTATTGAACGGTCAAGGCAAACAGTAATATTAACTAATACGGAGCGCTATATTTAAATAGCAGAAATGACTCGTAATCGCAAAAAATTGGCATGTTTGAGTAGACATTGTACAGCGATAACGCAATTATTAAAACCCTGGGATGTCCATTTATGAACAATTATATGGAAGGATATATTTACGCACAGAAATGAATCTTAATCAAAACAAACGGCCAGTACGTTGATAATTTACCGCGATACAAGTAATGAACGGTCAAGGCAAAGGAATAGGGGGCTAATACGGCGTTTATTTAAATAGGAAATGACTCGCCATCGCAAAAATCGGCATGTTTGGAGAAATTGTACCGGATAACGCAACATTAAATCCTGATGTCCAATTTTGAACGATTATATCGGGGGATATAATAACAACAGAAATGAATCTTTGTCAAAGCAAATCGGCAAGCTAAGTTGATAATACCGGAAACACAAGTACTGAACAGTCAAGGCAAACAATTATGGGTATACACGGAGCGCTATATTTAAATAGAGAACAGACTGTAATTGAAATAAGGCATGCTTAAGCAGACAGTATACCGCATCAAAGCAATTTTAAAACTGGCATGTCCATTTATGAACGATATATCGAGGATATATTTAAACAACAGAAATGAATCATGATCAAAAATTCAGCAAGTACTAGTGATAATTTACCGAAACACAAAAATTGAACGGTCAAGGCAACAGTTCTATGGGAAACATAGAGCGCTTTATTTAAATAGCAGAAATGACCGTAATCGCAAAAATCGGCATGTTTGAGTAGACATTGTACCGCGATAACGCAATTATTAAAATCCTGGGATGTCCATTTATGAACGATTATATCAAGGGATATATTTAACCAACAGAAATGACTCTCGATCTAAACAAATCGGAAAGGATGGATTGATAATTTGCCGCAAAAACACAACAATTGAACGGTCAAGGCAAACAGTTATAGGGGCTAATACGGAGCGCTATATTTAAATAGCAGAAATGACTCGTAATCGAAACAAATCGGATTTTGAGGAGACAGTACCGCGATAACGCAATTATTAAAACTTGGGTGTAACATTTTGAACGATTATATACAGGGATATATTAAACAACAGGTAAGGAATTCAGATTAAACAATCGGCAAGTACGAGTTGATAATTACCACAATACAAGTATTGAACGGTCAAGGCAAAGAGTTATAGGCAATACGGAGCGCTTTATTTAAATAGCAGAAAGACTCATAGTCGCAAAAATCGAGTTTGAGAAGACATTGACCGCGATAACGCAATTAAAACCTTGGGATGTCCATTTAAACGATTATATCGAGGAATATTTAAACAACAGGTATGAATCTTGATCAAAACAAAAGGCAAGTATGTTGATAGTTTACGTAATCAAACGATTGAACGGCGGCGAAACAGTTATATGGGCTTATACGGAGCGCTTTATTTAAATAGCAGATACGACTCGTAATCGAAAACAAATCGGCGTTTGAGAGAATTGTACCGCGATAACGCAACTATTAAAACCCGGATGTCCAATTTTGAACGATTATATCGAGGGAATATATAAAAACAGAAATGAATCTTTATCAAAGCAAATCGGCGTCAAGTTGATAATTTACAGCGATAACACAAGAATGAACGGTCAAGGCAAACGGTTATAGGGGCTAATACGGAGCGCTTTATTTAAATAGCAGAAATGACTCGCCATCGCAAAATCGGATGTTTGAGTCGAAAATTGTACCGCGATAACGCAACTATTAAAATTGCGATGTCCAATTTTGAAACGATTATATCGAGGGATATATATAAAAACAGAAATGAATTTATCAAAGCAAATCGGCAAGCAAGTTGATAATTTATCGCGGAAACAAGTACTGAACAGTCAAGGCAAACAATTATATGGGTATACACGGAGCGCTATTTTAAATAGCAGAAACGACTGTAATTGAAATAAATCGGATGTTGAAGAGACAGGTACCGCAAATCGCAATTATTAAAATCCTAAGATATCTATTTATGAACGATTATATCGGAGGGAATATTTAAACAACAGAAATGAATCTTGATCAAAACAATTCAGCAAGTACTAGTTGATTATTTACGGCCAAAACACAAAAATTGAATGGTCAAGGCAAACAGTTCTATAAGAAAACACGGAGCGCTTTATTTAAATAGCAGAAATCACTCGTAATCGCAAAAAATCGGCATGTATGAGTAGACATTGTACCGCGACAACGCAATTATTAAAACTGGGATGTCCTTTTAAGAACGATTATATCGAGGGAATATTTAACAACAGAAATGAATCATGATCAAAACAATTCAGCAAGTACTAGTTGATAATTACCGCATAACACAAAAATTGAACGGTCAAGGCAAACAGTTCTATAGGTAAACATGGAGCGCTTTATTTAAATAGCAGAAATGACCTTGATCTAACAAATAGGCAAGTATAGATTCTAATTTGCGAAAAACACAACTGTTGAACGGTCAGCAAACATATAGGGCTAAAACGGAGCGCTATATTTAAATAGCAGAAAGACTCTAACGAAACAAATCGGATGTTTGAGTAGACAGGTACCGCGAAACGCAATTATTAAAAATTGGGGTGTCTATTTTGAACGATTATAACAAGGATATATTAAAACAACAGGTATGAATCTAGATCAAACAAATCGGCAAGTAGAGTTGATAATTTACCGCAAAAAAGATTGAACGTCAAGGCAAAGAGTATAGGGCTAATACGGAGCGCTTTATTTAAATAGCAGAAATGACTCGTAATCGCAAAAAATCGGCATGTTTGAGTAGACATTGTACCGCGATAACGCAGTTATTAAAATCCTGGGGTGTCCATTTTTGAACGATTATATTCAGGGATATATTTAAACAACAAGTATGAATCTAGATCTAAACAAATCGGCAAGTGCGAGTTGATAATTTACCGCCATAACACAAAAATTTTTCTCAAGGAAAAAGTTCTAAGGTAAACACGAGCGCTTTAAATAGCAGAAATGACTCAAATCGCAAAAATCGGCATGTTTGAGTAGACATTGTACCGGATAATGCAAATTTTAAAATCCTGGGATGTTCATTTATGAACGATTATATCGAGAGCTATATTTAACAACAGAAATGAATCTTGATCAAAAAATTCAGCAAGTAATTAGTTGATAATTACGCCATAACACAAAATTGAACGGTCAAGCAAACAGTTCTATGAGTTAACACGGAGCGCTTTATTTAAATAGCAGGAAATGATCGTTATCGCAAAAATAGGTATGTTTGAGTAGACATTGTACCGCGATAACGCAATTTTAAACTTGGATGTCCATTTATGAACGATTATATCGAGGGATATATTTAAACAACAGGATGAATCTTGATCAAAACAAAAGGCAAGTACTAGTTGATAGTTTAACGTAATCAAACAAGTATTGAACGGTCAAGGCAAACAGTTATATGGGCTTACATTGGAGCGCTTTATTTAAATAGCAGATACGACCGTAATCGAAACAAATCGGCATGTTTGAGTAGACATTGACCGCGATAACGAAATTATTAAAACCGGCGATGTCCAATTTTGAAACGATTTATTGAGGGATAATATAAAAACAGAAAATGAATCTTTATCAAAGCAAATCGGCAGGCAGGTTGATAATTTACAGGAAACACAAGAATGAACGGTCAAGCAAACGGTATAGGGCCAAACGGAGCGCTTTATTTAAATAGCAGAAATGGACTTCCGCCATCGCAAAAAATCGGCATGTTTGTCGAAATTGTACGATAACGCAACTATTAAAACTGCGATGTCCAATTTGAACGATTATATCGAGGGAATATATAAATAACAGAAATGAATTTTTATCAAAGCAAATCGGCAAGTAAGTTGATAATTTACCCGGGAAACACAAGTACGGAACAGTCAAGGAAACAATTATATGGGTATACACGGAGCGCTATATTTAAATAGCAGAAAGACTCGTAATTGAAATAAATCGGTATGTTTAAGAGACAGTGTACCGCAATATCGCAATTATTAAAACCTAAGATATCTATTTATAAACGATTATATCCAGGGATATATTTAAACAACAGAAATGAATCTTGATCAAAACAATTCAGCAAGTACTAGTTAATTATTTACCGCCATAACACAAAAATTGAATGGTCAAGGCAAACAGTTCTATAAGAAAACACGGAGCGCTTTATTTAAATAGCAGAAATCACTCGTAATCGCAAAAAATCGGCATGTTTGAGTAGACATTGTACCGCGACAACGCAATTATTAAAATCCTCGGGTGTCCATTTTTAAACGATTATATTCAGGGATATATTTAAACAACAGGTATGAATCTAGATCTAAACAATTTAGCAAGTACTAGTGATAATTCCGCCATAACACAAAAATTGAACGGTCAAGGCAAACAGTTCTATAGGTAAACATGGAGCGCTTTATTTAAATAGTAGAAATGACTCTTGGATCTATACAAAGGATAGATTCATAATTTGCGCAAAACACAACTGCTGAACGGGTCAGGCAAACAGTTATAGGGCTAAACGGAGCGCTATATTTAAATAGCAGAAACGACTCGAATCGAAACAAATCGGATGTTTGAGTAGACAGTGTACCGCGATAACGAATTATTAAAACTTGGGTTCCATTTTGAACGATTATATACAAGGATATATTAAACAACAGGTATGAATCTAGATCTAAACAAACGGCATGAGTTGATAATTTACCGCAAAACAAGTATTGAACGGTCAAGGCAAAAGTATAGGCATTACGGGAGCGCTTTATTAAAGCAGAAAGACTCATAGTCGCCAAAAATCGGCATGTTTGAGAAGACATTTACCGCGATAACGCAACTATTAAAACCTTGGATGTCCATTTTGAACGATTATATTCAGGGAATATTAAAACAACAGGTATGAATCCAGATCTAAACAAATCGGCAAGAGAGTTGATAATTTACCGCCATAACACAAAAATTTTCGGTCAAGGAAACAGTTCATAGGTAAACACGGAGCGCTTTATTTAAATAGAGAAATGACTCATAATGCAAAATCCATGTTTGAGTAGACATTGTACCGCGATAAGCAATTTTAAACTGGATGTTCATTTATGAACGATTATATCGAGAGCTATTTAAACAACAGAAATGAATCTTGATCAAAACAATCAGGGCAAGTTTTGATAATTTACCGCCATAACACAAAAATTGAACGGTCAAGGCAACAGTTCTATGAGTTAACACAGAGTTTATTTAAATACAGAAATATCTAAAAAAGGAGTTTGAGTAGAATTGTACCCGCAAACATTTTAAACTTGGATGTCCATTTATAAACGATTATATCGAGGGAATTTGAGAACAGAAATGATTCTTAATCAAAACAAATCGGCGTACTAGCAAAATAACGCAAACCAAGTATTGAACTGTCGGCAAACAGTTATAGGGCTTATGGATCGCTTTATTTAAATAGCAGAAATGACTGTAATCAAAAGAAATCGGCATGTTTGAGTAGAAGTACCGCGATTACGCAATTATTAAAACTTGGGATGTCCAATTTTGAACGATTATATCGAGGGATATATATTAATAACAGAAATGACTTATCAAAGCAAACGGCAAGTATGTTGATAATTTACCGCGGAAACACAGTACGAACAGCCGGGGCCAAACAATTTTGGGGGTTTACACGGAGCGTTATATTTTAAAAGCCGGGAAACGACCTGTAAGGAAAAAAATCGGCATGTTTTAAGTGAAAAACCGCAAATATCGCAATTATTAAAAATCCCAAGATATCTTATTTATGGAACGATTATATCGAGGGATATATTTAAACAACAGGTTGAATCTAGATCTTCACAAACGGGGGGACGAGTTGATAAACCACCCAAAACACAAGTATTGAACGCTCAAGGCAACAGTTATATGGGCTTTAAACGGAGCGCTATATTTAAACAACAGGAAACCACTCGTAATCGAAACAAATGCCATGTTTGGAGACATTGTAAAAACCAAATTAAAACCGGGATGTCCATTTTATGAACGATTATACGAGGAAATTATATTTAAAAACCGGGTATGGAATCTGATCGAAACAAATCGGCAAGAAGAGTTGATAGTTTCCGTAATCAAACAAGTAATTGAAACGGTCAAGGGAAACAGTTATATGGGCCAATACGGAGCGCCATATTTAAATAGGCAGAAATGACTTTGTAATCGCAAAAATCAGCATAGTTGAATTGACAAAATTACCCTAAAGCAATTATTAAAATGTTGAGATGTCAATTTATGTGGAATATAAAGGGTATGTCTTCAAATAACAGAAAGGTATCTTGATCAAAACAAATCGGCAAGTTAGATTGAATAAGCCGCAAGAACACAAGTATTGAAGGTCAACGCAAAATGTTATTTTTCTTATAGGAGGCTTTTATATTTAAAAGCAGAAATTATTTTACCTTGAAAAAAATCGGGTATGTTTGAGTAGACAGTACCGCGATAACGCAATTATTAAAATCCTGTGATTAATCAAGGATATATATAAATAACAGAAAATGAATTTTGATTAAAAACAAAATTGGGGCCAACAAGTTGATAATTTACAGAAAACAAAAGTATTAACGGTTCAAGGCATACAGCCAATATTGGTTAATACGGAGCGCCATATTTTAAAAAAGCAGAAATGACTTAAATCGAAACAAATAAGGTAGGCTTGGTTGATAATAACGCAATAATGCAATTATTAAAACTAGGGATGTCCACTTAGGGAGCGATTATATGAGGGAATATTTAAACAAAGAAATGAATTTGATAAAAAAAAATTGGAAAGGGATGTTGATAATTTAAAGCAATAACAACAAATGTTGAAACGGGTTTAACATATCGTTTTATATTGGCTCATACGGAACGCTTTATTTAAATAGCAGAAAAGACTCATAGTCGCAAAAATTCGGCAAGGAGAAGACATTGTAAGCGATAAGCAATTTTTAAAACCTTGGGATGTCCATTTATGAACGAATATCAAGGGATATATTTAAACAACAGGTATGGAATCTTGATCAAAACAAAAGGCAAAGTACTTAGTTGATATTTACCGTAATCAAACAAGTATTGAACGGCCGGCAAACAAAGTTATAAGGGCTTTATACCCGGAGCGCTTTATTTAAATAGGATACGAATTGTAACGGAAACAAATCGGCATGTTTGAGTAGACATTGGGTTCCCGATAACGCAACTATTAAAACTAAGGATGTCCAATTTTAACGATTATATCGAGGGATATATATAAATAACAGAAATGAATCTTTTATCAAAGCAAATCGGGGCAAAGGTTGGATAATTTACGGCGATAAAAAGTAATGAAACTAAAGGAAAGGTTATGGGGCCAATACGGAGCGTTTATTTTAATAGCAGAAATGGACTGCCATCGCAAAAACGGCATGGTTTTTGAGTCGAAACAAGCGATAACGCAACCATTAAAATCCCAAGGGATGTCCAATTTTGAACGATTATAATGAGGATATATAAAATTTAACAGAAATGAATCTTTATCAAAGCAAACAAGGGATAAGTTGAAATTCCCACTTGGAAACACAAGTACCGGAAAAGTCAAGGAAACAATTTATGGGTATACACGGGCTATATTTAAATAGCAGAAGACCGAATTAAAATAAATCGGCATGTTTAACAGACAGTGTACCAAAAAATATCGCAAATTATTAAAACCCAAAGAATCTATTTAAGAACGATTATATCGAGGGAATATTTAAACAACAGAAATGAATCATGATCAAAAAATTCAGCAAGTACTAGTTGGATAATTTAATACATAACACAAAAATTGAACGGTCGGGCAAAAGTTCTATAGGTAAACATGGAGCGCTTTATTTAAATAAAGAGAAATGGACTCAAATCGCAAAAATCGGAAATGTTTGAGTAGAACAAATTTCCCGATAACGCAATTATTAAAACCTGGGATGTCCTTTATGAACGATTATATCGAGGGATAATTTAAACAAAAGGAAATGAATCATGATCAAAACAATTCAAAGTTAATAAGTTGATAATTTACCGCCATAACACAAAAATTGAAACGGTCAAGGCAAACAGTTTCTATGGGAAAAATGGAGCGCTTTATTTAAATAGCAGAAAATGACCTTGATCTTACAAATAGGCAAGTATGTTCCATTTTGGCAAAACACAACGTTGAAAAGGTCAAGGCAAACAGAAGGGTTAAACGGGAGCGCTTTATTTAAATAGCAGAAAGACCTGAATCGAAACAAATCGGATGTTTGAGTAGACAGGTACCGCGATAACCCAAATTATTAAAAATTTGGGGTTTATTTTGAACGATTAATAAAGGATATATTTCAACAGGGAAATCCAGATCTAAAACAAATGGCAAGTAGAGTTGATAAACCGGCAAAATACGGGAAGGAACGGGTCAAGGCAAAAAGAAGGGCTAAAGGAGGCTTTATTTAAATTAAAGCAGAAACGACTCCATAGTCGCCAAAAATCGGCATGTTTGAGGAAGACATTAAACCGCGAAACGCAATTATTAAAATCCTGGGATGTCCATTTTTTGAAACGATTATTTAGGAATATTTAAACAACAGGGAGAATCTAGATTAAACAAATCGGCGTTATTGAGTTGATAATTTAGCCAATAACAAAAAATGTTTCGGTCGGGAAAAAGTTCTATGGAAAACACGGAGGCTTTATTTAAATAGCAGAAATGACTCCAAATGCAAAAATCGGCATGTTTGAGTAGACATTGGTACCGGCGATAATGCAAATTTTAAAACTTGGAAATGTTCATTTAAGAAACGATTATATCGAGAGCTATATTTAAACAACAGAAATGAATTTGATCAAAACAATTCCAGCGCTAAAGGATAATTTACCGCCATAAACAAAAATTGAAACTCAAGGCAAAAAAGCCCCATGAGTTAACACGGAGCGCTTTATTTAAAATAGGGAAATGACTAATTACCCAAAAATAGGCATGTTTGAGTAGACATTGAACCCGGATAACGCAATTTTTAAAAATCCTGGGATGTCCATTTTTATGAACGAACAGAGGGATAATATTTAAGCAACAGAAATGATTTTAATCAAAACAAATCGGAAGAAACCTAGGATAAACAGTCCGCAAAAACGATTGAACTGGTCAAGGCAAACAGTTTGGGGCCAATGGGATCGTTTATTTAAATAGCAGAAATGACCAATCAAAAGAAATCGGCATGTTTGAGTAGACAGTTCCGGAAGCAATTATTAAAAATCCTGGATGTCCAATTTTGAAGGATTTATCGAGGGAATATAAAATCACAAAAATGAATCTTTACCAAATCAAATCGGCAAGCAAGTTGATAATTTACCGAAACAAAACTGAACAGCCATAAACAATTATATGGGTATATACGGGGTTTATTTAAATAGCAGAAAGATCTCGGAATTGGAAATAAACGGCAAAAGGAGACAGTGGTACCGCAAATATCGGAATTATTAAAATCCTAAGATATCTATTTATGGAACGGATTAATCGGAGGGATATATTTAAACAACAGAAATGAATCATGATCAAAACAATTCAGCAAGTATAGTTGATAATTCCCCGCCATAACACAAAAATTGAATGGTCAAGGCAAACAGTTCTATAGGGAAAACATGGAGGCTTTATTTAAATAGGCAGAAACTTTTGATTCAAAACAAATCGGCGGGATAGATTGATAATTTTGCCGGAAAAACAACTGTTGAAACGGTCAAGGCAAAAAAGTTATAGGGCGAAGGAGCGCCATATTTAAATAGCAGAAACGACTCAACGGAAACAAATCGGCATGTTTGAGTAGACAGGTACCCGAAAGCAAATTATTAAAACTTGGGGTGTTCATTTTGAACGATTATACAGGGATATATTAAAACAACAGGTATGAACCCAGATCAAACAAATCGGCAAGGAAAGGAGTTGATAATTTACCGCAAAACACAAGGTTTGGAACGGGTCAAGGAAAAGAGTTATAGGGTTAATACGGGCCTTATTTAAAAGAAAAAGACCATAGTCGCCAAAAATCGGCATGTTTGAGAAGAATTGTACCGCGAAACGCCCAATTATTAAAACTTTGGAAACCCTTTTGGAACGATTATAACCAGGAATATTAACAACAGGAAAGGAATCTAGATCTAAACAAATCGGCAAGCATGAGTTGATAATTTACCGCCATAACAAAAAAATTTTTTCGGTCGGGAAAACAGTTATAGGGTTTAAAGACGGGACGAAATAAAGAAGAAATGATTATAATCGCAAAAATCGGTTGGGTTTGAGAGACAGACCGCGATAAATTCAAATTTTTAAAATCCTGGGACCGTTCATTTATGAAAGATTATATCGAGAGCCTATTTAAAACAAAGGAAAATGAATTCTTTGATAAAACAACCAAAGTACTAGTTGATAATTTTACCCCAATAAATATTTTGAAGGTCAAGGCAAGCTGTTATAGGGCTAAAGGAGCGCTTTATTTAAATAGCAGAAATCACTGTAATCGAAACAAATCGGATAATTTGAGTAGACAGTATAAGCGATAACGAATTATTAAAACTTAGGATGTCCATTTTGAACGATTATACCTAGGAATATTTAAACAGAAATGAATCTTAATTCAAAACAATTGGCAAGTACTAGTTGATAATTTACCGCAAAAACAAGTATTGGAACCGTTCAAGGCAAACAGTTTTAGGGGCTAAATGGAGCGCTTTATTTAATGGCAGATGCGACCTGTAATCGCAAATCGGTGGAGAGAAAATGCACCCGGACAACGGCAAATTATAATCCTACGTCCATTTAAGAAACGATTTTCGAGGGAACATGGAAAAACAGAAATGACCTTAATCCTTTACAAATCCCGGCAAGTTGTTAATTTCCACAAGAACACAACTATTGGAACTGTCCAAACAGTTATAGGGGTAATACGGAGCGCTATATTTAAATAGCAGAAAGACCCGGGAAATCGAAAAACCGGCATGTTTTGATAGGAATGTACCGGGGCGATAACGCAAAATTAAAACTTGGATGTCCATTAATGAACGATTATAATTGAAAATATATTTAACCAACAGAAAATGAATCAAACCCAAAACAAATCCGGGAGTAGAAGTTGATACCTACGCAATAACACAAGATTTGAAACGGTCAAGGGCATACAGTTTATTTACTTCCAAGAATCCGTTATTTTTAAATAAGAAATGAATTTGTAATGGAAAAAATCCATGTTTGAGAGAAGAACGCGAAACGCAAAATTAATATCCTGGGATGTCCATTTTGAACGATTAATTGAAAAATATATTAAAACCAACAGGTATTGAATCTAGATTAAAACGATTTAAAAGGGTTATTAATTTACCGCAAAAACAAGTTCCTAAAAATAAGGCAAACAGTTATAAGGGGCTAAATTGGGAGGCTATATTTAAATAGCAGGAAATCAACAGTAATCGAAACAAATTGGCATGTTTGAGTTTACGGAAAACTGCAATAATAAAAAATCCTGGGATGTCCAAAGAACAATTAAATTTAAACAAAAGAAAACCAGACTATACAAATTATAAGTAAGAGTTGTTAATTTACCCATAACAATAAATTGAACAGCAACGCCAAGTTTATGGACTTTATGAAACGTTAAAAAGGCAGGAAATGACTCAAAATCAAAAACAAATCCATGTTTGAGTAGACAGGTGCCGGATTACGCCAATTAAAATCCTGAATGTCCAATTTTTGAAACGATTATATCGAGGGAAAATATAAATAACAAGAAATGAATCTTAATCAAAACAAACGGAAAGGCTGTGTTGATAATTTAAAAGGTTAACACAAGTATTGCGGTCAAGGCAAACAATTAAAGGGGTTAAGGAGCGCTATATTTAAATAGTAAGAAATTACTGTAATCGAAAAATCCAATGTTTGAGAAAGACAAAGGGCATTACGCAAATTATTAAAACCTGCAATGTCCATTTTTGAACGATTATACGAGGGAATATATAAAAATAGAAATGAATCTTTAAATCAAAACAAATGGCAACGTTGATAATTTAAAGCGATAACACAAGTTATTGAAGGTCAAGACAAACAGTTATATTAATACGGGAGCGCAATTTAAAACAGAAAACCACTGAATCGAACAAACGGAAGTTTGGTAATGAAAACGCGATAACGCAATTATTTATAATCCTGGATGTCCATTTATGAACGAATTGAGGGATATATTTAACCAACAGAAATTATTTTGATTCTACAAAAATCGGGTATAGATTGATAATTTGGCAAGAACACAAACTATTGAACCGTCACGGCAAACATTTAGGGCAATACGGAGCGCTAATTTAAATAAAGGAAAGACCCAACCGAAAAAAAATCAGGCCTGTTTCCAGACAAAACCGCGATAAGAATTATTAAAATCCTGGGATGTCCATTTATGAACAATTATATCGAGGAATATTTAACCAACAAAAGGAAATTTTAATTAAAAACAAACCGGAAAAGAGGAGTTGGTTAATTAATCGCGAAACACAATATTGAACGGTCAAGGGCAAAACAGTTATATTAAAATACGGAGGCCATATTTAAAAGCAGAAACCCACCTGTAACCGAAACAAATGGCATGTTTGAGTAGACATTGTACCGCGATAACGCAATTATTAAAACTTGGGATGTCCGTTTTTGAACGATTATATCAAGGGATATATTTAACCAACAGGACTTCTTGATTCAAAACAAACCGGCAAGAGATTGATAATTTGCCCAAAGAACACAACTATTGAACCGCCCGGCAAAAAAGGGGCCAATACGGAGCGCCAATTTAAATAGAAAGACCCGAATGAAAACAAATCGCATGTTTGAGTAAAACCGCGATAACGCAATTATTAAAACCTGGATGTCCAATTTATGAACGATTACATTGAGGGATATATTTTTAACCAAACAGAAAATGAATCCATAATCAAAACAAACCGAAGGCATGTTGATTTATTTACCCGGAAAGATAAGTTATTGAAACGACGGGAAAAACAGTTTAAGGGCCAATGGGAGCGCTTTTTTATTTATGGCGGTAAGACTGTAATCGCAAAAAAAATCGGGCAATGTTTGAGAGATATTGTACCGCGATAACGCAATTTTTAAATTCCCGGATGTCCATTTTTTGAACGATTATATCGGGAGGGATATATAAAATTTAACAGAAATGAATTTTATCAAAAGCAAACGGCAACAAGTTGATAATTTACCGTGATAACACAAGTATTGAACGGCCAAGGCAAACAAATTGGGGGCTAAATCAGGAGCGCCTATATTTTAAAAGAGAAAATCACCTTTCCGTAATTGAAAACAAATGGATGTTTGAGGACAGTAAAAAGATTACGCAATTATTAAAAATCCTGGGATGTCCATTTTGAACGGATTATATGAGGAAAATATAACAAAGAAATTAACCTTTACCAAAGCAAATCCAAGTTGGGATAATTTACTGATAAAAAGGCTGCCGGGCCCAAATTATGGGGCCAATACGGGAGCGCTTTATTTAAATAGGGAAATGGACTCGAAATCGCAAAAATCGGCATGTTTGAGTAGACATTGACCGCGATTACGCAATAATTAAACCTGGGATGTCCATTTATGAACGATTATATCCAGGGGATATATTTAAACAACAGGTAAATCTAGATTTAAACAAATCGGAAGTAAGATGATAATTTACCGTAACACAAGGGTAGAAGTTCAACAAACAGTTTTATAAGACACAAAGAGGCCATATTTTAAATAAAGAAAAGGACTGTAATCGCAAAATCAGTATAGTTGAATTAACAATAACCGCAAAAAACAAATTAAAACTTGAGATGTCAATTTATTGGAATATAACGGGGGGTCTTCAAAATAAAAATGCCTGATCAAACAAATCAAAGGGCATGTTGGAAATTTCATCATGAAAACAAGTATTGAACGGTCAAGGAAAAAAATTATAGGGGCTAATACGGAGCGCTTTTATTTAAAAGAGAAAACGACTTAATCAAAACAAAGCGGCATGGTGAGAAAACCGTATATGATAAGGGGCAATTTATTTAAACCTTGGATTTTCCATTTAAGAACGATTATATCGAGGGATAAATTAACCAACAGAAATGAATTTAATCAAAACAAATCCAAAGTAACAGATTGAAACCGCAAGCCAGTATTGGAAAGCAACGTAAACGAAGGGAATTTTTCACGAAACTTATATTTAACAACTTGTAATCGAAACAAATGGCATGTTTGGATACAAAGGCGATATTAAAATTATTAAAACTTTTCCATTTTTGGAACGATTTATACAGGGAATATTAAAACAACAGGTATGAATTAGATTCAAACAAACGGCAAGGGAGTTGATAATTTACCGCAAAACAAAGTATTGAACGGTCAAGGCAAACAGTTATAGGGCCTAATACGGAGCGTTTTTTGAAACAGAAAATGTGTCGAAAAATCGGATGTTTGAGGATATTTAAATAACGCAACCCATTAAACTTTTCCTTTTGAACGATTATACCTAGGGATATAAAACAACAGGTAGAATCAATTCAAAAAAAATAAGTACGAGTTGATAATTTACCCAATAACACAAGTATTGAACGGTCAAGGCAAACAGAAATTTTAAACGGAGAGCTTTATTTAAATAGCAGAAAACGACCTAATCGCAAAAAATTAGCATGTTTGAAATAGACAACCGATCACCAATTCCTGGGATGTCCATTTATGAACAATTTATGGAAATAAGCCAGAAATGAATCTTAATCAAAACAAATGGCCAGCATGATAATTTAGGAAAACGTAATGAAAGGCAAGGCAACGGTTTAGGGGCTAATACGGGCGCTTTATTTAAATAGCAGAAATGACTGCCATCGAAAAATCGGAGTTTGAGAGAAATTGTACCGCGAAAGCAAACATTAAAATCCGGGATGTCCTTTTGAACGATTTCGGGGGGATATATATAAATAACAGAAATAACTTTGTCAAAGCAAATCAAGCAAGTTGATAATTCGGGAAACACAAGCCTTGAAAAAGGGGCAAACAATTAAGGGTTTAAGGAGCCTTATTTAAATAAGACAGACTGTAATTGAAATAAATCGGTGTTTTAGACAGTGTACCGCAATAACCAATTATTTAATCCAAGATATTATTTAGAACGATTATATGAGGGATATATTTAAACAACAGAAATGAATCATGATCAAAAATTCAGCAAGTTGTGATAAACCCAAACACAAAAAATTGAACGGTCAACAAAGTTCTAGGGTAAACAAGAGCGCTTATTTAAAAACAAAAGAGTAACGCAAAAACGGCATGTTTGAGTAGACATTGACCGGATAACGCAATTAAAATCCTGGGATGTCCGTTTATGAAGATTATACGGATATATTTAAAACAGAAATGACTTGATTAAAAAAACGGCAAGATAGATTGAATCCGCAAACACAACTATTGAACGGTCAAGGCAACAGTTATAGGGGCTAAAGGGCCAATTTAAATAGCAGAAAGACCGTAATGAAACAAATCGGCAGTTTTGAGGACAAATTAGGATAACGCAATTATTAAAACTGGGGTACATTTTGAAACGATTATTAACAGGAAATTAAAAAAAGGGAATTAGATCTAAACAAACGGGCAAGACGAGTTGATAATTTACGCAAAACAAGTATTGAACGGTCAAGGGAGTTATGGGGCTAATACGAGGCATTTTAAAAGAGAAACGACCATAGTCGCCAAAATCGGCTGTTTGAGAAGACATTGACCCGGATAAGCAAATTATTAAAAATCCTGGAGTCCATTTGGAAGATTATTGGAATATTTAAACAAAAGGAATCGATCAAACAAATCGGGTACGAGGATAAACCCCATAACACAAAAAATTTTTCGGTCAAGGAAAAAGTTCTTGGGTAAACACGGAGGCTTTATTTAAATAGAGAAAGAAAATGCAAAAATCGGCATGTTTGGAGACATTTAGCGATAATGCAAATTTTAAAACCTGGGATGTTCATTTATGAACGATTATATTGAGAGCTATATTTAAACAACAGAAATGAATCTTGATCAAAAACACCAGCAAGTATCAGTTGATAACGTATTATACACAAAAACTGAACGGTCAAGGCAAACAGTTCATGAGTTAACACTGATACCATTTAAATAGCAGAAATGACCTGTTATCGCAAAAAATAGGTACGTTTGAGTAGAGACATTGCATCATGATAACGGCACTTTTAAAAATCCTGGATGTCCATTATGAATGATTATATCGGAGGGATATATTTGCTACCAGAAAGACTCTTAATCGCGCCAACCGGCAAGTACTTATTGATAACAATCACAATAACACAAGTATTGAACTGTCAAGGCAAACAGTTATGGCGTGTTAATGTGGACAAGCTTTATTTAAATATAGTAGAAACAATTGTAATCAAACAACGGCATGTTTGAGTAGGACATAGTGTACCGCGATTACGCAATTATTAAAATCCTGATGTCCAATTTGAACGATTATATCGAGGATAAGGTAAATACAGAAATGAATCTTTATCAAAGAAAACTGGCAAGGTTGATAATTTATCATGGAACACAAGTAATTGAACAGTCAAGGCAAACAATTATATGTGGGTATACACGGAGTGCTACATTTAAATAGCAGAAATGACTTTGATTCAAACAACGCAAGTATAGATTGAGAATTTGGCTGCAAAACACAACCGTTGAACCATGCAAACAGCGTTAGGCTGAACGGGAGTTTTTATTTAACACAGTGAAACGACCTGTAATCACCGAAAACAAATCGGCAAGGTGTTGAAAAGACAGTGTAACGCGATAACGTAATTATTAAAATCCTGGGTGGTTCATTGAATGATTATGTGTAGGCACATTAAAACAACAGGTATGAATCTAGATTCCAAACAACAAATCGGTAAGCATGAGTTGATAATTTACCGCACAATATGCAAGTATTGAATCTGGTCAAGAGTTATAGGGCTACTACGAGCGCTTTTATTTAAATAAGTAGAAATGACCATATAGTCGCCAAAAATCGGCATGTTTGAGAAGACATTGTATCATGATAACGCAATTATTAAAATCCTGATGTCCATTTTGAACGATTATTCAGGTGGCTGGTACGAACAACAGGTATGAATTCCAGATTCAACAAATCGGCAAGTACGAGTTGATAATTTACCGCCATAACACACAAAAAAATTTTCGGTCAAGGAAAATAGTTCTATGGGTAAACACGTGTGATACTTTATTTAATAGCAGTCGACTATAATCGCAAAAAATCGGCATGTCGAGGTGACATTGTACCATGATAATGCAAATTTTGAACTTCCAATGTTCATTTATGAACGATTATACGAGAGCTATATTTAACAACAGAAATGCCAGTCTTAGATAAAACAATCAAAAAGTTGAGTTGATAATTTACCGTAATAACACAAGTATTGAAACGGTCATAAAGAGTTATAGGCTAATACGGGATGAGATGAACAGCAGAAACGGACTCCATATAGTCGCTGTAACCTATGGTACGTTTTGAGAAGATATTGTACCGCGATAACGTACTATTAAAATCCTGGATGTCCATTTTGAACGATTATAATCAGGATATATTTAAACAACAGGTATGAATCTAGATCTAAACAAATCGGCTAGTACGAGCTGAATTTACCGCCATTACAACAAAAATTGAATGTCGTGGCAAACAGTTCGGTGATACGGAGCACTATTTAAATAGCAGAAATGACTCGTTATCGCAAAAATAGGCATGTTTGAGTAGACACTGTACCCCGCGATAACGCAATTTTTAAAACCTGGGATGTCCATTTCATGAACGATTATACTCGAGGGATATATTTAAGCAACAGAAATGATTCTTAATCAAAACAAATCGGCAAGTACTTATTGCTGATAAATAATCACAATAACAAGTACGAATCAATGGCAAAACAGTTATAAGCGGGCTAATGCGGAGGCTTACTAAATAGCAGAAATGACTCGTAATCAAACAATCGGTGCTGAGTAGACAAAAATGCATTTTTTTTAATTATTAAACTTGGATGTCCAATTTGAACGATTATATCGAGGATATATATAACAATAGAAACAGGAATCTTTATCAAAGAAAATCATGTAGCATAAGCGAGCAATTTACCATGGAAACACAAGTACTGAATAGTCAAGGCAAAACAATTTAAAAGTAAGGATACTGAGCACTATATTTAAATAGTGAAATGGACTCGATCTAAACAAATCGGCAAGATAGATTGATAATTTGCCGCAAAACACAACTATTGAACGGTCAAGGCAAACAAAGGAAAGGAAACGGCTGCTGAATAGTAGAAACGACTCGTAATCGAAACAAATCGGCATTTTGAGTAGACAGTGTACCGCGATAACGCAATTATTGCAAAACCAAAGTACATTTTTGAACGATTATATACAGGGATATATTAAAACAAATAAAAGGAATTTAGATTCAAACAACTGGCAAGTAATACGAGTTGATACTACCGCAATAACACAAGTATTGAATGGTCAAGGCAAAGAGTTATAGGGCTAATACGGGAGTCACGATGAATAGCAGAAATGACCATAGTCGCCAAAACCGGTATGTTTGAGAAGACATTGTACCGCGATAACGTAAATTATTAAAACTGGATGTCCATTTTGAACGATTATATCTTAGGGATATATTTAAACAATAGGTATGAATCTAGATTCAAACAAATCGGTGCAAGCATTGTTACAATTTTACCGCCATATCAATACAAAAATTTTTCGTCATGGAAACAGTTCTATGGTAAACATCGAGCGCTTTATTTAAATAGCAGAAATGATCTATAATCGCAAAAATCGGCATGTTTGAGTAGACATTGTACCGCGATAATGCAAATTTTGAACCTGGGACGTGTTCATTTATGAACGATTATATCGAGAGCTATATTTAAACAACAGAAATGAATCTTGATAAACAATTCAGCAAGTACTAGTTGATAATCTACTGCCATAACAAAAAATTGAACGGTCAGGTCGCGAGTTAACACGATGCTTATTTAAATAGCAGAATGACCTGTTATCGCAAAAAAATAGTACGTTTGAGAGACATTGTAAATTAAGAGCAACGCAATTTTAAACTGGATGTCCATTTATGAACGATTATATCGAGGGATATTTAAGCAACAGAAATGACTTTAATCAAAACAAATCGGCAAGTACTAGCTGATAACAATAATAAAGTATTGAAATCACATAAAATAGTTATAAGGGCTAATGCAGACATTTTATTTAAATAGAAATGACTAGTAATCAAACAATCGGTATGTTTGAGTATAAAATTGCGATGCAATTATTAAAACTTGGGATGTCCAATTTTGAACGATTATATCGAGGGATATATATAAATAACAGAAATGAATCTTTATCAAAGAAAATCGCAAGGCTGTTGATAATTCTATCGCTGAAACACAAGTAATGAACAGTCATAAATAATTATATGGGTATAATAATGGAGTTATATTTAAATAGCAGAAACGACTGTAATTGAAATAAATCGGCATAAGTGTTTATAGACAGGTACCGCAATATCGCAATGAGCAAAATCCTAAGAGTCTATTTATGAACGATATCGAGGATATATTTAAACAACAGAAATGAATCATGATCAAAACAATTCAGTAAGTACTAGTTGGATAATTTACCGCCATAACACAAAAAAATTGAACGGTCAAGGGCAAACAAGCCCCATAGGTAAACATGGAGCGCTTTATTAAATAGCAGAAATGACTCATGTCGCCAAAATCGGCATGTTTGAGAAGACATTGTACCGCGATAACGCAATTATTACAAAATCCTGGATGTCCATTTCAAACGATTATAATCAGGGACATATTTAAACAACAGGTATGAATCTAGATCTAAAACACCGGCAGGGCACGAGTTGATAATTTAGCCATACACAAAAAATTTTTTAATAAGGAAAACAGTTTCATGGGTAAACAGATATTTAAATAGTAGAAATGACTCATAATCGCAAAAAATCGGTGCAGGCGTTGAGTAGACATTGTATCATGATAATGCAAATTTTAAATCCTGACGTTCATTTATGAACGATTATATCGGAGAGCTATATTTAAACAACAGAAATGAATCTTGATAAAACAATTCAGCAAGTACTAGTTGATAATTTCATGCCACAAAAATTTGAACGGTCAAGGCAAACAGTTCTATGTGAGTTAGTAACACGAGCGCTTATTTAAATATAGAATGACTCGTTATCGCAAAAATAGGCATGTTTGAGTAGATACTGTACCGCGATAACGCAATTTTTAAAACTTGGATGTCCATTTATGAACGATAATATCGGAGGGTATATTTGCCAACAGAAATGATTCTTAATCAAAACAAATCAGTGGGCACTAGTTGATAAATAATCGCAACAACACAAGTATTGAATGTCAAGGCAACAAGTTATAAGGGCTAATGCAGCGCCGATTTAAATAGCAGAAATGACCAGTAACTGCCAAATCGGCATGTTTATAGACAGTACCGCGATTACTAAATTATTAAAATCCTGATGTCCACTTTGAAAACTATTGGTACGAGGGATATATAAATAACAGAAATGAATCTTGACGCAAAACTAAAAGTACAAGTTGATAATTTACCGCCGAAACACAAGTACTAAATGTCAAGGCAAACAATTATATGGGATATTGACGAGCGCCATATTTAAATAGCAGAAACGACCTGTGAATTGAAACAACTTACGTTTTTACAGACAGTGTACCGCAATAACGCACCATAAAATCCTAAGATATCTATTATGAAACGATTATATCGAGGGATGAACAACAGAAAATGAATCATGATCAAAACAATTCAGTAAGTACCAGTTGATAATTTATCGCCATACCACAAAAAATTGACGGTCAAGGCAAACAATAGCTCATAGGTAAACATGGAGCGCTTTATTTAAATAGCAGAAATGACTCGTAACCGCAAAAAATCGCAGGCTGTTTAGACATTGTACCGCGATAACGCAATCATAACCGAAATGACTCTTTGATCTAAATAAATCGGCAAGTATAGATGATAATTTGTTGCAAAAACACAACCGTTGAACGGTCGGCGCAAACAGTTATAGGGCTAAACGAGCGCGCCATATTTAATAGCAGAAATGACTCGTAATCGAAACAAATCGGTACGTTGAGTAGACAGTACCATGATAATGCAATACAGAAATCCTGGGTGTTCATTTTGAACGATTATATAGATATTAAACAATGGTAAAGGAATTCCAGATTCAAACAAATCGGCAAGAAGCGAGTTATAATTTACCGCCATAATACAAAATTGAAACGGTCAAGGAAATACAGTTCTAGGAAACATGAGCGCTTATTTAAATAGCAGAATGACTTTGATCTAAACAACGGTGCAGGATTGATAATTTGCCGCAAAAGACAAACTGTTGAACGGTCAAGGCAAAACAGTTATAGGGGCTGAATGGAGCGCTATATTTAACAGTGAACGACTCGTAATCGAAACAACGGCATGTTTGAGTAGATGAAAAAACATGATAACGCAATTATTAAACTTTGGGTAAAGTTCATTTTTGAACGAATAAAGTACAAGGATATTAAACAACAGGTATGAATCTAGACCTTTAAACAAATCGGCAAGTAATACGAGTTGATAATTTACCGCAATAACATGGGCATTGAATTGTCAAGGCAAAGAGAGTTATAGCTAACATGCCGCTTTATTAAATAGCAGAAACGACTCATAGTCGCCAAAATCGGCATGTTTGAGAAGACATTAAAATCGCGATAACGCAATTATTAAAAACTGGGATGTCCATTTTGAATGACAGGTCATTCAGGGATATTTAAACAACAGGTATGAATCTAGATCTAAACAAATCGGCAAGCATGAGGATAATTTACCCGCCATAAAAAATTTTCGGTCAAGGAAAACAAATTTATGGGTAAACACGGACGAACAGTAGGAATGACTCACGCAATCGCAAAAAATCGGCATGTTTGAGGAGAGACATTGTATCATGATACGCAACTTTAAAACTGGACGTTCATTTTATGAACGATTATATCGAGACTATATTTGCAAACAACAGAAACAACTGACAAAACAATCAAAAGTACTAGTTGATAGCACCTATCATAACACAAAAAAATCGAACGGTCAAGGCAAACAGCTCCCATGGAGTTAACACGGAATAATATTTAAATAGTAAGAAATGACTCGTTATCGCAAAAATAGGCATGTTTGAGACATTGGTACCGCTATGATAATGCAATTTTAAAATCCTGATATCCATTTATGAACGACGAGATATATTTAAGCAACAGAAATGATTCTTAATCAAAACAAATCGGCAAGTACTAGTTGATAAATGAACGGTCAACATGGGGTATTGAACTGTCAAGGCAACAGTTATAAGTGGGCTATCGCTTATTTTAAATAGCAGAAATGGACTCGTAATCAAAAAACAAATCGGGCTGTTTGAGCAGACAGCAGTACCATGATTACAATTATTAAAACTTGGATGTCCAATTTTGAACGATTACATCGAGGATATATAACAATAAATGAATCTTATCAAAGAAAATCGGCAAGTACAAGTTGATAATCATCATGAAGTCGCGTTACTGAAATATCTACAACAATTATATGGGTATACAATGGGAGCTATGGATGAAATAGCAGAACGACTCGTAATTGAAATAAATCGGCATGTTTTGGCAGGACAGGTACCGCAATATCAAAAATTATTAAAATCCTATGATATCTATTTATGAACGATTATATCGAGGATATATTTAAACAACAGAATGAATCATGATCAAAACAATTCAGCAAGTACTTGAAGTTGATAATTTACCGTATATAATACAAAATTGAACGGTCAAGGCAAACAGTTCTAGATAAACATGGAGCTTTATTAAATAGCAGAAATACCGAATGCAAAAATCGTACATTTGAGTAGACATTGTACCGTTGATAACGCAATTAAAACTGGATGTCTCTTTATGAATTGATTATATCAGGACACATTTAACCAATAGAAAATGATTCTTGATCTAAACAAATCGGCAGCATAGATTGATAATTTGCCGCAAAACACAACTGCTGAACGGTCAAGGCAAACAGTTATGGGGTTAAACGGAGCGCCATATTTAAACAATAGCAGAAATGACTCAGACCGAAACAATCGGCATGTTTTGAGTAGACAGCAAAATCGCGATAACGCAATATTAAAAATCCTGGGTGTCTATTTTCGAACGACAGGCGTGGCCAAACAATGAGGTGGCGAATCTCAGACCTTAAACAACGCACGAGTTGACCTACCGCCATAATGTACCGGTCAAGGAAACAGTTCTATGGGTAAACACCATGAAGGTTTATTTAAATAGTGCGCAGAAATGACTCATAATTCCAAAAATCGGCAGTTGAGTAGACATTGTACCGCGATAATGCAAATTTTGTAATCCTGGGACGTTCATTTACATGAACGATTATATCGAGAGCTATATTTAAACAACAGAAATGAATCTTGGATAAAACAATTCAGCAAGCACTAGTTGATACCTACTGCCATTACACAAAAATTGAACGGTCAAGGCAACAGTTCTATGAGTTAACACGGAGCGCCTTTATTTAAATACAGCAGAAATGACCTCGTTATCGCAAAAAATAGTATGTTTTGAGGACACAAATGATGAACGGCAATTTTGAAAACCTGGGATATCCATTATGAACGATTATCGAGGGATATACGCCGTATGCTCAGAAATGATTCTCAATCAAAACAATCGGCAGGGCATTAGTTGATAAACAATCGCAATAACATGGGGCATTGAACTGTCACAAACAGTTGAGTAAGGGCTGAACGGAGTGCTTATATTTAAATAGCAGAATGACTGTAATCGAAACAAATCGGCACATTTGAAAGTAGACAGCGCACGCGATACGCAATTATTAAAACTTAAAACTACTTTGAACGATTATATACAAGGATATTAAAACAACAGGTATGAATCTAGATCTTAAACAAATCGGCAAGTACGAGTGATAATTTACCGCACAATACAAGTACAGAACGGTCAAGTGAAACAGAAGCAATACGAGCGCTTTATTTTAAATAGCAGAAACGACTATAGTCGCCAAAAATCGGCATGTTTGAGAAGACATTGTACCGCGATAACGCAATTAAAATCCTGGATGTCCATTTTGAACGAGATTATATCTTAGATATTTAAACAACAGGTAATGAATCTCAGATCCAAACAACGGGTAAGTACGGAGTTGATAATTTACCGCCATAACATGCCTTTTAACATGAAAATAGTTCTATGTGGGTAACACGGAGCTTTATTTAAATAGCAGGAATGACTCATATAACGTGCAAAAATCGGCATGTTTGAGCAGACATTGCATCATGATAATGCAAATTTAAAATCCTGGACGTTCATTTATGAACGATTATTATATCGAGAGCTAGCAGAACAACAGAAAATGAATCTTGATAAACAATTCAGCAAGTACCAGTTGATAATTTCATCGCCATGCATCACAAAAACTTCCAACGTCAAGGCAAAATACAGTTCTATGAGTTAACACGGATATTTTCAATAGTAAATGACCTCGTTATGGGTTTATAGACATTGCACTAAGGCGATAATCAACGCAATTTTTAAACCGGGATATCCATTTATGAAATTGACAAGGCCCAGGGGATATATTTAAGCAACAGAAATGACTTTAATCAAAACAAAATCGGTGTTACCAGTTGATAACAATCGCAATAATACAAGTATTGAACTGTCAAGGCAAACAGTTATGGTGCCACGTGAGCGCTGGTTTAAATAGCAGAAATGACTCGTAACCAAACAAATCGGCATTGAGTGTGACAGTGTACCCGCTATCATGCAATTATTAAAACTGGATGTCCAATTTAAACGATTATATCGAGGGATATATATATAAATAACAGAAATGAATCTTTATCAAAGAAAAATCAAAGACAAGTTGATAATTTATCATGTGGTAGCATTGAACATTCATAAACAATTATATGGGTATACACGAGCGCTATATTTAAATAAAAAGTAGAATGATCAATTGAACAATCGGCATGTTTATAGACAGTAATTGCAACATCGCAAATTATTAAAATCCTAAGATATCTATTTATGAACGATTATATCGGAGAGAGATATATTAAACAACAGTAAACAATTCATGATCAAAACAATTCAGCAAGTACTAGTTGATAATTTACCGCCATACCATACAAAATTGAACGGTCAAGGCGGTAAACAGTTCTGGTGTGGTAAAACATGGAGCGCTTTATTTAAATAGTAAATGACTCGTAATCTCCAAAAATCGGTAATGTTTGAGGCAGACATTGCATCATGATAACGCGCACTATTAAAATCCTGATGTCTCATGAACGATTATATCGAGGGATACATTTAACCAACAGAATGATTCTCCTGATCTAAAATAAACGGGCAAGTATAGATTGATAATTTGCCGCAAAAACACAACTGTTGAACGTAATAAGGCAAACAGTTATAGGCTAAACGGGAGCGCCATCATATTTAAATAAGCAGAAACGACTCGTAATCGAACAAATCGGTATTGTTTGAGAGATGAGTGTACCGCGATAACGCAATTTATTAAATCCTGGGTGTTCATTTTTGAACGATTATATACAGGATATTAAACAACAGGTGCTAACTAGATCTAAACAACGTGGTAAGTACGAGTTGATAATTTGCCATAACAATACAAAAATTTTTTGTCAAGGAAAAATAGTCTCCCATAAGTAAACACGGAGCGCTTATTTAAAGAAGTAGAATGACCTTTGTAATCGCAAAAAATCGGTGTTTGAGCAGAGCACAAAATGCTATACGCAAATTTTAAAATCCTGACGTCTATTTATGAACGATTAGCCTGAGAGCTATATTTAAACAACAGAAATGAATCTTTGATAAACAATTCATGCGATTTAGCTGATAATTCCACGCCGCCGCGCCAAAAATTGAATGGCCGGCAAACAGTTCTATGAGTTAACACGAGCGCTTTATTTACAGAAATGACTGCGTCGTACCAGGCATGTTTGAGCAGATATCACCGCGATAACGCAACGATAAAACCTGGGATGGCCTTTTATGAACGATTATACTGGCGATATTTAACCACAGAACACCTGATCGCAACAATCGGCAAAAGGGACGATACCACGCAAAAACACAACTGTTGAACGGGTCAAGGCATGGTGTTGGTAGGGCTAAACGGAGCGCTTAGTATTTTAAATAGCAGAAATGACTCGTAATCGAACAAACGGCATGTTGAGTAGACAGGTACCGCGGGATAATGTGCAATTATTAAAAACTTGGGTGTTCATTTTTGAACGGATTAAGTATATTACAGGGACATATTAAACAACAGGTATGAATCTAGATCTAAACAAATCGGCAAGTACGAGATGATAATTTAATGCTATAACACAAAAATTGAACGGTCAAGGAAAACAGTTCTATGGTGGTAAACATGGAGCGCTTTAATAATACAGCAGAATGACTGATTCAAACAAATCGGCAAGTAGATTGATAATTTGCCGCAAACACAATCATGAACGGTCAAGGCAAACAGTTATAGGCTGAACGGAGTATTTAAATAGGCAGAAACGACTCAACGAAACAAATCGGTACGTCAGTGTGAGCACCGCGATACCCAATTATTAAATCCTGGGTGTTCATTTTGAACGATTATATAAGATATATTAAAACAACAGGTATGAATCTAGATCTAAACAATTCCTAAGGGCACGAGTTGATAATTCTTACCGCACAACACAAGCATTGGAACTGGTCAAGGCAAGAGTTATAGGCTAATACGAGCATGACGCAAATAGCAGAAACGACTCCAAAAACAAAGGTGTTTGAGAAGATACAAATGATAACGTAAATTTGGTTAAAATCCTGGGGACATCCGGCCTTTTTAAATTATCATATCTGTGATATTTAAACAACAGGTATGAATCCAGATCCAAACAAATCGGCAAGCAATAGAGTTGATAATTTACCGCCGCAATACAATTCTTCGGTCAGCGAGCCACAGTTCTACAAAAAACACGGAGCGCTTTACGCAAGGTGAAACGACCGTACCCCGCAAAAATCGGCATGTCGGAGAGACATTGTACCATGATAAATTTAAACCTGGGACGTTCACTATGAATTATCGGCATTTATATTTCATTTAAACAACAGAAATGTGACCTGGATAAAACAATCAAAGTACTTAGCGTTGATAATTTACCATAACACAAAAATTGAACGGTCAAGGCAACAGTTCATGAGTTAACACGAGCGCATTAGTAGACGACTCGTTATCGCGCATGGGTTTGAGCAGATACTAAAATGGCACGCAAAATCCTGTATATCCAGCTATGAACGATTATCGAGGGGATAGGTCACAACAGAAAATGATTCTTAATCAAAACAAATCGGCAAGTATTTGAAGTTGATAAATAATCGCACAATACAAGTATTGAACCGTCAAGGCAAACAGTTACAGGCGCGGCTAATGCGGAGCGCTTTTATTTAAATAGCAGAAACACCGTAAAAAACAAATCATGTTTGAGACAGGTACCGCTATCATAAATAATAAAACTTACGTCCACGTGAACGATTATATCGAGGATATATATAAATAACAGAAATGAATTTTATCAGAAAATCGGCAAGGGCGTTGATACAATTTCATCATGGAAACATGCACTGAACAACCGCGCAAACACTATGGGTATTAATGGAGCGCGTAGTATTTAAATAGCAGAATGATTTCAAAAATTTAAATAACCGCATAAGTAGAGACAGTGTAATGCAATACGCAATTATTAAAATCCTAAGATATCTATTTATGAACGATTATATCGAGGGATATATTTAACAACAGAAATGAATCATGATCAAAACAATTGTCCCGGCATGGTTGATAATTTGTCACACACAAAAATTGAACGGTCAAGGCAAACAGTTCTATAGATAAACATGGAGCGCTTTAAATAGCAGAAAATGACTCAATCGGCAAAAATCGGCATGTTTGAGTAGACATTGCATCATGATACCAATTATTATTAAATCCTGATGTCCTTTTATGAACGATTATATCAAGGGATACATTTAACCAACAGAAATGGATTGATCTAAACAAATCGGTAAGTATAGATTGATAATTTCCATGCAAAAACACAACTGCGAAATCTGTCAAGGCAAACAGTTATAGGCTAAACGGATACTATATATTATCAAATAGCAGAAACGACCTTCGTGTAATCGAAACAACTGGCATGTCGAGTAGTAGACAGTGTACACCATGCGATAACGTAATTACAAACTTGGGTGTTCATTTTGAACGATTATATACAGGGATATATTAAAACAACAGGTATGAATCTAGATTCAAACAAATCGGTGTACGAGTTGATAATTTACCGCCATACACAAAAATTCTTTTCAATAAGGAAAACAGTTCATGGTAAACACGAGCGCTTTATTTTAAATAGCAGAAATGACTGCTAATCGCAAAAATCGCATGTTGAGTAGACATTGTACCGCGATAATGCAAATTTAAAACCTGGGACGTTCATTTATGAAACGATTATATATCGAGAGCTATATTTAAACAATGAAATGAATCCTGATAAAACAATTCAGCAAGCAAGTACTAGCTGATAATCACCGCCATTACACAAAATTGAACGGTCAAGGCAACAGTTCTATGAGTTAACACGGTTTTATTTAAATAAAACAGAAATGACTCTGTTACTGCAAAAAATAGGCATGTTTTGAGTAGACATTGCACCGCGATAACGCGCCTTTAAAATCCTGGATATCCATTTATGAATTATCATTTAGGATATAATAATAAATATGAAATGATTCTTTAATCAAAACAACCGGAAAGTAATTAGTTGATACAACAATCGCAATAACACAAGTATTGAACTGTCAGCAAACAGTTATAAGTGGTTGAACGTGGAGCGCTATATTTTAACAGTGAACGACTCGTAACGAAACAAAACGGCATGTTTGAGTAGACAGTGTACTATATGATAACGCACCATAAAATCCTGGGGTGTTCATTTTGAACGATTATATACAAGGGATATTAAAACAACAGGTATGAATTCAGATTCAAACAAATCGGCAAGTACGAGTTGATAATTTACCGCAATAAGGCATTGAACGGTCAAGGCAAAGAGTTGATAGGGCTAATACGGACATTTTATTTAACAGCAGAAACGACTATAGTCGCTAAAAATTCAAAAGTGTTTGAGAGAAGACATTGTACCAAGCATGTAACGCAATTATTAAAATCCTGGATGTCCATTTTGAACGATTATATTCAGGGGATATATTTAAACACAGGTATGAATCTAGATTCAAACAAATCGGCAAGTAATGAGTTGATAATTTCATCATAACACAAAAAATTTTCGGTCAAGGAAACAGTTCTTCATGGGTAAACACGAGCGCTTTATTTAAATAGCAGAACACTCATAATCGCAAAATCGGCATGTTTGAGTAGACACAAAATTTGATAATGCAAATTTTAAAATCCTGACGTTCATTTATGAACGATTATAATGGATATTTATATTTAAACAGAAATGAATCTGATAAACAATTCAGCAAGTACTGCTGATAATTTACCGCCATAACACAAAAATTGAACGGTCAAGGCAAATGTTCCCATGAGTTAACATGGAGCGCTTTTATTAAATAGCAGAAATGACTCGTTATCGCAAAAATAGGGCATGTTTGAGTAGACATTGTACCGCGATACAACGCAATTTCAAAATCCGTGGATATCCATTTATGAACGATTAGACGAGGGGATATTTAAGCAACAGCCGGCCCTCTAATCAAAACAACCGGTGGCATTTGCATGATAAATAATCGTAATAACATGCGTATTGAACCGTCAAGGCGCGAGTTATGGGCGGGCCAATGCGGAGGCCATTGAAGATCGCACCGCGATTACGCAATTATTAAACTCTGGATGTCCAATTTTGAACGATTACATCGAGGGATATATAAATACCAGAAATGAATCTTTATCAAAAGAAATCGGCGTAAAGCAAGTTGATAATTTACCGGAAACACAAGTACCGAACATTCAAGGCAACAATTGCGGTATACACGGAGCGCTATATTTAAATAGCGGTGAAACGACCTTCGTAATTGAAATAAATCGCATGTTTGGCGAGACAGGTACCGCACATCGTGCACTATTAAAATCCCAAGATATCTATTTAAGAATGATTATAACGAGTGGATAAGATTTGAACAACAAGAAATTAACCATGATCAAAACAATTCAGCAAGTACTGCTGATACCTACCGCCATAACACAAAAAATTGAAATCAAGGCAAAATAGTTCTATAGGTAAACATGTGGAGCGCTTATTTAAATAGCAGAAATGACTCTTAACGCAAAAATCGGCATGTTTGAGTAGACATTGTACCGCGATAACGCAATTATTAAAATCCTGATGCTCTTTTATATGAACGTGATTATATCATGTGGACACATTTAACCAACAGAAATGATTCTTGATTCCAAACAAATCGGCAAGGCAGATTGATAATTTACGCACACAACTGTTGAACGGTGGTCAAGGCAAAACAGTTAGGCTAAACTGGGAGCGCTATATTTAAATAGCAGAAATGACTGTAATCGAAACAAATCGGCATGTTTGAGTAGACAGGTACCGATAACGCAATTACAAAAACTTGGGTGTTCATTTTGAACGATTATATACAGGGATATATTAAACAACAGGCAGTTCATTCAAAACAAATCGGCAAGTAATGAGTTGATACCCCACTGCCATAACACAAAAATTTTTCGGTCAAGGAAAACAGTTCTGGAAACATGGGGAGGCTTATTTAAATAGCAGAATGACTCCAATCGCAAAAAAATTGCATGTTTGAGCAGACATTGTACCGCGATAATGCAAATTTTTAAAATCCTGGACGTTCATATTTATGAACGATTATACTGAGCTACATGAACAACAGAAATGAATCTTGATAAAACAATTCAGCAAGTATTTTAGTTGATAATCATCGCTGACACAAAATTGAACGGTCGATAACAGTTCTATGAGTTAACATGGAGTTATTTAAATAGCAGAAATGACTGTTATCGCAAAAATAGGCATGGAGTAGACATTGTACCGCGATAACGCAATTTTTAAAATCCTGGATGTCCATTTCATGAACGAGATTAATGAGGGTATATTTGCTAAATAGAAAACGATTCTTAATCACAAAAACAAATCGGCAAGTACTAGTTGATAAATAATCGCACAACACAAGGCATTGAACTGTCAAGGCAACAGTTAAGGGCTAATGTGGAGCGCTTTATTTAAATAGCGCAGACTCGTAATCGCAAAAATCGGCATGTTTGAGACTAAAATCATGATAATGCAAATTTTTTAAAACTTAGGACGTTCATTTATGAACGATTATATCGAGGATATATTTTAAGAAATGATTCTTAATCAAACAAAACGAAGTACTAAGTTGATAACAATCGCACAATACGCATTGAACTGCTCGGCAAACAGTTATATATACACGTGAGCGCGCTTATTTAAAATATATTTAACCAACAGAAATGTGACTTTGATCTAAATAAATCGGCAAGCATAGATTGATACCTACATGCAAACACAACTATATTGAACGGTCAAGGCACACAGTTATAGGGCTAAACGAGCGCTACATTAAATAGCAGAAACGACTCGTAATCGAAACAAATCGTCGGCAGTTTTGAGTAGACAGTGTACCGCGATAACGCAATTATTAAAATCCTGGGTACATTTTGAAACGATTATATACAGGACATAAGAAAGGAATCTAGATCTAAACAACTGCAAGTACGAGTTGATAATTCTACTGCAATAACACAAGTATTGAACGTCAAGGTGAGTTATGGGGCTAATACGGAGGCCGATTTTCAAATAGTAGAAACGACTCATAGTCGCCAAAATCGGCATGTTTGAGAAGACATTGCATCATGATAACGCACTATTAAATCCTGGATGTCCATTTGGAACGATTATACTAGGACATATTTAAACAATAAAGGAATTCAGATTCAAACAAATCGGAAGTACGAGTTGATACCTATCACATATAACACACAAAAAATTTTTCGTCAAGGAAACAGTTCTATGGGTAAACACGGAGCTTTATTTAAATAGAGCAGAACACTGCAAAAAATCGGCATGTTTGAGACATTAAAATGCGATAATGCAAATTTTAAAACTTGGATGTTCATTTATGAACGATTATATTGAGAGCTATATTTAAACAACAGAAATGAATCTTGATCAAAAACACCAGCAAGTATCAGTTGATAACGTATTATACACAAAAACTGAACGGTCAAGGCAAACAGTTCATGAGTTAACACTGATACCATTTAAATAGCAGAAATGACCTGTTATCGCAAAAAATAGGTACGTTTGAGTAGAGACATTGCATCATGATAACGGCACTTTTAAAAATCCTGGATGTCCATTATGAATGATTATATCGGAGGGATATATTTGCTACCAGAAAGACTCTTAATCGCGCCAACCGGCAAGTACTTATTGATAACAATCACAATAACACAAGTATTGAACTGTCAAGGCAAACAGTTATGGCGTGTTAATGTGGACAAGCTTTATTTAAATATAGTAGAAACAATTGTAATCAAACAACGGCATGTTTGAGTAGGACATAGTGTACCGCGATTACGCAATTATTAAAATCCTGATGTCCAATTTGAACGATTATATCGAGGATAAGGTAAATACAGAAATGAATCTTTATCAAAGAAAACTGGCAAGGTTGATAATTTATCATGGAACACAAGTAATTGAACAGTCAAGGCAAACAATTATATGTGGGTATACACGGAGTGCTACATTTAAATAGCAGAAATGACTTTGATTCAAACAACGCAAGTATAGATTGAGAATTTGGCTGCAAAACACAACCGTTGAACCATGCAAACAGCGTTAGGCTGAACGGGAGTTTTTATTTAACACAGTGAAACGACCTGTAATCACCGAAAACAAATCGGCAAGGTGTTGAAAAGACAGTGTAACGCGATAACGTAATTATTAAAATCCTGGGTGGTTCATTGAATGATTATGTGTAGGCACATTAAAACAACAGGTATGAATCTAGATTCCAAACAACAAATCGGTAAGCATGAGTTGATAATTTACCGCACAATATGCAAGTATTGAATCTGGTCAAGAGTTATAGGGCTACTACGAGCGCTTTTATTTAAATAAGTAGAAATGACCATATAGTCGCCAAAAATCGGCATGTTTGAGAAGACATTGTATCATGATAACGCAATTATTAAAATCCTGATGTCCATTTTGAACGATTATTCAGGTGGCTGGTACGAACAACAGGTATGAATTCCAGATTCAACAAATCGGCAAGTACGAGTTGATAATTTACCGCCATAACACACAAAAAAATTTTCGGTCAAGGAAAATAGTTCTATGGGTAAACACGTGTGATACTTTATTTAATAGCAGTCGACTATAATCGCAAAAAATCGGCATGTCGAGGTGACATTGTACCATGATAATGCAAATTTTGAACTTCCAATGTTCATTTATGAACGATTATACGAGAGCTATATTTAACAACAGAAATGCCAGTCTTAGATAAAACAATCAAAAAGTTGAGTTGATAATTTACCGTAATAACACAAGTATTGAAACGGTCATAAAGAGTTATAGGCTAATACGGGATGAGATGAACAGCAGAAACGGACTCCATATAGTCGCTGTAACCTATGGTACGTTTTGAGAAGATATTGTACCGCGATAACGTACTATTAAAATCCTGGATGTCCATTTTGAACGATTATAATCAGGATATATTTAAACAACAGGTATGAATCTAGATCTAAACAAATCGGCTAGTACGAGCTGAATTTACCGCCATTACAACAAAAATTGAATGTCGTGGCAAACAGTTCGGTGATACGGAGCACTATTTAAATAGCAGAAATGACTCGTTATCGCAAAAATAGGCATGTTTGAGTAGACACTGTACCCCGCGATAACGCAATTTTTAAAACCTGGGATGTCCATTTCATGAACGATTATACTCGAGGGATATATTTAAGCAACAGAAATGATTCTTAATCAAAACAAATCGGCAAGTACTTATTGCTGATAAATAATCACAATAACAAGTACGAATCAATGGCAAAACAGTTATAAGCGGGCTAATGCGGAGGCTTACTAAATAGCAGAAATGACTCGTAATCAAACAATCGGTGCTGAGTAGACAAAAATGCATTTTTTTTAATTATTAAACTTGGATGTCCAATTTGAACGATTATATCGAGGATATATATAACAATAGAAACAGGAATCTTTATCAAAGAAAATCATGTAGCATAAGCGAGCAATTTACCATGGAAACACAAGTACTGAATAGTCAAGGCAAAACAATTTAAAAGTAAGGATACTGAGCACTATATTTAAATAGTGAAATGGACTCGATCTAAACAAATCGGCAAGATAGATTGATAATTTGCCGCAAAACACAACTATTGAACGGTCAAGGCAAACAAAGGAAAGGAAACGGCTGCTGAATAGTAGAAACGACTCGTAATCGAAACAAATCGGCATTTTGAGTAGACAGTGTACCGCGATAACGCAATTATTGCAAAACCAAAGTACATTTTTGAACGATTATATACAGGGATATATTAAAACAAATAAAAGGAATTTAGATTCAAACAACTGGCAAGTAATACGAGTTGATACTACCGCAATAACACAAGTATTGAATGGTCAAGGCAAAGAGTTATAGGGCTAATACGGGAGTCACGATGAATAGCAGAAATGACCATAGTCGCCAAAACCGGTATGTTTGAGAAGACATTGTACCGCGATAACGTAAATTATTAAAACTGGATGTCCATTTTGAACGATTATATCTTAGGGATATATTTAAACAATAGGTATGAATCTAGATTCAAACAAATCGGTGCAAGCATTGTTACAATTTTACCGCCATATCAATACAAAAATTTTTCGTCATGGAAACAGTTCTATGGTAAACATCGAGCGCTTTATTTAAATAGCAGAAATGATCTATAATCGCAAAAATCGGCATGTTTGAGTAGACATTGTACCGCGATAATGCAAATTTTGAACCTGGGACGTGTTCATTTATGAACGATTATATCGAGAGCTATATTTAAACAACAGAAATGAATCTTGATAAACAATTCAGCAAGTACTAGTTGATAATCTACTGCCATAACAAAAAATTGAACGGTCAGGTCGCGAGTTAACACGATGCTTATTTAAATAGCAGAATGACCTGTTATCGCAAAAAAATAGTACGTTTGAGAGACATTGTAAATTAAGAGCAACGCAATTTTAAACTGGATGTCCATTTATGAACGATTATATCGAGGGATATTTAAGCAACAGAAATGACTTTAATCAAAACAAATCGGCAAGTACTAGCTGATAACAATAATAAAGTATTGAAATCACATAAAATAGTTATAAGGGCTAATGCAGACATTTTATTTAAATAGAAATGACTAGTAATCAAACAATCGGTATGTTTGAGTATAAAATTGCGATGCAATTATTAAAACTTGGGATGTCCAATTTTGAACGATTATATCGAGGGATATATATAAATAACAGAAATGAATCTTTATCAAAGAAAATCGCAAGGCTGTTGATAATTCTATCGCTGAAACACAAGTAATGAACAGTCATAAATAATTATATGGGTATAATAATGGAGTTATATTTAAATAGCAGAAACGACTGTAATTGAAATAAATCGGCATAAGTGTTTATAGACAGGTACCGCAATATCGCAATGAGCAAAATCCTAAGAGTCTATTTATGAACGATATCGAGGATATATTTAAACAACAGAAATGAATCATGATCAAAACAATTCAGTAAGTACTAGTTGGATAATTTACCGCCATAACACAAAAAAATTGAACGGTCAAGGGCAAACAAGCCCCATAGGTAAACATGGAGCGCTTTATTAAATAGCAGAAATGACTCATGTCGCCAAAATCGGCATGTTTGAGAAGACATTGTACCGCGATAACGCAATTATTACAAAATCCTGGATGTCCATTTCAAACGATTATAATCAGGGACATATTTAAACAACAGGTATGAATCTAGATCTAAAACACCGGCAGGGCACGAGTTGATAATTTAGCCATACACAAAAAATTTTTTAATAAGGAAAACAGTTTCATGGGTAAACAGATATTTAAATAGTAGAAATGACTCATAATCGCAAAAAATCGGTGCAGGCGTTGAGTAGACATTGTATCATGATAATGCAAATTTTAAATCCTGACGTTCATTTATGAACGATTATATCGGAGAGCTATATTTAAACAACAGAAATGAATCTTGATAAAACAATTCAGCAAGTACTAGTTGATAATTTCATGCCACAAAAATTTGAACGGTCAAGGCAAACAGTTCTATGTGAGTTAGTAACACGAGCGCTTATTTAAATATAGAATGACTCGTTATCGCAAAAATAGGCATGTTTGAGTAGATACTGTACCGCGATAACGCAATTTTTAAAACTTGGATGTCCATTTATGAACGATAATATCGGAGGGTATATTTGCCAACAGAAATGATTCTTAATCAAAACAAATCAGTGGGCACTAGTTGATAAATAATCGCAACAACACAAGTATTGAATGTCAAGGCAACAAGTTATAAGGGCTAATGCAGCGCCGATTTAAATAGCAGAAATGACCAGTAACTGCCAAATCGGCATGTTTATAGACAGTACCGCGATTACTAAATTATTAAAATCCTGATGTCCACTTTGAAAACTATTGGTACGAGGGATATATAAATAACAGAAATGAATCTTGACGCAAAACTAAAAGTACAAGTTGATAATTTACCGCCGAAACACAAGTACTAAATGTCAAGGCAAACAATTATATGGGATATTGACGAGCGCCATATTTAAATAGCAGAAACGACCTGTGAATTGAAACAACTTACGTTTTTACAGACAGTGTACCGCAATAACGCACCATAAAATCCTAAGATATCTATTATGAAACGATTATATCGAGGGATGAACAACAGAAAATGAATCATGATCAAAACAATTCAGTAAGTACCAGTTGATAATTTATCGCCATACCACAAAAAATTGACGGTCAAGGCAAACAATAGCTCATAGGTAAACATGGAGCGCTTTATTTAAATAGCAGAAATGACTCGTAACCGCAAAAAATCGCAGGCTGTTTAGACATTGTACCGCGATAACGCAATCATAACCGAAATGACTCTTTGATCTAAATAAATCGGCAAGTATAGATGATAATTTGTTGCAAAAACACAACCGTTGAACGGTCGGCGCAAACAGTTATAGGGCTAAACGAGCGCGCCATATTTAATAGCAGAAATGACTCGTAATCGAAACAAATCGGTACGTTGAGTAGACAGTACCATGATAATGCAATACAGAAATCCTGGGTGTTCATTTTGAACGATTATATAGATATTAAACAATGGTAAAGGAATTCCAGATTCAAACAAATCGGCAAGAAGCGAGTTATAATTTACCGCCATAATACAAAATTGAAACGGTCAAGGAAATACAGTTCTAGGAAACATGAGCGCTTATTTAAATAGCAGAATGACTTTGATCTAAACAACGGTGCAGGATTGATAATTTGCCGCAAAAGACAAACTGTTGAACGGTCAAGGCAAAACAGTTATAGGGGCTGAATGGAGCGCTATATTTAACAGTGAACGACTCGTAATCGAAACAACGGCATGTTTGAGTAGATGAAAAAACATGATAACGCAATTATTAAACTTTGGGTAAAGTTCATTTTTGAACGAATAAAGTACAAGGATATTAAACAACAGGTATGAATCTAGACCTTTAAACAAATCGGCAAGTAATACGAGTTGATAATTTACCGCAATAACATGGGCATTGAATTGTCAAGGCAAAGAGAGTTATAGCTAACATGCCGCTTTATTAAATAGCAGAAACGACTCATAGTCGCCAAAATCGGCATGTTTGAGAAGACATTAAAATCGCGATAACGCAATTATTAAAAACTGGGATGTCCATTTTGAATGACAGGTCATTCAGGGATATTTAAACAACAGGTATGAATCTAGATCTAAACAAATCGGCAAGCATGAGGATAATTTACCCGCCATAAAAAATTTTCGGTCAAGGAAAACAAATTTATGGGTAAACACGGACGAACAGTAGGAATGACTCACGCAATCGCAAAAAATCGGCATGTTTGAGGAGAGACATTGTATCATGATACGCAACTTTAAAACTGGACGTTCATTTTATGAACGATTATATCGAGACTATATTTGCAAACAACAGAAACAACTGACAAAACAATCAAAAGTACTAGTTGATAGCACCTATCATAACACAAAAAAATCGAACGGTCAAGGCAAACAGCTCCCATGGAGTTAACACGGAATAATATTTAAATAGTAAGAAATGACTCGTTATCGCAAAAATAGGCATGTTTGAGACATTGGTACCGCTATGATAATGCAATTTTAAAATCCTGATATCCATTTATGAACGACGAGATATATTTAAGCAACAGAAATGATTCTTAATCAAAACAAATCGGCAAGTACTAGTTGATAAATGAACGGTCAACATGGGGTATTGAACTGTCAAGGCAACAGTTATAAGTGGGCTATCGCTTATTTTAAATAGCAGAAATGGACTCGTAATCAAAAAACAAATCGGGCTGTTTGAGCAGACAGCAGTACCATGATTACAATTATTAAAACTTGGATGTCCAATTTTGAACGATTACATCGAGGATATATAACAATAAATGAATCTTATCAAAGAAAATCGGCAAGTACAAGTTGATAATCATCATGAAGTCGCGTTACTGAAATATCTACAACAATTATATGGGTATACAATGGGAGCTATGGATGAAATAGCAGAACGACTCGTAATTGAAATAAATCGGCATGTTTTGGCAGGACAGGTACCGCAATATCAAAAATTATTAAAATCCTATGATATCTATTTATGAACGATTATATCGAGGATATATTTAAACAACAGAATGAATCATGATCAAAACAATTCAGCAAGTACTTGAAGTTGATAATTTACCGTATATAATACAAAATTGAACGGTCAAGGCAAACAGTTCTAGATAAACATGGAGCTTTATTAAATAGCAGAAATACCGAATGCAAAAATCGTACATTTGAGTAGACATTGTACCGTTGATAACGCAATTAAAACTGGATGTCTCTTTATGAATTGATTATATCAGGACACATTTAACCAATAGAAAATGATTCTTGATCTAAACAAATCGGCAGCATAGATTGATAATTTGCCGCAAAACACAACTGCTGAACGGTCAAGGCAAACAGTTATGGGGTTAAACGGAGCGCCATATTTAAACAATAGCAGAAATGACTCAGACCGAAACAATCGGCATGTTTTGAGTAGACAGCAAAATCGCGATAACGCAATATTAAAAATCCTGGGTGTCTATTTTCGAACGACAGGCGTGGCCAAACAATGAGGTGGCGAATCTCAGACCTTAAACAACGCACGAGTTGACCTACCGCCATAATGTACCGGTCAAGGAAACAGTTCTATGGGTAAACACCATGAAGGTTTATTTAAATAGTGCGCAGAAATGACTCATAATTCCAAAAATCGGCAGTTGAGTAGACATTGTACCGCGATAATGCAAATTTTGTAATCCTGGGACGTTCATTTACATGAACGATTATATCGAGAGCTATATTTAAACAACAGAAATGAATCTTGGATAAAACAATTCAGCAAGCACTAGTTGATACCTACTGCCATTACACAAAAATTGAACGGTCAAGGCAACAGTTCTATGAGTTAACACGGAGCGCCTTTATTTAAATACAGCAGAAATGACCTCGTTATCGCAAAAAATAGTATGTTTTGAGGACACAAATGATGAACGGCAATTTTGAAAACCTGGGATATCCATTATGAACGATTATCGAGGGATATACGCCGTATGCTCAGAAATGATTCTCAATCAAAACAATCGGCAGGGCATTAGTTGATAAACAATCGCAATAACATGGGGCATTGAACTGTCACAAACAGTTGAGTAAGGGCTGAACGGAGTGCTTATATTTAAATAGCAGAATGACTGTAATCGAAACAAATCGGCACATTTGAAAGTAGACAGCGCACGCGATACGCAATTATTAAAACTTAAAACTACTTTGAACGATTATATACAAGGATATTAAAACAACAGGTATGAATCTAGATCTTAAACAAATCGGCAAGTACGAGTGATAATTTACCGCACAATACAAGTACAGAACGGTCAAGTGAAACAGAAGCAATACGAGCGCTTTATTTTAAATAGCAGAAACGACTATAGTCGCCAAAAATCGGCATGTTTGAGAAGACATTGTACCGCGATAACGCAATTAAAATCCTGGATGTCCATTTTGAACGAGATTATATCTTAGATATTTAAACAACAGGTAATGAATCTCAGATCCAAACAACGGGTAAGTACGGAGTTGATAATTTACCGCCATAACATGCCTTTTAACATGAAAATAGTTCTATGTGGGTAACACGGAGCTTTATTTAAATAGCAGGAATGACTCATATAACGTGCAAAAATCGGCATGTTTGAGCAGACATTGCATCATGATAATGCAAATTTAAAATCCTGGACGTTCATTTATGAACGATTATTATATCGAGAGCTAGCAGAACAACAGAAAATGAATCTTGATAAACAATTCAGCAAGTACCAGTTGATAATTTCATCGCCATGCATCACAAAAACTTCCAACGTCAAGGCAAAATACAGTTCTATGAGTTAACACGGATATTTTCAATAGTAAATGACCTCGTTATGGGTTTATAGACATTGCACTAAGGCGATAATCAACGCAATTTTTAAACCGGGATATCCATTTATGAAATTGACAAGGCCCAGGGGATATATTTAAGCAACAGAAATGACTTTAATCAAAACAAAATCGGTGTTACCAGTTGATAACAATCGCAATAATACAAGTATTGAACTGTCAAGGCAAACAGTTATGGTGCCACGTGAGCGCTGGTTTAAATAGCAGAAATGACTCGTAACCAAACAAATCGGCATTGAGTGTGACAGTGTACCCGCTATCATGCAATTATTAAAACTGGATGTCCAATTTAAACGATTATATCGAGGGATATATATATAAATAACAGAAATGAATCTTTATCAAAGAAAAATCAAAGACAAGTTGATAATTTATCATGTGGTAGCATTGAACATTCATAAACAATTATATGGGTATACACGAGCGCTATATTTAAATAAAAAGTAGAATGATCAATTGAACAATCGGCATGTTTATAGACAGTAATTGCAACATCGCAAATTATTAAAATCCTAAGATATCTATTTATGAACGATTATATCGGAGAGAGATATATTAAACAACAGTAAACAATTCATGATCAAAACAATTCAGCAAGTACTAGTTGATAATTTACCGCCATACCATACAAAATTGAACGGTCAAGGCGGTAAACAGTTCTGGTGTGGTAAAACATGGAGCGCTTTATTTAAATAGTAAATGACTCGTAATCTCCAAAAATCGGTAATGTTTGAGGCAGACATTGCATCATGATAACGCGCACTATTAAAATCCTGATGTCTCATGAACGATTATATCGAGGGATACATTTAACCAACAGAATGATTCTCCTGATCTAAAATAAACGGGCAAGTATAGATTGATAATTTGCCGCAAAAACACAACTGTTGAACGTAATAAGGCAAACAGTTATAGGCTAAACGGGAGCGCCATCATATTTAAATAAGCAGAAACGACTCGTAATCGAACAAATCGGTATTGTTTGAGAGATGAGTGTACCGCGATAACGCAATTTATTAAATCCTGGGTGTTCATTTTTGAACGATTATATACAGGATATTAAACAACAGGTGCTAACTAGATCTAAACAACGTGGTAAGTACGAGTTGATAATTTGCCATAACAATACAAAAATTTTTTGTCAAGGAAAAATAGTCTCCCATAAGTAAACACGGAGCGCTTATTTAAAGAAGTAGAATGACCTTTGTAATCGCAAAAAATCGGTGTTTGAGCAGAGCACAAAATGCTATACGCAAATTTTAAAATCCTGACGTCTATTTATGAACGATTAGCCTGAGAGCTATATTTAAACAACAGAAATGAATCTTTGATAAACAATTCATGCGATTTAGCTGATAATTCCACGCCGCCGCGCCAAAAATTGAATGGCCGGCAAACAGTTCTATGAGTTAACACGAGCGCTTTATTTACAGAAATGACTGCGTCGTACCAGGCATGTTTGAGCAGATATCACCGCGATAACGCAACGATAAAACCTGGGATGGCCTTTTATGAACGATTATACTGGCGATATTTAACCACAGAACACCTGATCGCAACAATCGGCAAAAGGGACGATACCACGCAAAAACACAACTGTTGAACGGGTCAAGGCATGGTGTTGGTAGGGCTAAACGGAGCGCTTAGTATTTTAAATAGCAGAAATGACTCGTAATCGAACAAACGGCATGTTGAGTAGACAGGTACCGCGGGATAATGTGCAATTATTAAAAACTTGGGTGTTCATTTTTGAACGGATTAAGTATATTACAGGGACATATTAAACAACAGGTATGAATCTAGATCTAAACAAATCGGCAAGTACGAGATGATAATTTAATGCTATAACACAAAAATTGAACGGTCAAGGAAAACAGTTCTATGGTGGTAAACATGGAGCGCTTTAATAATACAGCAGAATGACTGATTCAAACAAATCGGCAAGTAGATTGATAATTTGCCGCAAACACAATCATGAACGGTCAAGGCAAACAGTTATAGGCTGAACGGAGTATTTAAATAGGCAGAAACGACTCAACGAAACAAATCGGTACGTCAGTGTGAGCACCGCGATACCCAATTATTAAATCCTGGGTGTTCATTTTGAACGATTATATAAGATATATTAAAACAACAGGTATGAATCTAGATCTAAACAATTCCTAAGGGCACGAGTTGATAATTCTTACCGCACAACACAAGCATTGGAACTGGTCAAGGCAAGAGTTATAGGCTAATACGAGCATGACGCAAATAGCAGAAACGACTCCAAAAACAAAGGTGTTTGAGAAGATACAAATGATAACGTAAATTTGGTTAAAATCCTGGGGACATCCGGCCTTTTTAAATTATCATATCTGTGATATTTAAACAACAGGTATGAATCCAGATCCAAACAAATCGGCAAGCAATAGAGTTGATAATTTACCGCCGCAATACAATTCTTCGGTCAGCGAGCCACAGTTCTACAAAAAACACGGAGCGCTTTACGCAAGGTGAAACGACCGTACCCCGCAAAAATCGGCATGTCGGAGAGACATTGTACCATGATAAATTTAAACCTGGGACGTTCACTATGAATTATCGGCATTTATATTTCATTTAAACAACAGAAATGTGACCTGGATAAAACAATCAAAGTACTTAGCGTTGATAATTTACCATAACACAAAAATTGAACGGTCAAGGCAACAGTTCATGAGTTAACACGAGCGCATTAGTAGACGACTCGTTATCGCGCATGGGTTTGAGCAGATACTAAAATGGCACGCAAAATCCTGTATATCCAGCTATGAACGATTATCGAGGGGATAGGTCACAACAGAAAATGATTCTTAATCAAAACAAATCGGCAAGTATTTGAAGTTGATAAATAATCGCACAATACAAGTATTGAACCGTCAAGGCAAACAGTTACAGGCGCGGCTAATGCGGAGCGCTTTTATTTAAATAGCAGAAACACCGTAAAAAACAAATCATGTTTGAGACAGGTACCGCTATCATAAATAATAAAACTTACGTCCACGTGAACGATTATATCGAGGATATATATAAATAACAGAAATGAATTTTATCAGAAAATCGGCAAGGGCGTTGATACAATTTCATCATGGAAACATGCACTGAACAACCGCGCAAACACTATGGGTATTAATGGAGCGCGTAGTATTTAAATAGCAGAATGATTTCAAAAATTTAAATAACCGCATAAGTAGAGACAGTGTAATGCAATACGCAATTATTAAAATCCTAAGATATCTATTTATGAACGATTATATCGAGGGATATATTTAACAACAGAAATGAATCATGATCAAAACAATTGTCCCGGCATGGTTGATAATTTGTCACACACAAAAATTGAACGGTCAAGGCAAACAGTTCTATAGATAAACATGGAGCGCTTTAAATAGCAGAAAATGACTCAATCGGCAAAAATCGGCATGTTTGAGTAGACATTGCATCATGATACCAATTATTATTAAATCCTGATGTCCTTTTATGAACGATTATATCAAGGGATACATTTAACCAACAGAAATGGATTGATCTAAACAAATCGGTAAGTATAGATTGATAATTTCCATGCAAAAACACAACTGCGAAATCTGTCAAGGCAAACAGTTATAGGCTAAACGGATACTATATATTATCAAATAGCAGAAACGACCTTCGTGTAATCGAAACAACTGGCATGTCGAGTAGTAGACAGTGTACACCATGCGATAACGTAATTACAAACTTGGGTGTTCATTTTGAACGATTATATACAGGGATATATTAAAACAACAGGTATGAATCTAGATTCAAACAAATCGGTGTACGAGTTGATAATTTACCGCCATACACAAAAATTCTTTTCAATAAGGAAAACAGTTCATGGTAAACACGAGCGCTTTATTTTAAATAGCAGAAATGACTGCTAATCGCAAAAATCGCATGTTGAGTAGACATTGTACCGCGATAATGCAAATTTAAAACCTGGGACGTTCATTTATGAAACGATTATATATCGAGAGCTATATTTAAACAATGAAATGAATCCTGATAAAACAATTCAGCAAGCAAGTACTAGCTGATAATCACCGCCATTACACAAAATTGAACGGTCAAGGCAACAGTTCTATGAGTTAACACGGTTTTATTTAAATAAAACAGAAATGACTCTGTTACTGCAAAAAATAGGCATGTTTTGAGTAGACATTGCACCGCGATAACGCGCCTTTAAAATCCTGGATATCCATTTATGAATTATCATTTAGGATATAATAATAAATATGAAATGATTCTTTAATCAAAACAACCGGAAAGTAATTAGTTGATACAACAATCGCAATAACACAAGTATTGAACTGTCAGCAAACAGTTATAAGTGGTTGAACGTGGAGCGCTATATTTTAACAGTGAACGACTCGTAACGAAACAAAACGGCATGTTTGAGTAGACAGTGTACTATATGATAACGCACCATAAAATCCTGGGGTGTTCATTTTGAACGATTATATACAAGGGATATTAAAACAACAGGTATGAATTCAGATTCAAACAAATCGGCAAGTACGAGTTGATAATTTACCGCAATAAGGCATTGAACGGTCAAGGCAAAGAGTTGATAGGGCTAATACGGACATTTTATTTAACAGCAGAAACGACTATAGTCGCTAAAAATTCAAAAGTGTTTGAGAGAAGACATTGTACCAAGCATGTAACGCAATTATTAAAATCCTGGATGTCCATTTTGAACGATTATATTCAGGGGATATATTTAAACACAGGTATGAATCTAGATTCAAACAAATCGGCAAGTAATGAGTTGATAATTTCATCATAACACAAAAAATTTTCGGTCAAGGAAACAGTTCTTCATGGGTAAACACGAGCGCTTTATTTAAATAGCAGAACACTCATAATCGCAAAATCGGCATGTTTGAGTAGACACAAAATTTGATAATGCAAATTTTAAAATCCTGACGTTCATTTATGAACGATTATAATGGATATTTATATTTAAACAGAAATGAATCTGATAAACAATTCAGCAAGTACTGCTGATAATTTACCGCCATAACACAAAAATTGAACGGTCAAGGCAAATGTTCCCATGAGTTAACATGGAGCGCTTTTATTAAATAGCAGAAATGACTCGTTATCGCAAAAATAGGGCATGTTTGAGTAGACATTGTACCGCGATACAACGCAATTTCAAAATCCGTGGATATCCATTTATGAACGATTAGACGAGGGGATATTTAAGCAACAGCCGGCCCTCTAATCAAAACAACCGGTGGCATTTGCATGATAAATAATCGTAATAACATGCGTATTGAACCGTCAAGGCGCGAGTTATGGGCGGGCCAATGCGGAGGCCATTGAAGATCGCACCGCGATTACGCAATTATTAAACTCTGGATGTCCAATTTTGAACGATTACATCGAGGGATATATAAATACCAGAAATGAATCTTTATCAAAAGAAATCGGCGTAAAGCAAGTTGATAATTTACCGGAAACACAAGTACCGAACATTCAAGGCAACAATTGCGGTATACACGGAGCGCTATATTTAAATAGCGGTGAAACGACCTTCGTAATTGAAATAAATCGCATGTTTGGCGAGACAGGTACCGCACATCGTGCACTATTAAAATCCCAAGATATCTATTTAAGAATGATTATAACGAGTGGATAAGATTTGAACAACAAGAAATTAACCATGATCAAAACAATTCAGCAAGTACTGCTGATACCTACCGCCATAACACAAAAAATTGAAATCAAGGCAAAATAGTTCTATAGGTAAACATGTGGAGCGCTTATTTAAATAGCAGAAATGACTCTTAACGCAAAAATCGGCATGTTTGAGTAGACATTGTACCGCGATAACGCAATTATTAAAATCCTGATGCTCTTTTATATGAACGTGATTATATCATGTGGACACATTTAACCAACAGAAATGATTCTTGATTCCAAACAAATCGGCAAGGCAGATTGATAATTTACGCACACAACTGTTGAACGGTGGTCAAGGCAAAACAGTTAGGCTAAACTGGGAGCGCTATATTTAAATAGCAGAAATGACTGTAATCGAAACAAATCGGCATGTTTGAGTAGACAGGTACCGATAACGCAATTACAAAAACTTGGGTGTTCATTTTGAACGATTATATACAGGGATATATTAAACAACAGGCAGTTCATTCAAAACAAATCGGCAAGTAATGAGTTGATACCCCACTGCCATAACACAAAAATTTTTCGGTCAAGGAAAACAGTTCTGGAAACATGGGGAGGCTTATTTAAATAGCAGAATGACTCCAATCGCAAAAAAATTGCATGTTTGAGCAGACATTGTACCGCGATAATGCAAATTTTTAAAATCCTGGACGTTCATATTTATGAACGATTATACTGAGCTACATGAACAACAGAAATGAATCTTGATAAAACAATTCAGCAAGTATTTTAGTTGATAATCATCGCTGACACAAAATTGAACGGTCGATAACAGTTCTATGAGTTAACATGGAGTTATTTAAATAGCAGAAATGACTGTTATCGCAAAAATAGGCATGGAGTAGACATTGTACCGCGATAACGCAATTTTTAAAATCCTGGATGTCCATTTCATGAACGAGATTAATGAGGGTATATTTGCTAAATAGAAAACGATTCTTAATCACAAAAACAAATCGGCAAGTACTAGTTGATAAATAATCGCACAACACAAGGCATTGAACTGTCAAGGCAACAGTTAAGGGCTAATGTGGAGCGCTTTATTTAAATAGCGCAGACTCGTAATCGCAAAAATCGGCATGTTTGAGACTAAAATCATGATAATGCAAATTTTTTAAAACTTAGGACGTTCATTTATGAACGATTATATCGAGGATATATTTTAAGAAATGATTCTTAATCAAACAAAACGAAGTACTAAGTTGATAACAATCGCACAATACGCATTGAACTGCTCGGCAAACAGTTATATATACACGTGAGCGCGCTATGTTTGTATTTTGCATGGAAAACCAACATATTGGCCAACAGACAAAAATAAAATTCCTATTATAAACAGATTAACCACACTATAGAGAGGAAAATTGAAGGACGCTCCTCAAAGCTGAATGACGTACCCTGACTCCGATCAGCAATATTAGCAGGTAAATGTGATACACAGATCGCAGTGCCTACGCAGAATTAAAAAAAAATAACGTCGAATTGTTGACCTCAAAAGCCTGTTTTAGATAATGTTCCCGTATCGGAGAGCGAATTTGTTTTAATTGGTAAATTGGGTTTCAATGGCAATACACACATAGTAAATACAGGCAAAACTTTTCAGATTCAGCAAACGATGATTCGAATTTATTTGTAACTACTTATGTACCGCTACAACTTATTATGTAAATGTCAAATCGATGAATTAGCGCCCACTTTAGTTGTTATTAAGGATCGCGAAATTAAAATCTCACTCACTTTCTCTTTATTTAAGAGTAGGTGTTACATTATTAAATAAAATGACTCTACGGATTTTATCGCGTTTATTTTTTACATTTTAAATTTCCCGACTTAATATTCTCGAATTACTGTAAATAACGGATAAATGAAATCTATATATTAATATTCGCGCAAACAATAGAAATAATTGTAGGTGTTACATTTGTGGTGCAACACCGAAAGGATGAATGACTTAAATAAATGTTTAAACAAGGTACCTGACGCTAGTAAATTTGAGTTCGGCTTATCTCCGCTTCATTCATACATAAGATTTTTTGAATATTTCATTCACGTTTCTTATCGAATTAATTTTAAAAGATGGCAAGCTCGTTCGGCCGAGGATAAAGCGTCTCTCGCTCAGAGAAAAGAGTTAATTCAGCAGCAGTTTAGGGAAAATTAGGCTTGATTGTTGATAAACCCCGAAGTGGAGGAAGTGGCACATCCAATGATGGAAATACTGCACGTAAATTTTTCCATAACTCAGAAATTTCTGCCGAAATAACAGGTATTAAAAAAGATCTAATAGACAGATGTAGTCACTTTCTGCAGAGTCTATCATCAGGGTATAAAATAAATTCACAAAGATTCGCTTTTGATACTGCCAAAATGCTTGCTGAGGAATATCTTTGGTTATAGGATTAATTTGCCTTTGTCTATACATAAAGTTTTAATGCACGGTTTAGAGGTGATCGATAATGCTATATTGTCTATCGATGAACTATCTAAAGAGGCCGCCGAATCTTGAAATAAATTAATTAAAGTATTTAGACGCTATAACACTGGGAAACATTACCGAGAAATAACTAATATGGATCTTTTGAACGGACTTCTTCTTAATTCAGAACCACTTATTTCTAGCATAAGAAAGTTACCTTGTGAGAACAGGTCTGTATTAGCCAACGAAGTGTTGGATTATATATTATTTACTTAAACTAAATTGCAATAAAAGAAACCTTATGAATTATGATGAAAATTATGAATTATGATGTTTTCTATTATGTAAAAGACGATATTTTATATAAATACTATGTTCAGTTTTCTATTATCTAGTAAGTTTTATTATTTATATGTAAAATAAGCTATTTTCTGAAATAATTTATATATAAAACTTATTTTATTTTTACTTACTATTCATTAGTATGGATGGCTCCGTTTTTTAGAGTATATACATCTACCATGCATATAGTCATACATGCATGACTCCCCTATATACCCCTGGCATGGCCGATGTAAATGGGCGTCGGTGAGCACTTTCCATCAGATAGCCCGACTGCTCGTCTGCCTTTAGACGCAAATAAACAAAGTGAAGGTAATGAAACACTATTATTCGTAAAAAAATATAATTTGTAGAAATATATAAAAATGGTTTAATATCATGAATAAAATCTCATAACATCCTTAAAAACTATCTTAACAAGGTAAACTATAAAAATGCAAAATATTCGAGACATTACCCTAATTAAAGCTAAATTGTGTATTGTATATAGACCAGACCCCCATTTAATGAGCATTATTAATAGAAACGACGATAATAAGGAAATATACTCATTCATTATTGATTGTATATTTGTTATAATTTTTTTCTTATACATTATTTTTTTTAAAAATATATCAAACTTCTCAACCGTCTAGCCTTTATGCATTCGAACTTCAAAAGCACATTCGCTACTCCTATGGCACACATCATAAATTGCACAAATGTTTTCTATTTACAACTATACGAGAAACGTACACTGGTTAAAGAATAATCGTTCGTCGGGCAGACATAGTTTCATATTTCAATAATATATCAATAAAATGATATAGGCCATTAAGTCGGTCGCCTGAAGGCGCCGCTCTGCATCGCAGCCGAGGAGTTGCGGGGAAGAGGAGGGAACGTCCGCAGAAAGGGCCTCGAAAGGATATTCAGATTGGTGTCTCGATCTTCATCTTTCACGGCCGAAACTCCTAGCTCCCATGGTCCCTGGGGAACGGGTTTGGGCGAATCTGTTACCCGGACAATGGAGTAAAGACGAAGGGCGTGTACGACTGGTTCTGACGACTGGAGGTTGAGAAGGCTCGTAAGGAGCCGTTTCGGCGGCGAGCGCTGGTTGGATTTGCGCAATATTACGGACGAGTTCCTGTGCTTTGGATAAGCTTACTCCCACGATGAAAAAAAAATAAGAAACGTTGTTCGCAACAAGTCCTAGTGTTATTTAACTTATTTATAAATATTGTAGACATAATAATATTTGTCATGATTAATTAATATCAATGAGAACTCTAAAAAGTAAGATCAATTATAGAGAGATAGACGTTTGACAAATGCAATGCTCGATGGTTCAGTTTTTATGGTTCTTTAGTTTCTTAAATGCACTCAAAGTTGCTAATACCCTAGCTTGGAAAGAACATTTGCACTCGTCCTCAATCGCGGGTCAGGCGACGGGCGCCGTGTCGGGCGCGGAGGGCGCGAGGGCGCAGCGCAGCTTGTGCCAGAACCAGGGGTCGTCGTGGCGCAGGTAGGCGTTGGCGTCCAGGAAGGCGCGCAGCTCCTCGTCCAGCTCCTCCCGCAGCGCCGCCGGCTCCTGCAGCAGCAGCAGCACGAGGCGCGGCGCCTCCTCCGCCAGCGCCAGCGCCTGCGCCGCGCGGAACTCGGCGCGCGCCCACGCGGACTGCGCCCACGCGCGCGACAGCACGAGCAGAGTGCGGCGCGCGCGCTGCACCGAGCGCCCGATCTGCGCCGGGATCCAGTCTCCGGGCGCCCAGTCGCGGTAGTGCACGCACACGCGCAGCGCCAGCGGCGCGCGCTCCAGCCCCGGCACCAGCCGCTCGGCCACGAACGCGTGGTCCTCGTGCGAGAACGACACGAACACGTCGTAGTCGTACTCGCGCTCCGGGCCCGCCGGCGCCGCCGCGGGGGGCTCCGGCGGCCGCAGCAGCCCGCGCTCCACCAGGAAGCGCTTGAGGCGGCGCAGCGCGGCCTCGCGGCCCCAGCACACCGCCGCCGCGGCGCCCAGCAGCAGCAGCAGCGCCGCGCCCGCCGCCGCCGCCGCCCAGCCCACGCCGCCCTCCGCGCAGAGCCGCGCCTGCGCCAGCCGCCGCCCGTCGGCGCAGCGCAGCCGCGGCCAGTCCTGCGCCGCCGCGGGGTGCGCCTGCAGCGCGCGGGCCAGCAGCGCGCCGCAGCGGCAGTCCAGCGGGTTGCCGGCCAGCCAGAGGCGCCTCCCCTCCGCGCCGAACAGAGCGGCCGCCGTCGCCGCGTCCACCTCCCTCACCTGGTTGTTGCTCAGGTCCAGCTCCTGCGACGGTCACGTTATTAAAGACCATCATTACCATACCCCATATGGAAGTAATGGCTATATTATTGATTCAATTTGTCTTTGAACCGACGGACCCGTCAGTGAACAGTTGGAACTAAAGGGGCAGACTAATAATGAATAATATAAGGGCAGATAAATAATGTCTTATAATATCTAATCGAGAACGTGGCCGTGGAATTACTCCCCTACGAGTTGACCCACACGATGGTGAGCTTGGCGGGCCAAGGGAAAATAATTCGATGAGCGCCATAGCGACTGTGTTCGCTTTATAAATGGAACAAAGAAAATATTAATCTTTTTTGTATCTTTTTTTAATTACAATTTTACACATTTCCATACCTTGTAGACTCGTGTTTTAAACTGAACTTATGTTCACAAAACTTGAAAAGTAATAGATACCATTTTCTTAGTATTTCCCTCCTATACCAAAGTTACGACGTGGTTTTGCATATTGACAATGCACGGCCTGATAATGCGTGCACGCCAATAGTTTTTTCTTAAACTGTAAACTCACTAAGTTATTAGCAGCAAACCAATTTGATTTATTTATTGACGTACTCAGAAGATTTCGACATCATCGTTTTATACCTTGAAAAGGATATATAATCAATATTTATAAAATCATGTGAAAGTTATGATATCTAGAATAGGTTAAACAATCATCCAGTCTGCAATATTAAATGTGTTTGCTTGAAGGCTTTAAAACTGTGCCTAGGTAAGGAAGCGGTTCCACCTCCGTTTACGGCGGTTGAAGTCTTCGCTCTGGAACCTAAGCTATCGCCAAAGTAGGCATCATATTAACCGCAAAATAAATTTAAGTCGGGAAGGTTGACCTCACAAGTGACAATGTACAGTCGTAGTCGGTTAATAAAAAAATAAATACAAGGAGTATGAAACGTTTTGCGAACACCCAAGTCAACGTCCGCCCACCGAACTCGCTGATATTTCTTCTACTGTGTAAAATAAGAGTACACCCACCCGCAGCTCCGGCGCGAGGTCCTGCGGGCCGAGGCGCGCGATGGAGTTGTTGGCGAGCAGGAGGCGCGCGGCGCGCGGGGAGTGCGCGGGCGCGGCGGGCAGCGCGGCCAGGCCGGCGCCCTCGCAGCGCAGCGCCAGCGCCGCGCCCTGCACCTCGCAGGCGCAGCGCTGCGGCGCGCCGCACTCGGCCGCGGGCAGCGCGCAGCGCAGCTCGTCCGGGCGCAGCGCGCGCAGCCTGCCGCCGCCCCGGCACAGCGCCTCGCCCAGCACGCCGGCGCGCTCCCTGGCCAGCCTGGCCGCCCAGTACACCGCGCAGTCGCACTCCAGCGACTCGTCCATCACCAGCACGGTGCTCTGCCGAAGAGAACGCCGGGTTTCCACTTAAACTTTGTCAATCACTAGAGTGAGGACCCTCTCGATGAAACGTAGTGTAGAGCTTTATTACTGTGTAGATTTGATCGTTTAACGAAGGGCCGCCTCGGGCAAACACTGAGCGACGACCGACCATACCTCTGATTAAACATTTGAAATTTCCCCCGTACGCCGACTTTGCATGATGCACCTACGTGGGACATCGCCCTTTGACGTTAATGTTTACGAACCGTTCGATACAGGATCATCGAACGATTTTAACGACGAGTTGCGTCCGTTGAATGGTTCGTTGAACGAATAAAGATGTCGACGATCCCTAAATAAATACCGCTTATACGAATATAAAATATAACTTGAAGCAGGCTCATATTAATAATAATGATTGGTCAAGTAAAACACAGAAACCTGCTATGTCTGATTTGCAAGACATTTGACCAAGAAAACTGACAAATGATCTACGATTATGAAGTTCAGGTCATCGACTTACGTGTTCGGGAGCCTCCTCGGCCAGAAGCGCCTCGTAGTCGGCGCGCGACAGCTCGAGGCGGCGCAGCGGGTTCTTGCGCAGCAGCACCTTGGCCGAGCGCGCGCGGCGCCAGCGCAGCTCGGCCGCGCCCAGCCGCGACACCTTGTTGCCCGACAGGTCGAGCGAGGCCAGCTGCGGCATGCTCCGCCGCCAGTCGTCGCAGACGCGCGTCGCCCCCGTGCGCGCCAACCCTAGCGTCTCCAGCGAGCCCATCAGCCGCAGCTCCGACTGCGCCAGGGCCGGCTGCGCATCGCCCGAGTCGGCGTCGCACAAGTCGCCCAGTGGGTTGCCGTCCAGCCAGAGCTTCGTCAGCGAGAGCAGCGCGAAGGCGGGCGCCGCGGACGCGCGGCCCAGCCTGTTGTCGGCCAGTCGCAGCTCGCGCAGTCCTCGTACCGATGCGAACAGGCTCCTGTGAACGTAAAAGGCGTAAGCGTCGGGCGAGACGGGCTGAAGATAGGCGAGCACCGTAAAGAGGAACTCACTCAGGCAGGCTCTCCAGCAGGTTGCGCGAAAGATCGAGTTCGAGCAGCTTGCGCGACTCGAGCAGCAGGTCGGGGGGCAGCGCGGTGAGGCCGCAGTCGGTGGCCGCGAAGCGCACCAGCTCGGGCGCCGCGTGCAGCAGGTCGGGCGGCAGCACGCCGAGTCGCAGTTTAGTCAGCGACAGCGACTGCATGCGGCCGCAGCCGCGTAGCCAGTGCGCCGGCAGACCGGTCGCGTTGCCGCCGAGCACGTTGAGACGGCGCAGTTCACCGCAGCCTCCGCGCCATTCCAGCGCCCCGACGTACCTGAACGTGATGTTCTCGATATGGTCGGACGCGGGCAATCCATCCAGGGGCGCATTCAGTTCGACGTCGCGTAGCGCCGGAGCCGCAGAAAGGTCGGCCAAAGTCGTGAGTTGGCCCTCTGTGAGCAATAGATGCCGGAGTGCGGGAAGCCTACTCAGAACCGCCGGTGATAATTCTGTGATGTTGCAACCGGTGAGGGATAGCCGACGCAGAGTCGGCGGCAGTTCCTTCAGCTCGGTGTTGTCCAGCGTCACTCGATTGAGACGCAAGTCTAGCAGGTCGTCAGGCACCGAGAGAGCGCCGTGCTCCAGCCTTATGGAGTCGTCGGCGCTCAGGAGGATCGCGGATACTGTCAAATTGAAGAAATGATCGTGTCGCAAGGGGGTCTTGGCAGCGTCGCGCGTGTAGCGCACCTCGAGCCGATCAAGGGCGGTGACGTTGAGGGCGGCGAGGGCGCGAGCGTACGAGGCCTCGGGCACGGGACAGCGCTCCACCGTCACCCGCTGCACGCGCATCAGGCGTTCGAAGCGAGGAAACGAAGCGCTCTCCAGGGTGATGCCGCCGACACATTTCAAACCCAAGTACGAATGTCGGTAAACTACATTCAATGAAATACCTATAACAAACAGAAACAATATGTTGATGCATACTTAATAATAATATATCTTTATTTTCTCTTTACAAAGAATCTTATCAACTAGTACAAAAGAGCCAAAGTCCATAGTAAACAGACTACATTTTACATAGGAACCTGTGCTACAAGGTTATATAAATTTATTATAAATATAAAAATAAGAACACTACTTCCAGGTTTTGGCTAACAAGTTTCCAACTTATATATGTAGCCATGCGGGATAATTTTGGTGTTGTTACATTTCAAGCAATAAGAAATATGAATGATGAAGCCATTGTAAATTTTTATTGTTTCAAATGAAAAGTGCCTAAATGCACTATCTTTAACATATTTTAGATTTTTTTGCATATATTGCTTTGTGGGCAGGAATCTTCTAAAGGAGTAATAAAATATGGGAAATACTGTAAACAAATTAAAGGCAATGGTTTTTCTATTAAGTAGCGAATAATAGTTGATATTGGATTAATTTTCATTAAATTAAATTCAAAATATTAACACTGATGAATTTAAAAATGCTCTAAATAAAATTTTCCTAAATTGCTCTAAGTAAAATTTAAAAAAAACCAAAATTAAATTTATCATTTGTATATGGAGACAGCATGTTTGACTACCTGATTTAAACAATTTTACTTGGAAATAATTGCATACATAATCTACATAATTAAATCGATAAACAATTAATGGTGAAATTAAATCAAAGTAGTAACTAGATTCAGGCTATAAAATATTTTAAGCTGTTAATAGAATTGGAGTGTCTTTTGTAACATCAAAATATCTGGTTCTAAATGTGATAAATAACTATGACAGATAAAAAAACTCATTTTTTTTTTTGTCAGTCTGTACGTTCTAGCTAATCTCTGGAATCCTTTTTGATTGGGTTTTCACTGGATGATAGCTGATGTATTTAGGAGTAACTTAGGCTATTACTTCTGACATTAAAAACTAACTGAATTATTTTTTTTATATTGTCATGCAGATACAGCCGCATGCAACAGCTAACTTAAAATAGGAGAAATTATGGACATAATTTATTTATTAAGTAACAAATTTATGTTTAAGCAAAACTTAAAACTAAAAGTTGCCAAAAGAAGATGAATATCCAGCTAATTATTACTTCTACTACTCTTTTTCATAAAATAACATTGAAGATTGAATGTGACTCTTTATTATGTATGACATGAAAAATACACAATGTTTATTACAAAATATTTCTCTTGTGGTAGCAATAAAACCAACCCTTTAACACAACAGTCATAAACACTCACAACAGCCCTGTGTGCTATACATAATGGGCATGAATTAAAATCATAAAAAAAGGGTCAATACTAACTTTAATGTACAATTGTTTTAAAATTATATAAGTTTAAGAAATAATTGAAAATGTATTTTAAAGTAGTTGTGTTGTAAAATTTTGCAAATTTTAGGCATCTCCGTTATTTATTTTAGAAGTAGTGAAAAACATAATAAAAAAAGAATTTGTGAAATTGGTTAAGCTGTTTATAAGATTTGCACTAGGCAATACATTTAGAGCCATCCTTTATGTGTATTTATTTAGTAATGAACTAAAGTTTTTGATAAAATGGATAACATGAGGGTTGAAATTGATGAGATGTTTACATTATAGGTATGATGGATTAACATAATTATTATGATTTATTCAACTTTTACATCTTATGTCGGATGGGCATGTAAAAAGGCGGTCCACCCACCAACCCGTATTGGACCAGTGTGGTGGGATACGGTCCAAAACCCCTAATGGATAGGGGTGTATTAGGGGAGGCCTATGTCCAGCAGTGGACTATTAAAGGCTGAAGATGATGATGACACCGTCATCTGACTTCTGCAACCCGAGGGTTCTCTCTGCATTCGATTGATGGACAACATGTTAGGTCTTCATAAAGGCACCGCTATCCTATCATTTTCCTCCTCCTGGGGTCATATTTGTCATTGCTGAGGGTTGTGACATCAATGAGTTATGTTGTAGATTATTTCCCACTTGTTGCAGTCTTTGGCTATGTCAAATGCTTAATGAACTCCTTTTCTAATGTTGTTGCGGATCTAGTCTATCCAACATATATTTTTGTTTTTTTCACTGTGATCAAGAGAGTCTCTAAGGTCTTGGTATCCTTTTTAGTTATATGATGCTATCATATAGTAATTGCCAAAGCTGGTTATGACAATTGTACCAACTTTTACTTCAGCATCTAGCAAATGGATTATCTAACTTTTATGATAAATGGATGATCCACCTATAAGGTGATTGCTCTAACCAACCATATTTTTTAAGCACAAAGCTTTTTTCAATAGGATCCAAACTTACGAAATGTGGTTTGCAAAGGAAGAATGTATACTATTTTGCTATGGAGTAATTAGAGTTATTTTTAATGACTTTTTGTCCTATATTAATAATGCTCATGTTGAAATAAATATTTATGACAAAGCATTTAAGACACAAGACATAAATTCATCACCTGTAAGTTATCACAGGGTCGGATTCTAATCATTTGGCTATGGAGGTGGTTAATAAATTAAATAGATCCACCAATCAAATCAATATTTGATACCATGGCAAAAAGGTAGAAGGAGCAACAAGATAAAATATATAAAAAAATAAAATGCACTCTGAATTGTGTACTTCCTACTTTTGAGAACTTGTCTAGAAATATGCTAAAAGTCGGAACATAAATCAGTCCTTACTTTTAGGCTCATTATAATAAACATATTTGAAAAATATTAAAAATTAAAACATACCTTCAACAGTAAAAAAATGCTCATCAGAGGCCGACGATTCATAATGACACTTTGCAGGAGGCGGTGGACAAACTGGCTTAATGATTGTCAATGAAGCAAAAGCATGTATTGAAATTAGCACACACAAAATGAACAAAACACTTCCAAGCATTTTCACTTTATAATAACTCATCGCTTATTTCGACTGTCATTCATACCACTAGGGTTTAATACGGTGGGTTTTCCCGAAATCATCACAAATCACGGTAAAACTTATGAATATAAACATGTGCCCTAATGTGTTTGCTGACTAAAAGGGCACAAACAAATGGTTAATGCGAAACCATAGTTAATTTTAAGAGATTTGTCACATTTTGATAAAAATAACTTTTTAACACAACACTCCATGCTCTATTCTAGGAGAAAGTTAAAGCACAAAACAGTAAATTGCTTACTGTAAACTGTTTAAATTTATCACGAAATTATTTCTCTTAAAACGTAACGTAGACAGTTTGATAACTTGTTGTTATTGACACTTGTTGATTGTCATATCTATTCGCCAATTATTTGCACACTTTTGCAATATATTTTTAATTTCGTGGCTCTACTTCAAGTCTTTTAAGCCAGATTTTGTTCCATTTTATTTAAGATATTACGTATTGCTTGCAATTTACGTCAAGATTGTAGTGTTTTTATGTATTTACATGTAGAATCTTTTGTTTTTGGACAGACCACATCAGCACTTAAATATTACATACGTGGTAATGGTGCAGTGTGATGTCATAATTGTAAAATATTTATTGTAATCATTACTTTTACCTCACTATATCAAAGTTCTCATACCAGGGCTTTGTTGGTAAATACGTACATCTTAAGTAGAATCAAGTTCGTGCCCAAGACCTTGATATATCTAGCGAACTAAAACGAAACTATTTGAAAAAAGTGTTTAATCTAATTACTTAAAACTGTTTATATGGCCAGCAATGATGTTTTGTTTTCTTTTAACATTAATTTTTTACTCCTTAGGTAAGTTATTTGCACTTTTTTGTTGTTATTAGTGTTTATATTGAAAACTGTGTCGGCCTGTAATGGCAAGCATCATCTAATTTTCCTATATTCAAAGTTATTGTTATTTATTTTTTGTATATTTGCTGCTATTGGCATACCTATGTTATAAATAGAAAAAAAAATAATAAATACTCCTGGAATTTTTATGCCACCTCACTTTACTATTTTGATAATTTTTCGAGAGATCAGGGCCTATTCAGTTTAGAAAGACGTTAACAATAATTTTAAAATCTAAGTACTTAGTTTAGAAGGAGGTATAGAAAAATTTTATTAATTTGTAACTCTACCTTGGAAGAAAATTGTATGAATGTAATAAATAGTGAGAATTTATTGAAAAAAACACCAAATGGAAATACCATTGTCTGTCACATCCAACGGGCTACTTAATAAAATCTTAAGTTTAGATTATTTTTTAGTTATCATAACAAAGTTACACATAATCTGGAAGCTGTAATCAACTTTAAAATTATAATAATTATATTTATCGGTTTATGCTGATCTCCTCTTTCATTGAGGAAGTTTTGTTTATAAGTCTGAATATGTTATGCAATAAATTGAAGCACTCTCAAATCCTAATTTACTCATCAATCGCAACTTAAGACATCATTGGAGATTTAATAACATTTCCTCATGCAGCATCAGAAAAACACCTCTAAGAGTCCGCTCCGATATGTCATCACTTCGTAACGAAGTGACGCTCCGCAAAGCAGTAATTCATTCTAATAATAGAACGCGCAACACCAAGTGAGTGGGGGACAAGGGACAAAGTATTCGTTCTGAATCCTCTTATACAAAGACCCATTGAAAAGTTTTGAGCCCGACTTTTTCCTAAATACTTATTTTTTTTCTCTACGTTGTCACCAGAATGATCTATACACTTTTGCCATCTTGTTTCAAAGTTTCGTATTCTCTCCAAATGAAAAAAATCTTCAATTTCATTAATATGTTTAGTCACAGTGCCTCGAAATCGGACAGGGCTAAGTTCGGCGAACAGGGTGCGGCAACAATTCAAAGTTACAATTGTGTGTTTGTGCGATTGATTTCGTTATCTTGGTATATGGAGAAATCTTTCTAAGCTTGTTCTTGGCAAAACGGCCATAGCTTTTTAGGAGAAGTCGGCGCTTCTCTTTCAATTGCTTGGGTTGTACTTTGGACACTGGTGTATTGTGGTGAAATATTGTGGTTGGTTGGAAATTATCATCTGTGCTCGGTTATAGAAAATACCTATTGCTTCTACTACCTTTGAAATCGTCGATCTCCTGTTATTCAAAGTCAGGTCTAATATTTTATTGGTATTTTTGTCTTGGAAGCCGTCGGCGGCCTAACAATCCTAGGTTCATCTTGCACTGCTCCTTATCTGCCTCGTTTGAAATCCGGTACCCATCTTTTGACAGTGGCATATGATGGAGTAGATTCCCCCGAAGTCTGGTATCAGACATGTCTTCAATTATTTCGGTAGTTTTGACTGCGACCCTTTTTTGTAAATATTTTATCACGGAACCATGCTCAGTTTTATCTATTTCTAGGGATACCGCGACTTCTTTTATTACATCGATTAGAAATTTTGCAATTTTGACAGAAGAAAAACAAAAGACTGCAGAGTATAATTAAAAAGAAATGGCTATTTGTCTATTCTTGTTCTATTCGTGCCAGTATTATATTTTCTTTTGAAATTAAATGCTTTACAACCTTAGGCATAAAATTTTTCAATGTGCACTCGTAAATTTAGCAGTGGCCTCAGAACATGATGTTACGCAACGCTTACAGTCATCATCATGATAGTCCACTGCTGGAAATAGGCCTCCCCTAATACACCCCTATCCATAAGGGGGTTTTTGGACCGTATCCCACCATGCTGGTCAAATGCGGGGTGGTGGGTGAACCGACTTTGTACATGCCCATCCGACGCATGGATCAGTCTTTTCAGACAATTGGGTGATCAGCCCATATTCCCCTTACCAACTATGAACAACAATGAAAATGTTGATTCCCCGCAGGATTCGAACCACTAGGGTAAGGAGGCAGTCAACGCTTCCACTAATAAAATATTTTAAAATAAAAACACAAATTTGTACATATAAAGTTTATTTTCAATATTTTTAATTAAGGCCATAGTGTTATTTAGTTTATAAGTATTTACAGCGCAAACGTAAAAGATAACAAAATTACATCAAACTTTTAAAAAGAAATTGATAACATTAACTTTACAGGGCAATTGTTCGAGCAATTAATCTATTATTTACATTTAAAGTCCCTAGTTAGATGAAAATTAAAACGATGGTGTAATATGTCTATTTATTTTTATATGAACTAGACGTCGCGCTGAAGTCGTGAGAGGTATATTTACAATTGTCGTTTCTTGAAGAGATCTCTTAGAGTTTTAAAATATTATCTAATCAATAAGTTGTTGCTTTTTTGTATTAGTACGCGTTTTATTCAGACACAGATTTCTTCTTGAAATTGACAACATTTACATGGTAGGGTATTACAGGACTTTTGAATGAAGAGTTACTTGTTTTTGTTTTGAATCAATAATCGTTGAAGTTTATACAATCATATCATTGTATTAACGACTACTGATCCAGGACATTTATTGCAATCTAACGATCCGCTTGCCTACGTGTGACTCCATTCGCCATTATGGACGACACGAGCACCCTGGTCATGTGCGCACGTCGTTGTTGTCCGCCATCTCGAGGCGACGGCGCACCCATTGGAGCATCGCCTCCTGCACCATTCAATTGATTTATGTTCATAACAGATTTAAAACCACTCAGCAGGTAACTCACTCGGCCTATAAACATCACTCATGTCGAGCACAAACACAACGGATCTGCAATCCAGGCTGTTGTGGGCAACTTAATAGTGTGTACTTAAAGTTTATGTCCACAAACATAAAATAATGCTAAATATGTTACAGTGTTAGGAGCCTCTCAAAATATACAACATATGCATGATATTAAATGTATGATTCAATGAAATATTGTCTTTCATAAGTACGGTAAACATTCATTTATACATATAGTATACACTAGTGCTAGTAACAAAATAATAGTAGAAACTTAGGTTAATAACGTAAAATATGCAACTTCAAACCTAATGGTGCCAATATTTGGCCTTTAAAAGGAATAATACAATTCGAATACAAGAGTCTAAACTCTTTGTTTATATAAATGACTTTTTCTATTCGGCTTGGTCATAACAATATATTATAACACTACCTTCTACTATGTATATAATATGTATGGAATAATATAATCGAAAAATTAATTTGACACACACAAATTCATAGATAGTCTTTACTTATGATTACCACAAATACTAAAACAACTGTTGTGAAGTTAATACGCCCTTTTATTTTGTTACTAATTACATAATAAGCTTAAAATAAGTGATTCCGGTTTCTGATACTAGAGTATGAACATATCAATAATGAAGCTATAGTACAGATTGCCCATCGAGCATTGAATTATCATCTTTATAGTCCTACGTGTAAATGTGTACATATATATTGTTGGTCGCAGCATGCAAAATCAATATTTATTATTTTATTAGAATTAGTAAACGCAGATGCTTCTTTTGTTCTAACTATAATAGTAAAACAAAACTACAATCAAAATCATACTACCTGTGCTGAAATACCAAAATAATTAATATTAACCTATGAATTTTTCGTTTGTTTACGAAATTAACATCTTTTCACTGGTAATACCTTTTACCACTTGTGACCGCATTAGCCTAATAAATGTATTCATCAAGTTGTGAAAAGTAATTGCTTCTCGTTTTCCTCAATGCACACACTGTGTAAATTGGCACAGAACGTTGTGAATATCAAGCAGTTATTACAACGATATCCAAACTAATAATTGATGAGTCAGAATACCACTGCGCAATTATTTGTTCCGTTGAGTGTTATAATTTAAGGATAATGTTTCTTGATATTAAATTTAAATGTCTTTCAACAATGGTGCTACCGCACAGTGTTGAAATTTACTGAAAAGTTGGCCTAAATTGCTTTAATGTTATTTATATGAAATAATACTTTGTTACTGCAAACAATAAGAAAATGTAGATTTTAGATGTGTTAATGAGAAAAGTCTAAAAAGGTCATTTTTATCAAAAAATACAATAAAAGGAGTTGGCGCAAAATTAACGTATTATAAATATTTCTTAAATATTATGTGAAAGCTAAAGATATGTACTTTTGAAATATTTTAATGATGCTTTACATTAAAATGGTTATTGTGGATTGTACGTAACGATAAACTCGTGACTTAATTATAGAATCATCAGCCTGTGATAGTCTACTGCTGGACATAGGCCTCCCTAATACACCTCCATCCATTAGGGAATTTTCCATTAGGGGTCCGTTTCTTCACAGGTAGATAGTGATGGGTACAGAGCTTCGAATCGTGCCTCGAGGCCACGCAGACGATAGGAGAGCGTACTAGCGTCGGCTGGTTGTCATGCCAATGGGTAATTCCTGCAGAGCAAATGTTCAAAGTTATAGAAATTTGAAGTTAATTATTCAATATGTTCTATCTTTAACGTTTTTGGAAGCGTTTGTAAATTAATTCGCACAAGGTTGTGATTTTTGTCGCCAAAATAATCTTAATTTCTTTAATATGAAATTAACTACAATTAGAAATGTATTTAAAAAAAGAGACCAAACGACAGCTAATATTAATTTATTTAATCTTCATGCACATATTGTACATAGGCGGACTTATGCCGTAGGCATTTTCTACCCGTCAACCTTAGGGTGATGCAGGAGATAGAAGTTGGGAGGTGCACTGATAAAAGTAATTAAGAAAGTATGGAGGAAATTAAATACATATTTTTATTTCTACACATATACACATATAAATACATAAAAATATACGATTACATTACTATAAACATACACGTACATATATCTATATACACATGCGTATAAAAATAAATAAATATTTAAATATAATAATAAATTATATAAAAAATTTGATGACTACATGTTCCCCAATTTGTCCTGAGACAGGTGCTTCTTAAGTTTTTTCTTAAATATTGCTCTACTTACAGCCATCCTAATTTCGAGAGGTAGCTAATACCTATCATTGAAAAAATAGTTAAACTAAAACGGAGCACAAGGAGCAAAGGCAAATATGTTATCTCATTAAATAAACCTGTAGTAGAATGTATTATCATCTAAAAACATTTCCATTGTTATAATCTTTAAAATAAAAACCGTTCCTTGAATGTTTTTATCTATTTTAATAGTTGAAATCTTAAAATATTCCGGGATTTTGTTGTAAAAGCGTATTGTTTGCGTAACATTGTTTCATAAAAGATTTACTTATTATTCGGAATCTTTGCAGTTACTATGATATCATTTTATAATATCATAAATGAACACATTAACAAAAAAAAAACTTTAAAAGGAAATCGATTTTTCTTGCTATTTTACTTTTATTTTTAAAAATATGTGAATTATTCCCCCTATTTTTTATTCCTTGTAAAAGTTTACTCTGTAGCTTTATTACAAGAATACTATGCATGAATTAAATAAAGATTTTACAGTTTTTATCGCTTTTAATTAGTTTTTACTAATTCCCGACTTTAGATATTTCACAGGATCCATGGTCACGGATAGACTGAGGTGTCATTCGTCTATCTTTGAGGCAAAGGATTTTCTTTTTCACCAGAAGTTTTGTAAAAGATATGTAGGTGACACCTTAACAACATTACCAGTGGAGAAAGTAATTGCTTTCCTTGACCACCTCAACTGTATTCACTTCAAAATGAAATTCATTATGGGATTAGACACATGTAATTCTTTGGCTTTTCAAGATGTACTCGTTATAAAAAATCCTTACAACACCTAATATCCTATATATCCACCTAAAATATCCTAATAAAAACTGTGTATAGGAATGCATATAGATAAAAATCTTAACGGGGCAGCTTGAATAATATCTAGCTGCCGAGCTTTAGCATGTTAAGCAAGTTCGCGGGACAACAAGCTCCGAATCCCACGCCTGCGTCAAGGCTTCTATTGAAACATTATAAGTCACGGGAGTGTATAAACTTAATTGTGAATGTAGTGTCTATTATATAGGCCAAAATAAGTGACCCATCATAACTAAGATAATAGAACATATAGTTGACGTGAAGCACCGCCGGTTGTAGAAGTCTGCAGTATGCGGCCATGTGCTTAGTCACTCCACCCAATATAGAAGATTAGACAAATCACAAATCCTAGCCAAAGAACAACGATTCCTACAGAGAAGATGCGTGAGGAAAAGAAAAAAGGGAAATTAAAATACATCCTAATTTCAGTACAGACGATGGTTGGGTGTTACCACTTGCTTGCGATCCAATTATACGCAAGGTTAAACCCAGGCATAAAATTACTGCTAGACCTCAGGATAAGCTCAGATTTATCTAAAACCTCGCAACGCTCGCATAGGCCTCGAATATTGTAAAAACTAATTAAACGTGGTAAAATCTCTAAAGTCTTTATTTGCACGTTTACACTACACACACGGTTACAATGTATTGCACGATTAAATAACACGGTAGCTATAATGCCATGGGTTAGTAAAAAGCATCACCACAGCGGTTGCCGGTCAGTCGCGGTGCGGCTCGAGGCGCGCGTTGTCGGTGTAGTCGTCGTAGTCCCTGGGCGCATCCAGCTCATCCTCTCGCGCTTCGTACTCCTCCGCCTCGGGCTCCGGCTCCTGCTCCTCCTCAGAGACGGGCGCCGGCCTGCCCTCCTCGCGCGCCTCCCACACCTGTCGCCCACCACCGGTTCAAAACACCGCATGCCAACAACTCTACTACTAGTCTGTTAAAATTTAGTATTCAACAAAATGGCCCGCATGCGTAGTTATTTTTGATAAAGCGGAACCTTAGCGGGGCGCCAGCCGCAGCCGGGCAGCGGCAGTCCGTCAGGACCCAAGGGGCAGGGCGCGTCCAGGCCAGGCACCCCCTGTTCGCCGCGGTCGCCCTTGTCCCCCTTGCGGCCTCTCTTGCCACCGGGACCCTGCGTAAGTACACACACCGTCAATACTTGGCATATTTTTATAGTACCACTAATTCTTAAAAAAAATGATCCATTAACCACATAGAACATTTAATCAAACAGAGTGAGCTTCTTTCATGTAATGTTAGACATTGTTAGTTGAATCATTTTACACACTGTAAAAAATAGCAACAGACCACTCCAATGCAAATGGCAAGCGTGTTAATTCGAATAACGTTCACGTGTATGTACTTACATGTCATAAATTTCGTTTAACTTACCGGTTCTCCTTTATAGCCTTTTTCACCTTTCGGACCCTACAGATTAAAAACAGTACATTACTACCAGTTGTGCTGACAAATACTCAGTGATAATATACTACCGACCTCCTGTCCGGGAATGCCGTCGGTGCCCTGAAACAGCGATACAAGCGTTAGTCCAATAAGTGTTGAATGAATACAACTCGACAAAAGTACTCTTAGTTGGCAAGCAGTATCGATATCATAGTGCACGTACTGGCAGCCCTGGATCGCCGCGCTCGCCCTTGCCCCCCGGCTCGCCCTGCGCCCCCTGCAAAGCGCGACCACTCCCACTCATTATTGCGCTCATTCCATTACGTTATAATAAAGTGAAAGCTGTACTTACTGCAAGCATTGAAATTAATTCTTTGCAATAACTTAAATGAGACGAGTAAGACGTCATTATGAGTTTAATCGGAAACATACGCCTAAAGACCTGTTACGGGGTAGAACGGAAAGTTTTTATTAAAAATAGAAACTTTTTGTTGTTGTTGAGTTTTAAACCGTTTTATACATTAATAAAATTTCGAAAAACTTTTGAGCACACTTGACCAATGACTTGACTAAGTAAATTATTATTTTTTTCAGCAGTGAATATCGATAACAGGTGACTCACCTTCATGCCGTCGAGTCCCGGCGGGCCCTGTGGAACAACGCACACGTCAGCACAACAATGAAGGTGGGAGAGTGGCCACAAGGTGCATGCCACTATATAGTCGTCCACATTCACTTGCTTCAAACGTTTCGGAAGCTCGTATCAGCGATTGCACTGCATTCGAACACTTGCGATAGCCCGGAGGTCAAAGGAAGAGGGAGCAAGAAGGGCACAAACACTTGAGTACTTACGTTTCTTTCAACTCCTCGCATGCAGCGGGGCGATGGCTCTTGATGGAAGCCGGAAAGGGTATCAAGTACAGAATAGAAAGACCAAAGTGCATAGCATGCAATGATTTATTTTTCTCGAAAATATTCTGTGGACAACAATGTTTAATGCTCTTATGACGTATGGTACAAATGACAACTTTCGTTTTTTTATAAAAAGAAATAACCTTAATTACAATAAATACAATTCAAGATTAGTTACAAGAGTGTGATACGAAGATCGACACATTAGAAATTTAGGGAAGGAATATAAACTAGGCCGGAGCGGCATTCACACCTTTAACAAAACCATTGCTTAAATCTAGAAATCGATACAGTTTTGTACATTCGTTTAGATTAAATCCCACCGGGAATATGTAATGATACATTTGAAAAATAGATTACAATAATAGAAAACATTTAGGAAAGAAATAAATGGGCGGGCTTGTTGAGAGTGCGCCGTCTGCCTGAGTGGTAAATTTTGTTGCACCCTAAGCACCCACGGCTCTTATGGCATCCGCTCCCACACTCTTTCACCTCGCTTAACGTTTCTTATCTAAGTTACATTAACGTCAATTATCACTTTATTAAAATAGTATCTCTGGTAATATGATAGGAAACGTTATAATCGACAATAGGATTATTAAATAAGAGTAATTATACTCTAAATATATAAAGGTTCATTTTTCCGAATTGTAGATATCTCGATTAAGTAGAAGAGTTTTTAATGACAAAGGATATAGAGAACTTTAACAGTAGGAGAATACAATGAAGGAGCCCAATGTTCGGCAGCCGCGCGCGCCACTCACTCACACACGGGCCGGCCATTGGGCGAAGAGATACTTAACAAATAGCTTAAATTAGTTCAGCTGTTTCTAACCAAGTAAAAAAAAATATCACCTTTATACACATTTGCAACACTTAGAAACTAGTTTTGGTAACGTCTTACGTGTAGGTCGCTTAGGGGTAGCTAGGACTAGCGGCGTACGTACAAATGTAACAGTTGTATGTACAGGGCGGGCCATGGACTGGGCGGGCGGCGCGGCGGGCGGCGGCGCGCACCCGGCGCCCGCGGAGCCACTACGTGCGCGCGAAGGTCGGGGGCCAGCGGTTCTCCTGCGCCCACACCACCCGGTTAGTACTCACACCACGCCACAACACCGACACCCACCACCTCTCACTCTCACTTCCTCTACTAGCAAGCCGTGCGCCGTTAGTGGGTTAGTGGCAGTCGGCGGGCGAGCTACTTACCCTTGGACCGAGGTCGCCGGGTGCCCCGGCAGCCCGGCCTCGCCGGGGAGGCCGTTCTCGCCGGGCAGTCCCACGGGGCCCTATGGCACATGGATTACGGTTATTCACACTTCAATAAGTATAAGAATGTATAATATATGTCGAAATCTGCTCACCGGAAGACCCATTGGACCCGCATCTCCCTTTTCACCACGTTCTCCCTAATAAAATAAGGAAAGCATATGAGTAACACTCGATATTATGTAGCAATAAATATGCACCTCCACGGTGAATAAAAAGAGAGGAGCACCGCTTTGCCGCGCGTCCCTGGCTCCCCCTTGTCGCCCTTGATGCCGGGGGCCCGCCACGCCCGGCGAGCCCGGCGCCCCCGGCGCGCCCGGCGGCCCCATCATCTGCGCACACGACAAACACATGTCACACTAAATCTCTCCACGATCACGTCTTGTTGGTTAGAATAGTTTATATACTCGTAGCAAGTCAGAAAGACGACTTTTACTATTTCGTAATTATCCTTTACTACATTTTAATTAGATTGGTGTAAAAAATATTTGAAAATAAATGAGTTGTATTTTATAATTTTTTGAGCTACCGAAGCCTTGTATGCGAGACACTTTAAAAAAAATAAAGAATATTTTTATCGCAAAAGAAGATATTATATATAAATTTTATTAGATATTATATAAATTTTATATAAATTTTAAATGAGTGATGCACGTACTCGTACCCATCATCTTACTTTGTCTGCATCAGTATTGCTGAAGACGTTGCCGACGTAGTACATTTATTCCCTATATTTTGGAGAATTTGAATTTCGACAAGTTATACACTTTCATATAATTAAGCGCCATTTAACTAAATTTAACGCATGTTTCTACGCATTCTCATTAATATATTTTGTATAATAGTTTATAGTCTTATATGACTCGGTGCAAGATCATGTTCAAATATCTTTATTCAACATGGGGCGATACACTCACTTATTGATTGTCAAAAATCTACCACCGGTTCGGAAAAGGACGCCTCTGACCGGAGAAACTTAGGACTTTTTCATTGCATGTGCATAGAGAATAAAACATGTGAAATGTTTTAGAAAATCAATCAAGAAGCGATCAATGAATATGCATAGTTTGAACGTTTTGGTTTAAACAAATATTGACTAGTTTAGAAAACGCATTTTTTGGAATGATCAATAATTTTGTTAACCGTGACTGTAATTAACTAACTGTTGTAAAGGCGTCACTGCTGTATGGCATGCGCCGGGGTTATCGGCGACACGAGTTACCTTGTTTTAAAAATATATAAAGAGACAGTAGCTTAAAATAATTAAGACATATGAACAAATTTTAACTTAGTTTATCCTATATACTGTGACTATAGAATCAGCAAAATGTCAAATAGTTTATGCATATTTTAAAATAATTACGGGAGGTAACAATAAAGGGTGATACCCATAGGCGCAATTAGCATTGACATCTTAATTTATGTTAGTTACCCTGAAAGACAGATTACAAATCTAAACAAATAAATATTTTTTAATTGTTTCTAATTAATATTAAAATTCTTATTATCCTTTTTGAAATGATTACATAGAGATATATAACCGGTACGTATAACACAACAACATTTTTTTTTAATTTTGCATGTCTCAGTTTCGGTTTGTTCGAGCTTATTTCTAGAATGGCTGGTCCGATTTTGATGGAACTCTCACTGAAGCATAGCTGAGATGACAGGGAGTAGCCTAACTACCAATTTAAAAAATTACCACGCGGACGAAGACGCGGGCAATAGCTAGTATGCACAATGTTCTTATAAAATCACGCAGTGTTAAATTAATGCACCTGCAACGTTAATTTCACTAAAGGTAATAAATTAAAGTTTCTATCATTTTAAGGTGCATTAATATAAATTTGTTGTAAAAAAGAAGTAAATTCCACGTACCATTTCATGTCCATAGAGTTCGTAGCCAGTTCCATCTCCCTGCAAGTTCAACAGTGACTATAAAGATTAACAGTCTTTTTTTGAAATTTTGATCACCTGTGTTTTATGTATATCTTACTTTAAATCCGAGATAGTAAAGACCGTAGTGTATGGTCTGTCTAGTTAAGTTTATTCTTATGGCATGCGGCGTCAATTGCTTTTGATAATGCAAAATTAAAACTCAAATTGCATCAAAACAATAACTTCAATTGATTTTACAGTAAGTGGAGTTAGCTCAAACGAATCCACTTACTGTACTTGATCGTCAGCGATTCCGGTTTTAAAGAACATCGTAGCGAGTGTAATTAACGAGTCAATAAGACCTAACAACTTTTGTCTGTGGGCGGGCACGGACTTCGCGTGGCGTAGAGAAATAGAGAAATACAGCGGGTATTTCTCTTTTTGTAGTAACAAAAAGCAATTGACGTGCAATTCTACGTGAGAGGAGATAGTTACCTGCCTTCTTCTCAGCTTTCTGTATTTCTGCTGACACCCACCACAGCAACATCAGCGCATGAAACAAAGCGCAACACTATAAGCACTGTTTACGCATCGTGAATATAACACTAGTTGTATAAATCATTAACTTTAGTAAATTACAGACAAGTAAAAATTTTATAACAAGTGTTTAGAGTGTTAGTGTATATCACTGTACTATTTAAAATGATTATATCGTTTACTGACCGAGTCTCCCTTGTCGCCTTTGTCCCCCTTGAGGCCGGGGTAACCCGGGGGCCCCGGCAGCCCAGGGGCGCCCAGCATTCCAGGGGAGCCCATGTCACCGTAGTCCCCCTTCACCCCCTTCGGGCCCATCTCGCCCTGGAGCCCAGTTCAAATACAATTACACTAAATCATGCAAGATTAACTATAGAAGTTTCTATAATAATCGTTTAAAATTACACACAATTTCATTATGCATTCAGTATGCATAAAACTTTGATAGGCACATTTAAAAAATATTCTGAAGGTAAAATATAATTGACATAAGATTAGGTAGTCGTCATGTTACCGCTGGTAGGTCCCCTTATAGGGGACCGTCTGGGTGGGTACCACCGCGGTGCCCATTTCTACCGCAAAGTAATGTGTTCCGGTTTAAAGGGCACCGTAGCAATCGTATTTACTGGGTAAACGAGACTTAACATCCTACGTTAGTGATACCAGTATTGCCAATGTTTATGGGCGTCGGTGACCACTTTCCATCAGATTTCATCATCGATTGCTCGTCTGCCTTCACGTGCAATAAAAAATGTCATGTAATTTTTAAATTAAATGTCCATTTTTATGTTTAGATAACAACAGACAAATAATACAAGAATAATGTAAAGTTCATGGCTTTGCTGAGTCAAAAAATGTACAATGTAGACCAGTTGAGGTGCGTACCGGTTTGCCCGGGGGGCCCGGGAGGCCTGTGTCCCCGGGACGTCCCTCCAGACCGGGGGGCCCGCGCGGCCCCGCCGCACCCGACGTACCCGCCGGCCCTGTGGCTCCTGCGCAAACACATCATTCGACCACCGATAAGCTACAGTTATAAACCACATATATATGTACTTAAACTATACATAATTTTTAAGTGTGAACCAGAAACGGTTTAATTATTAGAAGATTAATGCGAATTTAAACCTACATAACATAACACCACCTCAATGTTTTTTTATTAGTTCAATAGACGTTTATGTAATGATAACTATGATTGCCCCTGAGATATGGGATTGGATATGGACATATAAAAAAATCATTTTATTTTATGGCTTGCCTAAGGTGTAAATTTTAGGAATCGTAGGTCGTGGGTTCTCATGCTGCAGGGACTCAATTTTTCTCAATTCCTTGTTACTTAGTTTCCCTATTTGGTTGGATTATGTTAGTTATTGCATATAGAGTTAGATAATCCATGCGTCGTAGGGGTATGAAAAAGTCAGTCCTGTTGCCCTACCCCTGATCTCTCTTCGCTTGTATCGGTTATCCATTCCATCAGACTATCCGGGTAAAGAAAGGGAGGGTGATCTTGTGGAGTGGGTATTTAGTTGATCTTTAATAAAGATCTGTCACTGTAGTCGTAACGGGCTCGGAGGACCTAATTAAATGAATTGGATAGATCTTTTAGATCTTTAAGGTCAACGCTCATTAGAGCCACTCGGCACCTAATCCTCACCGCCACAACGTGGCATCCACTGGTTTTCCACGCGCGGTCCACTGGTTGACGCCGCGTCGTCAGTCAGCTTGCTTTACAATGTAATGAAATCATAAATTCTTTACCTTAGTAGCTTTGCCGAAGGTAGCCTTGATGTCCCGAGGTATAGCTGGCTGTGCTTCGTGAGTTAAGCCGAGCAGGCGATATTGAACCGTGGAACTATCGCGTTAGTTGCCATTTGTACCACTACGTTTAACTAAGACTTGGAAATGCATAAGATGAATTCAACGCTTTCCATTACGAATACATGCTCATGCTATATTGTAATATGAAATATTCGTGCTAATTACAGTCGTAGTCAATTAAAAGTGCGGTTTATTTACATTTACAAACATGCTTCAACTACAATTTTAATTGATGCAAAGGTTAACATTCTCGTATCTTTAGAAGGTGGATTGACTGTAAGTCATATTTGAGAAGAAGAATTTGCTACCTTTTAATAGTTCCGAGGGAATTAATCGTAACGGAAGTATGTTTTATCTTTTTTTAAAAAAAAAGGCAAGGTGAAAAGGTTTCTCAAAATTGAAAATGTACGGAAACTCAAGACCGAATGGTTTTGGTAAGAGAAGAAATAAAAAATCAATAGGTTCGCCTCATGGGGCCGTAGGAAGAGGGAGTGTACCCGTGAAAGAGTGAGTTAAGAGAAGGAGTCGTACCCTCTTGCCGCGCTTGCCCCGCGCGCCCCTCTCGCCCGGGGGCCCTGGTACGCCAGCCACCCCTCGCTCCCCACGCGCCCCCTCCGTGCCTTCAACACCATCAACACCGCTCAGAGCCACCGCTCTCCCCAAACACACGCAAACACAAAGAAACAGCAACGTAATAGCGAAAAGTTCACTCCACGTCAATAAATACTACACATGGAGTATAATTTAAGAAATGTGATCTATGCTACTTCATCCAGCCTAGTGAGCAAAAATGGTATAACCAACTTCATCTTCGTCAGGAAAGCAATGGTCGTTATTTAAAAAGGTTAATATTAGTTTTGGCCATTAAAACATTTCGCAACGGAATCTACACTCTACTCTACAGCGTAATAGTTAGAAAGGTTTTTGTATTATTATTGTAAGCCGCGTCCCTGTTCTAGCGTGGCGGCAAGTGCGTATGAGCCAGCGTAGCCCTCCATCTGTAAGGAAGGTCTCACTCACCAGGGGGCCCAGGAGGGCCTGGGGGGCCTTCGATGATGCCGGTGGGGAACGCGTCGCCCTTCAGCGTGGTCGTGTAGCCGCGCTCACCCTTGTCTCCTTTATCACCCTGTGCACCAAGTGAGACCGATTGCTGATTTCTATTTAAAGGTTCCCTAGGGTGAAAAATAATTTCACCCACATCTATCATCATTACGTGTCGGGTGTTGAAGTAAAAATAAAATAAAAATAAAAAGATATTTTAGAAAAAAAATTAGAGAAAGTCGACCGGCTTTTTTATACCCGGATTTAAATTGTTTTAATCTTAATTATTTCTTTTATTTACGCGATTATTATACATATCAAATCCACTAATTTAGGATTTTCGCGTTACTTAAAAATATATTTATCGATCTGTTTCAGCTCAGCCATCCATGGATGCGAAAGAGATCTGCACGTCGGATAATGATTTTTAGAACGAAACTAAATTGATTTATTTAATCTTCTTAAATTAGTTTAGTTGTGACCCTACCATCGTTATTAAAAGTAGACGCTATCCAAAAGGCTTCGTTCAACGTTTAATTGTATACTTCAATGCATTCACTGTTATGGCTTTAGCCACTGCCCATTCCTTATATTAACTAAGATCTATCGTTATAATTCTCTTGTGGATCTCTTAGAAATTATATAGCGGGCAGCAGAGCTTACCATCCCTTGTTAATAAGTATATGTAGAATATTACTAGACACAAGTGTTAAAAGTTTTTTAGGTTACTAAACCTGAGTCATGTTATTTTAACCATCCAATGGTTGACAGGAGGAGAATGCGTTTTAAATGTCGATATTTGTGGACAAATTGTAAAAGAATAGTAAACCAGCTTATTTTTGTTTGATATGATTATATTTGGTGGGGTTGGTACTCGGAACCTGTCCCTACCTTGTGGCCTGGCACACCCTGGGGGCCAGGAGGGCCCTGAGGCCCAGGGTCCCCGTGGGCGCCGCTAGGCCCCGGCGGCCCTGGAGCACCCGGTGGGCCCCCTCTGCCCTCGCCACCAGCCACGCCAGCCACGCCGGCCACGCCGGGCGGCCCCGGCGGTCCAGGCTCACCCGGCTCTCCCTTAAAAAGTTAGATACACTATGAACATAACTCCTTAAACCATGTTGCTACATTTATCAAGATATTTAGCACGACTAGCACAAGTATGCAATACGAAATCCTATATTTCTTAGATTAGTTCTATTATTAGCTGGAAACTATTTTAGGGATTCGTCAATTTGGTATATGATAATTTCAAAACATATTATTAACATTATTTCTCCGCAGGATTCGAACCCACGCCCACCGGTTTGTAAAACAAGGGCCAATACCACTAGGCTCTCTGAAAAAATAAATAACATACGACACCGATTAAAGCACATATTTTAGACTTCCATTGGAATTTAAGAGCTTGCCAACAGGTATCAGACAAGAAGATGCGTAGGTACCAACGTATCATGCATATATATCAAGTTGTTAAACAGGCAATATATATGGACTACAAGATCATGGAAAAAATACCTGTGAAATGACCTGATACTAAATCATAGAATAACTCCGAGTGCTATACAGTCATTTCTGAGCGGTACATTTACTGAGTACGCGAGTAAATGGAATTCCTCAGGTACAAGTGACTAATTATTGGCTTGGATTTCAACCTTTGCGCTGAAAATATTTATGGCGTTTGCATCTACTGGAATAAATACCCTACATAGCTTCTACAATTACCGGACAATTAACGATTTGCTCTAACTGCCAGCACCACTATTTTCGTACGGCACTAGGTTTTTCGGCAATAACAATAAATGTCAAACGTCTAAGAATTATAAAAGAGCCGTACATTAATAAGTATATTCTTACTGATTAAATGTAACGCTCAAAAATTACGGTATAGCGCTTAGAGTTTTTCTATGATATAGGCAAAATTCACGTAAGATCGTTAAACAGATATTTTAATTCATGGGATTGTAGTCTATAAGACATAAGATTGAGATAGAATTATAACTATTGTGTAAACCAAACCTCTGTACATATGTAAAAAGTGAATCTGGAAGGTTGAAACAGAAAATAGTATATAACAGAAGCTTAATTGTTCACAATAAAACTTGTGTATTATCATACACGCCTTATTTTAACGTTGTTACCTTGGCCTTTAAGTTATAATCATTGTAATAAATAAAACATGCATGCAGAGTAGGTATCTTTAGTGTAACAGAATTTGTAAGGTTTACAACGCATAGAAAATTTAAATGACAAATAAATATGATAAAGGAAATACGTACGTGTTCCCTCGGCTCTAAACAGGAGCACTCACCTTGAGCTGTATGATGGAGTGGGCGGAGATGTTGTGGCCGGCTGCCTGAAGGCCCTACGGGGTCACAGCGCGTCATTACACGTGCACACACACGCACACACGCACACGACAAATAATATAAGCAAGAAAAAATAATACGCTCACTTTGAGTTTTCATTACATTAATATAAAAAAGAAACCATTTTAAAACTAAAAGCTTTTGCACTACTCCAATAGTAAAATTCAATACAATAATTATTACAAAGCTTTCACAAATTCAATGTGTATAAATGTTACGTACGCGTGAATTAGATGAAGTTTATGCTAAAAAAAATTCAAGCCACCCTTGACTCCTATGTGAACTGTTAAATATATGCGTACAAACAAACAAACGGACAAACAACGCCGAGAGGCACAACAAGCGGCACACAGCACTAATGAGCACTGAGCTCGCGGTACCTTCACGGCTATGATCTCCGCGGTCGTGTACGGATTCATCTTAAAGTTGTCCACGGACCTCTTCACGCCCTGCAACCGCCGCAACACACATTTTACGCGCTTGGCTTCACACAATTTTAGGTCATTTATCGACTTCCCCGTACCTAGTACTCTTACAAACATTTTAATATTGTTCAACTTTCCATAAAAATACTTCCAAGTAGTATCCACCAGTGGTACATTATAAATTATCGATTTATTTGTTTTCTATTTAAATTCAAACTGACGTACCTTCACCGCTGCAAAGACGTCGAATCCGGGACTGCCTAGCTCCCCTTTCTGCCCTTTGTCTCCTGGCCGACCCTGAAATATTTATAGTACCTTTTATAATGTGAATATTGACATTATTGGTAAAAAATCAAAATGTAACCCCATTAAGTGCTTAATAATAACTGTAAGATACTTCTATCTTATTTATCACAAAACACCTGGTAGCAAAGAATACTTTCAGAGTTTGGAACTCATTGCTTTTCAACGGTCTGAGAAAAGGGTTCGTAAATATTGAGAACTATATTTTAGTCTGCCTCCGTAGCCTAGTGGTGTAGGCGAGTGCTTTAGAATCCGGAGGTCGTGGGTTCGAATCCTGCGGGGACTCAACAAATTTTCATTGTTGTTTCCTAGTTGGGTAGGGCAATTTGGGCCGCTCACCCAATTGTCTGAAAAGTAAGATGATCCATGCGTCGGATGGGCATGTAAAAAGTCGGTCCACCCACCAACCCGCATTGGACCAGCATGGTGGGATACGGTCCAAAACCCCCTAATGGATAGGGTTGTATTAGGGGAGGCCTATGTCCAGCTGTGGACTATCAAAGGCTGATGATATGATATATATATATATTTTAGCCAAATTATAGAAAGAATTGAGGTAAACAATGTAATGTCAAAAGTCTAATAAAAGTCTAATGTCAAATACTAATGACACTAGAAGTAATCGCGTTCTTATTGCTAAACCACGGCCATGTTCAATGTATAAGCAATGAGAGCGTCTGATTTTTTGGCGGAAATTGTTTGCGACTTTTGACTTTTTTTGCCTCAATTTTTTCTCTAATTACCTAAACTTAAGTCTCCGTACAAAATTTTGAGATTATGTATCCTTCGTATAAATCATTACTAATTGTCAAACATGGTTCCTATTTCAGATAAATTTCAGCCTTGCATAGGGAGATCTTGTGTGAAGCCAGTATGTCGTACTCATATTCAGATAGGATTTTCGAAATAAAAAGGACATAATAGATTTAAACGCTTCGGAATACTTGCCAAAAGACCTACCTCTAAATATAACATCTAAGAAACTATTTGCAATTTAATAGTAAAATTGGATAAGTGAGTAATCAGGCGTCCATTAGAAAGAGTTGCTCATAATTGCCACGCTAAGCAGGCGGATTGGCAATTGACTGATTGATAGAAAAGCTAGCTAAGATAGATCTTATCTTACTTCTACAATAAGGCAGCGCTGCAGTCAAGTGGGCGGTCACATCCCTACGCCATCGTAACGAAATCGTTCGTCAAAAATGATGACTGATGGACCAATAAGGTTCTGTAGTGGGGGCTGCGTTTGGGAAGATGGAGTGTTGGTCGACCTCCGACCAGGTGAGATGGCGATCTCCGGGCAGTGGATAGTTCAAGTTGGAGGCTAGTAGCAGGGCGTCGGTCTTGCCGCTCATTGAAAAAGGCCTATGTCCAGCCGTGGACTGTAAAGAGCTGATAATGATGATGATCTAGTAATCTGGTAAGAACTGGAAAACTCTATTTCATTTTAAAGTATAAATTACGAAAAACTTCGACGAATGGCAAACTTCACAAAGGAAACCATACCTTGTCGTTTAAAACAGATTAAATAAAGGTATATTGCATTGGACCAGCGTGGTGGGATACGGTTTAAAACCCTCTAATAAAGCAGGCGTGCAATACAGGAGGTCTGACAAAGGCTGATGATGATATCGCAAAGTGGTTAACAGGAAAATGATTAGGACTCACAAGACTTCATCGAACAATAAAATTATTTTATATAATATACAAGAGTAAGGACTCTTGCGGTTGTACTTTTAACATAACTAATTTTCACAGAATATCTCCATTTTGGAGATTTTAGAAAAAAATATATAGAAGGCTATTCTCCTTATTAAGGTTAATACGGAGCTTACTTTACGGAGTATTACAAATACTGAAAACACGCGGTGAAATTTAATGTGATCTTCAGTTTTCTCAAACATAAAAAACTCAAGGCGAAGAAAGAACAGAATAATTAATATTGACATTATTTTATAGTGTATTTTGTAATAATTTTAAAATCTACTTACTGGATCACCTTTGGGCCCATCAAGTCCAATTGGACCCTGAAAAAACAAAATTTCTTATAAAGTATACACCTGTTAAATAAGATATTAGGTTTTTTTTTCAAAAGACAGCATAAAATATCTAAGATAGTTAGTCCAGATGGTAAATGGAGATTAAGAAGGCGGGATCAAAATGTTATTTTTTTGTTGTGTAGATTTTTAGCACTTCATTTTCAATTATTTTATTATTAAAATCGAATAAAGCGTATTCTGACGTTAGCTACTACTGCTACTTGACTCGTTGTTATTGCCGAGTGTTTTAGATTTTTTTGTTTTTGTATTCAGGTTATTGATTAAGCGTGTTAAGTATCAAACCCCAGAGATTATACAGGAATATTAATACTCTAATTGGTTAGTATTATCAGACTCCTATTAGGAGGAGCTGATACTAGCTACTACTGATCACGGGCGGCTACGGGGCGCTACGGTTGCTACTGGAAGGCTCTTACCATAAAGCCTCGCTCGCCCTTCTCTCCCTTGCTCCCCTGAAATATTACAGGGCTGTACAACATCCGTTTGTGCTACAATGAAATGTGAGGCTCAGGTCCCTTGACGCACAATAAGTACCCAGTCTACTCATCTCAAGCTCTCAACATAGCTGTGCCGGAAAGAGTGCAAACAAAAATGGCAATTGAAATAATTTTGATCCCGAAATTAGCCCTGAATTTTATAAAACTTGTTTTTAGATGAAAATTTCTTTGAAGTGCGCTCACAGATTGCAATATAAAGAAAAAGAATGAAAAAAGGATAATTAAGTGAATTGAAAAGAAAATAACTAAATACAACTATAATAAAACCAAATAAGTACCGGAAATCCGTTCTTGCCTGGGGCTCCCATTAACCCCTGCAAAAAAGAAACAAAAATAAAAGCAAAATAATACAAAAAAAAGCTGCAGATAAAAAAAAACTCAAATTAAAGAGAGTGCCAAGAATGTGCTTATGAATTAAACGTGGGACCGATTATTTGGCCCACACAGAGCGGGTACTCACCGGAGGACCTGGATCACCGGAATCTCCTTTTTTGCCTTTCTTGCCTCGCTTGCCAGGAGGCCCTGGAGGACCTGTGAATAGTCGATTTTTTATATCAACAAATGTTTTAGACTTATTTTTGCAGTAATAATGACTTTCAAGTTTTCTGAATGACATGATAAACAATAAGAGATTTCTTTTCGTTAGAGTTACGTGTTATTATTATCTCATACAGATATTAGTTGTAAATGCGGTAAAATGAATAATGATGAAGCTAAAAGTTTCTACTTTTATTATAATACTTAATACTTGTTGCGTTACATCGTTGGCTTCAAATAACCTGATGTCAAAGCCAACCGCTTAATTCTAAATGAATTTTATTGATAGGAACTATTAATGTCTCCTGAAAGTAGCTTAGCAAAACAAAATCATTACAAATTAAGAAAAAACGAAGAAGGAGTCAGTTACGACACTGCCCGAACAGAGGTTACTACCGTCAATTTCAGTGAAGAGAACGTAAAATTTGTAAGGAAACCATTAAGAGATGAGCGATAGTTTTTTTCTAGACGATAAGTTTTCCTTCTTAGTCATCTGTAACAAGCTCGTAAAGGCGATTGTAGTTCCTACTTTGCAAAATTACAATCAACACAATGGGCACATGGTATGACTGGAGAGTACACGCGATGAGAAAACACCCCTCTAGAATTCGATCACCTCATTATGCAGCCATTACCACTTCTCCGAGTTCTTGTAATCGAGTTAATCCGCCGCGAGGGCTGAAATATGGGCCCGCGGCCCGTGGCGGCAAGAATTGCTTGCAAATTGAGTTAGTCCCCTTTCAAGCGCCATTTCGCTTCAAACTTCGAAAAGTAATCTCGTACTTTTGGAGGGCTCTAATGAAAATATTGTGTTCAGGCTCCGGAGGCCCGCGTTTGCTCTGCGACACGCCGTCTCTATGAACGATTCAACGTCCATTGCGCATAAACTGTGAGTACGCCACTGTTATGAATAGGTTAATGCAGATACGTACCAACGAAATGGTATTTGCATTGTAATATGCATTAATATTCTCCAATTAGTTTCTGTAACAAGTTATATTTTATTTAAGTGTAGTATAGTATTACGTTTAAGTGATAACTTTATATTATCAACCTTTATAACTCTTGGAAGGTCTAAAATTCAATAATAAAAAAATATTTAGGTGTGCAATATTTCAAAAGGGAATAGTTTGGTAAATTGAACTACGAATTTACAATGGTAAATTGAAGATGCATAATAAACAAAGATAATTCGCAGGTGTGCTTATACCTTTGTTTGTATTATGTGTTACTCATAATACACGAATAATACAGTTTATTGTAAAGTAAAATGTTGCTTTGCAGATAATTAGGATTTGGAATGTTAACCATTATGAGCTTTTGGTACTAACAGGTTATTAACAATTGTATAAGTAAATTTTACTATTAATATTTAAGACTACTATTCGGATAGAGTAGGGTTAAACTAAGAATGTATACTCTGTAATCGCCCCACCACTGGGGTGCGAAAAGCTCAGATCCCCCGAGAGAGCACAGCCCTCTTGCCTCTTTAGTGATACGGGTGAAAGCAGGAAATAAAACATGCTAATGGCCCGAGTTTCGCTGTTACGGAGGCTAAACTGTTGTTTGTCGCCGCTTATTTTGTTAATATTGGGATGGGACCCCCCACCCACCCACACCCCCTGTTTTCTAGAGACTCGGCGCTATTGGTGATTTATGCTAATCTTAGGAATGCCAGTTTAGGAAAATGTTAAGAAAACGCAAATCATGATTTTATAATTTGACCAGATGTTTGACGGGCGAATATTTTTTTTAAATATTTGTAGGTGTCATGGCCTTTGCGTCCTGGATGCATTGCCACAAGGTTTCTTTTACTTTTATAACGATAGAAGCTTTATTAGATCTATAACAATGTTGTTAAACAATGTGTCTCTCCGATGAAGTCAACCAGATGATAATCTCGGAAAAGATTCTTGTAGTGTTGGATGGCATTACCCGCTTCGCAACTAATAATGCCACTGCGCTGTCATTGGTTGTGCGTTAACGTTTTTAACAGCAATTAGCAAGTTAAAATATCCAATTTGAGCGCTGTTGGGCTAAAGAGTCATTTAGTGTGCTCTTATTGAATTAGATCACATATGTTGATAGTATCGAAGGCAGGCAAGATTCAACTATGTACTTTCACATTAAATGTGGCTAAAACAAACCCCTTATTATCTACAAAATTTTATATTAATCCATAACTTCTTTAATTAAAGTTTTAAAAAGCTTATTTTTCAATGTCTTAAACATAATAATGTCTACTTAATTGGAATCTAACACTACGGGTAGTTGCTAAGTTGTGGCGTTTTAAATTGTGACGGCGTTTTAGTGTCGAGTGCTCGGCGCAAATGTCGCCAAGTGTCGCCGAGTGTCGCCGAGTGTCACCAAGTGTCGCCGAGAGAAGGAAGAAAGCCTCGCGTAACAAGTGTCGACAGGCTGTAGGCTTGCCTCGAGCACTCTTACTCGACGTGGTTTATTTCAACTTAGAACATTTTTCGGCAAAAAAATTTTACTAGAAAAAAGAATTTTACAAAGAAGGCAATGCCAAGCTTTTCACTGTTTACCTGACAATATATAATACACAATACAATGCCAATTCAGTGCTTTATCAAGGTCATGTACTTATTTATTCTTTTTAAACCCCAATGCAAAAATAAATAATTATACGTTTACGTGACTGCCTGTGGCTATTTTTTTTGCCCCTCAAAAATTATTCAATGCCTTGAAGAGCAATGAAGTTGCTAAGAGCAAATAAACAGGCTTTTAATATTACTTTTATGTGATCATTTTAAGTGAAAATATATAAATTTACCTTTTATTATAAAATTTGTCTATTTCCTAAGATACTTTAACATATTGAACATGCATTGATCGTATTTGGTTGAACAGTTGCCAAGTAAGCGAAGGCGATCGCAAACTTGATCCATGTTTGTCTCCTTAATGGCCCTCAGAATTCAGACTTCGTTTCGCAGTTTCAAATTTATTCTAATGGGAACACTTCAAATAGTGAACGCCTAGTTAAAGGATTTACTGAAAATAAATTGTAGTTGTATGAAGCCGTCACGGATTACATAGAAGTCAGTTAAATGAAATAAAAAAAATCATAATACTATAGTATATTCAAATATTTTAATGACTCAATAAAATATTATATTATAACGTCACCCTAGTGTCGGTACAATATTCATAATAAAAGTCGTAAAAGGATGTTTTTTGTGTATATAGATTGCTGTATAATTATTCTTTTACAGCGATGAGCGAGCCAGTGGGTACAATGGCGGCGGGGTCGGCTCCGGGGCCAAGGAGCAGATAAAGCGCCTGGAGAAGGATTAGGCGTCTCGAGCCGCTATCAGTACTCCCCCAGGGGCTGCTTAAGCGCCTCGGCCTAAGCGCAAACGCAAACAGCCCCCTTCATTGCTTTGTTGATCTTGGGCGCTATTCTGCTACAGTACCGTTCACTATTTGTTTTCCTAAGTTCACGCAAACTCCAATGATTCAAAATTACCAATGCACGGACTTAATGAAGGTTAAATACATAGTCAATGGAGTTTACTAAATAATAGTGATAAAGTAATCCATAATAATCAGTCTAGCTTTTTAATGTTCATATCATGCGATTATACGGATTATATGTGTTTGTAACAAAAACATTAAATACTTTTTTGGGTACTACGAAAGCATATCGGATTCATACAAATGTCTCGATTTGTGTCGTTGATAGATGGGAGTGCAAATGGAGCGGACCCTCGTCAGCCGATCGTGGTGCAATCAATATGCTGGCAGAGGTCTTCCAAGGGGGAATGAATGTTCTTATTGTCAATTGATATTAGTTTATGTTTTCATAATAAAACAAGTTACGACTAGTTCCGAATAAGTTACCAACTTATGTAATAATTTATGAAAATGGTAGTAAATTGATAACAATGATATTTAAGTAAACTTAAGTTTTTTTGTTGTACTAATAGGCACTAAAAGCTGTTTCATGGAACTTTTGCAGCCAGAACTAAACACTGGACTGCCTAATTGTTGTAACATTCGGTCAATTCCTCGATCCTAGATTTTTCGATTCCCGGGTGGCATCGGACGCCCCGAAGCGGCAGGTGCGGGTGACGCCTCATCTGCGCCAATTGTGATGCTAATGGCCCGCAATCCGTGAAGTCGGCGATTTCATTAAAAACTTGCACGCGGCGAGATTTCCGTGAAATTATTCATTTGTCAACGGGAATAAACTCTAAAAAACAAATTTTGTTTTGCAAAGGTTCACTCGTCTCATTAATAACTTACCAGATGTTTTTGAGCCATAGGGAAAGATCGAAGGGCAAAAAAGATGATCCACGATAGCATATAATCTCACGTTCTCTTTTGAGCACTAGTCAAAGTAAAAGTTTTAATATTTAATACATTAATAATTAGAAAGTACTGTTAAAGAAAACTAAATTATGACTTGTCCATTTTATGGTAGCCCCTAAGATATTTTCCACAATAGTTTGCACCTACTTGAATTATAAAATGTTCCTGTACATAATGTTTTTTTGGTAAATTTACAAAACGCCGCATAATTTATGCAGAGTCGTGTTATTAAAATATGGATAGTATTAGTTGTTATTTGGGTATGAATGATTGGCTCGATGCTGCCGTTGTTTTCGGGATTCGTCAATGTATGATCTTGCCTCTCTTTATGAACGAGATATTAGAGTTTATTACCTTATACTGTTTTATTATTAACAAAGAGGTGTTTTCATAATTTTAATTACATACAAATTACAATTGCTATTTGTTATCTACGGTTTCATTGAAAATGGGCCGTTCCGTAATAAGAAATTATCACTAACTGTATATTTTTTACAGAAATACTTTTTATAATATCCTAATTTCCCCTCTTTATCGGTGGGGAATATGGTATCACTCTCACTAATAAGATGAGACAAATATAATGTTCTCCTTAGATGAAATTTAAAATTTCCTGTTGATTGTGGCTTGACGAGACAAGGATCAGCTATTCATTTCTGGCGCTCTCTTCGTTCGGACAACAAAATACAGGCAACAACAGGTCCTTCACGCGAGTAGATGGAATGCGTTGGCTGTGCATCTAGAGCGTAACGCATGTTGTTGTTGGTGAATGGGTAAATGCGACTGACTAAACTGAAATAACTTTATTGTTCCTGTAAGTAGAATGATTGCGCAAATTTAAATAGCGTTTCACTCTATTTGTTTTATTACATTAAAAATTGATAGAAGGGACTCGATGGGAAACTGCATTAGGGAACGACGCAAAAACAGATAAATCTGATGTTGGTGAAAGGAAGAATTATATTGCTTGCGTTTATTACCACCATCCACCGATTAAACTTCAGGATTTTTATATTTATTCTATTAATAAGAAGAAATAACTAAGAAATCGTTATAAATAGATTTCAGGACATTGAACTTGGAATCCATTTTTATACACACATTTAGTATTGTAATACCAATGAAATTTCCTACTCACTGTTAATATCTCTTCATTATTATTTTTATTTAAAAACTGACGACTAACAATGACACCATTCGTTTATTCCGAGTCTAAATTCTATTATAATTATTCAGAGAAACAATTTATGATTTAATAGGTTAAAATAATGTCTTTATCTTCATCACGTAATTTTTTTTGTCCATTACCAATTGAATGGAGCGCACGTTTAAAGTATAAAATACGTACCACATTTGTATAATGGTTAAGTGTATTCGAGGGCATTACGTTGCGTATCGTACTTGTGCCGGATTGCGTAAGAAGTGAGCTTGCGTGGCCGGTTCTTTGTAGTTCCAACTCACCTGCAGCAAAAACAACACACGCGTCAATTGGAGATCGGTATCGGCGTTCGGAGCGTGACATACGCCGTGACGTGTCACGACGGCTCCATTTGACCAGAGATATTTATATAGTGTTAGGCGTTTAGTTGAATGCAGTATATTTTTATTGTAATAAAAATAGCATCCAAACAACATCAATTTATTCTAAGCAGTACGCTACGAATTGAAATGAATAAACATGAAATGGGACTCGGACTTTATTAGCAATAAATTGGTATTCATTGGGGCCTTATTTTAGTATGCTGAATACATCTTAGTGTAATAAAATAACATTAAATCGTAATCAAATTCCTCATCGACAACGGTGAATACATATTTAAAAAAGGGAAATCACAGCCTACTGGCTCTGCTGGTCTCCCGAAATGGTAATATTTTATGGGCTTATTTAAATAATCGACCGCGATCGGGCAATTTATTGTAGATATTTCATATTTCCTTGAATGAATCGTGTATATTTTCAATCGTAATGGATTTAGTGAGGCACATTACTCGTTCGTGTACATTAACGTTGATCAGTGTTTGCGTCACACTGAACATTAAACAAGAAAATCTAATGAAGTAAGATTATAAATATACAAGGCATTGATACAGTATTTTTTTAATTGTCTTAAAGATCAAACCAACTGAATGAACGTTTACACTATACGTAAGTATTACTTGAATATAAAAGAGTTTACTAGTTGTTTTATCTATATATTTTACATATTCAAGCAATAATCCTTTGACTTGGTTTCACTTTGCGTTTTTTTCTTTCTGCAACTTATCTTGCATCAACAAACTTAGGGCACACGATGATTGTTGACTTTGGCATCATGATGAGCCAACTACGCAGCTACTGTCAATCGTCATCATCAATCATCATTAGACCGCTTAAATGAATGCAAATATTGAACAAACGAGAGAGGCCGCGGGCCCCCAAGGGCGCCCTAACACTGAACTGCAACTACCCACGCGCCCAACGGTGTTAACAAGTCAGTATAACAATCAAAACAACAAAATCGTTGGTCGTTACAAAGTCAAAGTCAAAGTCAAAATCATTTATTCAATTTAGGCTCTACTGAGCACTTATGAACGTCAAAGTGTATTCATTTCACCGGTTGCGTATTTTAAGATTGTAGAAATTATAGAAGATAGTAACATTTGATTTCTGGTAGCTCGGTATTCACTTTTCGTGTGCGTCTTTTAGGATGTCGTGAATTGTGAGACAGTGAATGGATGGGGGATGGATAGATGTGACAATGTAAATGAACATCCCGGTCACGGTTGCCGTGAGTCACGGATGTGGTGGTGTCAGGGAGGTTGCTTCGTGCCTGACCCCTGTGATAAAGGGCTACTGTGGCTTTAACTGATACTTGGCTTTGATACGACTTGGCGCTTCTAAACTTTCTTTATCCGGGAGAAACAAATAAGATGTGCTTTTGGTAGCAGGAATATACACTGGCATAAAACTATTAGAAAAGGTTTGTACCGCTGTTCTCGTACCCACTTGGACATATATGTTAATAGATTATCTTGGGTAAATTAAATAAATGTACTTTAGAATATTTCTGATAATTTTAGAGTAAAACTGTATTATTTGTAAAAAGAATAACAAAAATCGAAAAAAAATAATGTAATAATCAAAGTGTACTAAAAAAATTATAATACAATAAAAGTATTCAGCCGAAATCAAGGAATTCTTAATTTGTTGTCATAGCGAAGAGTGAGATTTTATGAAATGATTTGTGAAAAAATTTAATATTAATTCGTTTATAGTCTTCAGTGTAGTCTTCAGCCATCCAATGCAAAATAAGATTTCGTGTTCGATCTTACCTCGAGTTCATTCATTTAAATATAGATAATAGAAAAATAATAAGGAAATAGTTGGACAAACAAAGAAAAGTACTACTTGATAATTTTATGTGAAGAAATCTACGGATTTTATTGCTTTTGATTTACTTCTTAATATTTCTAACGTTTTAAATCTTTTGCAGCAACCACGTTAATAGACCTGATAATATTATTGACATAATAATAAGAAAAAAAAATATTTAACCCCTGTCGCCTTTGATCTTAAGTTTGAAAGTAATATATAATATTAATAAGCCTACTTGAGAGAAAGGTAAAGTCACTTTAAGAAATCAAACCTGATAAAAAGTATTAACTCAATGCAGTATTTATTGTGATTACGCAAACGTTACTATACAACTTTGTTACCACTTCACTTCGTGTACATTAATGACACGGTCCGACTTCGTACATTAGTCTTACTGGGCTTTCAACTTATCGAATTCCTTCCTTAATGTGTTGACAAAACGCTTAAGTGTTCTCTTCCTACGCTGTCGCCACATACCGATCGTTACCAATTTTGACCCTTAAACGAAAAAATCAAACCATATGGGCTATGGAAATAAAAATTTATTAAAATTAGTAAGCAGATATTTTAAACTCCTCACATACATACATCGTCAGCATGTATATAGTCCACTGCTGGACATAGGCCTCCCCTAATACACCCCTTTCCATTAGGAGGTTTTGGACCGTATCCCACCACGCTGGTCCAATGCGGGTTGGTGGGTGGACCGACTTTTTACATGCCCATCCGACCGCATGGATCATCTTACTTTTTAGACAAGTGGGTGATCGGCCCAAATTGCCCAAACCAACTAGGAAACGACAATGAAAACTTGTTGAGCCCCGCAGGATTCGGACTGACCTCCGGTTTCTAAAGCACACGTCCATACCACTAGGCTACGGAGGAAGTTCACACGTCGGTCTGATTTAATTATCTTTATTTATACGCGAAAAAAATTACCGTATAATTTGTTAAGTTGGATTCAAACGGTGAGACCTTGCTGAATAATATTATGTGGCATAGACGTAAAACTGTCTTGGGAAATGAATCTGCGTAATTAGATTAGATGAATTGACTGGCCTCTGTTATATTCAAAATAATAAACTTTTTTTTAACGCCGGTTTATTATTAGTCGTCGAATAAAAGCTCTGGTGCGGACGATTGTTCATATCTGTACATATGTCTAAACAAGCCCTTATTAATTCAAAAGTATAGAAAATGTCAGAGGACAAAACATTTGTAATTCTTAACAGTTTTTTTGCCTTTGTTATATATTTGAACATCATGCAATAAATACATGTACTGCAAACGGAGCGGAGCTTGCGGTCGCTGCACAAGAAGGAGTGGTCAAATGGGTTTTTGTGGTGGCCATCAATAATTGATGGCGATGGGGTGTCGGCGCGCGAAATGACCGGAATACCGATTGGATCGTGGAGACTTCGCTAACATCGGTAATTACCACATGCCGTTACGGATATTTAATAGGAGCTTGTTCTATGCCCATGTTGTCAGGGGCGAAAAAACTTGTACGATCTTTCTTGCATAGGCGGCGTTATACTTGTAGGAAATTTTTGCTTTTGCCCTTAGATCTTGTTTGGTATTGCTTGATTATTATGCTGCTATTTTTGTGACAGCTATTACTTTGTAGATAGTAAAAGGAATAAATTGTGAAAACTTACTATTTCTGTCTTTTTGGCGTTGTTAATTTTCTAATGTTTAAAGCGTTGTGCTATGACAGAATATTCGCACTTTTTCATTAAAATTCACTACAATTTCAAGGCTCTGCAAATGGCATCGGTGGCGCCACCTTGTAGTAAGTGCCCTGAGGTATAACAATGACAGAATTACTACGCCAATGTGTAATCAAGTATATATCAAGAGAACGTGTGAGCCTGTCACATGACTCAGTGAGATTTAGTAGAACAAATGTTTATGACAGTGATATTTGATTATATGTCAATTATTTATGAGATACAAGATTGCGAATCTTTTTCACAGGCTTAACAAACCAATTAACGTCCAAATAACTATTAAAATATATTAGTATTTTTAATTAAACTTTAGAAACGCTGAAAAATAAACAAAATGATATTTGTGGTGTCAAACTTCCTTTTCCAAAATCTGAATATTCTCATTTTAAGAAAACGATCAGCTCTCTGTTGACTGTGAACACCGGATGCACAAGTCAGCCATATTTGGAAGGGCCCATCATTTCGCAAAACTCGTCGCCTTCGAGTCGAACAGCCGAGAGCGGCCTCTGCCAATAAGGCCTCTGGACTGCTCTGGGTATGCGGAGTTTTTATCGAAAGTCGACATCGACCCTGCTTCCACCGCCACCCGACAAATGAAGATATTATATTAGATTATTTACCATGTCAATTTTAATAAGGAATACCTGCTGAAACTAGCATTAAAATGAAAAAAAAGAATTATAAAAAAATAAGTAAATATTTCAGAGTTAACTAGGGCCAATTTTGTGTTATTTGAATAGTCACGTTCTTCATGCACTACAAAATAAGATGAGATAATTCATAAACAGTTGGTTTCCTGAAGTTGTAGTTAGAACACAATCTTACTAGTAAGCGCCTGTATCGGTGTCGATCGGTTTCCGCTGTTTTAGTGGCTAATCCGAGGGCGCTCGGTTTCAGGAAGCGAGAGTTGCACCGCTCCCACCACAGACATAAACAACGGAGCACTGCACTGAGCGATCTTCTCTTGCTATTTATTAGGTCGCCGTTTAGCTATTTATGTTTTATGCTCAATAAATCTATGCATAAACTTCGGATGTTATACAAGATTTACCGATGCGTTAATCATGTAGAAGTTACCGGATGGGTTAACTTAGTATAGAAGTAATAGTTACTAAAACTACTGCAATAAAGAAACTGTAGTCGTGAGAATGTCATAAATAATCTTATTTTAATCGTATTATACGTTTCTCTTATTAATAAAGACCTATTGAAACAACAAAAACGAGGTAGCCATCGATATGAAGAAAACAAAACAAGTCCGACAATAAACAAACAACACTTAAGAAGCTTTCACGAATATAACATTAGATATTCGCAGCGATAAAAGCCACCTCGTCTCGGGAATCCAATCCACCTGTCGACGGCAAGTCCGTTTGGTGTGAATCTCATCCTTGTACCATAGTAAATATGGAACAATTTTCTGTGACAGCTTTCTTTGGGAAGATATTGCATACGCGTTCGTGGTTCGTTGTGCGTGCATACATTTGCGTACCACCAGGTATGGTTCCACTTAATTTAGAAGATTTAGAAAGATCTCTTTCAAGGTTCATTTCAAAAGATGACCTTGACATGAATATCGCAATAGGTATGCTTCAAGCTTTGCGTTTTTGCGTTTTACCTCGCGGAATGCTGGTTAAAGTAAGATGAAAAGGCAGCTTGATTATACACTCATTAGTATCACTACCTGAATTATTATCAGCGAAGGTTCGTTTCAGTAGTCACTAAATAATGTAAACTAAAATAGGTTAAATGCTCCTTATCACCTTCTGTAACGATAAAAAGGAACAGATTGGGCATGGGCCTCGGGATTTCAGCGTGAATTTGGGCGCTCGCCAGCCTCTAGGGCGAGGGGCTGCGGACATTGGCGTTTGGCCAATGGTCAAAAAGATTACTTTGTTTTTTTCATTAAAGTGATAGCTTGCAAAACCACACGTTCTATACGCACCATTTTAATTTTATAGCTGGATAGATAGATTTCATATATTTTGGTTTGTGTCACATCTTAAATTTGGTTAAAAATTTATTGCGGACTTTCTTTACTTTGCTTTTAAAATGAATGTAGGGCCCAGTAATCTTAAAAGATATTGCGTTTTACGACCATAAACTATTAAAAGCGAATGAAATTGTAACTATATATGTAAAGTAGTATTCCATATATACAAGAAAAATCTTCTTAGAAAGTTTTCGTAACGTTTAGTTTGTTTGCTCCCTCTCAACGAATAAAAATGTTATACTATGCATTTTCCTGAAAGAGAACGCCCTAATTCGCTTTGGCGCTTTCCCGTACAACTTTAACAATGAAAGCTACTTCTCTATCGGTGTAACTGCCTTAACTTTAACGTCCCTCTGTAAAAGCACTAAAAACATACCTTATTGACGATGCGCTTAAGAACCAAAACAAAGAGAGCCTAACAAAACAGCAAAGATCAGAAGTGCCCCAGGTTTTGTTTCATTTACTTAGAGCAGGGAGAGGAACTTTCCTCTTCGAATAATTCATAGAAAATTTATAACTAAAATTGTTATACCAGGTTTGCTGTCATCTTGAAAAATACTTTGTATCGCATTAAACGCAAATATATTCAAGTGTAGTTGTTACTTATGTTTACATAGAAATATTTTTAAGAATTATTTTTTTTATTAATCACTAACGTGCGGAGTTACGATATGAGTCGAATGTTTTGAAAAATAAGCAATGCGCCAATCCATGAGTAATTTGAATTATGTAAGCTTAAAACACTACAAATCCTAGCGAGTGGATTGATTGGACATGTATATATTATGCTTCATTTATCTAATAACCGCTGAAGTAAAATTGGGGAGGAACTAGTTAAGGGTTTTGTCTAAAATCTGCATGATAATTTTAGGCCCGTTCGGTCAACTCACCCACGCAAAAAATCTATAAAAAAAATTTTAAATCAAAAAGGATCGCTCTGGTTTGCTGGCTGATCAACTTCAGCTACCTATTTCCTTTCAATCACGCTTGGAATAATTCAGTTGTCTGCAACTAGGCGCCTGTTCGGTTCTCGAGCAGTCTACATAAACGAGCGGAAACAAAGCGTTAAGGGGAAATACGCTAATGGAAGTTTTTATTTAGCTGCCATTCCAAAATCCCGCCGAAATGGTGCATTATGTTGATTGTGTGGCGTCGCCTCCCTTCTACGTCCCCGACGGATATATATCAAATGTCATCAGTATTCATATTTTATGCTGTTTCTTTATTAGTAAATTAATGAAATGTGCAACTACAATCGCATTATATAGTTTATGTATATTAAAAAACATTTAATGAATGATCTAGATTTCTTAAGTATATCTTATAACAGTTTTCGAAAGGGTGTTAGTTAACCAGGACTTTTATTAATCAACGGGTGGGTCATGTTATTATTCAAGAAATTAAGATATATTGCTCTAATCAAAACAAAAAACTATTAACGCCATGTTGGTCTTCGCATTTGAATTTTCATCAGTTTAAAAGTCAAAATTCTTTTGCTAGATTTGTAGTCAACTAGAACTACCGTCGTAGCCTAGTGTTAAGGGCTTGAGCTTTAGGAACCGGTGTTCGTAGGTTCGAATCCTGCGGGGACTCAACAACTTTTTATTGTTGTTTCCTAGTTGATTAGGGCAATGCGGACTGATTACTCGATTGCCCGTAAAGTGAAATGATCCATGCATCGGATGGGCATGTAAAAGTCGGTCCTACGCCTTATCTCTCTCTGGTCGTGTTGGTAATCCGTCCCATCGGGCTATGAGGGTGAAGGAATAGGGAGTGCACCTGTATTAGCGCGTACACGCGTGCACTGTAATACCTTCTGCACAGTTGGCTGATCTCTAATATACATCGCCCGCCATAGTCGGAATCTACTAGGTGGATATTATTATTATTACTAGTAAAGCTGAAAAACGTTTAACTATTTATTTGCTAAATTCTGTTATTTCATTCTTCGCACGGCTGTGAGTTGCGAATATTTCAAACGTATAACTTATTCCAGAGTGTAAATTACGTGATGACAAAGAAGCCACCAAAGGCGTAACAATACCATGGTACGATTTCGGTGGATGGTCGCGTGGCAACCGAATGCGGAAGCTTTAAACCGAACATCTTAATGGAAAATGGTAATGACGTCAAACTATTGATCTTGAAGTCGAAATTAAAATCAATCGCGCTACTAATCATATTACTACACGACGCTAACACAATATCATCAAGCCCCAAACTAAGCAAAGCATGTACTATGGAAACTAGATAACTGATAAATACATAGCCATACTTTTTTTTTGTAAATAAATGCTTATTATTCTGATACAAACTCAATATTTTTCTCGTGGTGGAAATCGAACTCACAACCTCTGGCGTAACAGTCAGTGTCACTAACCACTACGCCTAACGGGTCGTCAAATTTATTGTTATGTGTGTATGTATTTCTTTCCTGCTATTAAAAATAAACTACTTAATAACGACGACCCTCAATAATGTTTTTATTAGTTAATAATACGAAGGCTGGATGTAAACAATAAGAGATTTTATTAATTTAATAAAGATGAGAACCATAAGGGATTTTATAAATTTTGGACCCAGAGGTACGGTATTAGATTGTTTTAAAATATGTCCATTGTCAATATAAAAATATTTTGGAAGCTTAAATAACAGAAAGTTTTCCATGCTTCCTCAAATATCTGTAATATGATTTAAAGAAGGTTGATAGTAATTCTACCGACCTTGACTACGTGTGTATAAAAATGAATGTAAAAAAAAACTCGGCGCCGGTGAAAAAACTGACAAAAACTTTTTCCGCCTGAAATAACGAGTTAAAATAAGTGTATTTTCTAACATAGACTTGAAGTATAAATATGGGTATAATTGAATTGTTTTTCACAACAGGGTAGCTTGCGAACGCCTCGGGGCAACGTTGATACATAACGCGAGGGACGGAATTATGATAACATTGGAGATGTTATGAAATTTTGCGGGACAGACCGCTCCACGTTATTTGCCCCACGCGCGAAATTCTTTCGTGCAGCGAGAATCTTTATTAAGTAATAACTTTGGGATGTTTTCACTATGAATATAAACTACGGCCTAATCATTTTGTTTACTTATATAAATTTTTATCAAAGGCCTCGGCTGGGTTCTTCATCGCCTTAATATAAAATGTTTATAGCAATATGCTTATGTGCTGAAAGCGTAACTTTAGTACAAAATACCATGAGTTCTTAATCTGTCTTTGTTGACTTCACACAAGAAAGAAAATAAATCTTATTTTATTGTGTCTCACAAATATTTTCATTTATAATCGTGGTAAAGAGCGAAACAAGCGAGCGCATGAAATCAATAACTTCATTCTCATATTCAACATATAAATAAACAGAACAAGTTAATTTTATTAGTGTCTTGAACAAGAATATTCCAGTTTCGAGGAATTTAATGAATATTCTTTTTTTAATAATTTTACCCGAGTTTGTATTGTAAATTTTAATATTTTACAGCATTGTCAATCATTGCATCAGAAAATAATAACGGCAAATAAATGTTTCATCTATTATATACATGAGTTACGACTAAACGTGTGTCTGTCGTGTCGTTACAGTATCGCAGCGACTATGTTCTGTTTTCTTTCAGTGCCTACGTGAGGAGCAAATTCCCTCCTAAAGGAATCGTAAAAACTTGTTTGCCGCTTTTATTACGTAATGTTATCAGTTTCTGTATTGTCTGGTTGTTGGTGAACGCGGAGTTATTGCGATCCGCTCCTTTATTACACTTTTTGCGGCCGACTACAGGGAAAGTTGTGTAAATAACATCGACGCTTTTCCGAAAATTTTTTTGCTCTTTTGTTTTGCAGGCGAGCTAATGTTTAGACTACCAAAAAGACGACTATTAACGTGACCCATTCAGTTGTACATTTTTAACGGAATAAATATTTAGTAAGTTTGTTGTATAAAATCACAAAACTCATAAATGCATTAAAATGAGTTCCTATTCGAGCCACAGCTCTCCGCCCGCGGCTTCCCGAAGCCAACATTGCTAACGACGAGAATGTTTAATATCAAAATATTATTGAAACTCGTCTGTTTTTGCTCCGCTAACGATATGGTAATGCCCATCCACGCGTGCTGAGGAGGGGGGAGGCCGGGGGGAGAGGGGGAGCGGCATATTATTCTATGCAAACCACTCTCGAACTTCCCAATTTGTCCAAACAGGTTGTTTTCGACGAGGATTCAATTGGAAGTCATTTGAGCGTCGCGTCCCATAATGAGAGCACCCTAATATGGTATCGGTAAACATTAGCATAAAGTATTCCTAAAAATTGCGTTCCGGGGGTGCAGGGGAGGCGCGGATTTATAATATCGCGAACTGCGCTTCCCCTAGTGGCGGGGAAGCCGCGATTATGTGCGATTTCATTGAACGGATGCCTCTCAGCTGAACTGGGGACGTGTCTCTAATACCTTGTATACAGGCATATGCATTTATATGCTTACAACTTTCCTCAGGCCTCAGTGTAATACAATAAGAAATCAAAATCTCTATAATAGATATATACCCTACGTAAAAAGCTCTGTTACCAAGATGACTCACGACATAATCGTAAGTCTTGGATTCCTATTAAATTACGAAAGGTAACGATTGTAAAAGCTCAGATTTGCTTAGCATTTTGGCGCCGTAGAGCAAAAGCGTGTTTCAAGTTAACAAGCGTCACTTGGAACCGAAACTTGGTTACGATTCCTTTGCTTGCATTTAATTCCGGCGGAGGGGCGTCGCGGATGCCTCGATTACCATTCATTTGCATATTCTTAAACTGTTTGGAAGGAAGCACGGTCGCGGAGGAGTCATAAAACGTGACAGCATATTTTGGGGGATTATTTATTACAAAGTTTGCCTCAAACGGTTAAGTTACGTTAATAGCGCCTTTGCGTTGACAGTTCTGTTTGGGGTGGAGATTGATTACGACCAGGAAGTTGGTGCGCGACAGATACGGGGCGGATTATCACTGATTATTCTCTAGCCCGTTTTATACTCCAACACAATAGTGCAATGGGGTTTTCGCCAATTAAGGCAGCGTTTCCTTGGGAATGGGCGACAACCACGTTTTGTGGCTTCATTTAGTAATTACTGCGTATCCAGAGGAACCTTCTGGTTACTTTTGTTTTATTTGTTGCACAATATTATACCATGCGATTGTTTTACAAATAATAACTTAATTTACGGTATATTTACAAGATAAATTTAAAGAAAGTTATATAATGAGATGACTAAGGGCAATAAATAATATTTTTGTGATTATAAATTGCCCATTTTTTTATAAATAATACATGGATAGCTTTAAAACGCATTATGCTTCTGAAGATATATTTCAAATTAGAGAAAAATCTGCCAATTTATGTAATATATCATTGCTTCCGTATTTGATTTTAAATGAAGTTTAGCATTCGATTGCAAAACATAAAGTATGCTTTGATGAATTATAACAAAAAAAAAGTGATGCTACTGTCATGTTTATATTCAATATGCGTATAAAATCAAAGAAACTTTTCATTCAAAGTAATGCATGTTTACACTGAAATCTCCAATTACCAAGCCCTTATTGACAAAACCCGCAGATCTGGGAAGGGTACGCATATAAGCAAGTATGTCATCGTCGTAGAAGAGAGGCCCGGCAAGTGTCTGTGTGAAACATCAAAATAACTTTGCTTTGATTATATTGCGATATAACGGATACACATAACAAAAAAAAACATCTTTATAGTTTTTGTCCGTCTGTCTGTCTGTATGTTTTGCATAATCTCTGGTGCAGCTGGTCCGATTTTGATGGGAACAAATTGAAAGATAGCTGATGGCAGTAATTTAGGCTACTTTAAAAAACCCAACTAAACAATTTTTTGCATCATCATCATCAGCCTGTGTCAGTCCACTGCTGGACAGAGACCTCCCCTAATGCACGCCACCGCTTCCGATCTTCGGCAATTCTTTTTATACTTCTAGTTTAATATATAGATATAGCATATAGAGTAGTACGACTATAGTAAAAAAAAATACTGAAGTTTGGTTCTTGCAAATATTTTTTAATTCCCAGCAAGATTTATAATTGTAAAAGGATACTGTTACGTTTACCAAGCAATCTGTTATTTTATTACTTTTACTAAACAAATTCAACTTTTACCATAAACAGTATACTGAATTATGTAGAACTGATAGTCAAATGACAGATATCGACCTTCCTTCGGTCTTTTCCCAGCGGTCTCCTGAAACAGGCCAGATAGAATGCAGACGCACTTTTTCCTTCGCCCGATCGATAATTACAAATCGCCGCCAATTAGCCAGAGGTCGATGAACCTGTTAATTGCAGTTACTGTTCCCAGAACGAAAGATCGCTTAGCATTAACTTTTTACACCACAGGTATTGCGATCGCCATCCCTTTTACACTGTCCTCTACTTGGCAGATCTTAATATAGTGCCTATAGAATGGGGAGGGACATTTCTTCTTTTACCAAAACTTATTATCGTAATAAATTATTCAAGTTATTTTTGTGTAAACAACGAGGGTTCCTTTTAACAATATTTGAATTCATTTAAACACGGTTGTAAAACGAACCACTGCCAAACGTGCAAACGTAACGTATGAAAAACACAATGAAACGAATAGATGAAAATAATAATCTGAGAAGAATAATTAATTCCGCAAGGCCCCAGCGGTGGACTGAGTATACGAAGAAGGCCCAAGTGACCCGGGTCTCAACATAACGTAAACAAGGCTAAACATTAAATTCAGTGGGAAACATTGTTTGCAACAGTTCATATTTTGCTTCTGATTTATCAAATGGCTTTCAATATTTTGCAAACATTTTTCTTCAGTTGTGTGTGTCACTCGTTTATATCCTGCTTAAAAAAGCTTTAAATTACAGCACTAAAGTTTAATTGCATTATAGCCTTGTTATACTTTTTGGACTGAGACTTCTCGTACTTCATACATAAATCACACAAGATCCACAAAAGCAGTACTCATGATGGGCTAGTAACAATATGAACTTTTTGACTATAAATAATCAAATGAATTATCTAAAATTTAATAAGGACTACCGTATAAACAACTTTATCAAAAATATGCATGTAAATTTACTCAGGTTCTTAAAGTATTGTGCTGAAATCGGCTCTAACATATGGTCATCAATCGTGAAATAAAGCGTCATTTTTATATACCTCAAATAATATTTTTTAAATGTTTTATTTTAGTTATAAATATAAATGAAAAACGCAGTTGCGTTTCAAAACAATCTTTTAGGTGGTTATTTTGGGGAGCTTTTTAAAACTGACAAAAATATTTTTGTAATCATCAGCAAGCTAATGGATAATGTGTTAAGGTTGACGGTCAATTCAAGTAATAGTATTATTTCTAAAAAAAATTAAAGTGCTGACAGCAAGAAAAACCTTCAAACAAACAGTCATGACGTTTGCCACTGGTCTCTTGTAGCTATTTCAAGATCTCTTAATTGGGCCTGTCATCTTGAGAGAGAGAGCGGACTAATTGGTCGAGGCCGTTTGTCAGGAGCGAGCGTCCGTGCACCTAAATCACAGCAAAAGGAACAATTTAAAAAGCGCCGGAAACGAACTGACGATCATAAAAGGGACTATTCCAAGAGGCACTAAATAATGGAGAAGATTTGCTCCGCAGTCAGTTGCAGGACGTGCCACTGGTTGCACGTCCTGCAAGCGGGGTTTCCAGATCTTAATTGTAATTTATTATTTTTTAGTCTGTACTCCGACCTATGCAAAATTAACTGGTTTTATCATTACAACCAGCAGTGGTATTATGCTTGGGTATATATTTTAATTTATTAATTATCGGGTCCCAAGAAGATGGTAGAACCCAACCATCTTCTCTATTGAAATTTGGATGTTTTCTATTCTCAATAGCCTCACGGATCATCCTTGGTGGGGAATCGGTTTTATTTAGCGAGGATTTGTGGTCGATCAAATCTTATGTAATGGTTTGGGTGATTTAAAGTATAGTCACACACTGCCAAGTGTTCACACTGTAAAGTCGTTTTATTTTATTTTATTTAATAATGTATAGTATTCGTGTAAACAAAAGAAATAATTATTGTGTGAAGATGTTTACGGGGCGAAAAAAGAAGCGCTGTAGAATCAATCGTGACATTGAACAATAAAACGTAGCAAACATAGTTTAATACGTTATTCACATGTTACATTATCCAAGTTTTTCCGTTATTAAAAAAAAATAAGGCCTCTCTATATGCGTATGATAAATTGCTAATTAGTTTATTCCGCCATGTGTGCTACTCGTCCTGGTCAAATATATATGATAATAAAAATATTTTACAAATTTGGTCGTATTACATTTTTGCTATGGAATATTAGTTTAAATCTGAGTGTTTTAGCAGATTGGATTATGCATAGAGCTTAGCCTTACAATAAATAAGATCCCGCTTAAGTGCAACATGCGGAAAATTATTAGAAATCCCCAGCAGAGGTTCCGTTGAAGCGTTTCCGGGACCCGCTGAAATATTCAATTGGATTCGTCGCAGACTGCTGCACTAGTGGGCTCAAGTGGCCTCACCAACAGGTGTGGAGGCCATTCGCAAAGTGCAAAGGATGCAAACGACACTCGCGAATGAATTGCTACTGACACGAATGGGTGTAATACATGCTTTTCGAAGCACACTCATTACAAGATTATTTAGCGAAGCACTGTTAACATATTCACATCGCTACTATTTGCTAATTTACGATTGCACATAAGTTATTGAGATATTGGTAACACTGAAGTTAAAATAATTCGTTTGTAACTAAGTAGCAGTAATTAGGATTAGATCAGATAGCGTAAAAGAAGTAAAACTGCGAATATCTTCTCATTAAATAAATTAGGTACAGTATCTTAGGAACACTTAACAATACGTAGAAAGCGAGACCTATTGGTACTTTTATACAATTATAAAATATAATTTTGCTAATTGAATTTAATTTGTTTTAGGCAATTAATTTATTAAAGGAATTTTTAGCAAATACCAGATTGGGAAAGTTCTGCGTACGTGACGGTTGTATTCGCGCAGGTGGGGAGTGGGGAGTGGGGAGCGGCGGCATGCCTTTGTGCAGGACGCTTCCACCGCACAGGGTGTGGTGCAAGTCACACGCGTATTCGCCGCAAGTAATTCGCAATTACTTATTATTTTTCTCATAAAATTGATAAGATTTAGCGTTTAAAATGGGATTCAGGAAGTAAATATGTACTCCAGTTTCTTAAGATCGGGCAAAAACAAAGAAAAAGTTTTTTTAACAGTGGTAGTAAAACAGATAAGCACAAGTACAAGTAGCCAATTGCCAATCCACCGGCTCAGCGTGGCACTTATAAGATCTTCGATCCCACAAGATCAGCTGTCTTGGCGTGTGTCTTTGTCCAGCAGTAGACTGCTAAAGGCTGTTTATGATGATGATGATTTTACCTTTTCGCAACAACAGCCTTTAGGCGTATAAGGTTTAAATTTCAAGCCACCCGAGGGTTTTAAATCAGTATGTTTAGAATAACACATTCTTAATTTTAGTCCAAAAATCTCTCCCAATATTTTTAAAGGCGACAAAAGTTATGAAAATTAAGTGAAGAATGAAAAATACATTAAAACGTAGTAGTATATTCACACATTTTCATAGGTGGGGAAGAAATTTTTTTTTTTAAATAAGCAGAAATGGTTAATATTTATGCAAGGGTAGTCTCCTGTGACCTGAGGCGGCACATCGCGGCCGCCAGAACGTCTGGCGACCACGCGGGGACGCGACTTCTCTTCACTCCTATTATGTCTAGTTAGATAGTTCCACTGTGGAAGTCGGCGGAAACGGAGATCTCTTTACCGTTCATGAATTCGTTTATTCTATTCACTATCTCAATTGGGAGCAGTATTGAGAACTTATTTTAAAACAAGGGGTGGATTATTTGCGGTAACATTTTAGTTTTACACACGCACATTTACATAATTATTTAATTGTGTTACATTTATTACGAAACTTTTGAATTGATAACTATTGCTTGTAAAAAAATTGTCTTTATTTTTTATGCTGCCAACATGGTGTTTAACCGTAGTTATTATTTAAGCATAAAGTGAGTTATCCATTTTAATGCTTTACACAACATATACGATACATATCTTATAATGAAATAGGGCAGTTTTAAATCCACCATATCCTCGGAGGCGAGGGAATCTTAAGTCGCGCGCGGAGGCGGATTCGGGGCCGCTTTATTAAATTCCGCTCGCTGATTAGGGGCAACGGATAAAGCGACATCTGTCTCGAGACAGGGCGAGAGAGCGCACCACTCCAAATACCCGCATTTTTCCATCGGGAGACACTTAATTGGATTTTTGCACCCTCCGCAATGGTCGATCGATCTCTAACTGTTGTTTAACAATGCGTGTAATTAAAATCTAATAAAAAAAAACAATTATGCTCTAACGAAACACTAACGTAAAGACATGATTTTTTTAATTGAACACCTTATTATAACAGATTATATGAGGCATAAGTTAGTGTTAGCAGTAATTTACCTCGTTTAATATCAGAACAGCGAAGCACCAAACTTCAAATATGTATTAAATACCAGTGGCGTCATTGACGAAAAATAATCTTAACGTTGAATTGGTCCAGAGTGGTAGCATGGCATGCTAAAATCTTACCTGAAACAAAAGAAATTAACGTAAGTTCATTACAAAACAAGAGTGTGATTTATGCTAGTGATAGGAGATACTTAATAGAGTAGAAACTAACTCATTATGGAAATGTGAAGAAAATCGCCACAAAAAAGTACTAGTGTTTTCTAAATTTAGTCAAAGTTTTAACTAATTTCCAAATATCTCAATTCTGTGCTTAAACTTGTACGAGTATGTACAGACGCGTCGCTCGCCATCCGCGTCCTTATAACTTAAAGATCTGATTAGTTGCAAAGTGGAACTGCTGAATCGCATAAATATAATCGAAATAATAATAAGTAGTTCGTGTTTTTACTATACTCATGCAAGCTTCTGTTAGTGGAAGGGACTATTCGTGGGTACATATATATATATATAGTCTTCTTGGCCTTGATTAGAAACGTGCCCTCGATCTCAATTGCTGAGTCCAGGGCCGGAGGCTCGGACCCGACTACACACTCGTTAAGTGCAGATACACTTCTGACGTAACAATATTCGGATAGTAAATAGAAATTTTAAATTTCCTAGTACTTTGAAATGTACCCAAAATGCAATTTAGCTGTGCCATTATACTGTTTTCGTGTTGTTGCTTTCATTTAGACATAAAAAATACCCAATAATGCTTTTGAATGCCATGTTTATATTTAGGAATCGAAATTTACGTAACGCTTTAGTTCTTAAGAGTGAAACGAGAATATGAATAGCGTTTCGTATTCTTCTGGTTACTCATAAAATAATTCTTTCTATTAATAAAATAGAAAAAATTGCTATTATATAATAACTTAAAATAAACTTAGCTTTCAATTACGTGAATCCGAGAAATTTTAAACTGATTAATTCCAAGTGCAAGTAAGAAATCTTTAGATACTTATGTTAACAGTTGTTCATGCAGACTTTACTGTACACACTCGTTGGTTTAAATTACCAACAACAAGATTCTATTACCTGTAATTGTATCCTGATCAAAGAAATTGTTTAGGCGAATAGCGTTTATTGTTTTCTGCCAACGCGCGTGAAAGCACGTCTGACTTTCATTTATAGAACAAGGTCTTCGTCCATCGCAAATATCATTACGGAATATTAATAACTTTATCATATATCCTTTACGCCTGACAGAAATATATTGATATTCGTATTCGACTAAAATATGTAACAAAAGATTCATTGTTTTTTGTTTATCATTAAAAATTTGCTTATCATGGTGGATAAGTACAATAAACATGTGTTAAAAACGAGATGCATATACTTAAAGGCCATCTTGACTGTGCACCAGCGTTAATGAGGCTGGCCACCGTGCTACGTGGTCATCGTGAATAACAAAAGTCCTTTATAACTCTCGGAGTGCGCACTAATCATCCCCCCTCCCCTAACGAGCTCCCCACGAATATTTAAGCGCAACAACGGCGCGGGGAGCAATTGGTATTCATCACCTCAAAGCGAAATTACGAACATTTTTAATTGCTCCGCGTTGCGATCGCGTCACTTGAATACAGATGCATTGGATTGTTGTGGAAATACGCTAAGTGGGTTGGTCCTGCCCTGTGGGGGCGGAGGTTGGTGCCTGATAAGTTTGACCCGAAAGCGTTCGTTTATGTATTTATAACTGACTTTCAAACCAGATACATTTGCCGCATTTAAACTTCTGTCAATTAGGCGCTGATTTTGTAATGAATCTTTGCAGCGATCGAATGGTTTTTTAAAAATATTTTACTAAGGTGTTATACCTTAACAACACTAAATTTTTCAATACAATAATATTATGGGACACTACAACATACGTACATTGAATTTGTTAAAGATATAAAAAAGCACACGGTATCGAAAATGTCATCATTTGTAATCGGTAAACAGCTAAATCGATGTAGTCCCTGAGACGAGGGCTCCACGACAGGAATGAGATTCCGTTAAACGAAATGGGTTTCGATTGGGGGCATTGTTTGTTTCTTATGCTCACACCGAGTGGAAGCGGCCGGCTGCGGGGTCGGGCCAATCGTGCAAACCCAACAGAGGGCCGTAATTAAAGCCGGTGGCGACGAAACGTTTAATTAGAGCGAACTTTTCCAATTAGCTGACCGAGGGACCGCGATCGGCCGATGTGTCCGCCGCCATCAACTGCGCGCTCCAAATTAAATTAGTTCCCCCGCGCCCTGCCACGGTTCAAGGGAAGCCGTTTGATTTACTAAATCCATTACGAACTTTGCGCGTGAGCCGTCTGTACTGTAAAACATAATGCTTGATCAATTTCCCTAGAGTTTGTATTGATGCGTACATTCAATCTTAAAAGTGCTTGATACCTGTAAAACATACCAGGAAGTTGGTGTATTTGTTGTAATGTTATCAGTCGAGTATGGACTGATCACAACGTTACCACGTATTAATGCAGTAATTAAAAATACATATTTTAAAACCAGTTCTAATTTAAATGTCATACATAAATTGTACGCTCGTGTTGGTAGATTTCTATCATGTTTTTAATTATAACTTAGAGTAACGTAATTAGTGTATTACACAAATAACGAGTGCTGGAACAAGGCGTAAAGAGATCATTCGATTACGATAAGGGCCCGGTGAAGACTTGCTACGAGTCGGGCACGAAGCAGCCGCAATAAGTATCCGAACATTAGAAACGGAGGCCTATTAGATAAATTTTCAATACAGCTTCATTAAAGAGGCCCATTTAGATTATAATCGTGTGCGCTCGCCTCTAATGCGTCGATTTGTATGCGCTCGTGTGTTCGGCCCTAAGTGATAAGGCCCCCCGCGCGCTCCGCCATCCAAAACAACAATAAATTTCATGTGGCTCATATCTGAGAGAACAATTAGATATGTTTAATATCACGTCGTCTGAATATTTTATGAAAAGGAAATGTTGCTTTTTAATTATATTAAAGTCGTTAGTTGATAGTTATTTACGATATTTCTTTGAACATTTCAGAAATAAATTTCTATTCGCCTCGCCCTGTATTAAACGTACGTAAGAAATCAATCACAGATCACGGCCTATTATTGTGTTACCGTTTGTTTCGACTGTTAAATTGTTTCGAAATAGACCCGTCAGCTGAATGTACTCCTCCTGCGCCACAATAAATTGCAGAATCTCCTGAGCTTAGTCCAATGATGTATAACGCCCGTTATCTCGACACTGGAACATGTTTAAGTCAGTTGCCAGACTTTTAAGAAATATCGATGCCTATCTTAAAGTTGAAGGTCTGTATCTGATTATTTATCTGTAGATTTAAACGACGTTTCTTTTTTCTTCTGGTTTAATTAACTTAAAATACGCCTATGTAACAATGAGTGAAAGTTGTTCATTTTTATGAACCTAAATGTAATATGCGTTGATGCAAATAACATGTTACGTGAAGTATTTCTGCTAGAAGTTTAAAGACCAGGTCCCTTGTTACAATGCACCTTGAGTGTAGTACCTCCGCAGAGTTTTTTCACGCAAATCAACACCAGCAAACTGAAACAAACTCTAGTAACGTTAGTGCCGACACGCTCACCTCAATTCTCCCGGCAGGTGTTATCGAAGGATATCATGCGTTTTATGATTTATTACGGTGCGTAACTGATTACAGGCCATCGCGTTATTGCCGTGTAACATTAATTCGTCAAGTGAGGTCTACACAACATCGCATCAGGGCATTAGGGGCAATTTGGAGGCGGCTTTTAATATAACCACGCCTCGCGTAAATACCGCGCTGTTGATTGATGGCCAGCGCTGCATGAGCAACGCCGCGGGCTCACCTCCGAGGAAACGTCCACTGTCCTTATTTAATTTCTCAATCATTTACCCATGTCCACAACGGATGAATTATTTGCTAGTCGATTTCAGCCCACCGTGCTATTAACCGAAATCGTTGTATTATAATTCGTGGGAAAGATGGCGATTAAGTGTCATTCATTTAATCACTGACGTATGTGATCCATTATTATTAATAAATCGATTAACAATTATTTAAAATTGTTTGATCAATATATTTATTTATTTTTTGTTCACATTTTACTGACAAAACCTATTTAAAAATACTATATACAGGACGATGTAATTTGTATATTTTTAATAGAGAATTAGAAATTTTAACCCTTTTTTTTGGATTAATTGACGTCTTTGGATTTAATTACTATGTACATGTTTACATAGTATGAATAATAAGTACATAGTATAAACAAAGACGCTATATCCTATGTAGCATACATAGGATGTAGGGATATTAATCTTTCAAACTAAGCAACGGATTTCGATATGCGTAAGTTCAATAGATAGAGTGATAGAAGAGAAAGTTTTATATGTATAAAACATGCTTAATATTGTATGTATATTTTCTATCAGCATAGGTACCGTGCAAATTAAGGGCGGGTCGCTAGTGTTATAATAAAAAAGTTTATTGAGTCAGTGCTAGCCACGTGTCCCCGTTAACATCCGGTACCGAGCATTGGTATGGTGTTTTGTAGACGTGAGCGAATGAGGCGCGTCTGGTCTAAACGAGGGCACTATTACTAACTAGTAAGGAAATTATAGGAAATTTGTCAATAACATATACTGTTTTGATGTCAGATTTGGTCTGTTATAAATCGCCGCAAGTACGAAGACCATATCACCATAAATTTTAGTAATCTCTAAGGTTTTTCAGCTTGTAAAAAGCTCAACTGGCCCTGATGCGTTGCATTACGGAGCTCATGAATTGATTCTGGAGCAGATTTGTCCCTTCTAGGGCACTCTGTCACCATTGACCCACTCCGCCCCCACTTAACGTGTACATTAATGATTAACTGCTCTAGAAACTAACGGAGATCTGTTCCATCAGAGAGATATCAGTTTGTGGAGCCATTCGTGCGTCGTAGGCGTTTATTGAGCTCTTTGTTTTATAAGAGCGACAAAGTTGGGCAATCTGATGGCGACTTAGAGTTATGTGGATCGAGTTGGGTAACAGGCCTGTGTTTTGTAGCAGAACACTATTACTCCGAGAGTACTTTAGTACGCGGTGTCTAACGTTTTCAATGAATTTAAATTGAATGATTTGAATATCAGTTGCCGTATTGAGCGGTTCAAATTCTCTCTATCTATGTATTGGAAAGGTTATTTTAATACGAATTAAACAGTGACGATTGTAAGGCTTTCATATTTCAGTTATTTGTTTGATGTATTGAAGAAATATAAGGTTCGAACCTTATTGGCTTTAATTAAATAAAAATATTATTTTCCTTGATATAACAAAACTCAATTTCCGTGACCGGGAATATGATAAGGAAAATTGATTGGCAGGTCCTAGTTGTAAAGGCAACGGTCGTTGGAGGTACACAAAGCATTTTATTATTTAGCAAAGGATCACGCTCATGGCGAGGTCAATAAGTGCCGTGACCCCTTTAAATTTTCCTCATTTCAGGATGTTTGTGTCACACAAGAATAATAGGATTACTTTTTTTAGTAAAATATTTTTGACTATATTCTACATTACTACAAAGAGTTATTGGTTTTAAAACAGACAATAATTTTCTACACAAAAATAAGCCATGACAGGTGCAAATGGAAGCACCAATAAGCATAGTTATAACTGTACTAGTCCCGATTACAAAACCCATCAAAGTAAGCACGTCAAACAAAACTGCAAGTTTGATAAATCAATTAGTGAGCATGTAACAACACGTCAGCACTCGTCGGCCGAACGGCTTTTGAGGCACATATCTAGCTAGGTCTAAACTTTGTCACCTCGTTTCTGGGTCAGCCTCGGATCGCATGCCATCCATCGACCGATCGCAGTTTCCCTCGCTCTTCCATAACTTTGCCCAACGCTTCGGCAATTGGATTTGCGAACTGGCTAACCACGCAAACTCTAAATGCGTCTTGCAACGCTGACACTTGTATAACAGTGAAAGTAAATGTTTTTAATGCCATTATTGACTTGAATGTGACCTATTCACGAACTAATTTGTAAGGACGGTAGCTTCTGCCGAACTTTGTGATACATGAAAAGTTACCAAAGACATGAGTCTGAAAGCATAGCATCCTTGTTAAAAAAAACGTAAACGTTGTTACGTAAAATGCTCCATCGGGTCAATATTTTTGAAACAAATAAAAAACAACAACTAATAATATAGATTACTTGTGTTCAATTTCCAACACACAAACTAATACCGGTCTAATCAAAGGCATCCCGAATCATAATGTATGACGTGCATTACGTATGCACTGTAGATAATGTACGAAGGTTATGGACGGGTCGTGACGCATGTAATGTGCGCGGGCGGGAATGTCGCGGCGGCGTGCCACGCGTGCCGAGCATTCGCGGAACCAGCGGCACCCCCTAAACGTATAAACGCTCGCGAGGCCACGAAAAGCGATTGGATTATAGTGACGGACTTATGCTTCGATTAAATTGTCAACTCATAGGTATAATATATGCTATGCTATGTAATTCTAATGATATCATTAGGATATTACATTCACCGTATGATATCATCAATTGTTTCGCATATTACTTAAGATATTCAGATTTTGTTCAAAAGCGATGAGAAAAGCAGGTTTATTTAATGGTAAATGATACGTTGCGCTCATGAAAAAGCAGCGTAAGAATATATATACAAATCCCCTCAACGTCCTGAGACATGAGATTACACCTCGATTAACCAGTGATTACGCTAACAAGGATTACGTCTTCAAGGTAGTGTTTGCACACTACGGATTTGCGAAATAATTTGGCACCTTGGTAGTTCTACCCCAGACGATCTCTTGTAAAAAGGAAACCCACTATCTTAAGATTATTAATTAATTAACCTAAAACTTTTCAATATAATTTAACTGCCTCCCTAGCTCGAATTCTATGGGACTCCAGAAATTTTCATAGTTCTTTCCTAGTCAGTTAGGGCAATATAGGCCGATCACCCAAGCGTCTGAAAAGTAAGATGATGATCCATGCGTCGGATGGGCAAGTAAAAATTCGATCCACCTACCAACCGCCATTGGCTCGTGGTGGGATACGGTCCAAAAACGCCTTAAAATGGAGAAAGAGTGCATTAGGGGAGGCCTATGTTTAGCAGTAGACTGATATGAAGATAATGATGATGAGGAAAACTACTAGTTCTTAATTAACTGTCATATGGCTTTATTGTTATAGGGCTATTTAATCTCAGTGCTTTTTGGATGACTGTTAGTGTAATTATGAATAATGTGTAAGAGTGTCAACGTTGATACGCCAACTTCGTGCCCTCTCGCTTCCCCAGTGCAGGTGCTGGACAGTCCGTTGGTGACAAATGGAGCGTCGGCCGCTGATCCCAAGGCGCCTGGACATCCGACAAGTGACAGGCCTGTCGGCCGCCTTGAACACCTAGGCGGGTGTTCCAGCTAACGTTCAGATTTAATAGCCATGGTTTTGTAATAGAACTGGGGAATTTAATTATAAACTAAAATTATTATACACAAATAACTGTTATTATCGCATTAATGTTTAATTCTTTATATGTTTCTTATCTTTAGTATTAACGATTATATTGAATATCAATTATTGTGGGAGGATAAGATTCGGGTTTTTAGTAAACCTATGCCAAATGAGTGACAAAACTTGAACTAAGTGTGATGTCAAACTCAATTGGCGCGAACAAGTCGAGCACTCTGATAGGTTAAATATCATTAGGTTTAAATATGGTCCACCAATATGTATGCTGTGACGCCATGAGTGTGTGACATTAGATTTATTTACATTTATTCCAACTTTAAATTGTCTCGACTTGCCCCCGGATGATCCAAATATCGCCCACCATACCCCCCCCCCTGCCAAACACATGGATTAATAAATGTGAATGTATGCAAACAGAGAGGCCTCGACAATTAGCATGTAGCCAGGCTAGGGCTGACAGGTGGTGGGCGAAGCCGGACATTATTAGCCCCGTTACATCACAAAATCACAAAGGTAATTGCAATTTTGAACCTTTATTGACATAATCTAATTAAAATCAAAATACATTTATTGTCTGTACCATCGGTGTGAAGTTTTAAGACTTTTGTAAGTTCCGTAAGTTTGTAAGGGAGATAAAACTTTTGTAAGTTCTAGTGACGCAATACAGACAGCCCTTTCGAAAATGTCTATTCTGTAGGGACAGATGGCGAGTGCTTATGAGGCTCACGCTAAATTGGAAACTAGAATTGTTTCTGACAGAGCCTGAAGGTGCAAGTGAAATGTAAATGAAACGATAATAACTCACGTCCCCGCCGTAAAGCGTACTAGCGCGGGACGAGTGATGCCTCGTGCGGCGCCATTTGTTCGCCAATGTTCCACAACGGCAAATGCAGATGAGATGTACCCACGTGTACTCGCATTCTTTATGTCTTTCTTGCTGTACGAATACTCTAAAGGCATTTTATATTCTGATATAACGAGTATTGGGTTAGTCGACATTCGGATGCGTAAGTTACATTATTATAAACCATTCGTCATATCGACTTGCGCACGGTGAACGTGTAGCTCGATGGTGCATAATTAAATCAACTGCGTGTCTTTAAACCGGAGGTCGTGGTTTCGAATTCCTGCGGGACGCAACAAATTTCATTATGTTCTCTAGTTGGTTACGGCATTTAGCGATCACCCAATTGTCTGGTAAAGATGATCCATGCGTCGGATGGGCATGTAAAAGCGGTCCACCACCCGCATTGACGATGGATGGATGGTCGAACCTCTAGGTAGGGTATTGGGAGCCATCGCAGTGACTACAAGCGATGAGATGTCTGTGATGTCAATTCCAACTATCGAAAATATCTGAAACTGTCAAAATATGCATCATCATCATCATCATCGCCTTGATAGTCCACTGCGGACATATGAACCTCTTCTACCAGTATCCGTAGAGGTTTTGGACCTATCCCAATAATGATATCCACAATAATAATGACATATAAGAAGAAATTAAGCACATATGTTGCTTTATTATCGTTGTCACTCGATTACAAGTGCACCAGTAACTTCTCTGTAATTGTAATTTATTTAAATTTCGTTGCACACTTTTCAAAAATTGCTATGGACATTACTTATATTATAATTATCTGTCCTCACAAGTTTTCGAGAAAAATCACATTTGCTTTTATGAATTTACTTGCTATAGTAGAAAATTTTCTTTATTTTGGATTTAGTGCTGTATGTATTAAGAAAGAATAAATACAATTTTTATTGACAATTTAAGGTACATAGCCGTATATATTGGTTTTTTTAGTTCTGTTATTTACTCTCCTCGGTCTTCATAAAACATATATTAGCATGATATCAAACAACGAACCGCGCAAGTCACCCATGCGCTTAACACGTAATCGCTGTCGCTGTGGGTGAGTGCTATTCCAGATAACAATCAATTAGAGGCGGCCATCAGTCTCTATTAGCGTGCCGCGTAAACTAATCGACACATAGCTCCAAGGGTTAATCTTGTAACCGATGGGCAGTAGTGCGGCTATGACTATGGAAGGAACGTTGTTCCATTTAACGACTACAACATGATGTTTAAGCCTAGTTTGTAGCGGTTCAATTACACAAGCAAAGGAATATGTTTAGTTAAATCATCATCACCATCATCAGCTCGTGTCAGTCCTCTGCTGGACATAGGCCTCCCCTAATGCAGGCCACCGCTTCCGATCTTCGGCTATGCTCATCGTCGGTATCTTAAAAGAATATTCAATAATTTATGATCATAATGTAAATGCTATTTTGTCAAAACAAGGACAATTAAAAATGCCATATATTTTTGTCAGGCAAAACATTAAAATGATGCGGATACAGTCCATTTAGTATATTTCAGTTATTTTTATCGTTTTATGTCTTCTGCCATCCTGCTTTGGGGGAACGCGGCTTATATTAATACTAACTTCGTCTTCTATAAACGAATTATTCGTGGAGTAATATGGGAGCCACAGAAAGTCATGGTTTAATAAAATTTAACCATTGATCGTTTGTTCTCCATAATTATATGCTCTGTGTGCATAAAAAAGTCCCGCTAAGTTCCTTCTGTCGGTTCTTCATTATTCTGAGACGTCCTCGTCCGAACTGGTGGAAGCATTGACAATGAACGCGCGAGTAAAGTGCCAGATAAATATCCTTACTTAAATACTCGTATGTTAAATAAGTATGTTCCCGGTAGTCCCACTATTCCTGGCCACGGTAGCGGACATGGTAACGGTGGGACAAAAGATGCTAATAAACCCCGGGCTACGGATCGCTACCATCAAATACTTGACCTGGATAGTGGGACGCCGATCAAGTTGGCAGTGGGTGGCTAGGGATCGGCCGTCTTGGCGTTCATTGAGAAAGGCTCATGTCCAGCAGTGGACGGACAGGGGCTGGTTATGATGGTGATGATGATGATGTTAAATAAGGATATTTATCTTGCTTGCATTGCAAATATCTTACTTTCATCTTCTATTTAGGAAAACTGTACCAATAAAAAAAAAAACAAATTGGGGTCTATTTTGTCTGTTTATTTGTTTAGCTGACTAGCTAATATGTTCCTAGATAAATAAGAAGCAAATCCTAACCTTATGACGGCACAGCACTTGTGGTGACTAGAATAGATACTTATTTTTTAGTAGAATAACGTTATATTTATGTTATAATTTAAAAAAGAGGGTGTAAAAAGATCTGATTGAAATAAGACCGCTTGAGGGCAGGTCTATGAGCACAATGAGGCGTGGTTGAAATTCAACTAGTGTCCGCGGCCATTTGGCTCGCGGGAGCTCTTAATTAGCGGCTCGCGGGAGATTGATCGGCCTCGGTCGGCGGCCGATCGCATTTATCACGCGTCCGTGACGAATGAGGTGGTTCGCGGCCACGCGGGTGCGGTGGTCGGCGGACGGCGGACGGTGGCGCAATCAAGCAGCGGGGCCTAGCGCACACCTTAATAGTTCTGCATTCTGTTGCAGAGAAATTGAAGGTATTTTTGGATTGTTGCTCCTTTCTACTCGAACAAGTGACAAAGATAAAGAATAATAAAGATATTGCGAAATTAAAAACTTAAGACTCCGTTAGAGACTACTGCCATACCCACAATACATTGTTTTTGTTATGTAATTTTAATGTAATTTTTTAAATTATTCGAAGTTTTAGCATCACCGAACTTGGATTTAGAGACCTAAAGTTTAACCAAACTATTCTTGGGATAGATGTAAACCAAAATAAAGTAAATCTAAAGTAAGTCAAGGTTGCCTTGGTTAAAGTGGCGTCGTATCTAGCATGCATATCGTAACATATCTGTCTCTGTGATGTCAGTCATTGAGTGACAGTCGACTAACACTATCACAATACATGTCGAATGTATTGTGTTATTATTAATCGTCACTATGGGTTACGTAGTTTACTTCGATTCCAAGTCTAGTTTGACTCAGTTGTATAGATATATTATGCATTGTAGCGCTTTTTAGGCTATCATAATTTCATGAATGATGTGCAGTAGCGGCACAGCTGGAAATGGTGTAAGAGGTGAGGCGCGTGTCGCAGTGCGGCTCCCATCCTGCGGGATTCGGGCCGGATACTGCTGCCTTTATACAGGGAGGATATTGAGATTTATTGGGATCATCGCCGAACGACACATTAGCACCGCTTGTTCGCGATAACATAATGTACAATAACCGTTTCTTTCTTTGTAATATGTGGTTATTACGTTCTTGTCCTTCTTTGTTATATTTAAACTGGCTTTAATTACTATGCTAAGTATTCACTCGAAATTCGTGTTAATATATGTAGAAAGAACAAAATCTTCGAACAGCACGATAGACAACAAGTATTAGATACTAGTTAGCAAATTTTCATATTTTCTATAGTTAGTACATCTCGTCCCAATTCCCATAGAAACTTCCGATTTTACATTAGTTTAAAACTATTTATAATTTAGGATAAACCTAATCGAACCTAAAACCTTTATTAAACTTTGAAAGATGTTAGAAAGTTTTAAGTTCACATCTACTACAGACGCCATTCATGAGTTCATTTATTTACGTGTATGCGGCCACATAGATAATGCAATAAAAGGTTATTGAGCAGCGGAGCGGCGCAGTCAGCGGCCGCAGCCGTTAACTTTGGCGTCCGTCCAAGATGGCGGAGACGCGCGTTTTTATTTGCGCGCCAAGCGTTCCCGCCATTTTACGACGCGCCTCTGATTTATGGCGCGAGTCCGCGGCGTTTAATGGATCATTGTATTATCTGCGCGGGACGGGTTATCGGAGCCGAGATTTAGCTTTGTCCGCGCTTAATCTGGTGTTTTTCATTATTTTGTTATCGTGCTCGTTAAAAAAAATATTAGATATAGATCTACATCATTATCAGCCTGTGTTAGTCCACTGCTGGATATATAGGCCTCTCCTAATGCACGCTTTCTCTAGCAGGGGGTTTTTGGACCGTATTCCACCACGCTGATCCAATGCGGTAGGCGAGTGGATCGACTTTTACATGCCCATCCGACGCATGGATCATTTTACTTTTCAGACAATTGGGTGATCGGCCCAAATCTACGATAATATTATAAATCTACAATAATATTATATAATGCTCACAATCAGTCGTTCTCACGGATTGTAAAATTTATATTTATGTTTGTCTAAACATTATTGCGGTTTTTTAACATAAATGCATTTGTTTTAGAAATATGAAAAAATATTCATAATAAGATTATGAGCATGTGTATTTATATGAGCGCGCTGGAGGGAAATATCTCGGATGTCTCCCTTGGGTGTCGTTAAGTTGTAACAAGATAGCATGGTTATGTTTATTAAGTGTTTGAAACGTTACACTTGCTTGGCACTTAGTGAAAATTTGATATTTATTACAAAATTAAACAAATTTCAATCGGTTAAAGGTTTCAATTTTCATTGATAGTGTCAACTTACATAAAATATAGAGATAAAATACTTGTAGAAAAATTTGAAATAACTTTTTTAAACTTTGCGTTTTTTTTTACAAGATACTAATCTGAAATAAAATTATTAATAATAAAGGACTCTTTTGACAATTGTGTACATAGCCTTATAGCTCCTGTCAGCAATGTCCACTCCGATCCCAGAGACGTCGAATGTAGGGACGCAGGAAGGGAAGGGGGAATAAGAGTACAATGCTATTAACATATCATAATGAGCCGTAGTTGGCGACCGCGACAGGCCGATCTGTCTCAATAAATCGCGACCGTCCGTCTGTCCCCGGCCGTTTTATGGCCGACTTATTCTCGGTAATTCGAGCGTACTCGGCACATTATTTATTTCAGCGATTCCTTAGTTTCATCGTCCTCACCACCGTCCATCGGGATATTTACTGAGAAACAAAATTGACATGATGTTTAATCCAAACATATTCGTATATGACAGTTGACAGTGCCATTTTAATATATGCTTTAATAAGATAAGATATCCTACACTTCAAATATAAAATATAATATGTACTATTATTCTATAGAATAATATATACAATTAGCACGACACTTACACTATGAATACGCTTTTCAGGTCATTTATTGTTCCGTTTATTTTAGCTCTGTTTACCCTCTTGATTTAATTTTTGCATATATTTTTTGATTCCTTTGTTCGGAATAAAAAAAATCACGAAAGAAACATACATTCGTTCGTCTAAAGGGATAGGTATTTCTATATAGGGGAACGTCTAGGGAAGAATCACGCGGTGCCTATTTTCTATGCAAAATATGTAAACGCCACTAACTTGCGGTTTGAATGGTGTCGTAGCCAGACAAATTACTGTAAAACCAAGATGCATCATCATCATCATCAGCCTGTGATAGTCCACTGCTGGACATGACCGTGAGGTCCCACCGCGTGCCTATTTCACCTCAAGCAGTGAGTGTAAAAGCTACTGTGTTCCGGTTGAAGGGCACCGTAGCCAGCGTAAGTACTAGATAAACGAGACTTAAGATCCTATGTCTCACGGTAGGCAGCGGTTGGTGATACCTGTATGGCTAATGTCATGGGTCGGTGACCACTTTCCATCAGGTGCCCTGACTGCCCGTCTGTCTGCGTATGCAATAAAAATAGGCCTATCCATTGAGGGTTTGCACCGTATCCCACCACGCTGGTCCAATACGTGTTGGTGGGTGGACCGACCTTCAAATTTTGAGTCCCGAGATTCGAACCCACGACCTTCGGTATCTAAAGCCTATTCTTCGTATCCCATACCAGTTACATTAAAAACGATGCAACAATAGATGTTCAACAAACATGCAATTATAACAATCACAAAACAATCGTATAAATGAATAGACGTTTTCACTTAGTAATATAAACAATGATGGTTCAGCGAAGTAATCTCACGAGGTGTCATCGCTCGAACTCATCGCTTTTTAATTGAAAAGAATTAATCACCGAGGCTCAGTTCAAGGAGATCGCAAAGAGTCAAAAATAATGATGGCTCACAAAGCGAAAGAAAAAGACAAGCACCGTGCTTGAGCGATGAATTCGTTAGCGTCGCCGGTGATGTATAATCGGTTCGAATGCAATCCATTAGTCTTCCTGACGGGATTGTCGGCCCAAATTATATGTAGCGAAAATACTCAGCGGCGCTTTCGTGGCGCATCGCGTTCGCACTTCGCTCGTACTGGATATAAACAACGATGATGCACGGATTTGTGAATATTTAAGCGGTAAAGTGAAATGTTGATGCTAAAAAATAGATGTGCTTTGAACAAATAAAATTTTATATTGAAATGCTACTTAGAAAATTTAATGATATTAAAGAACTTCGTCGTAAAAAAACTTATACTACTAATATTTAGAATACTTGCCCGTCTTATTTTTGTGCTAATTTACTTTACCTGGGCAATATACATATGTACAAAGCTCTAAGCCCGTTGAAAGCTAGTTACTTATATAAATTGATATCATTGCCCTTATGATCTTAAGACCAGCTTCGTTTTACAGATAATAAATGCGTCCCATACTTCATTTGTATTTCCTGTCGGTAGTTGGTCAGATTAGGGTTAGTTAAGGTATTAATCTATGCTGTTCACTTTGTATTGACGACGGTAAAAAGGTTTTGTTTTGTATCAATTCTAAACATAAATATGTTTTGACTAATAGCCTTTACTAATTGATTTTTAAATATAACTTTATCGCTATTTATTGAATTTAAAATATTTTATAAGGTTTAAATTTCTAGCCCAGACAGTGTAATTTCCACTAGGACATAATGTTCAACTAAGCTATGAATAAAAAGTGCTAATAGTAAATCTTGCCATAAAGTCAATAAGGATTATTCAATAACTGAATTGTTTAAAACAAAGACACCTTTTAGGCTTATTGATAGAAATTAAATTATAGAAAGTTTAATTTTGTATTAAGTTAATTAAAAGGTTAAAATACAACCACACGTTATATACCGGGGATCTAGCACCTACCGGTGGTAGGTCCCCTTTTTACAGGAGACCGTCTGAGTGGTGTCACTGCGGTGCCTATTTCTCGAAAGCAGTAGTGTGGCTCAGCTGTGTTCCGCTTGAAAGCACCGTAGCCAGGTATTTACTGAGGTAAACGATACTACACCTATGTCTCATGTAGGCGCGATGCAATCCATTGTGCCAAATGTCTGCGGGCATCGAGACCTACTCTATCAGGTGGCTGACTGCTCGTCTGTCTGCATAGCCATAAAAAACGTAAATCTATCCATATTTGTTTTCCTTATTATTTAACAAATTGTCAACATAATCTGGTGAGTAATTAATTCAATTTCCGTCAATATAACATCTTATAAATTTGAAACTAAGCAGCTACATACAGCTATGCTTATTGTTGTAAAATGTGTAGTTCACCTGTAATGTATATGTAAATGATGGTCATCAACACAAAACTGTTTCATAGTCAAAGTCAAAGTCAAATATCTTTATTCAATATGGAAGCATTTTCTTATTGATTGTCTAATAACTCACCACGTTCGGAAATAGAAGCCTCTGACCTGAGAAGAACCGGCGTAAAAACTCAAGGACTTTTCTTCCTTTCTTTCTTCAATATTTTGCTGTAAATAGACCTATTAGGAACGGCAAATACCAGAATTGTGTATTTCAAATATAAATGGTATAAATTTAGAGTCGTAATTTTAATCCTGCGAGGCTTGTATTCGCTTATAAAAAAATATGTTTATATTCGGAAGGAGCTCTCCCGCTGACCTAATATTTCCTCCTTCAGTAAGGAAATTGCGAAATAAAAAGTATCACTCCATTCTCATGGCCTCAAAAGGCTCTCGAGACCCTCTTCGGCTCAACGGTGCTCCTCCCAAGGAATCTCGCGAGGAGGGGTTTTTCAATATTAATTTAATACGGTTCCAATTATTTTCCTGCTAAAAACAAGAACGTAGACTATGCGATAATATGAATAAAATCAGATTTATTACTGATACCATTGAATATGCCCCTAAGAAATTTCTGCAATACTGATTCTGTCTGTCTGTCAACTGCCTCCACAGCCCAGCTGATGAGGTGTGTGCTTTAAAACCGGAGGTCGGGTTCAGAATCCTGCGGGAGCAACAAATTTTCATTGTTGTTTCCTAGTTGGTTAGGAAATTTGGGCAGATCATCAATGTCTTAAAAGTAAGATGATCCATGCGTCGGATGGCATGGTAAAGTTAGTCCACCCACCAACAAGCATGGACCAGCGTGGGATAGGTCAAACCTAATGGATAAGGGGTGTATGGGAGGCCTAGTCAGCAGTGGACTAACAAAGGCTGATGATGTGTGTGATGTGAATCTATCTTGGTTAACATCCTGATCGTCCTATTTTTTAAAATTAGAAATATATAGCCTCCTACTCTAGCAGTCTGTGAAATTGTAAGCAGCCTTGGGTCGATTATGACTGATTTTACATATTAGTTGAAATAGTAAAAGTAACAGTTAAGTAATGCATTTTTGATACTGAGATACACCATCTGTATCGTAATAAATGGGAACATTAAAAGCCGAGCAAAGCGAACAATAACTGAATCCGCCGCCATAAGTGAATAATAATCTTCGCCTCGGATAGATTGCGCGCGGATCTTGCTCCGAAAATAATTAAATTGTAATCGCACCAACCCTTGCCTCGTGCGTCCTAAATGGCGAAGGTTCTGCTTTTAAAAAGCCATTTTCTTTTTTCCGTCGATCTTGTGTCTGGTTTTTCAAGGGGGTTAAGCCTCTAAAGTAAAATATTACCGTACTTTCGTCTGCTATGTAAAGTAACAATAATATGGCTTTATTTTGGGCAGTACGTCAAAATAATTTGATTATGAATTTAGTGTGTCCATTGTGCCTGGAAAGATGGATAGGGAAAGCATTTTGTTGATCATCTTCTCCGCGGTCAGAAACTTTCTTTCTTTACAAGTGAATTATGTCATCTATTTAAGTCACCCAGATTGATCTATCTATAATTAGAAGTTATAGGATCTTATTTCTGCAAGAAAGAAAGCTAAATTACTGAAAAGTTAATAGAAGTTTTTCATAATTCTATTTTTTACGAAGGCTTCATAAAGTGTATCTAAGGAATACCTGATCTTTGGATCTATATTTTAAGGAAACAAGAACACTACTCAATTAGGCTTCTATTAATTACATCAGTGGGGGCGATAAGTAAAACAAACGTTCGTTGCAAGAACGCTTATCAATTCGCCGCCAATGAAAGCAGTCGAGATGAATTTTAACTGTAGATCGTTAATGGAACAAATATCGCAGTTAATTGGAATTGCGAACTCCATGCTTTCACTCCACTAATGTTTGCCATTAGTCTGAGGAGCCTTTATCTTAGCAACGTTCCTTCGCTGTCTTGGATCATTCGCCTGCTAATGGCGGTTTTAACACTTTTTTTCTTAAGGTTTGAAATAAAACACTAACATTATCCTCAAATAATTAAGGGATAAAATGACAAACATTAATGAAAAGACGAAACAGGAGCTGATTCAAGCCAGTCCCTAGATGGTTAGTGAAGTCTAGTAGAATTTCAATAAAAGTCGTTCTTGGTCATTTATAAAATGTTAATTTTAGCGAAGTTATGTTGGTCGTATAATTAAATAAGCTACAGCAAGGTTTATATTATTTTAGAGTTTAACGTTTTATTAATAGACAATGAATATTTACTAGATGTTTTTAATTATTTTGTGTAACTTTTTCATACATTTCTTTTCAATTAATACTACACTTACTTCATATAAATATAATTCCAGGGATTGCAGTGTTTAAACTTATCATATAAGTTAGATGAGATTTATAATATCATCTACGAAATGACATAAGAGGAATGATGTAGTAATAACAATCGTATACATCATCAGCCCTTGTTGTCCACTGCTGACAAAGCTCTTTACACCCTATCCGTAGGGGTTTTGACCTATCCCACCACGCTGGTCCAATGCGGGTTGGTGGTGACGACTTTACATGCCCATCCGAGCATGGATCATCTTATTTTCAGACAATTGGGTGATCGGCCCAAGTGTCCTAACCAACTAAGGAACAACATGAAAATTTGGTTGCGTCCGCGAGTGATCAGAACCCACGCCCTCCGTTTTCTAAACACACGCCCATGCCACTAGCTACGGAGGCGGTTAACAATCTGTATACTAGATTTAAATTTATGAAGGCTTTAAGGATTGAGCAACGAAAACTTATCCAAAGACTCTCCACACTGGTCTCGGGCAACGGCTGGCCCTTGTCGATTTGTTGGGGCGCCTCGGCACACGCCACGAATATTTAATGTCGAATGCTTTGTCACAATAACTATGCTAAGTGACGTCGGGCTTGACAAATCGCATCCGGCCCTTTTTTCCATATCACTGGGGAAATATACCGCAGCATTTTTACACGTACGCAACGAGCTTTTTAGTGCGAGTATCGGCGCTTTATGTTTCATAAGATTTTCTATTCAGCCCCTCTTTTGCTTGGCGAACTTTTTTTATGTTTGAGTTATATTTTTAATAAAATACAAGGGCTTTGAAATCAATCGATTTGAAAGCATTACTGTACTTATCATAATTATCATGATTTAGTTTAGTACATTGACAAATAGAAACGTTTAAAAACAGTCTCACAATATGTGACTATCCAAAGCTCACGAATTTTTATGAATCTGGTTAAAATATAATAACATATTCATTCACTCATAAATCGTTGCAGTTCATCAGTAAGTTTATCACGATTTAAATAATAAACAGCTATTAATTTCACATATAATGCGTTTGGAATTATTGAAATGTGTAATATGCCTTATGAATTCATAATATTGTATTATTCTATAATGTTAGTCTTTATTATTTAAGCGACTTAGTGTGATTATTAAGATAAGTCTCATTAAGAATACAGTCGGTACACTTTGAATTATAAATACTTACTTTTATACTAAATATATACAACTAACGCAAAAAAATAAATAAATTTTTGGATTTTATATGTACTACTTTTATTGGAATCCGATAGTAGAATTTAATGATGTCTTCTTGGCGGATATGCAAAATTGAATATACCTAATGTGAGGCTATTTCCGTGGACAATGTTGTTTGGTTCATGAGAAGACGCAAGCTCCTCACTCGTCCTCAATGAGTTCGTGACTGCGAATGAGCGGATAATCTCTTACGCTAATTGCGGTACCTCAATGTTCCGTTGCTCCAATGCTTCCTTCAATGGCCGGAAACCAGAACAGGGTTAAGAATCTACACTTAAGATGCAAACATACACCTGTTGACTTTATAGCATTTCTTTTGCAATAGGAAATCATGAGTTTATAAATTTTCTGACTTTGAGTATACTACATATATTGCAAACTTTATTGCTTTGTATAATCTAAACCTGTTTTTTGACTTGATGATCAAACTGAAAATGACTTGTGCACCCAAATCTTATAAAGAAGTTATTATTACATTATTCTTATTGCCATAAAAACTTTATCATGTAAGAGCGTGAGAGGTGTACGTAAAATTGCTTTAACAAAAGGCCGAAGCGTGAAAAGAGGAAACGCCGATCGCATGTCGGCCGACCGGTCATTACGCTGCGCCTGCATTTCTTAGCGAGGGGCAGTTTTTATAAATTTTCTAATGAATATGCTATTACACTCGAATGATTACGCTATTTTGCTTTCATTACATAATGTTAAATAATTATACGGTTCAGTTAAAGATATTTAAAACTTTTACTTATTTTTTGTCGCTTCGTGAATACATGCAACGGGACGAACAGTTCCGGGTCTCTAGGATATTAACTCCGAGAAGTGTTTGAAATGTCGAGTATAATCCATAAAAATTGTATTATTTATCGTATTTCTAACTGATTTTATTTATGTTGAAATAATTTCGCAGCCAAGTACGTTTTGTTTAGACATTAGAACGTAAGGTCAATAATGATAACATTGATCAATTGTATACTGTTTTTTTGTTTATCTCTGCAGCAAAGATGCTACTATGCGTACAGCAATCGGACAGGCTTCGCAATCGTTCACTCAAGTCTAACGGACCTGATAGCGTTGTTATACAATAAGTTATGACGAATTATTATTCTATCTCGTATGATCTAGGAAGGGTGGACTGCACTCTGCAGGGTGCCGAACACCTGTCACCAATAACGAACAAACTTGCAAACTTTCCGCGTGCCAAGTTGGTGCAGAGCGCTCTTCGATACTTTGCGATCTTACTTGTCGAAGACAGAGGGACAACTGGTTATTGGAAAGTTTTAAGTTGCCAAATAAAAAAACACAAAGTGAATTGTGTACAAAATTTCTAAATAAAAAACTTTAAACTTTATCAATATCAGCATGTGGCAGTCCACTGCTGGACGTAGGCCTCCTTCCTACACGCCTTCTCCATGGATCGTTTCCTACCACGATGGTCCAATACGAGTTGGTAGGTGAATGCGGATTGGTAAATGTTTTTTTGTAATTAATTTATTTGTCAATTGATTTGGAAATATAACTAAGATTTCGTTAACAGATATATGTACATATTCATATCAATAAAGTTTGACGCTTAATTAATATAATTATGACATTATTATGTATCGTTGGTAATCTCTTTAGATTATTTTATTTAGATGTCTTAAGCAATACTTTCATTGAAATCTTAGAGTTATCTGAATGAGATCATCTGCTATATTATCTCCTTTATTGGTACGCTTAGAAAATACTTATGTATTTGCGAGGAGGCAGTGGCAGGTCGTATCGCCGCTTCTTAAAGGGATTAAGTCAAACGGATCATACCTGTTGGGACGTACCTAGGGGAATGAACGCCGATTGGCAATAAGTAACACAGTAATGCTACAAGCATTTGAATAATGTCCTTGTAATGCGTCATTCAAAGATGATCCGTAGTGAAATAAATGTCGTACTCAATAGACCGGTTGGCTGTTTAAGCAGCCTTATCTATTTGATTTTTAAAAATATTGCGTTATGTTTTATAATGATCAATGATATTACGATTAGTATTTTAACAGCACTGTTACTATAGTGGAGTTAATGAGCCTCTCATGCGAATATGTTGTTAATCAAAGGTAAAATTAGGTTGTTAATTTGCTGGGTATAAAATATGCAACAATACTTTTTCTCCCAAATGTGGACTTGCCATTGGCCAACTATCAGGCTACGGAAGCGGCTACTATTATGTTACGAATACGGTCATAGACTTCTCTATACTATTAAACCAGTTAAACCAGTGAAGATAGTTACAAATGCTTCGCAAGGGATGATCTGTAAATGAGCGAAGGAAGCGAATAATATATAATTCCTAAGCAACAATCTTCGAGATATACTCATGTCAGCGAATGGGATCGCAGTTTTCGAAATGTTGCCACATCGGCTGACGCAGCAATGCGACGAGCTTGAAAGGATTTATTTTCTCGATATCAAAACATATTCCGAAACTTGACATTCTATACAGATAAGTATGTACGAAACATTAGTCCACGTTTTAGTGAGTGATATCAGTGCACTTTCACGGCCCTGCACTTGGTCGGTTAAAACAATTAAGGGTGGAAGGGGGTTGCGCTCCCTCCGGGTTGCTCACCTGGACACAATCGCATTTACAACGGCGTTTAAGCTAATGTAGAGGGGACAGACGAAGATGTTAATTGACACCATGGCTGTTAATACCTATGGCGCTAACACAAATAATATAATGATAAATGATACAGTATATTTTCGGGTTTAATTACGTTTCAAACTTTCCCAAGGATCTTTTGTCTGTTTTGATGTCGGAGTTAATCTGGAAACGACACGTACAGACCTGTCTTAATCATGACTTTTATTGTCATAATATGTTAAACATAAACCAACTTTAATTATTCATTGTTTAAGCCGATAAATGTTTTCAGATTGATAGCTCCAAATTGTTGGTATTTATAGCATGTAAGTTTCCTAACTTTGGAAAATCTCAGTAGGTGAATTTTCTTTAATACACTCGCCGACCCTTCCGAGCTTGGCTGGCGGCCCATTCATCTAGGTCACGTCTCAGTGCATTTGACATGAAGTTGTCAATTAGCCCAGACGGCGCAAGGCAGCGGAGCAGCATACTTGTGCCGCAACAGAATCACTGCTCTGCCACGTCATTCCGGCGATGAAACTTAATTATTATTATATTATGTATATTTATATATATATTTTAGTATTATGGTCAACCTGAGACGTAGGAGAGGAACCTGAGACATTTTAACGACTAGATAATTAAGTAAGGTAAATACCACTGGGAGGGTAGTAAATTGTACATAATTAAGTTTTACTTTTGATTAGTTTCTTCCTTTTTCTTACTCTCGTTATAAATGTTGTAGCTAGGATCGATATACAGTTTAATAAGTGACTTATTCTAAAAACATAAAATGTTTTTAATAAATAATTAATTCATTAATTCACCGTGGGCAATATTTCGGGAAATTTGAAGAAAATGTAAAGTAGAAATAAACAAAACAATGTAGGGTATTTTAGAAGACAGCACTTATGTAGGTTTAAGCTGAACGAGCGAAATAAAGCTTACATGACAAGTCCATTCTGCGTGAGGAAGGAATTCAATTCCGTCGCGTCCGTCTGCGCTGAGGCACTCTTTATTATTTATCAAAATTATTGCATATTTCTTAAGTGTTAATATTTGCAATTATTTTGTTAATTAGTTTGAGCTGAACAATCACTCAAAACTTCTAGCTAGGTGCCATATTTTTAATAGGACTTTTTCTAAAAAGGCCATTATAGATGTCCTTCTCTGGACTGGAGTAAAAATTTAATGAAGTTGTTAATCTAAGAAACCATGCTATTTTAAAATATTATTTGTAAAAAAATTGCATAATCCAATGATATTGATACATAAAACAGTTACTATAGCTCTGCCGATACTCAGGACTTACCCACAACCGACGGTGATTGTTGACAAGCTTACGCGCGTGGTGACAGCTCCGGTCATATGTTTCACGGTGAATATCCGTAGGACCGAGGGCGTGAAATATCAACACAAAGACACAAGCTGCAGTTGCATCCGGAACTATGAATCGTTCTCAATATAACTTATTCGTGTGGAATGCGAGCTCAGGTCTTGAGAAATCAATGATATAAGATATGAATACAAAAATATACTTTATCGGCTGAGTGGAATATTGAAGAGTTTTGTTGAGAATTAATAACTTGTGTGATAAAAGCCATTCAGCAAACTCAAATTCAATTTAACAAAAGTAAGATAATTTTGCTTTACAATAAACTAAAATTATTGAATACTAGAGCTACTATGCCTAGGACTTTCCCATGAGATATATAACAATCGTATGATTTTTGAAAGCAACCAGCCTAGCACATTACATAAGCTAACTTCGTAAAATGATATTAATCAGACCAGCCATCCAGGATTAATCAAACAAACAAAAAAAGACAAAAAAATTTGATAATTTCACGATGTAATGATATGAAAAGGGTAATTTGATGTTACAAACAGACACTTAAATTTTATTTTTTGTAAAGATAAAATCTTTAAGGTTTCACCTTTCGTAGCTATATACTGATGTCTCAGTTGCTTTTGAATTGATGTTGAATCATATTAATGGCTAAGGAAATCTCTTCATTTTAAGCTGTAAAACAATAGTAATGTAATAGTAGTGTGAAAGTGTTAAATTCAATCTGTGCTTCCGACTTAATCAGCAATGCAACCTTGGACAATGCATGCAACTGGATTCAGGAGACAGACGGTAAAGCAATTAGTGACCTTTCGGCTGCTGATCCTTAGCGTAAACCATTATGAGCAGACACGGTAACGTTCAACGTGACGAATGCAGTAGATCAAAATTTACTACTTATACTAACTCATCATGATGTATTTACACAATCTAACATAAATAGACCGTTTATATTGTGTAAGACGTAATGATTTCCTGTTTATTTTCTAAGTTAGAAACAAAATGGTTAGTTATCATACATACAAATTCCATAGCAATTGGAGATGCTCAGTGTTTTTTGTACATTACGGCGTTGTATTTAAATAGTTATTTAATATTTTACTTAAGTTTAATGATCATTTAAACCTGAAGATTACATTATGATATCATCAACAATATCTAAGTAAGCACAAACGAAACAAATTCGACATCTGTGACATTGCGTGCAAATCCTGGCTTATCTGTGTTTAGATGGAAACATTTCACGCTCAGTTTACCTTAGCTCTATTAATAGTGAATGCCTAAAATCCCATAGATTGGGTGATGCTTGATTGAATTATATCTTAAATAATTATCACGTCAATTTAATTATTAAAAGCTACATTGATGTTTAATTTGAGATGCAGTATATATCCAATCTATAATAGACATAGTAGCGCAAAAAGGCAAAACAAAATAACCAGAGTCATTCAAAAATGATATTAAGCTAACTCGTTTAAATCCAGTAGCTAATTAAAGCAGGTTGAAGCGACCGTTATCATAAAACTGTACAGAGCCAGGTAATTATTGCCCAAAGCAAGAAATATCAAATGCCATCTCGGCGTAGATGCGTGTATCTCGTTATTCGGCTGCACATGAGGGCCCAGCCGAGAGGGCGCGCAAGATTGCCGATTCCGCCCTCCACTTTTAAGACAGTGCGAACACTGCAACAAAGGCCCTCCCTACCGATTGAGTGCGGTGCAAACTGCTAGCTTGCGCGATGACTTTTCATCTTAAGCTAAACATATCAAATCAATGTATAAACAGATGCTAAACTTAAGAATGCTTACAAAACTAAAACAACAGTACATTAATTTCATTTTAATCATAAAAGCTGTAGCTTTAAAAAAAGGTTATTATAAAAGCTAATTCTCACAGCCTTAACAGGAAAAAAACTTTGCGTTTAAAACTAAAACATTTTAAACTTGTCTTTACGATTTTAACAGTGAAATTATACAGTGATGTAATAAAATACATTTCTATCAATGTAACTTCTTTAAGAAGAATCATATATTATAACTAAAAACGTATATTATCTTCAAACTTGAAATCTTGTTTGTTAGAATGTGTCATTAATCTAGTTTCATCTATATTGTAGTCGATAGCGTCTCGTTCCAGTTCACGGTGCTAGGTGCTAATCCTGCCCTTAGTTGGCCCTAACGAAGCACCTCACTCGCAAATTGTTGCATTGTCCGTTAGGAATTTGAGCAAATATGATGCAATGTTTGCTAAATAGAACAGCTAAATTATAGTTTCTGATTGTTTGAATCCTTTTACCACTGTCTTATATACTGTGCTCACTTTTCGGAGTGATTTAAGAAAACAAAACATTTTTTTAAATATTAGTATCGATTGAACAACCTTTAAACATAAATAAAATAGTGATTAAAACAAAATATTTTTATATTAACTTATACTTTGATTTACTTGAGTTTTACAACATTTTTAACATTAACATTAACATCATTACAAAACAACCGAATAAACATTATAATATGAATTAATAACTTCTATTACTGCGTATAAAATCCCCCCAACGATCATTTCCCGAATCAGACTGCCGATGACACTAGAATCATCTAATTGAGTCGAGACTACCGGTATTCCGGTACGAAGGTGCACGTTTCAATGCGAAGACTATTGCCGCTCAAACACGATCAAAATTCATGCTAACTGAAACAACCAGCGTTTTGTTGCTGTGGGCGATCCGCGTTTCTAGTGCAGCGGAGGCGACGGTATGGTGAATCAGCGAGACTGGCGGCAATCATAGGTGGCGGTATACTGGCGCGCGAGTGTGTGCACAATGCTCGTGCCTAGATCTAGATATCTGCTGACAGTCACAAGTGGTGCGATCATATTTGCTGGTGGGAACTCAGGAATAATGAGAGAACTGATTTGCAAAGTTTTAGGACAAGCAGTGCAAAAGGGGGCTTTATAAAATAAATATTGCGCCAAAATAAGAGTGACAACAATGTGTCGTAAAACTAAAAAGACATTTATTATGACTTTTTTTTATTTCATTGTTATGTAATTTAAATATCGTATAGTAATTGTTTTCATAGAGTAAATGTTGTTCTGACAAAGACATAAAACTGACCCTCATCCGCATTTATGCCTAATGAGCGTGCACGGTCAAAACAACAAAATTAATTATGTGATTAGCGACAGTGGCGCCAAAGGCCCTCTTAATGCATCAAACGCGTTCATGTTACGAGCGTGGAGATCGTAAAAATGTGCATAAACTTTTACATAGGGAAACATTCCTTGCCAATAGGGATAGATCGTTTATGCTGAATTAAAGTTAAATGCTAAATCGTTGAAGAGTCTCGTGAAATAGTTGTTCCAAGGGCAGAGTTTCCTTTCTGCCCTTTGGTTGAGGTTCAGGAAGGTTTGCCTAAAGCTAAAATCGGCACCGCGGAGGTTAATTGCACGTAATCAGTCCACGGTCGGCGCAATCAAACACGCCAGGGCGCGTACAATCGGCAGGGAGGAAAAGCATTTTGGGACATAAACTCACTTTTCGATAATCCTTTCGTGCTTAGAAATCATGTATATTTCAACTCTTTGTACCCTACGTTGTGTTAAGTTCAGTGTAAATAATGTAAATACATAAAATGGAACTTATTGTTCAACTGCTAGGACTAAAATTTGATAAAAAAATTATTGCTGAACTAAAATTGAATGAACGTTGCGATTAATATAAAAAAACGAATAGCATGTTTCTTGTTTAAAAAAAGGTTAACAAAATCCATTGCTTTTATATTAAAAATGGTTAATGGTGTTCATTTTGTTTCGAACACAAAACGGTTTGGAATAATTTGTTCGAGTTGTTGTTCTCATATTACGGTATTTTATGTATTAAAGTGGCAATTTACCAAATGTACGAACTTGTCTATTACAAGGTCCTTATTTGCTTTTATAGAGTGAAGAAAGTAAATATACATCTATCATTACTTTATAATGTTATCTGTTGTCTATTTTGACTACTACACACGTATTGTTTTCATACAAGTATGTTACTGTTACTAAAAAATAGGTTACGAAAGAGTCGCTTCCAGTAAAGTTCAAATTTTGGCTTTCAACTACTCTGACAGTCTTAGTAAAATAAATTCTTTGTAAATGATCCAGAGCACACTGAATTTCAGTGTTTCAAGCAACTTATCGCTGAGTAAGTACTGAAAATAGAATTTGAATCAGTATTCGAAAGATAGTGTTAAATTTTAAACAAATTTTGAAAAGGTAGTAAATTAAGGAGTTATTAATTAATAAATAATTTGAGTGGTTGGTTGATTTTCTATAACGATTTACATTTGAAAACATAACTAACGGTTTTATAAGCTATCAGCCGCACAACTTCATAAAACAAGTGCCAACTTTTTGTAGACCTCAGTTGATAGGTATATATGGTATAAGACTGTCAGCTAAGTATGGCAAAGTATCACTTAAGCTAAGAAGCGATAATCTGTCAAGTAACGGTCGGCGATCGCGGCATATTTTCTAAATTGAACAGCTGGACCTACGTTTGAACTGATAGAGTCAGTGCATCAGTGGTTCCACTGATAGGAGGCTGATTCTGTTATGACATAATAGGAACTAGTACATCTGCCATCTAATTTTATATTAACGTTCTCGTATCATATTCTGTTTGGATCGACTGTAGATGATTGTCAATGTATGATGATTCAATTTTTATAAATATGTAATTACGACAGCTTAATGTCTGATACAAAGTGTAAACAACCAGGATTTTTTCTTGATATCAAATATATTACTTAACTATTGTGAAACTGGATGATTTGCTTCTGCCCAGCTAGATTTTCCCCTTTTAATATTTCAAATTTTCAGGCCCTATTAAAATGTTAATGACTACTTTATAACAGAAAATACTTAACTTGGGACGTTATTAAAAATTTGGTTAGTCATCCTAAAGTTTTATTAGATGAAAATGTCCGTTCATTAGAGATACTTTTAGAAATTAATTCAAAAAATGTCCTTCAGTAAATGGTACTTTTACAAAGTTGACTACTCAACTGTGACATGACGATGTGTTAATAAATTCATCAAATCGTGTTTACAGGTCAAAGATAACGCTCTTCTTACAGGTAGCGAATTTGTCTCATGCTCAGGATATAATATTAATCAGGAAATTACACTATATTACAAATACACGTATATATCTGCCTCGGATTTAAATTATAACAAATCTGTTCTCTCTGAACAATGTTATCATAGAAACAAAAACTGAGGCTAAAGTTGTGATTCATGATTGCAAAGGAGAACGAATTAAAAAAAATCAAGTTTGACCAACCCTTAATAAGATCCTGCACTAATTGGGCGACAACTGCTAACACAGTCCAACTTCGGAACGCTGCGATTATAATGAGGTCCAAACTTGGTCTGTGGACGCAGCGGGATGTTCACACGTTGACAGCTAACGAGCAAAACGGGGCCGGCCAGGAACTGTATTTTCCTAAACGCCAATTGGCTTTCCAGGCTCCACGGCCAGTCTTTTGCGAAAGTTTGGCGCATTATTGCTTTATCTCGGCAAAATTATAAAAAAAGTCGAAAAATTTTACAGAATATAATCAACGACAGTATTGTTTCTTTTGTATCAATTAACTTCAAGGTACGAATGTTTTATTAGGTAAAATTATTTCCGTGTTATCAAAGTTTATTATTTTCCTTTGTTATAAATTCATAAAATTAATTTGACGTCTATATCACAAACTTGGGCCCCTAATTTAATTGGACAATAGTTCATAAATAATGTTAATGAATATATTCGTAGAGAAAAAAATATTTTCCTTAAGCATACACACGTTTATTCGTCGCGGTTACAGCGTACCGCCTGGGCGCTTCAATTGCTCATAGATGTGCGCCTCGTCCGGGGACGATTTTGCAGAATTCAACAAATGAAGGACAAGCGGCCCTTTCCCTCAAGATAAATTAAGACACCTCCGGAGGATACACGATTGTTTAGGAATAATTTTGTCAGCCCGACAAACTTACAGCTTACATTTCAATTTGTTTGTATTCTATCTTTAGATGTTAATTTAAATAAAACTGCAATGTAAATAACTACTACTTTTATCGAAAAGTTTGATAGCTGCACTTTTGTCTAATCCCTGTTTTTTTTAAAATTAATAAAAACTTATTTAATTATATCGTTATTTTTTATGTTTAAGACGTTACAGTCAGCCAATACACGTTCTTCAATAGTATTAGAGCAATCGCCAAATTTTTATATTCTACATGAATGTACAAGGAATTATATAAGTCAAAAACTAACGTTTATATATTTAACGAATTTTAATAAATAATGGAATTAAATACAGAAATACTATATAAAAAACCTAATATACCGATTTTAAAATTAAATTTTGGTAAAAGTAATATTTTAAAAAAACAATTTGTCGGGATCCATCTTGTTTTCAATAAATTTTTGAAATCGGGGCAGGAAGAGGCGACTTTATGATGTAACATTTATTACTGTGTTGTTTGAAGAATTTAAGACAAAAGTTGAGCAAAAGTAAAAAAATTTAATATTCCTTTGGTATTTATTTACAGAAATAAGGACTATGTCATAAAATAATAATTTAAATCCGGGATAATTATAAGATGAACAAAAAACAGAAATAATCGTACAATTTTAAAATGATGTTTAAAAAAAAAAATGAAATTGGAAAAATGTGTGATATTTTTTTTTTTTAAAGGTTAATAAAATTATAAACTTAAAACATTTTCTTTTTATCAATTTATAATGGATCAAAGATATATTTATTAATTTGAAAGTAAAAAATTTTGATCGCATATTAAATTTATAACAACGGCAACCCCTGATAAAGAAAGTAAAATATATATTTTAAAAATTTAAATGTTGGTCCCGGGAGTTAACGTAAAAATTGTTACAAAAGAACAAGCGATCGTTGCGTGCTATCGTCGATAATAATTGCAATTTATAATCTTGATAAGTCTGTTAAGCGTTATGCAGATGACAAGTAAACCACTAGATACTTGATCTAGTTCGGTGGCGGTTCAAAGGCAGACGGCGGAACTAAGAAGAGGCCCTCGAGGCTCCTCTTCATCACGTGTGCTCCAACAAAAGAGTTGAGAGCGCGGCAGACTCTCGACGTCTTCCAGACAACTGAGCGAGCTAGACGACCTAGACAGGCGAACTGCACACTACATTTTCAACATATATTTTAAAGTGACTGAAGTAGCAGACAAATAAGTACCAAAAATTAAAATTTTAGTGTCTAAAGTTTCCTAACGAGCGCTAAAAGCGTAAAGAAAATAGTGATCAATTTATGACAAACTATAACTCGACTAAAAGTATGCTAAAACAATCAAATTTTATGTTTTAGATTAATGATATTACGCTTTATTTTATCCTACCAGATGGAATTACCCTCATGAGTTGGAAATGTACGTATATCCACTGCCTAAAAATCTTAAAGAAGATTGTAAGGACTTCATAAATTAAATTATGCGATCAGATTTCCACTAACTCGATAACCTTACCTCGTGCACTGAGATGACATTAATGTGCTCATATAATGGCATTATCTGGGAGCAATAGCGCCAAGTTGCGCCTCGAGCGGTAACTTCTTCATTAGTTAAGATTTGTCAATAAGCCTTCAGCCGAGTGCGGTGTCTCGCAAGTTATGTGTTAAGCAGCCTGGCTTGCACTTGCCGAAAGGATTAGCCCCATTTAATCTATACTGAATAACCAAAGCTATTGTTTAAGGATAATAATAGACTGAATTATGTCTAAAATATATTATATTCATTTAGCACCAGCGTGTAAATTACAAAATTTTTGTATTAAAATGTTGTAATTGTGAATAGATTTAAAATAAATAAATAAGTATAAATAAAAAAATGGATGAAAGGAGCTATTAGAGTCTATATAGAACGACAATTTGGTTTTTAATTGGATATTAGTCTACTAACTATTTCCATAAATTTAATTTGAATCTTGATTGTAAGTTATGCGTTTGCTATTTAATAATGGTAAAAAAATATTTATGATCGGTATAGGAAACGCAATATTATCACTACGTATTTAATTCAATGTTAAAAAAATATTTATAGACTGAGCGTAAACTCTTTTGATAATTCTTGAAATGATATTTGTAAGTTTTATAGTTATTCTTAAATGCCATAAATGCGTAAATTTTTCAAACACTGGTCAAATTTTAGTAAAACATTACAACTTCTTTTATTTTTGCATTAAATTCATTGTAATTAATAGAGAAAATGTACAAAACTAGGTGCTACATGTTAATCAACAAAACGAACCGACGAGGATGGGATTCGAACCCACGCGTGCAGAGCACATTGGATTAGCAGTCCAACGCCTTAACCACTCGGCCACCTCGTCACGTCAAGTACTTTTAAAATAAGAAATTACATTTTACTTTTTAAAATATTTTATAATTCGAAGGTTTCATAGTCATAGGCAACTGGATAAGGGTAGTGCCTAAGAGATGCCTATCTAGTGTTAGGCGCAATATACTAGGTTTTTAATTTTTTTTAACGAAGAGTGGCTTTACAATAACTTTAATATAACTAAATAGTTTTACTATAACATAATAAATGCAATTAGGTTGAGCTTTTGCGGAATTCAATTTGGTAATAATATACCAAATTGAATTCCGCAAAAGAATCTTTATTGCTGTTCTTAATTCACGTAACAGTTTTTCCAGAAACAAACATTTGACTAAATTTCCATTGTTTGACAAAATTATTCCTAATATCAAAGTTGAAGGCGTTTTAAAGCTACAGGTGTACATGATATCGATTATAAATTCAGGTATGAGATGATGAAATGATAAAAATTGTTTTACAACCAAGACTAAGACATATAGACGAAGTATAAGTTCTAGTTCCTAAAGTTCTTCACTAAATATGTTAAATCCTTCCCATTGATGCAGCATCCGGAGCACTTTCTTCATTAAGTCTCACCGATAAGTCTGCGATAATCTGGTCGCGGAACTAGTCCTTAACGAGCGCATCCGTCATAAGCCAACTGAGCTTCATCAGATGGAGCGAGATCGCATCCGGGAAATCGCGCGCTATGGAACTTTTTAATCCAATCGGACGGCCCCTTTACCAGCCCCCGGCGTGGATTCTTTCTCATCGTTACATCATTTAAAACTGTAAGCTTTTATGCAAATTATGTCATTGCTTTTTGCAGAAAGAACTGTGGTTAAATCACCTCTGTCAAGAAAGATTTAAATGAATACGAAAAGCCTTTAAAAATCGCTCTGGTACGTTATTAAATGCAGCTGTTCAAATAGAGCAATTATGATCGATGTTACGAAACACCTGCGCTGGAACTTAGCAGATTTGCGGTTACGACTGCAACATAGTACTACTCCTTCAATTCTCTTTGCGGTCTCGTACTTTGACCACACACATACTGCATTTATGAAGATAATTAAGCGCTCGATTTAAAATATCATATTTGGTAGCAAGGCTCGTACGTAAACGTTGAAACATTAGTTGAATGTTAACATGACCACAATTTTTAGAAAAAATATTAATTATGATCATCCCAATTATAACATTTGTTATTATAAATCATTAATCACCGAACATCTAAATTAAGGAAGAAGCTCAGGCACATTGAAATTTCTTTAGCAACGTGAGCCATTGAATTATTGATCCCCAATTAATAATCTGGATTACACCCCGTGGGCGTATGGGAGCCCAATTACTTGTCACGAGGGTGGGGGTCACAAATTACAAATCAGCACATGTCTCCGACTCTCCCTGGAGACGGGGTTCTTTTATTGATGGCGCGTATTACGGCCGAAGACTGGCAGGGTGGCAAGGCGTCATGGCTCAGTTGCTCTGTCCCGTTTAATTTTATTTAATGGTCTTAAATTTAAGACTTAAAATATATTTTTATTTAAGACCAGTACGAAATAAACTACCACAGGACTTATCAGATTATATACATAGAAAGTACTTTTTTCAATACCTTTTCTTAATAATAGCATTGAGTTGAAGGTACTTGTTAACAATGTCATTTTTTTGTTTACGTTTATCTCAAAGGGTGTTAGGAGACGCCAATAAATAACGTAGTTGATAAGTAGGCAAGTCACGGCTTGTTTACAGGAATAGAATTCAAAATAATAATTGAGAAACATCCAAAAAGTTTATCAGTCCCCATTTATTAGCTTTTATCACAGTCATCCTAAGGCTGACGCGATGTTTAATCTGCGGTGCGAAATCGATGGCAGTGCAATTGAATCGAGTTTCGCTTGTCTGGCGGAACTTTCGTGCTACCACTTAGTACTCATTTACAGACGTCTCGGTTGAATTGTATACTATGTTCCACAGTAATATTAATATATATTCAAAATATGTGATACTACTTTTGGCATCTGCATAAATATGTTAATATTTCATTAATAAGTGTGCCTTTTCATACCCTAATGGATAACGAATTTCATTGATCAGCCGTTTCTTAGTGTAAATACCAGTGAAGTGGCTTTCGATAAGTTGTAACCGATTTCCAAAGCAAACGGACGTGATTAATAGGGGGGAGGTCGTTGTCGTGTCGTTCGCGTGTCGCCGCTGGCGCGTGATGTATCGCCCGAGCACGTCTTCGTGGATGAGGATTTATTAAAACGCAAATAGATGTAACTCCCCCGTAACATGTGTGCTAGTAACTTCTCGAGAGAAAATTGCTGATGTATTAAAGATATCGTTCATAAGTGAACAAATACTCGAATTGAAGACCTTCCTTACTTTGCTTGTAAGTCCTAATGGCTACAGTTATATTGAATGGCATCAGATAGGTAGCATTTGTATATTAACGAGAAGTGTATTAAAGTAGCACTAGAATTCTCATGGGCTAAAAATAGTTATATAGTTGTGCAAATTAGTACTTAGTAATATATTTGTGATCATGATTGGTTTTAAAAACGTAACTTGAAAAAATATGGTGAACTTTACCAGAACAGCAGTATTAGCTCGGTATTTACCTGTAACAAAAAGATGATACATTATATCACTATTTTACACCATCAGTACATATTACATAATTAGAACTCATTTTAAGATTTTCGATTTCACAGTTTTATAGTCAGATTTATGCATTGTAAATATTTATTTTAGTTTCTCTTTAATAAGAAAAGATTTCATAAATGAAATTTTATCATAAACGAATCGTTTTCTTGTCAACGTGGCAAGAAAGGTCTGTTGGGAACGAGAAGAATGAAAAGGATCTCAGATAGTGATTGAGGAAGTTGCGAATGAAATTTCGCAATACGAAGCGGAGGGGCGGAGGGCGTGCGATTGAAGCCCATAAGGACGTGTGCTGAATAGTTGGTGACGTACTTAAGGAGGGTCAAGTCAACAGGGCCCACCAATATTTATATAGGCATACGGAAAATTGTGCGGTTGGGTTGTGCTTAACGCGACCCCTTGAGGTCTGTTTGCTAGTAATGTTGGTAGTCAGTAAAAAGTTGTTGCCAAAATATTTATGTCTACAGATAACACAGTCACAAGAAAATGGCATGTAGCTTAAAATGGATTAAATATAATTTTAGCAACATTAACGACGTCATTAAAAACTTTAAAGATATGCCTCGTTATAAATTCAATGTGTTGGAATATTATTGACACGTTTACATGTTGAATATACAAAAATCTTGAATCTCTTTTGCTTAAGTTTATTAAGAATTGATTGCAATAGACCGTTAGGAGTGGTAATACCGCAGACTTTAAATGAGCCAAGAGAAGCTCCTTCGAAGCCGGTTGCGGGAATTCGGCCAAAGGCGATGAGACTAGGGGTTTTAATTTCAAGAAATCTATTTCCTCTCTTTGTCTCAAGTGCACTAATTGCAACCTGCAAAGTGCAACTGCAAATCTAGATTAAAGCGCTTTGACCGATCCCAGTCGGAATTCAGAATTGGGAAAATTGCTTTAAAATGTAATGAAATCGTCTAATTGGAATGCTTCTTTGGGCGGAGAGCTCTCTTTAATTATTTTGAAGGAATAAATAATGTAACGATTCTATTTGAAAGAAGTAAGCGATTAACTCCTTATTTGTAGCCATATTGCTAAATGTAAAAAGTTAGCCTGATTAAGACTAAACTCATGATAAATTAGGTTTTAATCTATTTAGTATCACCTCCACGGTCGAAAGGGGCCAGAGCAATTCAGTAGATAAATAAAATGTCAGTAGAATGGGGAACACTGACATACTGTACCGATTAATAAAGTTGGTACTAACCATTCGGACCAAGTTATCGAATGCTCATTTAACTTATGAATCGACTTATTCTTCACCTAAATTGGCATCCCTATCAAATAAAAACACAAGGTTTTTCAGTGGAACCTACTCACGTGCTTTGGTTTGAAGACCAAAGACTACTTATTTTACTTTACTATACTTACGTATTTTTTGACCTTGAAAACATTTAAAGCAGTTTTCAAAGTAAAGTATTAAATTTAGTTTGATTCTGAAAAACAATAACTAGTTTATTTTATAAAATTATAACAAATCAACGCCATTTATATAGGATAAATTTATAAGTGCGGCATAAAGTAGGCGCATTGTTGGCTCAAGCGATTCAATGAAAGTATTACGCACTTCGCTCGTATAACGTGAATAGTAAAGTTTCGTGGATCGTTCCATCCTCTTCGTTTGACTTACAAGTCGTTTATGGTTTAGTGACCGAGGCTTTAACGATAATTGTTACTGTCTAGTTACATTTTAGGGTCCTTTGGAGCATTTGATTGTGTCCGTCTTGTTACGTTTTAGTGCCTTTCAGCTACATTTTATATACATTTGATTTAAAAGTGCTGTTTTAAATGAAATGAAAAAAGAACCATCTTTTCAACCCAGTTTTTAAATACCCACTATAAGATACGTCTAGTTACTGCAAATGAGCTAGAATTAATATAGTGTTGGCCGTTTAAGAAGTAGACTATCTCTTGGGAAGAATTAAGGAATAAGGATGGATTTTGAAAATACTTTAATAATATTACTAAGCAAAATTTAATATCCCTATTGTTGAAAATTTAACTTTTGAGTGATTTAAGTATTTATTACTTAACTACGTTAATATACAATCGGGATAAATTGAGAAAACTATATTCTGTATTATAAACCTTATGATACATAGTTAAAGAAGTTATCAGTATGAAAAGATTGTGGGTGGTCTGCCAGAGGCGCTGATTCTGCCTCTTCGGCACATTAGCCGACCCTGCTTAAGGGCACCTCTTTACAATTAGCATAAATCGTTCGCGGCTGGAATTTTTGCGGAGATGTCTTTTTGTTATCACGCCCGGGGGGACATTAGGGATGTAAATGGCATGGGAGAGGTGTGCCCGTAATTTTATTCGTTTTATCATCGTTGCTCTGATAATGGCCGCCACGTGCCTACGGAGCGGGGCTGCATCTTGCCAGTGATTCATTAATTTTATTCCGCTTTGAATATTCAACATTTTAGGTTTTTGGTAATCTTGGTAGCTGAAATATGTTTATGTAAAAAGTTTTTTTAAGTCACCCCATCTCAAGTATATTGCAACATTTTTTATTCTGTAAAGTTACTCATCAAAGGATTGTTATATAAGAATATTTATAGTATGATAGTTCGTTTCATTGCTCAATAGAAAGTTTACATCTCTATAAGATATAAGAAATTATTTCTTAATAACTCAAAAAATTATAGTAAATTATCTTTACAGTATGGGCGGAATAGGGTGGAAACAGTCTCGATCAGATCTATAAAATCTAACGTCAACTCTTTCTCTCTTTCAGTGCCACCCCAATTACTGGAGGTTGGTATTCAAACGCCGAAATTCGTTTCTGTCCAAAGCGATTCCAAAATATAATTAACTATTAAATGGAAAAACAGCAAGTTTTAATTTATCTTATGTGCGTTCAGAAGAAGAGCTTACTCAAGAACATTTAAAACCTGACCTTTTTTTCTTTTTTTTAAAGTCCTTTGTAATATAACAGTTATATAGTCATATATCTCATACTTTTCAATGTTAGTACAGATTCCACCTACACACTTCGGGCTATACAAAGCGTCTGCCGCGTTCATTATAACCTGGATTCATTATATACGATTTATGGGCCGTCTAATATCGCCACTAAATAACTACGGCGGCTAATTTATTAACATTTAATGCGATATTTGTTATAAATTCCGACACAATATACCATCGCCTAAGCTACATAAGAAGTTCAATTTTGACTTCAATTTAGACTAGGATAAGCGATTGCATAGATACATGCATTTGTCTTTAAAGATCTGCAACCTGTTCTTTTATCTAGGAGTGAGGTACACTTTCAATTTATAAGCATCAAGTTACATATGATAAAATTTTTACTTGATTGTTATTAAGAGCCATGGCATCGATTTCCTAAGCCCTTGGAAACATTGGGAAAGAAATTTTTGTGTCGTCACGCAAAGCGCAGTCGCGGCGCACGACTAGTTAATTTCACGCGGCTCTGCCCTCGACCGAAATAAGCCCACAAGAGGAGCGTTATTTATTGTCATCGAGTAGTATAATGGCCGTCTGTGTCACAATTAGAATATTTTAAACATTTCTCCGGCGTGAAGGATATTAAGGCGTTTGCTTGCTTTTGGGCGACGCCGCCCTCCATTCATAAATAATACACTCCATTTGTTTTGAGACTAATTAGGCGTTATTCATTAGTTTCGTTTGCGTTTTAGATTGGACGAATACAAATAAGTGAGTGGAATGTTTTAGTTACTTTATTAAGCGTGGAAAGTATGGTAGCGCCTACTCTGACTCCCACGCATTTTACTTTTAATTTAAGTTTAAAAGTTTGGAATAAATTAGAAAACTACAAATGACGAGAATAATTGGTAAAGGGAAGATTTAATATAAAGACTTGGAAGTTTTTAAGACAATGATTAAAATGATTATTAAATAAAATTATCTTACAGGTATTTTATCAGCGTTATTTTACATTTAGAATTCGACGTGTGAACTTATAGCAGTGGCAGGAAGATACCCGTACCTACGCTCTGAGAATTAATAAACCATGATAAAATCCTAAAGTAATTTCTGATTTAATAATGTATAATATTCGACAAAGCAATAGAAATGATAATAAATATGAATTAAACTAAATACTTTTACTAGCAAAACTCAAGTTGCAGGTAGAATTTTAGGTAATATATAGTATGAAACAAGTAAAGAACTAAAAAGGAAGTAGCGATGATGAAAACTTGAATGTGTCTTTATTCTTATTTAAATTGAGTGATTAATAATCTCAATTTGGCTTCGGTCAATTTATACGAGTGCAAGTGTTTCTGTTAAAAAATTTGATTTAAAGAAAAGAAAGTAAAACGAAAATGGAACTTAAATATTTACTTATATTGGTATAATGAACAAAAATTTTGTGCTATTTCTTTAAGACTTAAAAGTTAGGAAATTTAAAAAAATAATTTGTTAATGCATAATGTATTATTATTGTTAATGCATAATGTATAAAGAAAAAATATCCTATAATTATTTCTTTTCTTTACGCGAATACTACACATTATTGAATAAGTGACTTTACGGATTTGAATCTGACGTTTATTTTACATATTTAAATCCCAACGTTTCGAACACTTTTTCCAGCGGTCCGTAGTCACAGGGTAGACTCGAGATCGTCAGTGCGTCTTATGCTAAGAGCTGAAGCGGGTTTCAAGATCTTAATTTTAAAGTTAATTAGTTATTAGTCTTATCCGACCATACAAATATAAACTTATTAATAACATGCAGAATAAGGCTATGTAGACGATGCATTTGACATCTTACCATACGATAAAATAAATGCATTTATAAAACCTTAACTCCTTAAATACAGAAATACAGTTTTCTATGGAGTAGAAAATAATAATTCTGAGCTTTTCTAACGCATTAATTATTATCGAAATCCTGATAATCACTTTGAGCATACTGTACTGTAATATGTGCATGTAAAACCGAACTAGACTTAAATATCAGGTTTACATGGTAATTACACCATCACCATCCCAGATTGAGTCTGCCTAGGAGTTAAATCTTAATGTTCCTAAGGATGGTCCTTGTTTCACGGGTTTAATCCGTGATTCACGAGACCTTGGACAGCGTTCGTAAACGTTCTATGATGTAAAATAAGCATAAAATTTGGTAAAATCATAGGTTGAATTATAAAGTAATATCTAAGCCTATGTAAGTTAATCATAGAAATTAATATAAATGAATATAAAACTAAGGAAATTATGTTTCTGAATAATTTTATACTATTGATAGTAAACATCTATATTACTATTTAGTAGTCCAAACTTAATTCAATAGATCAGTAAATAAGCTTAAGTCTGATAAAAAGCATATAAAGGTAACTTTTTTTGAGATAAAATATCATAAGCTAAGATATTTTAATTTATCATAAGAACCATTGTACAAATTTTCTTATAATTATACATGCTACAGTCGACCAATAATTTCAGAAAATCTTGAACAGCCTAATTTGTGCTCTAAATTACGCATTAGCTTTTAAAGATTCAGGCGCTGGGTGTCGATGTCTTGAATACTATTCATGTAGGCCTAAACTAATTGGTCGATTATTGTTGGAGTTATGACGAGATTCAGCGTGCAATGTCCAAATGGACTGCTTTGACAGTTTAATGTTTTCAAACGAGGGTTTACTGCAATGTTTCGTAATTATTTGTCTATCGAGCTTTACGGCAGTTAATGACGTTTCATGATGTAATGTCTAGATAATCTAGAGAATATTCGCAAAATCTTCCGATGATTATCGAATTTTCATAACTTGGAATCTACTAAAAAATGTCTAATGTTTTCAGTTAAGAAATTTTAGTATAAAAGTGAAATATTAAACCTAAAGAGAAAATTTATATGTAGTTAGATATCAAGTGAGAACTAACCTGATATATAACTTACATTGAACTATAACGATTGCGTATATTCTTTATCTTTAAACTTGTAGATCTCAAGAGACTGTTTTCAATTAGACTGAACGGTGTAAATAGAGACGTATGGGAATCATGAAAATATGCAATGAATATGTAATATCAGTAAGCTTTAATGGTATAAATTTGCCGCGCAAATATTCTGCATAAATGTAGTCACATAAAGGACTATCATTTGATCATCCGGCTTAGACTCGAGCACTTCTGTCCTTGAATAATCATAATTGGAAACGCCACTTGATTATTTAAGCAGCAGATGGACAAGATGCTCTTATTGACTAAATTACGCGCCTACTCTAAAGTAACGCTAGCTAGTGACTTTACAATCGTAAAAGATGTGTAGCCTTGATATCTGCTTGATTTCATCGTTTAAAATAAAATAGTCGATTAGTTAGTTTATTATAGATCTGATATAAGCACAGATGTTTGAAAATGAATAAAGGATGGATGTTTTCGTTTTTAATTATTTTTCCGCTTTCTTTTTTTTCACACAGTTTAAGACGCTTTCCAGTGGTAATTCTAGGATAATTCTAAAGTAATTAATGCAATAAAATCCGAAAATCCGCATCATTTATCGTTTGAATTGCGTAATTTGAATCTAACATGAAAATAAAATTTTTAAGTATTTAAAAAAATGCCATAGTTATTTTATTTTAAAACTTGTAAAACGTTAGTACCGTTGTTTTTCCTGAACATGTAATATGTAGGTGAATTTCTTGTGTCAGAAAATATTAATACTTGGTTACATTGAATACGTCAATTCAATAGTTATCTATCGCTATAAGCCTATAATTTGTATCGATCGTCCGCACAAGATTGGGCCGCGACCATTGTGGCGGATTTAATTATCAAATTATTTGGTTGCGGGTGTCGTAAAGAGCAGGCGACGATGATGGGACCTCATAAAATATGAATGGAGTATAGAAATATTATATATTTGTAAATTAGGATAAACTTACCCCAGAGACAATATTGTATTAAATTTTAACTCACATCAACAACTGATCATGTTAATTCTCGTGACGTTAAACTGAGTGATTTTTCCTTAATATCAATATATTTAATCAGTCCAATTGAATTATTTAGAATGTACTAAATTGAGTTCTAACTAAAGTGCTACTTATTACTAATAATTAGTTACTAGAAAAGTAATCTTCTAGTAAGTGATCTTAATACAATACGTAACAAGACTATGAAGTAGGCTCATTGGATTTGTCTTGCATTTGCATTGTCATCAAAATAAAAATAGCTTCGTGCGTTGTTCTTATGGCGGGATCTGAGAAAGAGCACAGATGTTTCGACAAATCGAACATAAAATATTCAGCCATCATCGGTAGTTGGCGCGCATCTCGATAAATCTTATTCAGTCGTCTAAATGCATAGGAAATATGGAAATCGGAACTGGGGTTCGAATGGGGTAAGGTGACATCCCCAAGTCATCGGAACACCAAGCACGTTGACATAAATATTGAAAGGTATCGACCACAGCCCTCAGACCGACCTTTGCATTATAGAAGAGTTTGGCGATTCGCAGAGAAACAAAACATCTATATAATAATTAAAGCCAAATGTGAACTGGATCTTTTCAATGATTGCTACTATCAACTGGTTAAAAACCTTATGTTGTTTTCATTGCTGGAATATATTGAACAGTCATTGAGCGGCAATCCATTGTTAAGCAGTAAACACTTCCGACACTATGAAGTATTCTAAACTTTACTGTATTTTATTTTAAATGGTACCGTATGTACTATAATTATTGAGCAAAAGAGGCGTTACATAAATACGTGGGCGGTGAGTGGGCCTGTAGATTCATACACTGCATTTGTAATGGATAAAGTGTACAGTATACTATCAAGGCGAAATTCCCGCTCGTCACTTTGTACGAAGACTTCAATGACAGTAAGAAGTTTTTTAATGTAGCAACGTATGGCATAGATCTTATATAAAAGAATCCATACCTTTTTTTGTCGTTTCCTGCAACTCGCACCTTGAGGCGTACATTTGTCAGCAAACCAAATTGGAGATCCGTTTCACCCGGAGATATAAGGAGAAATAATGTATATATAACCTATTTGGTGGTTAATAATATAATGATAATAGTGTATATGTCAAAGTCTGTGAGAATATATTTTGTACTTACCATTGTTTTATGTAACTACTGCAAACTTAGGGTATTTCAGAGTAACTTTTAAGACAATTTACAAATATATTGTGTAAATTATTCAAAATATGAAAAAAATGTATGTATGTGGCAAGAAAACTGCAATGTACAAGCTATTCTGGCGAGCACTGTAACGGCATTTGTTTGTGTACAACAAGCATCATCTTAAATTACCATCACCAGGTGGGTGAAGTAAGTTAACGATAAAGTACTAGTAGTTAAGCGTCGTAAAATAAATCAAGTTTTTCCTTATTGAGATAATTTTGGAAGCAATTGTTTACAGTATAAAGTGAAGATTATCTTTGAATGTTAAATATTCAAATAACATGTACTGCTATCTTGTTTTTAATCAGCTGTATTTTCTTTAGCTTCTCAGCCATTGGTTACATAGGTTTTTCTAGCGTTGCATCAGATTTCAATGTAATGATAGATGTACAGTTCTCATTTGACGTATAAATTGCGGTTTGTATCGTTTAGAAGACGTGTCGGGTGTGAGCGACGTGTGGGAAAAGGCTTTGTGAGATAGCAATGGCCTGGGAGTGACACCGATGCTGCTTGAAAGTGAGCTTTTAGACTTGTATAATATAATAAAGGAACAGATAAATAACCCCGATCTACTTGATTTTTCGTTGTGATTTGCCTTAAACTTCGTGTTAAATTTATACGAGTATGCTTGTTTCGTAATCACATGCGGGGAAAGTTTATTTTTAACTACCAGCGGGTTCTGAAAAGTAATTGTTAATGATAAAATGGTCAAAGTAGAAACAATACTGTTCGATATTTAGACAATAAATCAATATCATCATTATCATCAGCCTTTAATAGTCCACTGCTGGACATAGGCCTCCCTCATACACCCCTATCCATTAGGGGGTTTCGGACCGTATCCCACCACGCTGGTCCAATGCGGTTGGTGTATGGATCGCCTTTTACATGCCCATCCAACGCATGGATCATCCTACTTTTCAGACAATTGGGTAATCGGCCCAAATTGTCCAAAGCAACTAGGAAACAACAATGAAAATTTGTTGAGTCCCCGCAGGATTCGAACCCACGACCTCCGGTTTCTAAAGAAAACGCCTATACCACTAGGCTACGGAGGCCTAAGTCAAAAATAAGAGGTGATTTTAGGTAGGTGTATATGTACGTAATAATTTCTTTAAAAAATGAAAAATTCTGAATATTGGAAAGCTCTGACGTTTTGGGTTATACTCCTCCTCCTAAGAATACAGCGCGGTGGATCCTATGCATGCACATATTCTCAAGTAAACTCTCGAATCCATGAGATAGTTCGCCTTTAAATCGGAGTAAAGTTCGAGCGATTCGCGGGCGTGTTGTTAAAGTTTCTGCTGAACAATAGGTTGCGAACCACACGCGTCAAATGAACGTTTGGACTCCTTTTTTAATCCATCCACAATGTCATTTTAATTAGACAATTGCGAATATACAATATTATGTTACTGTGATAATTAATGAATTTGATTGGCATGTTCAATCGAATGTTCTAAAAAAGCTACCTGCAGAGCAAGCAACAAGTATTTTGTGTTGAAGTAAACTTTTTAAATGAATTGATATTGAGTGATAATGTACCCTCTAGAAACACGTGGATCTGCTGACTATTACTAGTAATAACAGAATGTCGCTAAAGGAGTTTAAGTTAGAGCATCCGTTGAATTTAATTTAATAAATGACTAATTAGAGATTAAAAGCTTCTTTTTAGTCTAAATCAAAAATAATATTGATATCAAAAGAATACCTATTTTGGTTAAGATTATTCGAAAAATTAAAAAAAAGCGTCGAAGTAAATTAGTTATTTGATTTAGGTATTTAGCATTACCGTAGAGTTCTCTTATATATTAGAAAATGACATGATCTAAACCATATTTCAGAATAAAATTGTAAGGTTCAAAATTATCTTTAATATTTCAAACTTTTTTCGTAAATATCTTGAAATACTTAAAAAGCTTCAGAATTTATTTATTGAAAATTCCAAACATCCATTTTTCAATAACACCGCTTCGTGTGACTTAAGCATGAATAAGGCTTACGTTGTGGATTGTCTGAATAAAGATCGCAGATAAGGGATCGGGTGTAATCGGCGCATGAATCACCGGCAGCTGCTCTGGACCACAATAGATGCTCGGAGATAAATCTTTACACCTTTAAACTTCAGACGTTGGAATCCGACGCTTCCTTGCTTTTTGTGTGAAGATTATGTGGGTGTCTGCGAACACAAAGAACTTCCTAATCCTCGTAATCATCATCAATCACTTTTTAAAAGAGCGTCCCTCGTGTTAAATATTTTAGTTACTTCGATAATTACATTTATTGGATGTCAATGCTTCCTTGTGTACTGAGAACAAATTCTTCTATCGGAATGCTGTAAACCCGTTAGGTTGTTGAGGTCAGATATCAGTCACCCTGCGAAAGAACTGATAACTTGTAAAAAGGCAAGGAGTAGGAAAGACTTCGATTATTTTATTACTAACTCTACATTGTTTAAAAGTTTTAAGACGATAAGAGCCAAAAAGAAAACAAGATGATACAAAAAAGACCTACTTAGATTACGAATAATAAAAGTGTGAAGTCCAGAATAGTAGAGTATTCGGTTATAATACGTACGCTGGATATCTGTCGGTGTGAGGATTATATACAACGTGTGAGATTTGCGGCTTATAATAAAGACTTGGAGTCCACTTGTGTACAAGTCCCTCGTCTATTGCCCCTTGGAGGGTCCAGATACGGCGGTGGGCTACATTAATCCCTGACGTGATATGGATCTCATAGAAAACAGACCCTAGTGAGAATAAGGAAGTGTAGATATAATATGTACTTTATAGTGTTACTGTTTTGATGATTTTTTTGTATATTTTATAATAAAAGTTATGTGTGAATTATCTACATAAACGATCGCTTTCGTTGAAAGTCAATACTAATAGTTATCTATAAGTTAATTTAAACTTACATTAAGCATCATTCTCATACTAAATAAGTACCTTTTAAAGTCTTTATGCTGTTTTATGATATTCCATGAATATTTAATAATAAATCTCATTCTTGTACATTTTATTTTGACCAAAATCATAAATTTCGAGTTAATTATACGGCCACAAAGCGGCGAGACAATCTTCGCTCTTGGATTTTATTAAAAGTGGGAATTAATAACAGGGCCCTTGTGTGGGGTCTGCCTTTTATTATTCAACGTTATCGAGATAATTTCCTTTCTTGTAAGGATAAAATGATCTGAAGTCTATTATTAGGTGGATATGCAACATTATAGAATACTCCCTTCTGGATATCTATAATACTGTTATTAGCTTTAGACATTAAACTTCGTATCGATCTAATAAAAACCATCATCCTTCAGTATAAAATTAGATTTTAAGTTTTGAAGGAAGCTAGCTTGATAAATAATGTATATTAAGTATATTTGCTTATAAAATTACTAAATTACTATATATCTATTGTAAGATTTTTTCAAGATGAAATTGAATATTTGATATAGTTGGATCAGAGATATAGTCATAAAATTCTTTACCGATTACTTTAAGTATGTAAGTGTTTTAATAAATTTACCAATGCAGTTTAATAATTACTTATAAGTTAATATTAACACTTCATTTAATACAGCTATCTTGCTTCGTTATCATATTATCTAAGATACGATAAATAAACAGTATCTGTAAACTAGGTCTATCTGTCGTACCATATAATGTTTCAGAGAGCACCGTCTAAGCCGAGGGAGCGAGTGGCCCCCGTTGCGGTGGCGGCGTGTCGTCGCAGCCTCGCGGTTAACCGCTCCCACTCCAAATGCGATGACTTAATATTGCAAATACCGCGAACTCACTTTATGGCTTGCACTTAAAGCTATAATATATAAAAGCTGAGGACGTTATTGCTTATGCTAGTGGAATTGAGATGCTTCTAATCCGTGATATATTTAGATTTTCAGGAATCGATATTCGTGAAGCAAAAAGTATCTATGTTATGTTATGTGTCTAAGTGTCTATGTTACGTAGGGATAACAGAGCTTTCTCGTAGTGAAAGAACATTTCAAATCGGCACAATAGTTTTTAAGTTTTTTTTTAAACAAACAAACATACTAAAATACAATCTAGTAATCTTTACTCTTTGTAATATTAGTAGAGATAAGATTTTAGGCAATTAATATGGTTGCTGATTACTGATAGTGTTTTGTTTAACAGTAAATTTTAAAACGCCTAAAGCAGTTGAAAGTCCAACACAAATGCTTGTGCTTTTTACGAAGTGGGATATTTATCAAAACTTTCAAAAGTATCCCTCGCTCGTTATATCAAAATTAAAATAGACGGCATCAATTCGCTAATGGGCGTCGCATTTCCAGTCTGGGCCTCCGTGTCTGGGACGGGGCGTCATGTGAAACATGATTTAACGCTCGTAAAAAAATCAACGGCTCCCGGAACTAGTCGTAAAACACCCATTTGTAAGCTCATGATAGTGAGTATAATAGCTGTTTTAATTATAACACAGCTTTCAATATCTGGATAGTTGAAGTACAATATTACGCTGAAGGGATGAGTTGAAAGTGGATTAAAATGCGTTTCTATTAGGTTTGTGGTCATTAGGCAAATAAAATGGCCTTTCATCAGGGTATCACAAATCAACTCATAGATCTTTCAAAGTATGAATGCAGACGATAAAGTTTGTTGTGACCATCGCATTTTTATATTGCAATGTAATGCTACTGTATCCTTTAACCGGAACACGATATGTGTTATTGCCTTGTAGAAATATTTTCCACGGCGGTTAACCCCTACGAAATGAAGAAATGTATATCTTTCGTTATAGTATAATAATCTTTTTAAAAAAAACTATTTTAAATTAATTACCCAAGACATAATATTTGGACCATCTTGAATAATTAAAAAGCAATGCAATTCATTAAAAGTACTATTCTAAGCTAACAATATCTTTCTTATGATAAATACCAATTAAGGTGACGAATATTACGAGTTAATTTATTAATCTTTTTCAGTTCTCCATCGTCTTGTTACCCCTAATAAGACGTGTCAGTACTCGAGCGTATTATTTGGAAAGATTAATTAGCGTATTCCGAATGGATGTAAAATCTTCTTAACCATGAAATTAATGAGAGATTATGGGATGGGGACGCGGTGTATTGAAATTAATTTCTAGCGGCTTCGCGCATTCACGCTAGATGGCGTCTTCCGCTGTATTACTAACGAGACGCCGGGAGCAATCGAGGGGAGGAATTTTCATTCATATCTTGAATTGTGAACTGAGTGCGCTTCGTGTCTTTATTGCTTGCGGTTTTCTCGAATGTGCTTAAGCCCCGCAACTTGAAGTAGGATGAAAAATTAAACGTTCAAGTCATAATTGCTTTCGAGTAATATCAGCGCTAGAGAGCTGCATACCAGCCCAATAATAATCTTGGTTAGGTTACTAATGTTTTTAAAAGAAGCGATGAGCAGGCCGTTCACCTGATCATGCAATCACACAATTACAACCACATGCCACTTTGAGCCTGTGATAGTCCACTGCTGGACATGGCATAATGCGCGCCACCGCTTCCGATCTTCGGCTATTCTCATCCAGCCCACACCGCCCACTCTGCAAACGTCGTCACTCCATCCTGCCGCAGGGCGTCCTACACTACGTTTACCGAGACTCGGTTTCCACACTAGAACTTTACGACTCCAGCGGTCGTCAGTTCTACAGCTTATTTGACCAGCCTAATGTCACTTCGGAATATAAATGCATATTCATAATTTATAAAAAAAAATTGAATTTTTCACCTAACACAGCCCTACACAATACGCAAAGAATTGTGTAGATAACAAATCCGCATAAACACACTACACTTCGGCACCTGACCAATCAAAACAAACACGAGGGAGTTTCAAACGAGTCGGGTTCATGTTTCGTGAAGTGGGCATTCCTTGGGGACGTGTGGGGGATGAAGGTTATGAACTCGGCCCACGCCTTGGACTATTCGTCAAGGTAATGGGATGAAAAAGCTCAGGTTGGAGTTGACCTTTGCATTACCCAAGGGTTAGTAAACAGAATGATCTTTGCCACACCTTCCATGTACACATTGAAGAAATTCAAAATGTTCATGTGAAGGTTAGAATAAGGTTTAAAGTATGAATAATAAGTAAAGTTCTCGTATAAAGCAATAAAATTAGCATTGGCGTTATTTCCTTTCTTTAACACTTGTTTTTGAGTTAATTTATTTTAACCATATAGCTTTATAGCGTACTCATGACAGACTTTATCAAACAATAGAAAGTGTCGTAATTAGGAGAAACAATACACACATATAATCCGTAGTGTCATAATGCAAGTCGAATTAAGCAATCATTTGTTCTCGTTAGGAGGGCGGGCATTTCAACGCTCCGCTGCCAAAATACTGTCCGACTAATGAATTTATGTGCGAGCATTCGCGTTTCCTCGCACAGTAAACAAGGACTCAGTTAAGCCTGCCGGGGATTTGGAACGTGGTGACAGGGAATGCACTTGGTGTGCTGTGTAGAGATTGAGCTGGCTATGGACAATTGAGCGTACCACATACGTTTTCTAAACAGGTGCTATTTTATTCTTCAGAATAGATTAAAGCACCAACGTTAAACAAACCATTAACTTATTTTAACAACTTGAACAAAAAGAACTATAGTGATTTTTTACATGCGTCCATTGGATGGTCTTTACTAACTACTAACTAATTACGTTTTCACATAAAGATCTGGCTTCAGCATCATCATCATCAGCAGCCTTTGTCCGTCCACTACAGGACGTAGACCTTATTCAATGAAAGCCAAGATCTGGCAATAATAAGCAAATTATGTTCGCGACGATATTTCAATCGTGAAGTAATTGGATTTCGTATATTGAGTTCCCTTTGAACCTATCTATAAGTATGCAAATTACTCATGTGATATGATCGCCGGATAGTCATTACGAAATCATGGGTCGTGTGTTGACTTAATTGCTATTAAATGATTTATCGCCGACATTCGCACCGCAACTGCGTGTAACCTACAAATGAGCTAACAGCGTCGACGACCCGGCACGCGTAGTGGTTAGTACTCCAAAGGTGTGAGTTCGTATACCTCCATGGAAAATATTGTGTGATGATCATCGTGTTTATTTCGTGTCTGGGTGTTCGTATATATTTACAAAAGAAAAGTTAGTCTATGTATTTTTTGTTATTATATACGAAGGCAGACTACCTAATGTAGGTGGTCACCAACGCCAAAGGGCATCGGCAATACGAGGAATAGCAACCAACGCGCCGCCTACTGTGAGGCATACAAAGTTACATCTCGTTTACCCAGTAAATCGTTGGCTACGGTGCCCTTCAAACGGGAACTCGGTAGTGTTTTATACTTTTGTTTGTATCGCATAAATACGCACCGATTTGTCGCTGAACTAGTTTTCATATAACAGCTTGGCTTAATTTTAAATTAGATGATGTTATGTTTTTCTATTATTTGCATACGAAGGGAGACAACCAGTCGGGCTGATGGAAAGTGGTCATGAACGCTAATTGACGTGAGTACTGTTCCTGATGTACAACTCCTTAAAACGAAACCGATCGTCCATTAGTATTATTATATTGTGCACGTTATGAGTGATGGTTGAGCTCAGATGGATCTTGCAGCCGATTTTGGCACATGTATTGTCGGCGATTCAATTGACCTCGCAAACATTTGCTCGAACTGCGACGACCGCAGAGAATCGCTTACAATGTTTGCCAAATCCTTAGAATTGTTTGGCAAACCTGAGAAGATTAAACGCAAATATTAAAATATCTTTGTATAAGAATCTAGACAAGAGTAAATATTTCAATTCAAGATACAACCGTTTTAGCATTTACATATAATGATATTAGTAGTAACCTTAAATCTAATTTTGCCCACTTTTTGAATATTTTAAATAAGAACGTAACTAAACGAAGGCTGTGGATTTTGTTTCAAATAAAATAAAATAAGATCTCAACTAATAATTAAAAATATATTTCCTTTTAGAAAGGTCATTTAAAGTCCACTTTTGTGTAACGTTGGTTAGAAGTAAAGCTCGTTTTCAAATAATATTTCATTTTAATTTAAAATAAATACTTATTTTATCTGGTTTGAAAATCTTTGTATAAAATACACACAATGTCATGATTATACAACAACTAATACTCGTAACTATAGCAGCAGTTTTTACTGATGCTCTCTATACAGAGTCATAACTTAAACACATATCTAGATATATATACTTTAAAAAAACTGTTTATGAGATAATAATTGTACGTGAAAATGAAATTTCATTAAAATATTCAATTCATTTAAATATCGTAACACAATATATTAAGCTCCTTCTTTGATATGTTATTATCAAGATTTAATTTCCAAGTCGTTAGTTCTCTCATAATAATTACCACGGTCATAAGACATTCGCTTTGCTTGCAGGGTTACCAAGTTACTGATCCATACGACATGCGGGGAAAGCTTGTCTAATGATTATTAAAGGTAATTTATGACCCGATGTGCAGTCCACTTTTGTATACCGCCTCTTTGTGACGCTTGACCCTGTACACAACGGTATTAAACGCCTAATCTCTGATATAATGGCTTTACGTTTCCGAAAAGCTTAAAAGTAATATGGAATATATATTGAAATGTCCTAATAAAACATTTGAAGGATCATAATAAAACGATAAAGGAACAAAATATTCAATACTTACAAAACTTTAAATAAGTCATTTAATGGTATACAAACTTGCATTTCTCAAAAGTTTGTTCATAACGTAAGAATTTGGTGTTATTAAATTGTTAGAGTTGCCATCATCCGTCTAGATTTTCCATTGCCAACATCGTCAAAGGCCGCTGATTGCCGCTAAGGGATAAGCACTGCCATGTTTCCTTTCAACCCACACCCACATCATAATCTCTCCTTATAAAGCGCAAGACAGTATGCGATATCTCTATTTTCAATTTAATGGACCGTTTCAGCTGGGCGAATGGTAAAGTTATCAACTTTGTACGTATTTCTCGGTTCCACTATCTGCATATCAGAGTACTATCGACTTATTCACAAACTTTATCTATATTTTTTCTTGCTATCATAGGGTTATAGGTATGTTTGATAGGGTTTCCTTCGAATTCATGCGAAGCAACGGACTTTTGTATAAGACCGTGTATCGTAAACTTCTAATCAATAATCCAATAATCTACTTTATTGATAAATGTCTTCAAGAACTTGTTTATAGCCGCATAGTTTCAGCTTTACTAAGATCTACTGATAGACCTCTACTAAGGATTCATTAAATATCGTTATTATGACTATCGCCTCGTTGAAAACTCGTTGCTATTGATAAGAAATTCAAAATTACATCCTTTGAAAACTTTATAGCTCTGTTACATCAGTATTTATCGCCGCGTACTCTGTAATTATTCTACTGAGACTGCATTATCCTGATGACTGTGCGTCTCCTCATTAGAGGGACAGTGGTCAAGGCACAAAGGGGATAATAAAGACTAACCTGTGCATTGTTAAGTCATATTATATTTATAAATTATATGTATAAATGCGTTGTACTTACTTTTTTATATTTTATGTAACTGGTAATATGTAGTCAAGATTAAATATGTGTATAAGTATTTATACTTATTTTCTAATGAGAAGTCTAGACGTCCTATATGTCCTAAAAGCAACGGTTGTATCCTAACCCTAACAGCAAGTCCATATGTCAGATGCAGTCATTATAAAGACGTTGTGCAAACCACGCCCCAGCAATTACGCCTCTGTTTATGGAACCTGTATTATTTTTTAAACTACCAGGTGCCAGACGGCTGATTGTTTTATTTTCATCGCATAACAACAATTATTTGTACCAAGTCTATACTTTACTTTAGGTACAGAACAAGTGTTGTACAGAAAATAGTATAGTCACTACTACTTACGAAAATTCCTACTTATTTACAATATGATTTCAACCCTACCGACGATTTTTCTAAACGATAGCGATAAAGTCTGCCCTTAAAGTACACACTGTAGTGTTTTCTTATAAAAAAAATAAAGAAACATATTTGCAACTCTAACTGTTAATAAAATCAAATGCCGTTATCAATAACTTGATAATAGATGCACATAATATGTATAAGTTTACCAGTACGAATATAAGTAAAACAAATTTATAAAGCTACATATTTAATATTATTGGAATAATTATGAAGAGTGTGTTCATTACATTTGGAAATTTATTATATACACTTAACTTTAACAAGCAAGAGAAAGACCTATTAAATATAACGACTCGGTAAAAGTTATGTTTCTAGACACTTATATTCTTGTCTATAATTAAACTTTCTCACTAACGGGATTATAAAATGAACAAGTGGTTACTTGCCCATAATATACCATATTTGTTAAAAGATTTTGTAACTTATTCTAGCTTAGATTAGGTTAAAAAATCTTTTTTAAATTGCAAATTTTTGAATTTAACTCAACATTACGTTGTAATATTGATAAGAATTACGTGTGTTGACTTTCAGATAATGCCGACAAGAATAATATTTATCTACTTATATCTTTTTTATCACAAAGGCTTAGCACACAAAGTTCGCTTACAGTTCAAGGCTAAGTTGTTTAAAAATTACAAATATTATTCCTATTTTTATTCATTTTAACCTTAGCGAATTAAAATTCAATTATTCCTTATACAATTGACGCTCATTATTTTTTACGAACGTTATTCTACCACCGGTTACATATTTAAAAAATGTAATCTCTTTTTATCTGCCATTAATAATAAATTAAAAATTAACCTACTCTTCTATAAGTTATTGTCACCAAGGTTTATTAAAGTAAAAGTTTTTTTAAATGCGGCTTTCTTAATAGAACTAACTAAAGGAGAAACTTAAGATAATTAGCTATAGAGGCTAAACTATTTAGTAATGGAACGTACAAGCTCACACTTTACATATTAGCGTACCAAAAGTTTAGAGATAACACTTTTTGTTTTTCGTAGCTTCGGAACAGGAGACACATCAATATATGTCTTGGCAATCTCTTGCAAGTATCTGTTCTCGTATCAATGGCAATCATACGGCAGTCGGTGCCCCGAGGCGATCCTAGACGTCTGACAATTTGTCCTGAGGTATAACCCCACCCATTTCAATAGGATGATAGCAGTGGGAACGCTCACAGCGAAACACGTGCAACACTATTAAACCAGATTATTTTTGCAATATTTCATAGGGAGTCAAAAGGTAAATATTTGAAAATATCTGTTATCGATGGACAGATTCACAACAATCATAATATCGCTTATTGCGCGATAAGATAGGATGTTGGAATAGTTGAGTACTTGCCTTATATATTTGTTGGCAAAAAGTGTAATAGAGTAGTAAAATTATTAGCATTGATTTCATGAGCTAAAGTGCATAAAAGATACATTTAGATTTACACGGTTGTGGCAATATCATCTTTTTTTTCTAAAATCGTTATATTACATAACACATCTCTTATTTTTTACTCTTATTTACCTGCAAATTTAATAATGCGGTATCAGACATTCAGATGTAAAACCGGCGAATACCATTAGTCTTGACAATTGCGGGATGGATTAAAACATCTCCGGGCATACTGCGGCATTCTCACGTACGCTCCAGGATAATCACTAGCGAAGCGGCAGTGTACACCCCCTGCCACCTACCCCCCCGCCCCCTTTCCTGAGCACTGTCATATAAATCATTCTCCGTGGACAGGGCCGCTATCTGAAATGTTATTTCTTTTTCCTTTTACTCACGCGCCCATAAAAAGGTCAAACATGAATGCCCGGTTATCCAATTTTACCGGCGGGACATTACACAAAGATCCTTTATGTGTAATACGTCGGTAAAGATAAAGGTAAATTGGGTGTGCTGTACCTGTTATTTATTCGTGCGCATGCTATAGAACAACATGGTAGAGGGCAAATGTGTTATTTTTTAACGATTGCTTTGTAAAAAAATATATACTGTGTGTTTTGTCAAAGCTTGTTTATACAAGGCACGTTTTTAAGTAAGTACCGTTTTGGAATTAAAAAAAGACGTGCGTAAAGATATCGCAATAATTTTATTTTTACATGAAAGCCTGTACCTTAATCTACTTTTCTACATAATTTCCGTGAACATTGAGGAACTTGTCTCAATGTGGCACCAGTTTTGAATACCATCCTCATAAAATTCTGCGCCTGACTGGTTAACCACTGCATCACAAAATTTTAGACTTCGTTATCCTCGTTGTTTGGTACTTACATCAAAAACATGCCTCGTATATTATTATCATGAGTTCAAATCTTAATGTTAGTAAATAATACTGTTTTTAAAATAATAATAAATGAATTAATAGCGATTGCCCACGTTCTCATTCGCGTTTGTCTATATATTATATGTAACTGTCCACGGTTTAACTCTATAAAATTAATTAAATGTTTAAGTTACATCTCGTTAGATAAATTAGTTTTTGAATTTTAGTGTTCATCGTTGTGTATGCAGTATGTCCTTAGTACATTACTACATGATCCAATTAACCTTTCACAAAGCAGTCACTATTCTTTCATACAAGAAAAAGTTGTTATAATACCATTTATAAGAATATTCCAACAATACGGCACTCTGTGGCTTTTAATGGTGCCGGATTAGTGAGATTGTGCTGCAACGACATAATTTGAAACCCTGAAATATATTCTTATAATACATGTACATACGAGAACCTAGAGTATATAAATATTTCTGCTTCTAATATGTAATTTATAGAGTATAAAGCGCACTCGAGTTTGTATAAAAGCAACACCTTTTCAACAGTTAATTATTGACTTGGTCACGTGTCACGTTGCCATTATAACTAGTAGAGTGCTGGTGACAGACGTTAATGAAAGCAATAAGAATTGTCATGCATTTAGATTGGACCCCTACGGATCCCTCGGACGTAAGTCAGTCTCGGCCGAGGCGTGAACCCTGGATCGGGCAATAAAACTTAATTGAGACCTTGTCGCCGGAACGTTGTAATGACTCGGAACGCTTCCAGCCATGCCTCTTGTTTTATTTGTACGGTAAGCACAAGTCACGGTTATTAGATTTCTCGTGGACACGACGACTAGTTTTTGTTTCCTTTTCAACTATTTTCTAAGAGATGACATACTAATGAGGGTTTCTGAGTGATGGTGATTATTACCCACTACTTTTTTACTGGCGAGAATAAGCAACTTCTCTTTATCCTAGTTACCCACTATATTAAATAATCGCATGTTTTAGGTAAAAATTTAAATTAATTTATTTTTCGATTACTTATTTCATCCTCTCACTTATATGCATGCAGTGCAATAAACTTTAGCAAATCCCAACATTATGATGTATCTCAGTTTCTAGAATGTCTGAAACTCCTTTTATAAATAGAAAACTTGATAAATTCTCATTACTATCTAGACGCTTTAAACTCTTCTTTTTAGCCTACGCAACAAAAGCAATAAATTTCTGCCCTCTTCCCCTAAACGTTCTAATTATCTTTTATGCTTTATCTATAATATAAAACGAATGTACATAATTATAAATCTCAGTTTATTAATGAGAAATCCCTTACATTTGTATAGTAGATTATAAGTGAATACGTTGTTATAATAAACATTTTCTATTCATTTCTGTTATATTGTATCTTCATTGTAAAGTGTGGAGAGCTGGGATAAGGTGACGCGAGTTCCCGTTCCGACGCAATAGGCACTGCCTTGAGGGTGTGGCCACACTGACGGCGGTTCCACTGACAGATTATTGTTTTAGAGATGCATTATGTTTTTTAGTAGATACTTTTTATGTTGTAAAACAGTTCAATTAACAATGATATATAGTTTGTAAATAATTAAGGTCCCTAATGAAGCATATATGAGTTTTATAAACACTGATGAACCTTAATCACGTACTTTATAAAGACCTCTAGAGAACATTGAATATTTCAAGGTCACATAAAGTATAATTAGAGCATAAAAATTTTAATGAGTAATATTAATAATTCTAACTTCTTGTTTAGCAGTTTGATGAAGCCAATATATTAAATTTAACTACTAAAGAAAACATTATTTAACTTACATTTTAAAGACTGATATAAGTGACATGTGATTAAGATATGTACACTATCCGTTATTAGAATTAGTAAAACAGTTATTAACTTACAAGGCCTTGACAATACTTTGATTATTAATTTATTTACGTTATGCAAATTCCAGAGACTCAATCTTATTACAGTAACTTAACTTTGTAACTTAAATAATTGTGCTTAGTTACGACATTAAACTAATTCATTACCGACTATTTGTACTAATCAATTCTTATTCATAACTTCATAGTCATCTATATAGGAAAGCCTTAATCAGATAATAGTTATTTTCAATTAATTCATATTGTCTACCAGAAACGCACGTTTTGCTAAGTAATGTCCATCATTTTGCTGCAGTCTAACAGTATTAGCAGTTCATCAAATTTCATCAGCGGATCATAACAGTTTATTTATAAATCTTAACGAAGCTTAGCCTATAATTATAACGAGCTTGATCTGATTTAGTTCTGCTAGATACGTCATTCTGATGATTCCTCGTTGTAGAATAAAGCTTAAATGACCATATTTGGCTTATATAATATTATTTATGTCAAATTATAGAAATATATACGTACAAACCAGAATAATATCGTTAGACTTAGCTTAATATTTGTAAAGATAAGAGTTAAAATAATACATGCTATATTTTGCATTAAGACATTTAATATCTATTTGCATTTCAAACAAATAGTGTTTAGTCATAAGGTATTTCTTTAAACAATAATGATCTTATATGTTATATATTTATGTAACTAAGTAACATGGTACGTTAAGAAAGTTAGCAGCTGATGCGTCGTAAGATCTGGATCAAGTTAACAAATATGCTTGAATTAATATCAAGCGATGATACATGCAAGTTTCATTTTACATTTAAGGACAATACATGTTAGAATAATGGAGCGTAATTTATAATTGTTCTTAGGTCATTTTAGTAACCAAAGATAGTCAATTCCCTATTTCCAGACATAAGCAATTAGTACTAGTATCCTTTATTTGGTCAGTTGGTTTCCTGTCAAAACGTAATATTGTTGTTTCTTTTAACGCTCGCATTATTATGTTAAAAACCGGATTGCTGTTTAATCTTCCAAAAGTTTCTAACATCCAGCTCCAAAGGTCGACTGTAGAAATGATTTTAATTTTCGGCATTATATGTGCATAAAGTTTTAATATTTATTTATATATATATAGCTGATCAACGATTTAAAGTATCATGTTACAATTAGGAACTTTTAATATGTTGCATGCATTTAAGTGGTCATAAATCCAATGAACTAATTATTATAAATAATATGCCTTTTATTAACTTATTTAACATTTAATAGGAACAAAAGTTTCCATTTAAACAAAATAATAGTAATTATATTCCAGTAGGAGCATTTTCGTTCTACATCTTAAATATAGAGCAAGGTTGGATTACTTGGACCCAAGTAGTAGCCCCTAATATGCTTAGTCATCCTCCCACCCCCCACCTCTAACGCCCATCCCGGTTCAAACCCGAACCAACGGACATCGAATTATCGACATCTTAAGCCCCTAATTGAATTTATAATGTGGTGGTTTACGGAGTATTTAGAGCTCTAAGTCCAGTCCAACGGTCTATGGCAGGTCGTGGAAGACTTCAGAGTACGAAGCTCATGTCACTTTGATACAATACATCTTTATTCCTTGGTAAACTGAATGAAAAGGAAATCAAATGGACTCTCTAAAATTTATGTAGATGCATAGATTATAACATTTTTTCTGACTGCTAAAAGTAGGTTTCTGAAGTATATTTGTTGAACTAATAATCAAAGTTCCATCTTATTTTGTTTAAAAAGTGAACAATGATAAGATGCTAATCGAGTAACGTAAAAGTTTTAGTTTTGAATAACGTCCACTATTTATTCTGACATCCTCTTAACAATCATGAATTTAAATAAACGTATGATATAACCCACAGCAACGAAATAGCGTCATTAGTCCAGAATCCAATGAGCGACCATTTACTTATAATTACACCATAAGCACGTAAGTAATTTGTCATAGAAATATTAAATTATATTACATGGAAGACAACTTTAAGGGAATTTCATAAATATATCGCTAATCCTGCCGAGACTCCCTAAGAAGAACGCTCTTTCAATGTTCCGGAGTACATTGAAATTCAGCGAGTTATACATTTGGCCAAACAATGCTGAACTGATCCGGGCACGAGGATCCGGCCTAATCGAATAAGGCTGCAGTTGCAGTATGCTAAGATATTCATCAGCGCTCCGGTAATTGAGTTACAGTCGACATTAGCCTTATTGCAAGCGCTGTTTCGGTTTGCAACCAGCTCGGACAAGTTAACTGTTCAGACTGAAAAATTGGTTTTTAAATTTAAGAATAATAATATTTAAAGAAGTATACAGTCTTCGTATGACCGCGTGAACACAATTTGTAAGTAACAATCAATGTCAAAAACTATTAATTTTCAAATGACGAAATAACAAGATTTTAAATCATATTTTTTCATTTATCTGATATGCAAAATTTTGGTCCTACACTTACGATAATATAATAACAAAAATGTTGCCTGTTGAATAACGGTTAAAGTGATGCAATACTTAGTATACCAAGTTTCCCTAAAAAGATCATATGAATAGAAATCTAGCTTGGAAAGAAAATTGCTAAGTACTAACAAGTCAAGCTGTTCGTGAATCAGAAGGAACGAATCTGCTACATCAATAAGGGCTCTGCAATCGGGCTAATGGATCGGAGGGTGGATGAATAATAAAATTGTCCACTCCATGTAACACGAGGCATAGGCTGTTCTGTTATGGACGGAAACCGTGCTTTCCGCATTTTCTTTGAACCACATACATAACTGTTCGTGAAAATTATTACTTTATTCTACAAAATTAGCTTTACGATTTTCTTCTTCACAATTCAAATACAACTTTTGATGTGCGAATGTCTACACATCGAATTTTTAATATTTGAGTCTAATTTGATATAAATACCTTAGCACTATAAATCATGAAGCCAACGGAGAACTTGCACATGCAGAGTATAAATCATTCCATTTATCTTGATCCTTAATGCTTTACTTACAACTACGTACACAACTTTAATAAATGTTGACATGACTATCATTTTAATGAACAAACTTAATAACAATATTTTATTTGCAACGCAGTTCATTTAGCAAGGTTAAATGTAAAAATTAATTAAACAACTAGACTGAGCTAGCATACACCAATTGTTGTATTTAGTTTCTTTCTTATTTAATTTTAAGGTGTTGTTTTATGTATTACAATTATGTGCAACATGTTTCTATGTTGCACAACTGTTCACAGAATATTAATGCAATAAGCAGAATCTTTAAAATTTTCGGAGTTTGACAATAATACAAAGATTTAGCTTGATTTTAAGCATTCTATTCACTTCTATAACAAATTTTGGTATAATTAAAAACTTAAATTTTACAGTATTTGAAAATTCCTAAATTAATCTGTTAATAGATAACTACACGACCATACCTTGACTCTAATATATAATTCATAATAGTACCAACACTCAAAGTGAAAAGTAACTATTTGAGTAAAAATGTGTGGTCAATATCTACATTTTTAGTAGCAGAAGAAACCTACGTTGTTTGTTCATTATTTTAACATGGAATAAGTTCAATAATATATCAACGTTTGCTTATCATTGGCGAAACATTTAATATTTACACAAAGTAGTTAATGTTGATAGCTCTTTGAATTATATATAATAGATATACAAGTAAGCATTAACTATGTATTCGATTATTTTTAATTGAATTGTAAATTCAAAACTCGCGTAGACTTTGATACGCATGTGAAGCTGAAAGAGGTCTGAATAATTAATCGGACTTAACAAGGATTAAAACGTCTCGAGATTTGAAACATCAACTGAACGAATCTCTGCGACTAGCATCGGAGATCAAAGCGCATCTTTAAGGGGGTTAAGGTTTTATTCAATTTAACTTGCGAAGTAGGCTGAGTTGGTACGCGGTAGTTAATATAAATGGATTTTAGGGGTTTCCGAAGAGGCGCGTATTCAGTGTATGGTATGTCATCGAATTATCCATCTTTAATTAGATCTAGTTCTTAAATAAATGAATCAGTAATTTCTTTTGAATTTATTATCCAGTCGCCAGATTAAGTTTTATTACGTTTTTCATTGCTTAGATTTACGTGCATAGAAGACCTTGTTTAGATTGAGAGTACTTTACTGAATATGAAGACACTCTTATGCTAAGTTATGAATCATTATTTGCATGAAATTATAACAAACATTAACTAAAGAAAACGATTTTAAATAACTTTATAATTTATAATGAATTATTATAATCAATTCGAATTGAAGTCTATTCAACTTGGTTAACGTTCTTATTAATGCTTTCTCACCATCCAACAATGACATGTGTAAATTTCAAGTTTAGTAAGCAATGCTTATCCTGTCTTTGTCAAAACGTCTTATTGAAAGCTTAAAATTATGTAAATAGTATTACTTGTCCATTTATAGCACAAAGGCATTCTACTAAACCCCAGACATTGGTGTGAAACAGAAAAAAAAAACTGACAAAAGTAGTCACAAGGAGAGTCAATGGTACAAATCACAATGGGAACAAAATGTTACAGACAGACAGGAATGCCGACATTTGACACCTGTACTCGACGCAGTGCTTAAAGATGCCAATTTAGACTTTTATTTCACTGACATAAGGATTGTGTAATGGATACAATATCTAACATAACAAAGCGAGGTAGTTTGGTATTTTGTTAGTGGTATTAGCTATTCGCCCTATGCTGTGTCGAGACAATGTTTCGTATGTGCTTTGTCACTAACCATGGGTGTGCAACGGACTCTGTAAATATTAGCAGTCTCATACAAAATGCATTTCCATTTTGAAGGATCTAATGCCTAATCGTCCCAAACAGATTGCATTATATTGAAGTTCCCGTGTTAATAATAAACATTATGTTATTTAGCAGCTGTTTTTCTTCTTCTTAAAGTGCCATCTTCTATCGGAGATTAGCGATCATCTTTGCAATTCGTACTTTATCGACAGCCGCGTCTAATAAGAACGATACCCAACGCCGAACCATCTCGTGAGGTTTGACCAGCATGTTCTTAGAACTGCCTTCTTAAAGTCTTGAACTTTCATTGCTAATTAAAGCTGTTCATTAAAAATAAATAGAAAATGGTGCAGAATTCATAATTAAATTCAATTACTTTTAACAACTTAATATGAACGATGACTTGTTTTGCACATAAATGTATCCCATAATGGAGATATCAAAATTATTTTCTTACATAAAATATCTTTCCAATTTTAATTTTTTTTTATGAAAACAAACTTTTAACCTTTCTTATTATTTTACCTTCTGATCTTCACAAATCGAATAACAAAGAGAAATCTGCATTCCATCAACGGATTTTACCTTAACAATATATTTAAAGCCACTAATGTCCCATAACCAAGAAAACAATCATGCCATTTTTTAAAGCCCATCAAACGCATGGCGTAATTATCATCTCAGCAGGAGGAAGATCGGCTCATGTAGCTTAACCGACCAACAAACAATAAAAGCCTATATTGTTTGTTGGTTTTTTGATTAGCCACGCCTAGCCCATAAAAGAGCAGCGTTGGATGCAACAAGTTCGCTTGTCGCCCTGAGACATAGGACGTCTTGTTTACCCGGTAATTACAGTGCAGTGCTTGTTTTGCGGCAGAAAGGACATCGCAGTGCGGCTTTGCCTCTTAAATCTTTAGTAAAATATCGTCAAAATAACATTGTTCGGTTGTAGTTATTTGTGTTTATGTGAATACTACTTCTGCTTTAAAATAACGACTTTGCTTTTATTGGCATATATAGAAGCGATAAAATTCAAAACAACAAAAAATAAGTACTTAACCAAATAAAAATATAACGGCCTGCTGATTCCCAGGGCTAGTAATATCTTTCTGTCTACGTTTCTTACAGAGACTGCACTATAACTAAGGAAATGCTAGTGCCTGCTAATTAGAATAATAGGTCAGACGAAATTAAGAGCTAGTTGATATGATTGAATTAATAACAGTGAGTATCATCTCACGTTCAAATTGGCACTTGATTAGTCTCTGCTGACATATAGTCTTTTCATGAAGCCAAGCAGTCGATCCTCTAGCTAAAACTCAAACTGCTCTATGCTAACTTGTACGGAGCTTATCCGACTGGTTGAGTCGACTAGCATTCGTCTTTAAGTTGTTTTAATTCTAGCATTCGAAATTATGATAACGATACAGTTAATATTACTGAAGAGTCACTGATGGAAAACGTTTTATTGAAGGTAAAATCTTTATAAGGTTGAGAAAAATTAGTGAAATTTTTCTTGCGTTCACATATTTTCCGTTACGCGCCATCCTTTCTATCATTACATTCATAGTTATGCGCTATCTAGCTTTTTAATTTAACGAAATTGCTAAAGTCGCATATAAAATTTTACAATAATTACGCATATTTGAAAATTATTTATCTTCAGAATTGAATAGGGCTGAGTTTATGTTTATGTAACTGGATTTATAAAATATAATAGTCTATATTTTAATGCTAATATTTTCAGCTTAATTCGGCTCTTGAACATGTTACAATTAAAATGGTTTGTGAGTCTCTATTGTCGTTTTATTGTACTAATGTATATGAAATTCTTTATAGGTTTTTGAAAAATTTACTAGAATTTTAGTAAACTTTATGATTCATTATAACCAATATATAATAACGATATCAATGATATAAATTTATTATAATTAATAAATTCAATAATAATCTTTGTATAATACTTAAAAAGAAATAATTGTAGAATTTGTATTATATTTGTCTAATGATAATAAAAGCTTTTATAAACTTTATCTAATTTAAATACTTTGAAATTTCAAATTAGGTCTAAATTGCATAATATATATATTTTGAAAATAAAGTCATAAGAAGTTTCACTTTCTTCAGGTGTACACTATAATGCACTACTTTTTCTTTATTTTGACTAATTCACATTTTATCTCTAAAGATTATTAAAGCTATGTTATTATAATATTTAAAATCGATGGTAGTGTTTGCGTGAGCGTAATAAACATACGTTAATTCCTTTAACTTTCTCATTTATTATATTAGTAGGATGAATTAAAGAAACTCAATATTTCTCCTCAGATGACATACTATTAGGTGTATTTCGTTTTGCAGATAACATTTGGTGCGTGAAGCTTAACGGTCGGATGAACTGGAGGCTTGCATCCTCCTTTCGACGCAGCATTTCCAGTTAAAGATTCGCGGCACTCACAGTATTTGTACAATCAATGCTTTCCAATTCCGGAACGTTCTTTGCATTTCTTCTAGGGTTTATACTAGGTATTTTACGTTACATAAAAGATTTACAGGACATTATGTGACATTAACCCGCGCTGGACCAGCGTGGTCGGATACGGTACAAAAACCGTGTAAAGGAGAAGGCGTGCATCAGGGGAGGCCTATGTCCAGCAGTGGACTAACACAGGCTAACGATGATGATGATGATGATGATGATATGATGCCATTATAGGAATACTGTTTCTAAAAATAATTTGCTCGTCATTTGCCAAATGTGATAAGCATATTAACGAAAAAATATTAATTGTTGCGGTGGATTAGTTGGTATGTACACAAAAATTCTAAATTTTTAAAATTAAAGTGTTTCAACAGAGTGTATATAAAACTAACCTATAATACATTGAAAGTACCTACTCAAATAACATAAAACATAACATCATCTTCAGTGTTTCAGATGTATCCTTTATAATCATAAAACTTTACTTTTTATAACATCTTTCCTTTCCTTCTTTTCTTATTACCATGAAAGTAACTTGATGTGCTGCTAAATCGTACGCGTAACGGAAAATGTACAAATTTATTTTTCACGTTCAATCCAAACGGCGTAAACATGCGTAACGTAGTAATAACGGAACGTCACGAAAATATGTGGCAGCGAGCGGGGGAAAAATGTAAAGCTCGTTTGGTGCAGGTGTGTCGAATCTGATGGAGGACATGGCACCGGTCGGGAGGCCCCTCCGGCCCAAATTTATTCACTGCTCGATACCCATCGGCGTTTTATTGCTGCAAAGGTGTTGGTGAAGCCGCGAATTTACGCCTTTGCAACGTTCCGTGATCATTTTGTGTGGGAAAAGGTGTGTATGAAACAATTGTTTTACAAATTTTCGATTAAGAAATTATGACCATCTTATATCATTCTTGAAAATCAGCATTAAATGCTGAGTGGAACTAATGTTTTAATAAAATAACATATATATTGGTACTATTTATTAACTGTTGCTACATTTTACGCTTTCAACATCATCATTATAAACAGCCTTTAGCAGTCCACTGCTGGATATATGCCTTCTTTAATTAACGCCAAGGTTGCATCCATAAAAGACTTGCTCATAATTGGCACGCTGAGCAGGCGAATTGGCAACTGACTAGTGACACTGGTATTGCGGATCTGTCTTCTTTAAGTGTGTAAATGTGTACTTTTCTTCGAAATAAAGTTTATAACGTCGTCATCATAACTAAATTTACCGTATGATACCCCATTTCAGTTAAGACGCCATGTTTTTTTGGGAGCTTTTTCCCGCCAAAAGCGAGGCACCGCATTGGTGCGCGGTTGGTGCTCCCGAAATACACGTGTCTCGTGTCGCATTGTCGTAAATAAGCGCGGCACGCTGTCACCGTTGGGCGGCGGCGCGAGACATGCGCTGACGGCGGCCGAGGTGGGGTCACACTGTCAGCGGTCTTACACCGTAGTTAGTTTAAAATAATCTTGAGACACCTTTTGCTAGATGTTTAGTATGTACTCGGTGATCTCAGCTGATAATACAGAGTCTAGTTATTTTAGAATCTAGATATTGCAATGTTGTTTAGATTCTAAGGGTTTAAAGTTTGTTAGGAAATTGGAATTCAAAGAAATTTTTTATCGATACATATTATATCAAAGATCTCCTGTGGTTTTTCGAGTCAGTGTACTATCACTACATAGCATAAAACAAAGTTGCTTTCTCTATCCCTATATCCCTATGTATGCTTAAGTCTTTAAAACTACGCAACGGATTTTAATGCCGTTTTTTTAAAATAGATAGAGTGATGGAAGAAGAAGGTTTGTTTATTTACTCATGCATAATATTGTAGAGAAACGCTGATAAATTTATGTATTTTTCCATAGATTTTACAGATATCAGTACCTATTGCACCCGTGCGGTATTAACGAAACGAGAATACACAATCATGGCTGAAGTAAGCCACATCTTATGCACGGTAAAAATTTATAATTATTGTAAAGAGAGATATTTATTACAAGCTAACTCAGTACACTCGCACTCCGCCCCGCTGTTGCCACTAGTGACACATATGCCGCTTATTACAAGTGTGAAGTCGAGATTTCGCTATTTTTATTTCGTGAGTGCTCAGTGATACGCTTAAGCATGCTCACGGTGAAAGCTATTGGCCCCGTCGCTTGCATGGAGACGCCGGAAAGGAAGCAAAAAAACCTGAGAGCTTACGGACTTATGAAAAGTGGCTCGGTTTACGCGCGATCTCAGATGTGATTTACCGAATCTTTTTATAAGTTATAACTTTATTTGCTATGTATGCATTTTTAAAAATTATATTAGTATTAATCACCTCATTTAAAGAATTAGTAACGTTTTAACTTAACCGATTGCGAAAAATTTTGAGCGTTAATTCAGTAATTAATTGTTCGTAGCTTCAATAAGCTATTTCATAAATATTGTTAAACTAAATTCTTTATAAATATTTATTGTTTAATTTTGGTATCGAGAAATATTTTTTTTTTGGGATTTTCTTACCAATTACCAATTTTAGATATTAAAACTTGTTTTATTTAATCACAACTATTACTTCTTAATAAGGGCGTGTATCTAAATGTATGAACCGTTATATACATACTCTTCTATATATTTGCTTAAACATTCTATTAAATCACTGTATTTTTTATATGAATAGTTTGATACTAAAATGTGCTGTTTTTGCTTCGAAACACATAACTATAGCAACGGCTTTATTTTATTAATCTAAAAATAACTTTCCAGGAAACGGTTTTTATCAAATAAAGGTCATTGAATCTACAACTTACTTGGAAGCATACGTAATTTAGCAAAGACTAATTACTTCATTACAGTATAATATCCGTTCCACGTTAATCCCCCGCTTTCTATTTGCTTTAATCACTAATATTGCCATTCTATTGAGTCGCCAATTAATGTCGGCACCGAGGTCACGACTCAAGGAATTTATAATATGGAATCTGCGTATTTATCTCCAAGCGATTGCGAATAAATACATATATTACACTGGTTTACTGAGGCCATAATTAAATCCGACGTGACGCATTGCCTTAGCCGGGATTGAATAATTAAATATATGGGTGAAATGTAAACTAATGAAAAATATTAATGGCACCATTTGCTTTGGAATTAATTATAGCTAGAAAAGTGAACTTGGATGTTAAAAGGGTATCAGTGATTAACTTCGACAAGTTTTAAAGTGACTCTGTCGGAGAGTGTCGGTGTACCAACTTAGAATGAAAATAATAATTAAGCGACTTTTTCCTAGCATAATAAAGGAATTACGCTGGATAAACATCATTGAGTATTATTAAACAAATTTAGTTTCACATGCTCTCGACAACCGCAAGTATTCGTAAGAAGTGGCACTTCACGACGTGAGCATTGTATGACTCATCAGTTTATTCATTTTAAGACGATTTTAAATTTACATTTAAAAGACTACAAATTTTATCGCGAATTTCGTTCATAATATTTTCTTTCCGATCCTTTACAGTTTTCATAAGCAAAATTAAACCCGATCAAATTCATAATCTTTTAATAATAAATTTTAATAAAATTGGTTTAGTATTCGCATACATGCAATAAAAACTTCTAATTAGTATTATTTTGTTCTAACAGTTTGCAAATGTCGTTGTGTTCGTTTCATAAATTTAAATATATAGATCTAAATGTCATCTTTAAAATAATAACGCCCCTTGGGCTAATCGCTTTAATTTGTCACTTCTTCGTAGGCAAATTGACAGGCACTATGGCGCATCTGTCAAGGTGGCTTCGGAAATAGACGCGTGACACGTGGGCCCCTAAGATGTAGGGGGGTCGTGGTGGGGGGCGGGAAGAGCTCTTAAACGGCCCATTGAATGCGTTGACGTATGCAATTTCAGATCTCCACACAAAAAATAAGGATCTTGGAACAGTGATGTGCTTCTGATCTTCAGATTTATTTAAAGTTATGTTTATGTGACAATAGTTTGTTTATAAATGAACATTACCTTCATTTTTAAACAGAGGAAATTTTCAAGATGTTTCCAAATGGTAAATGACACTTATCGGACTAAACTTTAAATAAATATGGAATTAGATCCATATATCTATTACCTTTTAAATTTCTTCTATCCCACGTAAATTAAAAAAATGTATTCGTAAAATAATGTCAACTAACTTAAACCAATGATCGTGCATGTTTAAGCCATATCATATTATGAATGCCTTTAAAAACTTTTATTTCGACTACAAAATGGCAAAATCCCACGTAAAACTAACAATGTAGGTAGGTAGTGACAAAGCCGGCACACCACATCACTACAATTGGCTGAGTATGCGTCAAGTTTTTGTGAGCGTTCGAGTGTTATAAAAGGCCCTCTGGGGAGATTTAGCGACGGCCGGGATCGTGCTGTTTGGGCATTAATAAAGCTCGGGCCATCGGGCCTTTCATGTATCGGCATCTTAACGGGTGCGCCGATGGGGGACAGGCAGAGGAGGTGGGATCGCCATCTCGTCGAGTGGAAGCGCTTCCAAGGGAAGGTCATCGCAAGGGTGAATGTGCGAACGCTCGCTTTGTAATATGGATTCATCATAAATAGATAAAGCCGATTAGTGGGAAAAGAGATAGTGCAGTGTATATATTAGTTTAGTGGATTATACGTTATTGAGTTATAATACTGATTGCAAAAGATATTAATTATAAAATATTCACAAATATTTTTAAATGCCATATTAATAATTTAAACGTCCGAACTTATCAGATTAGTTTTATTAAAAGTATATTTTTTACAATCATAAACAGAAAAGTATGTATATTAATAAGCTTAAAGCCTTCGTGGTCTAGTGGTATTGGCTCTTGCTTTATAAACCAGAGATCGTGGATTCGAATCCTGCGGGGAAACAACTTTGTGTTGTCATTGTTTTCTGGTTGGTTAGGCAATTTGGGCCGATCACCCAATTGTCTGAAAAGTGAGATCCATGCGTAAAGTCGGTCCACCAACCAACCCGCACTCGACTCGCGTGGTGGTGGGGTCCAAAAAACCTCCTAATAGAGAAAGCGTGCATTAGGGAGGCCTACAGGCTGCTGATGATGGTGATTTAGGCTCTTTTTATATTTTTTCTTTTAAGCTATTAGATAATTAAATAGTCTCAATACCAAGTAGATGACAGAAGTAAAATGTGCGCGGGAACTAGAGTTAACAAGCGTTGCGAGCAACTTTTTGTCTGTACAATTTGCTAATAGAATTCCAATTGGAATGATGGTGCTTGCAAAAATACGTTGAGTGAACAAAAACACCGGTTACCTAAGTGGGCTTGACATATTTCGCGGTCGCAGACAACTAGCGAGACATTCCTTTGTTTCTGGGGACGTTGTGTCCACTTGGCGCAATTTTCCCAGTTTAATCTTATTTTTTGGTATTAAGTTATTAATTATTTTTAAAATCCATGTTTAATCGAAGTTATGTGTATGATTATGAGCCATTAAAACTTATGTGTATGAATATATACACTAATATACAATGTCGTTACGATAAAAATAGATGAGTGACCGTTTCATTTATGAGCATAGTTTAATTTTACGTTAATTAATTAAGTCGACGACTAGGTATTATTATATGATAACGTCGCGTCAATAAATAATACATATCTATATATATCGCTTAAACATTAAAATTGCAGATAAATTCTCTCCTAACCTGATTTCTAAGTAAATCTGTAGAGATTGTTCGTGTACATTGAATATTTAAACATATGTATATTTATACGTAACGTATATTTTAACGATAATAACACCACCTTTAGTAGAAAATGTAATAATAATAAATTTTATGTTGTGGCAAAAATTTTACATCCATCATCAAAATATTGTTTGTTTTTTTGCCCACCCTGGATGATTTTTTACGACCCATAAAACAATATGGTCTCTTTCCTACAAAAATGACAATTTATCAAAATCAAAATTCCTTTTTGTACTAAAAAATTGTAGTGCAAAGCATCTTCTTCTTACGAGGGCGATATACCAAGCTTTCCATTATGAGAAGACCGCAACGGTCACAGTGTCCTGAACAAAAACATTCAATACACAGATGGGAAGTTATGAGTCGAAATCCATTCCCACTGTCTCACAAGACCCATTCTCATTGAACAAGTTTCGAAGTGAAACGCTTTTTATTGGTCTCGAGGCGGACTTTTAAAACGATATTTATTTCAAGAACAATCGTAAACTTGGAAAAATTTAATAATGCACAGCATTTTAAGAATGAAAATTTAAGAAGCTAACGAGTATTATAAAGTTAAAAGAGCCGAAGACCGGAAGCGGTGGCGTGCATTAAGGAGGCCTATGTCCAGCAGTGGACTTACACAGGCTGGTGATGATGATGATGATGAAAGTTAAAATATTTATAAGGTAAGATAACAAAAGTAATTTAACGCTACAAGATTATAAAACAACACGTAGAAAGAATGTAAAAAATTTTGTACGGTAATAGAAAGGATCGTATAAATTTTACTACACGATATAAAATTATGAACATCATAAAACGCTACATAAAACAAAATAGATTTTTCCGTGATCTGATATTTTTAGTGCATTAACTTGTTGTTTACAACTGCGTTTTTGTTTGTCTTTTTTTTTAAAATTCAAATTTAAGCTCTGTCGAGCATTTATATCTACCACCGGTTCGGAATTTTAGACCTGTCCAGGGGAGAGCCGGCAAAAAACTTTGCGGTCGTAATTATTTAAATATATTAAAGCAATATATTACAATCATCTATATTAATTTCAGCAATTGCCAGGGGATATGCCATGATGCCATGCAGGCATCATTACCCATACTAATGTTATAAATGCGAAGGTAATTCTATCCGTTTTTACTATCGAAACCAATAAACCGATTTCGATGAAATTTGGTGCATACTCAGAAAACATTTCCAAATAGGACATAGGCTATCAATTATTGGGATAAAAGTCGTTGAAAGGGTTGTAATAGTGTATGAAAGTTTATATGGAAATAATCACTGTTGGCAATAAAACGATGAAATTTCGTTTCGGGTACCCGAAACGAGTCAGAAATGGGTATTTTATAGCAACTTTGTAGTTTCAAATTGTTCAGGGATAAATTTGGGGTTGAAATGGAGAAAAAAGTCAATATAGTAATTCATCATCGTCGAAGCAAAAGCCATAAACCTTTGTGTTAATGATAGGCACATATAATAAAACACCTCATTTATATTATATTATACAGTATAATTCAATACATCTGCGGACATTTCTCCTATTCCCAGCGGACGAAGTCGAGGGTAACAGCTAGTTATAAATAATCTTGATCCTCAATCAACCAGAAAAATAGACTTTTAAATCAACGTTTCGTTCAATTAAACAACATTAGACTACAGTATTTATTGGATCTGTGGGGCGAGAGTGCACTGCGATGGTCATAAATTAAGTTGACAGCAATTCATCGAATCATTAAACGCTAGTGCAGTTTAGATATATCGAGTCGGTGTGCAAATATTGTTCTACTAACTCTTGGAGCGTTGCACTGTCTGTGCGCGGGCAAATGTTTGCTTTGGCACATCCCATAGACGCCATTTCTGACACGGCGTTCGCAAACGTGATTTCGCGTGAGGATTTATTGTTTTCAGGATTGCGGTACTTGCGCTTCTCCTGAATAATTCATCCGTCCCGAATGCAACTCATTATGAACATTACGCTGTACGTACAGCAGTTTGACGCTCACTCTTCAAATTAAAAGTTTGAGTGTTCTCTTCAAATTATAAGTTTAATTATACGTCAAAGTACAGTTGGGCCGTTTTGGGATACGTTGCGACGTACCGATTCACGTACTCATTCCTAATATAATATTGCCACGAGATAATATTGGTTTTGGTTTTTTTTTATTCTTGTCAATCAGTTTATTTTTCAAAAAGTGCCGTTCATGTTTAACAAAAGATAAATTAAACTTACGCAATATCTGTCAAAAAAACATAAGTTTACAAATAATATGTATATATAGTTTTAATATTAAAATAATTTTCTTTTAATGTCATTGAATATTATGTTTAAAAAAACTAAAATTGATATAAAAGCAAAACCAAGCGTAATTCCAATTCCATATAATTATACATAAAAAATATGTCAGTCAGTAGAATACTTATTAAAATATTAAAATTCTTACAAAAAGTAACAAAGAATGATTGGAAAGTCTCATTTAATATGAAAAGTCGTCGCTCAAAGCTATCCATTTCGCCCTCCATCAAACCGCGAATGAACGCAACGGCTGCTTATTCTTCTTGCTGCGAACGCTTCGCTGTCAACTTGTCATATACGAGTGGCGATTACATGCAACTGTTGAATATTGAACCAACACGACAGAGCGCAGTACACATTTGAATTAATAAATACGAGATGGACCTGCTTGCAATGTAGTCCCGGCCTTTACTACTTTACGTGATTTCTTGTTAACACTCCTACAGAATGTTAGATGCAATCGATTTTTATGTTACTTGTTTTAGCATTTTTCTTCATAAATATGAATTTTTATACAATTCGAGTTCTCTTTTAAAAAAATTATTATATCTTTCAAATCAGTTTTTTAAATTTAGTTTTAGATACTTGAGAAAGATGCATAAAAAAAAATTATAATCCAACGTTTATATACAAGTAAGAGAATAAAAAGGATATTTATACGAGTCATTATTTGATAAACTTAAAGTATTCTCTCATCGTATTCATTATAAGAGAAAATACCGAAGAAGAATCATTTTGATGATAAATAAAGCTATAACTGGAACATCATTGAGGCATTTGCAACATGTTGAAAACTTTAACATCACAGATTACAACTAGTGTTCTAGTTAAGAAGTTGCCGCAAAATGGAACAGCTGTTGTATAAGCAGACAGTCGGCGGTTTTTGTCATTCTCCCAACGGATAAGATGTCGATTAGAGTAACTTTTCTCATGTCAAGAATATTATAGTAAATAGGTTTACAGTTACCTACATTGTTTACCTAATTGTATTGCATATTTAGCGTGGGTTAGACATTATATTAAATCATAATACCTTTCAAATAACGTTTTAAAATAAGACTACTTTAGATGATAGTAATATTCGCAAATTATTTATATAACTTTGTCCTTCTCTGTAGGTTTTACTAGTGCAATAATCGTTTTCCTTATGATAACATTTTGAATAAATAAGAAGGAATTTATAATTTATATCATCAGAAGATTATAAGAGAGGTAACGTTTAAACTCTTCTTAAAACCCCTTATCTTAACTTCATAACTATTTCATTTTAAAAACATGGTTGTTCTTTTTCTAGCCAATGCAAAGCATCAAGATTTTCTGCATTACAAAACAAGATTCCGTCACTATCTTAGTCGGAATGACCACGGCGGTCTTCGGCTGCATGCGATGCAAAATGTAATCGGGTCGGGGCGAGCAATAACGGCCCCTGTCCCGCCAGTCCCGGGCGTCCCCCGGGATCGGTCCCCACTCCGTGATCAGAATTTTATCGCTTCATATTTCGCTCAGGATGCAAACGGCGGCACACGCAGCGTGATCCTGGCTACACAAGTCCCTAACAACTTTTTGCATGCTTTTTTCTACATTTTTTTATTTCATGTAGCGTAAATCTGATCTGTGTATGTATATCTGGCTGGGTTTACAATTTTAATGAAAATATAACAAACATAGGGAAAATTTTGTGTACTATTATGTTGATAAAGATATAGCTATCTCTAGTAATGACCTCTTTCCATACTATAAGCTAAAATTTACTAATAACAATTTGGATTATATTTAAAAAACCAAATTTTTTATTTCTCATCATTGTAAAAAAATAAATTAAATATCAATAAAACTGTGGACTAAAATTCAGTGAGTTCAATTCTGTACCGAACTTTGTCCAAGAAGGAATCATTCTCATCATGAATTGATTACGTTAGTAGCATTAAGTTATTTTCGCAAGGAGCAATCCGTTACACAAAAGTAGATGGCACCAAATTCGGGTCACGGCAATTGAGAGTTATAAAAAGAGTTCTCTTTGTTTCTCGTCCTCCGCGGGCCTCTCCGCTGCGGCTCGCCTGGACGAATCGTTTTCCGATAGTATTTTATGTGTAAAGGACAATAATGCCATGTTCGAGAGGCAATTCAAAGTTACGCCTTTATGCGACTTGCTGATTATGGGGAGTATTCTTTAATATTTTCCTCTCGTTACCATGGAAACGGGCAAGGGGCGGGGAACCTTGTCAAATGAATAATACGAAACCTTACTCGTGTGTATGTCATATGTGAAGAATGAAGCATGGAAAAAATCAAAGAACTGAGATATTTGAAATTAGATTCATTCATGAATTTTACGTCTTTGTCATTTGTTTTTGCATACACGACAATATATTGTAGCATGATATTAAAGAAGTAAATCGGATGTAAACAACGCAGAACCAATGCACACTTGAGTTGCGTTTCCCTCCACTAGAGTCGTGGGGACCATTAAAGCGGTTTCCTGGACGTTAATATTTGTGAGCGAGCGTTCCCACCGATGCCCGATGTGGGGTGGCGTGTAATTGTCAGGAAATCGGTGTCTATCTGCCGGGAGCGCTGCGCACCGCCGTTTCCTATTAATAGGAATGTGTGAAGTGTTGCCTACTATATATATAAATTCAACGAGTCCTACTGTCTGATTTATTGCTGAGCTGAGCCGAGATTTATGTAAAATTACTTCCTTTTAACAACGTGTTACTTTAGTTTTCGCATAAGATTTAATTTTCTATTCTTATTAATTTTAAAATAATAGTTCATAATCAAATTTATCACCAAGATTTAAATTGTTTGCATATAAATTATAATAATTTCTAAATATTCCGCTGCATAATGGAACTTGTGTCTTTTAATACTCGTGACATTGGACACTTTATCGTGGATCATAAAAAGCTAATTAAACTCGGTCCAATGATATCGGTCTCCAGATTATTCTCATCTCGCGTTGCTTGTGCATCTACAGATAGCTTCACTGCAGTTGTGACTTTAACAGCGCTCGAGAATTGATAGCGGGGAAGGGTTACTGCGTTTTTATTGTCCGTTACCGCCGACTCGACTTCCACAGGCGATTCTAATACCATACGATTGACATTTATCGCGTTACGCCGTAAACATCGACCATTTAATGCTCATTCCGTTGGTACTTAGCTGTTTGTTTCTGAAACTACTGGTGCTTCGCGTTTAACTGCACCGTTTAGGTCTCTCGCGCGAACACTCGAGTTTGTTCTATTTCCCTTTCGGTTTACGATATTCATTGTTTTGCCTTAATGGGAACAATGCCGGCTTAACCGCGGTCAAGATGGCCTGCTTATGTGTGTTTAATTATTATGACTGTGTTCTTCCGGGTAAAACTTTTGTTATAATTAAAAAACTGTCTTATACTTTTAAGGTTTTATGACAGTATGTCTGTTATATGCAAGTTGATTATTCATATTGTAACTTTAGTATAAGCAACTACTCAGATAAGGGTACCAAATGTTGTTGAGATGAAGCAAATTTTCGTCCCCCCGAATGTCCACACCTAATATTATAGAGTCCGTGTAAATTAACCGGCGCGTAAAGTTAGATGGGCCGTCAAATCAGGGCTAATTAAGATCCCCAACATAAAAGCATCGCAAACGGGACTTTACCCCAAGCTGCAGTTCTCGGGTTCCGCAAGGGTCCGAAACTATCGATTGGTCCCCGATGGGGAAGCACCCCTCGGAATAACACGTCTTTGAACTTTTACGAGGCGCTTTGACGTGGGTAAATACTTTCGTTGGTGTCCTTGTAATTGTAACGGATCTCAGTAAGGACCCATTTTTAATGAACCAAACTGTTTAAAAGAGTAGCTGCTTATTCAAAAAATTATTATATCATATTAAAATCACTACATAGTATAAAACAAAGTCGCTTTCTCTGACCCTGCATCCCTATGTATGCTTAACTCTTTCAAAATACGCAACTGGTTTTGATGTGTTTTTTTAATAGATAGAGTGATTGAGCAGAAAGGTTTATATGTATAACACATGCCTAATATTATTTATATATTTTCGGCGGGTCGTTAGTTATTTTATATATATTATATTGTTGTTGATATTAGTAACATTTCAAATTAAATTAATTTTTTTTTATAATTAATAAGTTTCAACATTTTCTCCAAACAGATGCTGCGATATCATTTATATATTTTGTCGCTTCTTCGTGACAAACTTCTAAATCCGTCCATTTGATGATATAGCACAGACGAGCTTAAAAAAGTCGATAAATAACTCTTGAGTCGAAGCATGTTTTGTTTGCTTTGGACTGCAATGCGGTGCTTGCCACAATGGCGCGGCGGTCGAAAGTTTTTGCAGTCCACCCGACTTCGCCTCTCGAAGGGAAATTGCCCTAATTGAAACTTTTACTACACAATAATACTTGCATCATCTATCTGTATACCTAACAGATATTGCATAAAGTGTATGATTAATCTCAGTAAAAACTTAGAAGACCTAAAGCGAACGGAAACATTGTTATGAATTGCATTACTTTTAAATTTGCGACTTACACTCATTTACGAAAAAAGGTTCTTGTTCCAGAGTCACTTTTTAGATGCTATTGTAGCTGAATAAATATTAATAAAGATATCTAGATGCAAAACCTCGTTCTGATTTTAAAAAAAACTTATTTAAAAAAAAAACAGGAAGAATCGAATCTTAAAATTATTTTCTAAATTCTTGAGATAGATTAGGAACTCGATTATTTAAAGACACAGTAGATCTCTATGAACTATCTAACATGAGCCTATTAATCAATCTTAACCATAGATTATCTTACTTTTGAAGCAAACGTGTATTCATCTCCTAACTAGTTATGAAACATCTAAAGCACAAATTTGCTAAACGGCAAGACGTCATGTTCTTTATGACTTTTTTTTTTTTACGCATAGCAGGCTAGACGACAGTCGGCCACCTGATGAAGTGGTCACGACACATAGACATGGCAATACCAGTGTATCCAACGCTGCCTACCGTGAGACATTGATGTTAAGTTCGTTGTACCCAGTAAATACGCTTTAGGTGCCTTCAATCGGAACACGAGTGTTCACACTCTGCTTCGGGCGAGAAATAGCACGGGTGGACGCCTTCAGCGGTCTCCTGTAAACAGGGACCTACACGGTGACTGGAAGATATAATCTACTATACTTTACGGAATTTAAGCAACTTTATGAACTTTCGATCGCCTGCTTATTCATATCAAATACATCAATTTCTTGTATAAGTTGGCGTTTAACTATTTCCCTAATTAAAGTTTTGTACGCGCATTGTTTAGGAAGCGGTCATCGGTGCGGGTGCGCGCGTTTATTGGGCGATAAATTACGACGAGTGGCGCTTTTTATCTGTTCGGGCGATAGCCGATGGGATCGTAAACGTCCATACGTGCCTTAAGTAACGAGATTGGGCCCCAATGCCCCGCTTTATGGAACTCTATCGATCTTGCTGAAAATTCGAAGTAATCTTGTACGCATTTTGAAGCTTATAGCGATCTACAGAGGAATGAATATAAAAGAAGATAATAGTTTAACATTGGTGTAGGAAATTAAAATGATTATTTATTTTATTCATTTTTATCGAGAACTACATGAATAAATCTAGAACAAGCTTTTACTATCGACTAAGAAATTAATATAGTCAATTTAGTAATGACGTCGTACTACCTCATAGATTCTCTGATTAAAGTAAAATTACCGAGAAAAGGGTAAAAATCAGATTTATTACAGATCATATTTCACCACAGAATTAATTCAATTTCGCTTCAGAAGGTTGTAAATATCTTCAGCACTGCTCCTTTTAAAATACCGCGAAGTATAAATCAATTTCGCTCATGTTAGCCGACGCTTATTAATTTTATTGGAAGCGAGTGTAATTGGACGTTTCGATGTTCGTAAATAATAAATTGAATCGGCCATTACACGAACACACGATGGAATTTAATGCCAGAACGCGTGGACTAGTACTTCATTATATACAATACGAGATAATCTGATTAGGATCGGTGATTTAATTGCAAAACCAAAGTATTAACATGGCTTTTTTCACGTTTAGGTTGTTTTATTTACAGTTAGACTTTTCTAGCAATCAAATAAGATATAAAAAACTGTAACTAAAAAATATCAGTTGTACTAGCAGTACTCGTATGAAATAACGGCAGGGACGTAAACTAATAAGTAAAATTGTGTATATTATAATAATGTAATAATTATAAGTATGATATTAGTCCTTACATATATTTTTAATAACTCTGCACTATTTAAAGGCTTAAATTTAGTAAAGAAGATTTTTATTGTCAAAATCACTGGCAGTTCCTGCTTAAAGTTACAATCACAACTTTAAAATTTAGTCCATTGGGTAAAGTTGAAATACAGGTCATGTAATATCATAAATTTCATGATTATGACGATCGATTATCCGACATTCTTTATCAGCATGCGTCGCATGCTTTCTCATTATCGCGCATGCTTGCGCATCCTCATGCATGCTTGCAACTGGGTGCATTCAAACGTACCGCAGATTCGGCTCAGTGCCAACTGAACGAATTATGACATATTACGGGAACAAATTAAGCTATGTATACTAAATGTGTGGAGTGAATTAACAATTGAGGCAAAAAACTAACGACATTATATCTATCAAGTTTAAGATAAATCTTTTTCAATATTTAAAAAAGTGTAAGCGAACAGAAATATTGTTACCTAAATAACGCTTTCTCACTTTAGATATAAAAAAATAGAGTAATATAAAAGAATCATATTGGATTATTGACTCAGATATCAAAAGTTTTTCTAAATCCTGTAATTGTAGTGGGTAGGTCTCCGTTTACAGGGAACCGTCTGGTGCCGTCGCAGTGCCTCTTTCTGCCGCAAAGCAGAAGGGTAAAAACACTACTGCGTTCTAGTTTAAATGGGCACCGTAACCAGCGTATTTACTGGGTAAACCTGACCTAATCTTATGTCGCACTGTAGGCAGCGCTTTGGTGATAACACCGGTATTGCCAATGTTTATGGGCGTCGACGAATACTTTCCATTAGGTGGCCAGACTGTTTGTCTGCCTACGTGGTCAATAAAAAAAACATTTTTCTCAGTAACTAACGGCTTTGCACTAGATTTTAAACCAATCTTTATTCATAGAGAATTAAAACATAACGTGATTGGTGTGTTCAAATAAAAGCATTGATTATGTCCACGATGAGTCGGACAACTGATCAGGTACCAGGCAGTAAATACTTGTCCGTATTGTATGACATTTAACACTTCGATAATTTACGTTGGGAATGAAACCGAGCAATAAACGCAGCTGATTAAAGTTGTTAAACGTTCAGACGATACCTTCAACAAAAGCTAAGCTATACTATATTTCAAGAAAGAAGACAAACTATGAACGCTACTTGCTTTGCTTTTAAAAACTACAGACTTTTGGTTTTTTTAAGAAGCACAAACTATCGATTTGCGGACAACTATTAAAAAAGGTGCAAAGTTTATCGTTCTGTTTCTATTAGTGGAAACTTTTATCTCAGGTAGTAGAAAGATAGTAGTCATCATCAGCCTGTGTTAGTCCACTGCTGGTCATAGGCTCCCTTAATGCACGCCTCCTCTATCAGGGGGTTTTTGGACCGTACCCACCATGCTGGTCCAATGTAGGTTAGTGGGTGGACCGACTTTTCAGATGCCCATCCGACGCATGGATCATCTTACTTTTCAGACAATTGGGTGATAGGTCCAAATTTCCCTAACCAACTAGGCAACAACAATAAAAATTTGTTGAGTCCCCGCAGGATTTGAACCCACGACGGTTTCTAAAGCGTACTCCCTTACCACTAGGCTACGGAGGCAGTAAGGAAAATAGTAGTACTTATGCCTTATATGTTCATTTTAATCCTAAACCTCTTAGTGGCAACGTGTAAACTCAAATGTTGTATATTGGTATATCGCGTCACTTTCAGTGGTGTCGTAGTGTTATTTTAGTACAGCGTTATAAAACCGAATCATACTAATAAACGGCACCATCAAGGCGGACCTTCGATGCACTCGAATAAAACTTTATTAGCTGTAAATGAAATCTCTCAAATGATAAACGCACCGTCCTCGCGACTTCTCGACCTCCGCTAGAAAGCACATTATTATATTGTGGTTTATTTTGATTTCATAAACAAAAATTTATGCATTAAACTTACTTAATTAAATTACGCTATGAATACTTTTATATTTTCAAATTTATTAATAACAACACCATTAATTAAATGCGACAAAATCTCTAATATGTGAATTTTGTTAGGTTTACTTGTTTAGTTGGTTGTAGGGGACATTAAATGTTCTTTAGGTAAGAGATAAAGTCGTAGCACTTTGATAAAGTTTCATAGTTATTGATTATCACTTAATAACCCTCTAATAGATACTACATGATGCAGATACAAGTGGATTTTCAGGTTTAATATGTAATTAATAAAGCAAATAGAAAGCGCTGAGTAGTTCGCGAGCGTTGTTGCGAGTTCAGTTGCGAGGTTGATCACAAATTCCCAGTTGTCAACGCTTATTTAGACTCATGCATATTAATCAGTTGGCTAATTTGTAAGCCGCGAGTATCGCTGCCGGTGCCATAAATTAATTACCGCGGAGGCAATTAGGTGATTTGTAGATTCGATTGCGTTTAGCGTCGGACCACGGGCACTGATGGTGTAAAAGCTGGTTTGAAACTAGCAAATAATTTATTTCACCTGCATTGTGCAGGCGCATCTAACGTTGAAAGGAATTATGTTAATTATTGGAGGTTTACCTTTGTGAACTATCTATAAAGCCATTATTTCTATAAACTAAAACCTGTCTGTTAACTTTTAAAATAGAGAGTGAAAGGGCGAGCAAAACGGTAACCTCATCTGAAACCACAATACATCTCGCTAAACTGAGACATGGAATGTTATCTATCGGTTACGAATGATTATTCTAGCCGCATTACACATTTAACTGAACCACAGTAAATTACCCAAATAACTATTTACCCAGATATTTTTAAAAAAGATATAGGACAATTTAAAATATTTGATAAAACATTCATTGTTATAATTGTATATCAAAATAATTCTAAACGCTTCCAAGGTTATGAAAGTAACATTATTAAGGAAATAGATTTAGCGTTATATGTGTCTTTATAACCACATTTTGGACGATTTTTTTATTAAATCTGAAACATAGCACAAATTATATAAAAGTGTCTGATGATACCAAAATTCTTGTGAAGTTTTCACCATATCATATAATTTTAGTTGTGTATTTTAACCGCTGAATAAATTCTCTAACTTTTGCAAAAGTTTAACTTAACAACTCGAATGATGTTTAGGTTCATACACCAAACTCGTCTGGTAAGTTGGGCGCTAAATAAAAATAAAATTTAGTTATTCCAATTATTGTTTTCATTGTTTAGTAAAGTTTAAAAAATTATGATATATGTGGAGTTTCTAATTAATAAATGGATTTTTTTTAACATCAAACTACTCTTGGCTTTATCACTACAGAGTATAAAATAAAGTCACTTTCTCTGTCCTTATATCCCTATGTATTCTTAAGTCTTTAAAAGTACACAACAGATTTATGCGGTTTCTTTTAATAAATAGAGTGATTGAAGAGGAAGGTTTATAAGTATAATTCATTCATAATATTTTAGAGAAACGCTGATAAATCTGTATATTTTTTATAGATTTTACAGGTATTAGTATCGTACCCATACGGAGACGCGGCGGGTCGCTAGTATTTTCTATAATTATTACATACTGATACAATAGACATCACTTTTGCAAGAATCGCTTCTTTATACGAAGGCTATAAGAATATAAACCAGATTTAAGTGTGATCCGGACCTATAGCGTTACGATCAAAAACCTATTGCCCGCGAGATATGGCGATAATAACATTAAAAGTAAACTGCCGAGTATCAACCTTTCCCTCCCCCAAACCCCCACCTCATTGCCATGAATCGGCTGGAGTTCCTAAGCCTTTCTATTCCCGTATCACGTCTTAACTCTCAAATCCCCGCATATTTCGCACCTATCCGACGCAGGTGCCGGCAGGGGTCGCGTCTTGCGCTTTTCTTATTCACCCACGCATATCAAATACACACCTAACACCTTGGGGGTAGGAAGGACCCTTTGCCTCTTACGCAGACTCCGTCTACTACACATAAAACTTTTTACTAATGAAGTAAGAAATTATTCAATATTTTGGGTGGTGGAACGACGCCATCTTTAGTTTAGCCATATCAGACTAGAAATAAACGTAAACATTTTATTCGTTCATAATTGCTAGAAAATTATTTATTTTTGAATTTTTCTCATATGTCTCAGGCACCAATTCGTTTCTATAGTCATTTTACAAGCTGTCATCATCGGTTCTGCCATTGTTTATATTGTTTATATATTTTATAAAACGTTTCTTCATATCGAAAATGTATTACGCCATTATTTTTCTTTACAAGAAACAGCAGGGTATAAAATATGAGAATTATTTGCACACGTGCTGAACAATGGTCCGCGTAACACCGGGGGGTGAGACTATCAATTGCCGATGTTTATTTACGAAAAATTCCCTGGTTTTAGGTTTTCTCTGGCGTTTTGTATTTACTACTAAATTCTTAAGGCCACATTGGCCCTATTGGATTCAATAACAGGAAGACAAATGTAATATCAAATGCTAAACTATAAAATTAAGAATGACAGTCCCACCAAATGACATTTAATTCAATAGTTTTTGCATATAGATACCCTCGTTTGATTTTGACAGCTTGCATGGGAAAGATTAATATGTTTCAAAGCATTTCCCGCTATTGCTTGTAAACATGGTTTTGCTAACTTGAAATGAATGACCGGGGGGCACTTATTATTTTACTCCTCAGAAAATCTGGCGACCAGCTCCTATTGCCCTTACTAACCAGTCAACCATTAAAACAGAAAATATTTATTTGCAAAATTTGAACCTACCACCTAGAGTTTGTAAAACAACTACCGATACCACTACATCATAGAGGCGATATTTGCTATATGACATAAATGGTTAGTTCTAAATCTGATTTCGACTATAACAGTGCAACTTGTCATCAAACAAAAAACAACTTTCGATGGAAGTCAATCGAATAGATCCAGACAATGCAGTCTGCACACTCCAACTCAGCCGGAACCGAATGGAGCGCCGCTTGATTCCCCCACGTCGAGCGAATTTTGCGAAACAACACATAAATCTATGGAGTTATCGTCGCCGTCCATCTCAATGTAAACAAGGGAAACCGATCTCGTACAAAGGAGGCGCGATAAGCGGGGCGGGGAACGATTCTGCGACTGTTTCCCTTTTTGTTTAATCCAAAAGTATAATTCTAACATAGTCTTTTGTATAAGCTGATGCCAACGTTTATTTAAATATGTTCATTTCAGGATGCGAATTAAATATTAATAATTTAACATCTTATCTAACTTCGCTGTCAGATTTATATTTATTAATTCATTTAGTTACGAACGAAATTAACGCAATTACAAGTAAGATAGTATAGAAAAACCTACCTTAACGTTACAACTTACATAACTTTTAGTGCTAAAAGTTGTATAATTTAAATATGATCACCAATAGTACAATTAGATTCCAGTTTTCGTAAAAATCACCATTGACCTAATAGCATTATCTTGAAGGAATTTTACCATTCTGTCATTGATATTTATATAGTGACATTCGCTGTCACATTTCAACATTGTCATTCCAGTCGTACACCACTTAACTCATTGACATAGTCGGATAGAAAACTCGTCCTGTCAAACGGTCACGCGACGTGGCTAACGAAGAATATTTTGAAATGTCAAGCGACGGACGTAATGGTGGGAGGACGTTAACGAATTAGGAGAGAGTTTAGAACTGCCACTGTGGACCTGCTTAGTTTTATCAACAAATTAATGGGAAAAGAATTATTATTATTAAAAATTACTGTTAATATTGAATGCTTATAATTTTTTTCATTGTTATTGGTGATATTTCTCAGGTGGTTTTTGGCTAATCAGCATTCGCTGAGTTTTTAAGTTCGTGCGACGACGCTGAGTGGAAACCTTTTTGGTGCATGAAATGTAATTTTTTTTGGATATTTTTATGTTCATGTAACAAATAAATATTTTTCTTTCTTTCCTACAATTACCGTACTTCGTACCTTGTTACACCTTTAATTATAACAATGTCATAAAGTTTGTAAAAATATCTTGGACCATGATAATTTGGGAAAACAATATATCAAATTCACTAAACCATACACAAAAGAAATAATTACGCAGTATATATTTAAAACTTTGCTTTGGCTCGCGCAAAATGAAATTGTGACAGTCTAATAATCTTCAACAGCCTGCAAGTTGAAGATTACTAAATTGTAATTTTCAACCGTCAACTTTTCTTTGTTTTTTATTGCATACGCAGGGCGACGAACATTCGGCAACCTGATGGAAATTGGTGGACGCCTATAGATATTGGTCATACTGGTATCACTAACGCGCTGCCTACCGTGAGACATTTGTTATGGATGTTAAGTCTCGTATACCCAGTAAATACGTATTCAGATGTCCATGTCAACTTTACATATTTAGATGTCCTTCAAGAGTAAATGGCCGTTTACCACCAAACGTGTGTATTATTCGTTGCGCACGTGTCCTCTGTCCCATGTACGGAGATTGTGTATCGCTTGAATAATTCACTAGCACCATCAGTCTGCCAGTTAGGAACCATCGTATTCAACTATCAAAACTACAGGTGATAAATTTCCCTATAGACTTACCATAGAAAAAACTACACCTTTCTATTGCGTTATCAAATGCTCAAGAACGTTAATTTTTAAGCTAGACACGGTTATTATTTATATCTAACAGGCAAGATATCGATTTAATTTATGACTTACGTGTAATTTGTTTCCTCTTGTTATGTTTGTATTCGTTGTTATTTATGTTTAGGTGGCTTTACTGCAACTGAGAATATTTGAATATTTCTTTATTGAAACTACATACTAACTACCAGCCACCCGTATTTATAGCTATAAAAAGTAATTTTAATTTTACATTTATAATTTACAGTTTTAAATTTTATATAAATTGCCTCATTTTATATGTTTTCCTCAGTTTAGTTTGTACTTATTTCTTTGGATGTATTCTTATGTTTTAGTTATTATGTATATCTTAACAATTAAATAGAGCTATAATTATTCTTCTGCACTGTCTTATACAAAAAAGGATTTTCAGATAATACTATGTAATTGAGTCGAAAATACAAAACTTGCGGTTGACATTACTTAAATATTTAGTAAAGAAATTTATTATTCATAAAAGGTGCCGGTAACATTGTGATCAAAGTTAAAACTTGTTTACGGCCGATTCCTGGTGATGTTCTACAAACCGTAAATGCTTCTTGATTATCCACCCACGCCATCCCACGCGTGGGCGAGGGCTTCATATTCTGACAAAGTTGAATGGTCAGTAATTATCATGTTTGTGAAAGTCCTCCGCATTCCCTGAGCGATGGCGGCCGTTAAAAGTGTAACGGGACATTAAACATTTGTTTAACTATATATCCATATATATTTTGTTTTATTTCTGATTTGAAGATTGAAAGGATCATTTATAAAATTATATTGAAATAATTAACAAAGCATGACCCTTTATATCACTTTTATTAGTGACGTTGAAACATAAAAAATATTTTAAACTGCTGTCCATTTCAATTGCGACTGTGTAAGCATGTTTAGATATACATTATTAACATTCCATTATATATATATATCATATCAACCATTAGTTGTGATTGTTTGTAGCTTAAGACATATTTTCTTGCTTTTTACTGTTTATAACATTAACTATTTGTGACAACATCAGATCACTCTTCCAAAGGTTGTCAAGATTGATTCGATTAAAGTTTCACGTAGTTGGCAATTAAGGCGCTAGCACACGTCCAAGGGCTGTTACGGTTAAGTTATGAAACAATTTGCGAAGGAGACAATGGCTGCCCGGAACTACAATTAAACGGCCCGCTAAGGTCGGATCGTGTAAATGTTGTGCTGTTGGGGCTCACCTTAAAGCCTCTATTTATTAGGGTCAGGATAACACGACAAACTGACGCTAAACTTTATGGCTTGGAAATAGCATAGTGTAATCTATAGGTCTGCGTCACTCTATGATCTGCCGATTGTCTTGTTATTTCTTTCTCGCTATATGAACTATACGATGCTATACGAAGCTTAGTCCAATAGCTTTATCTCATATTATTACATACTGCTATCAAATTATTTGCTTTAAACTTGAATGCTCTTATGATCATTCGCTTCTTGAATTGTTTAATAAAGACTTTATTGGAATGAAAAATGCAAAGATCATAAAATTAACTTTTAAGCAGATTAAGTAAAGCAGAATGTAAGGATGTCGTCTACTTATATCCTTTATTAATTAAACTGGCAATATTAGAATAACCAGATACGCAAAGTGAACTTGTACATAATTACGGATAATCCCCCTAACTACGGAGCACACACGTCCCGTTGTTCCCGCAACACGTTGTCCCTGTTACTTTGATCGAGTGATCCCCACTCGGAGCATAGGCCTGCGACAGATCTGTCCTGTGAATTATTCACGATGGCTGTCAGTGCGATACGTGCCCCAACTGGACGTCACTCGTGACACTTCGATGACGTCATCGCATATGAATTTGGATGGCGTTGATGCTCAATGCTGTGAATGTTAGGCTTTTGACGACCCGTATGGCGCAGTGGCTAGTAATCCAGACTATTGTGCCAGAGGGTGAGGGTTCGAATCCCACCACGGGAATAATATTGTGTGATGAAAGTAGTGTTTTCCTTATTGTTTTCATTATGTATTTATTCACTAAAGAGAATTAAATTTGTGAATTTATCAGTCATCTCATAATGCAAGCTTTGATTAGTTTAGCACTAACAGGTGTTGTGTTATCGTCCTAAAATATTTATTAAACTATTAGCACAACCATTGATGACGAAGTCTGAATTCAGACATATATAAGTCATTAGTCCTCTAAACATAATGACTTTTTTGTAATGTAAGTTGTATGAGCAGTTCCCCTTTGAGTTGTTATAAAGAACAATTTTAAGAAAAGATTTTTACATAAAGTTTTTATGCAAAATGAAATAAACGTCAATGGAAATCAGTACATTTAGATAAAAGAAGAAACTGAAGCAAAATCAATCATAAAAAGAGTTAGACTTTGGTCATTTCAATCCACTATCTCTTGTGTCACTTAACCTAGTGCATTTCTTCCACCACGACGCCCACGGACCTCTAAATCAAAATTCCGCAACTGTCACCGTTCATTTAACGCTGAATATTATTAGGACTGTACTTGTAGCGGTTATCACTCACGTCAAAATAAATCCAATAACACTACTATGATTTGTTGCGGAATTGTTTACGTAATAACACCAGGCAGGTGTTGACTTGAAGTTGGAAGTATGCTTTGATGAATACTAATAAAATATACAACGTTGATGAAATCCCAGGCATTATGTATTCTGGCATCGGCTATGTTAAGTATAAAAAAGACAAAACGAAATTCTGGTATAACTGCTAAAGCTATTGTATTTGATATTTAACATGTTGCTTGACAACATGCTACAATTACAAATCGGAATCTTTATAAATAAGTGTTTTATTATGTTAATAAATCTGATTAAGAAAATGGTTGATACTATTATAAAACATAGAAGGAAGGTCGTCTTTTTACAGAGAGCTATCCGGGAGCGGGTCCCATCGCGCTACTGTTTTCTAGTTTGAAGGGCACCCTAGCTAGTGTATTTACTGAGTAAATGAGACGTGACAACTCTAACAGTAGTCAGCTATTGGTGATACAATTGGTATCGCCGATGTCTATATGCGTCGGTGACTACTTAAAACCTGGTGGGCTAAACGTTTGTCTGCCGTCGAATGCGTTAAAAAATCCTTTATCGTATTTTCATCATATACTAAAAGCCTAATGATGTCCATATTGCTATAATATAAAGAAAACAAGTTTACGAAGCATTTAGTATTGGGAGTATCTCACCTCATCCATCGCAATTGGGGCTTTGTGCAATTAGCTCGCGCCGATGCGAGCTCTCCCATGTATCGGTCAGCAATAATTTTTTCGCTCTTTCAATTTACTGCAAAAATGCTGACTAGAATGGTTGAGCTTCATCGTTGTGTATAACCGATGTGTTAGTTAATATTTTCTGTTATTGCGCTCTATGTTGTGTAAGCTATTAATTTAATACCTATTTTTGCTCAAATGAATGACGAGTTTTATTAATATTTCTATCATAAATAAGAACACATTGTGATAGGAATATTAATAAAAGTTGTATATAGCTTGGTTTAATATGGTTTTTTTAACCTTCTGACGTAGTTGCACATTAATACATATATTATTTAAACATTATGGCATTTACTTGCTTAAAAATATTATATCCATCAATTGGCGATCGTCTATCATCAACTCCGGAAATTGATAAAAATAACAGATTCATTAAACGTTTTACTTCGTTCAAAAACGTTGTTATACAGAAGCAACGTTCTAGAACACCTTTTTCCAACAAATTTTCTAGGGATCTATCCTTGCTCTAAATCTATTTGTTATAAATGGTTAAGCGCTGCCCTTTTAACAGAACATGCTGCGAACGCCTCAACAGGATTACAAGTCACCTTGCGTCCCGTTCGCGTGCGAGATCCGATTACGTTTGGCGTGTTCGCACCTCTTGTACGTGACTTGTAATTACTTTCCCTGAGTAATAAATACGCTGAGATCTACGCCGATTACATCCTCTCTTTGTTCGGCACCGTGTTGTTTGTAACGAGCCCGCTGTTAGAGCTCTCTAACGAATGGAAACACTTTATTGAAATAGTTTGAAACGATCTCTTGTCTTAGTTTGAAATATTTCAGCTATATATTTTTTATGTTAGAGTAATTATACGATCATGGCATTTACCTGATGATAATTTATACACTGTACCTATAAAGAGACGGGGAAAGACATGGCAATGTACCAGTAGCCAGTAGGTATGTTGGCTACGGTGCCCTTTAAGCTGGAAGACATAAGTGTACAAATACTACTGATTTGAGGGACTATTACACCATTTAGTACTATCCCAAACGGTCCATTCTAGAAAAGATTAGAAATATCTGATTGTAGTGGTAATTTAATTATAATATCTTGGGAAGGTCGTGTACATACATCGTTGAATTTAATTTGATATTATATATAAATTTAATTCAAAATAAAAGTTTCTAATTTTGGAACTGCCTCTTAAAATATACTGTAGTACAAGTTGCATTACGAAAAGATTTATTAGCGTATTTAATAGAAAAAACTATTTCATGTTGTTATAAACAAATAAAAGCGATGCCCGAAAATGATATATAAACATTTTGTCTCGTTATAAATTTTCACAGACGCATCTGAGGCGATAATCTGACATCTCCCCATGATTAAGCTCCCACTTTATAATGATTATCATGACACATTTCAAACCGTTTACCGAAACACATTCATGGCTACAGTTTTCAATCAAACCTTAAACGGAGAACGGGTATGATTCCCCGTTTGGCCCACGCAGAGTTAGCGTGTGTGCGTCAAACACTAGTTTCTCGCCTAAAAGACGATAATTATTCCTGGCGCATCAAATTCTACTTTATTCGTATACATTAAACCTTTGTCGGGATCTGGGAGAAAGTGTATGTGGTAAAGGTTATTTAACAAGGGATTACGGTAAATATTTTGTATTCGTGAATAGATGTATTATAAACCTTGGCTTTCGTAATTTAAATTTATTTGAATAAACTAATAGTAATTAGTTAATTGATACCTTATTAAAAACCAATGTAAAAATTTCATATGTACCTATTTAATTACTATAATTTATTAGGTTTAGTACTGTAGCTCAGGTAACCTGTATTCCTTACAAAATATAAGTGCCTGTCAGAGTCAAATCGATTTTTTTAATTAATGATCAAGAGGAAGAAAACCAAATAGAACCGATTTAAAGAGGGGTATAATTAAAAAATTAAGCAATTAAACACACGGACAGCCAAATAAAGCATCCGTGTACCAGTATCCAATGATGTCCACACAATGTTCCTCTAAACGCTTCAACCGGGAGAAGAGGCAATAAAGCCGAGTTTTTATTGCGTCCCTCCGTGTACCGTGCGGGACCATTTGTACATCAGTTCGTGTACAACGACTACTCGCTGTCAACTTGTCGATATATTTTAGTTAATTTTATCACTTCGAAAACACTTACATTTAACGTAAAAGAGCCTCGATGCTAGGCACAATGCGTTGGACATGTTACGTACCTAAAAAACAAAACGAAATGATGTTAGAAATCGATCACATAAGAAAATAGTTCAAAATTCAAAGATGAAGATGTATACGAGTCAAAAGTAAACATTTTTTTTTCTTTGCATTATTTCTATTTTGAAATGAATATAGATTTATCTTATGAAAAAAAAAATAGGGGATTTAATAAAAAAAAATACAATGTCAAACGTCAGTTTAAACATATATTATATTTTAAATGTTTTTTTAACAAGTATCTCTACAGTATATTTCATCATAACCGCCTAACGAGGTTCATTGCTCGCACTCAATAATATCTATTAATCTTTGAATAAATAATTTTATAATAATAACAAATATTTATTTATAATAATTTTAATAGTGTCAAATATTGAATTAGTCTTATTTGTTAAGTTGACCCGAACTAAAATCTTACACTCTTTAATTGTCCGAAACGTAATAATAATCGAAATACACTGCTATAGTATAATAAATGAGGCCTTATTTTGTATCAGCAAAAAAGAAAAAGGACAAGAAATTACCTGCTTAATGTACTTAAGTATAAATGACCAAGAAAGGACGAGTCAAACATGACAGAGGAACAATAAAACAATGTCACAGGCTCTCTCTTAGATTGAGGTTTGCGTATCGCGGCTGGAGTGGTGAATAATTCACGCGCTATCTATCTCCCGTGTAAAGGACACTGGAGAATCATAGCCCATTGCAAATGTAACACGCCTTATCTGATCGGTGAAAGCTACAAATGAGGCGGTACAGTGGAGGGCATTCGGACCATTAGTAAAGCACAAATCGAGACCCGGTTCTGCTATGGCCGCTAGTTTGCGCCCAGCCTTTATCTGTGAGTTTATTTACCTAGATTACGAGTCAAGTATCTTGTTAGTCTTTTACAATTTGATATTACGATTTAATAGAATAGAATATTAAAACGCTCTTTTTATACACATTACTATCTATTATAAGAATAATATAATCATCATCATTTCATCATCAGCCTGTGATAGTCCACTGCTGGACATAGGCCTCCCCTAATACACGTCTATCCATTAGGGGGTTTTAAACCGAATCCCACCACACTATTCTAATTCGGGTAGGTGGGCGAATAATATATATATATAGGTTAATTTTAAAATTATTGCGATGCCGCCAAACATGTCGGAATGCCGAAATAATTTCTAATACGTATTCCAAGCAGTTTCTCCTAGTCATGCACTGTCCTAAATTAAGACTTAACAAGTACGAGAGGATTGTTATAATTTAAATCTCATTTATATTTTTCGATTATAAATTTTCAGTGCATAATCTTGCAATCTGATGGAGGTATTTGCGATCGAAGTCAGAGGTCTTGCTAACTTTGCAGTGAGGCATAAGTTTTAAGTATCAATATAATATTTCAGGAAGGAGCCCTGTCAAATTCCTGTTATCCAATATTTAACTTTGCTCAACACTTTCTAGTGTTATCATAGAAATATAAGCCCTCAAGTAGTAATTTTATCTCCCGCTTTATGTTGCACAGCTTTAGATTTAAACAGGAATGTAGTTTTTTGTTTAAATCCTTTCGTTTTACAATTATATCACACACACATCATCAGCCTTTCTTAGTCCACTGCTGGACATAGGCCTCCCCTAATACACCCCTATCCATTAGGGGGTTTGGACCGTATCCCACAATGCGGGTTGGTGGGTGGACCGACTTTTTTACATGCCCATCCGACTCATGGATCATCTTACTTTTCAGACAATTGGGTGATCGGCCCAAATTGCCCTAACCAACTAGGAAACAACAATGAAAATTTGTTGCGTCCCCGCAGGATTCGAACCCACGACCTCCGGTTTCTAAAGCACACGCCCATACCACTAGGCTACGGAGGCAGTTACAATTATATATCATCAATGAACTAACTTTTCATTTGTATTTATTAGTATTTTATTTGAAAACTTTTACAATAGCAGCGTCATAGGCATATTTCATAGAAAAAGGTTATAACACATTTTAGTTAGCTTGTTACAATAATTTTGAACAAGACACTGAGTAATCAAAATTTTAACAAATTTTTAAATAGTTAAATGCTTTATTTGACAATATTTTCAAAGTTAAAGAGAATGCAATCAATTTTGTTATTATCATTTTCGAGCGGGGATTAACTTAGTTTAACCGCAAAACATAAACTCATGCATCTTAAAAACCTTTAAAGAAAAAATGCAACGATACAACACAAGGGCCTAAAATATGTTTTTGTTATAGCTAAGTGTGTTGTATGGAACATAATCTTTATAGCAATGGCTATTCTTACACTACGTCCAGCTAGATCGATGGCACGAATGTCATGTAAAAAGAGGCCTACGCCTGCCATAGTACTCGATCAGTATTAGCGGCTATTATTCAAGGAGTAGGGAGGTGGCAGGACAAGATTGATGAGCCGGTGGACGCGTTGCTTAATTTATTCAGAACGATGCCACAGTCCCTGACAAAACTACATTAATAGCATTTAATCGGTGTTGTGACTCAGTTTCAATAGCGGTTTTGTTGACAGTCATAATAACTGTGTGGAAACTAATTCAGATATTTCAAATCTGCTAAAACTTGACATGGAACCACATTCTGTTTGATTTTATTACTTTTTCTATAACAAAGTTAGGTGGCAAAGTTAGATGGAAGACCCAACCTTGAGCAAATTTCTGCCGTAAAGCAGTGTTGCACAAACACTACAGCGTTCAAGCACGATGTTAGAGAGATGACTAGAGAAATGATAAGATGGACTGAGCCTCCGTGGTCTAGCGGTATTGGCCATAAACCGGAGGCCGTGGGTTTGAATACCGCTGGGAAACAAGTTTGTGTTATGGTTGTTTGCTGGTTGGTTAGGACATTTTGGGCCGATCATCCAATTGTCTGAAAAGTAAGATGACCCATGCGTCGGATGTACATGTAGAAAATCGGTCCAACCACCAACCCCCATTGATACAGCAGTGGTTGGACAGGTGATGATGTGAGATATGAACCAAGTTATTGTCACTATAAATTCTTTATTTCAATAAGCAGAATAAATTGTTTGATGACAATATTTTTATGCAAAGGTGTCGAGGTCCCTGAAATTAAAAAGACATAATGCTCAAGCTAACGTTTCACGACATCATGCAAATGTTGGGAGCGTATAAAAATATGACATAATACTTTTTTCATGAAAACCATCTGTCAGCCCTGAAGTCGTGTATTATGCGGCGCGCGTGGCGAAATAAAAATAAATAAAAAGGGAGCGTGGTCGGATGATCCCGCGTGATGGATGTACATTCGGGGACGTTGGAAGTACACTTAACCTACGAGACTCCAATCCGGTTAACAGCGAGTTGCCGTCTCCACTTTTTGTTTGATCACTTTGTGCCTTTGCATCGAACACAACGTGTTTCCTTTGTTGCTCGTGCTTTATATAATCAAACGCTTAACTTTTCTATGATAATTCTGACCGTTTTAAATTTTAAGGCTTATTGTAATAATAGTAAGTCATATGAAAAACCCAATATTACAATTAAAAGTTTTACGACTTTTTTATTACAGTTGGTTGACTCTGAACGCTATTACGTATATGTTTTTGTTCTATATTATAGAATAGGACTTTAGTTTATGTTTAATAGAATAAAATTACCTTTATTAGCTTGCGAAAGTTAATTTTGTAATTCACACGTCGTTAATATTATTAATCCGGGTAATTAAAACGTACAAAATAAGGTTTTCTCATTTTAAATTATTTATGAATGGCAGCTTTTATTGCAGTTCTGATTTATATATTGCTACGCATTCCAGTATTTAAATAATAAGAATTTCCATAAATAGAACAAATGTAGTAATCTCAAATTAAACGCCAAAAAATTATTTTCTTTATTAATGTATTGTACCCTTTAACCCTAGTTTCAAAGATTTCCCAATCCATCTCATATTATACACAAGTTGTCTTACGTTACCTTGTAAACCTCTGTTAATATCATAATTGTGACCCTTTTCAAAACTGATAACAGACACGTAACAGATACGTACATCAAAGGATAATTTGGCACCCTCCTCTTACGGGGCCTGTCCCGGGTACAGATCTACCCGTAGGCGAACCTACCTGCGAGAACAAACATTGGAAGCCAAACATTTGCTTATCGGGAAGCTAACGAAGTGGGGGCCTTGTCCAATGGGGCCCAATTAACTGATTACTATTGTAACTTTCAGTACGTGCTGTTTAATTGGTTCGACATCTGCCGAACACATCTGTATCCACAGGTCCCGAGGGCTGTGCAGTTGAACAGTTCTGAAGTTATCAAGTAAGACATTCGAATCCCACGCAGGCTCGCGCAATGATATATGATACCCCACCACAACGTGATATATCGTTTCGTGTTACATTTTTATTGGGCTATGTTGCAAAACCCGTTTCTGCACGGTTCAATGATACTTTTATCGATTTCTGTCGGCGAAACTTTTTATGGTAGTTCTAAATATGCCTTTCCAATTTCGTACTGAATTATGACGTTGTTATGACTTGAAATGGTGACTCAGCGAATGCTTTGAACTATAGAACCAATCTTCGTAAAGGGTAAAATAATAAAGTTTATTATGTGACACGATATACGGAATAGTTAATCTAGCTAATAACATCTCGAATAACTCTATCGAGAATGGGAGAGTTATGATGGCAAGCTGCTGTAAACAGCCGAGTTAAGCACCAAGTGAACACATTCCATGATCCGATAAGGGATTCAATTACTATAATGCCACGGTCAGGGAGTCGTGTGTTTCATACAATTAATTTGTTACGAAGTGAGCGATGTCGAAGTTCGCTTTAAGTTGGATTATCTAAGCTGATGGGTTTAACATCGAAGCTTATTGATTAGTAATTCGTTTATTCTGTAATTGGTAAGAAATATTGTAAAGGATATTTCAAAATTTTTGATGTATTTGACTATTTTTAATTATTGTAACGGATATTAATGTAGCTTTTTTGAAGTGAAACTAGAATCAACTTAACGGATACCTAACATTATTACATACATGAAGATTTCTAGTGCATATTAAAAATATACGCGATGGGATGTAAAACTTTTTTATGTTATTACCCCGTCGCAGTTACGACAATCTAAAATGAGTCCATAATTCCTTTTAAGCTCGTAAGATACCCAGAAAAAAAATTACAATTCCCATATGTTGGAATGCCCTTTTGTCACAAGTCGGGACCTGTCCGTTCGATACTAAATAAAAGGCAAAGCAGAACAACTAAAAATACCAAGTAAGGAGTGCATGTCGCGCACACTGCCAGTAGGTTTGTGAGAAACACAAAAAAGGCACTTTGTTGGCGCAACATTTTTCCGAGCAAGCGTAGGGTTTTCTAGTTTAGCAATCGGTGCAGTAGGCAAGCCCCCCCGCCGTGAGAGACCACCGGCGATGACGCCGCATGACGCCCAAGAAATGGGGAGACATAAATGCGACTGTTGTGGAAGAAATCGTTCGAGTCGTCGCGTATGCCACATACGTCCTGGCTCTATCGGATATTTGCTGTGCACATACATAAGACATGTCTTAGAAAGTACGGGATCAGAATAACTAAAATAAAGCCCTTGTAGACAGCGTAAGATCTTTATTATTACTTTCACTAATTAAATCAAGGTATGTGAATTTTTAAACGTACTTTATCTTGTTAGACTCTCTTTGCTGTTACTTAATATTTTTACTGTAATTGTATCCTAGAATCAGCTTTATTGAAATAATTTTGCCCTCAATTTACTTTCGGTAACTTCCTCGAATATCCTATTAAAATATCTAGAATTTAAATGGAAATCTACGATTCGTAATTGTCCTTAATTTGGGAACCCTTTTCGATTTGTCGTGTAATTTTAGATAGCTTTCCAGTGTAATTTTAATTCGAGTTTGTCATTAGGTTATAAATATTTTATTGTAAAATGTTTTAATTCCAATTTATTAAAAACGCATTTATAAATCAGAAAACAAATATTTGAACAGTATAATAACAATTAATGCCTTGCTTATTTTAATCTTGCTCCCGATATATTTGTACCTTCATTCACTCCTCACTAACACTCAGAACTTAGTGAGGAATGTTCAAACTGCACTTCACTTGGTAAAAAAAGTCGTGCACTATGCGTGTTTCCTATTGAAACGGTCGCGAGTGATTTACAACGCTTTTTGTCGCTCAGTTCCGGGAGTCGACGGTGTTTTTATTATCTTTGACGTTATTATGACAAGGGCTGTACAGAAAGGCGTTGATATTTATTTCCTGTCTGAACCTTCTGCTAGTAATAAAGTATTTATATTTGTATAAAACTTCTTAATTGAAATAACAAAAAGTATAAACGATGTACATACCTATAAGAATAGTTTGGAATGGTTTGTAACAAAAATAAGACAAATCTATTTGAACAGAGCGAACGATTCACAGAAAAAGGCCTGTTACGACCCAATAGATGTATGATTGCCGGACAAGAAATAAAAACAACGGCATATTTCCATGTACCTCAGACCGAGATAAGGCATCCTTCCCGTAATATCGATACATTTTATTAACATCACGATCAATATCAGAAATGCGGAGAGCAAAGCTGTGTTCGTGCAGCAGCTTGCGATAACACCGTGTAGGTCCAACAAAAACCGAGTGATTTGTTAGTCCGATGAAGAACCCTGTTTGTTTTTATTTACATTCGGGTCACGGGACGCCTTTTTTTGGGTGCGCTCTCCCAGCGCATACAAATCTATTGTCAGTGTTTTTGTCGACAAATCGTACGGAAACGGGTGTACCGTTTGTGATCGTTCATAAATCACAATCATTCGTTTTTATTATTTTTTAAAGTGTCTAATTTGTTATTCTGATGTTGAGTAGAAGTCTCTATTGGTCTTTTGAGTGCTAATAAACTACTGATTCTTCGTTGATTTAAGTTTGCAATGCATTACGATTTAATATGTTGCTATTAATAAGTCCGACCATGGCACTGCTCGTGTTATTAATTCATTTATTAATTGGAATTTCTGGGGTGAAATGCTCAAGATTTGTCTTGAGCATTTCAGTCTCAAATGTAGCTCTTATAGAGCTACATTTACTAAAAGATTTCTTATTATCGGTACAGTACTTTTTGAGTTCATACAAAACAAACATACACACCAAATACAAATCTTTCCTCTTTATAAAATCAGCATAGTCAACAAAAAAGAACAACACATAATGTAAATATCTAAAGACTAAGAATAAGTACTACAATTTAAATGAAATAAACCGAAAATGTGTAATGTTATAATATTCTCGCTACACATACGGTGTTAATGAAATTTCTCAGCGTCGCATCGTAGACGGCTCACAAAATGAAAATTGAAAACGAAAGCAGCGCACTACCCACGTTGTTATAACATAAGATGAATTAATGCCAGGTAATGTGATTAAAGCCAAAAGAACGGCGGCGATGTGTTGGAGCAAATCACTCGGGACGTATTATCGTCTTCGCGATCTCAACGGTAATTAGGTTTAATATCAAAGGAGCCGCCTTCGATAAGACCGCGGACCACCTAGTGGAGAAAATTTGCAAACTCCGCTTTTACAGCGGTTCGTGATGTACCTGAGTAGTTTTAATTTTCGTACGGTTAAATTAACCTTTAATATAATGCTAGACTTTTACTCAAGTTAACGCAAATTTAAAATACATGAATTGTTTTTGAAACACGTTATTATAAATTTTAAAGGTGGTACCATTTATAATGCGGTTTCCTTTTTAAGGGAAGTCGTTGGGATAGTATCACCACGTACCGATTACTGTCGCAAAGTGTCCTATGACCACTCGTGTCTTTTAAGTTTAAGGTCACTGCAGTCTGCGTAATCACTGGGGACAAACAGATTTTTGGAGTCTTGGGCTCCTATCGCTTAATTTGAACGTACTGCTCAAATAAAACACAATTTTTTATATGTATTTTCATCATTAGTTACTTAAATTCACACCAAAACCGGTCATTGTAATTAGGTTAAGCGGAAGTCTTTGATAACATAAACCTTTTAACGCGCCAAGGGGCAGTGCGGTTAAATTATAGAGCGAAACGGCAACAGTTTGCGACCGTGAAGTTCAAAAACTGCGAACGGTGCATAATTAGTGTAATAAGCGCCTCAAAGCGGAGGAGAGTCGCAGCAGACAGCGCACGGGGCCCTAATGAGGATTTCAGCGCATTCCCTCAACCGCACGCGAGAGCAGAACTGGCTCCAATTGCGGCGCAGCCTCCACTGCAAGTGCTTCAAAGTGCTCCGAATGGCTCTAAAAGTAGCCATTTTATGCGCTTCGTTAACAAAAAGATATATTGTTGCAGACGGTTAGTAGACATTTTTAATGTTGAGATGTGACTTTATTTTATAATGAGTTAATATATTTATACCTCCGTGGTCTAGTGGCATTGGTCTTTGCTTTCTAAACCGGAGGTCGTCAGTTCGAATCCTGCGGGGAAACAACTTTTTGTTATCGTTGTTTTCTGGTTGGTTAGGACAATTTGGGCGGGTCATTCAATCGTCTGAAAAGTAAAATGATCATGTAAAAAGCATATAAAAAGTCACCAAGTCCACCCGGCAAACCTCATTAGACCAGCGTGGTGGGATACGGTCCGAAAACCCCCTGATTGAGAAGGCGCGCATAAGGGAAGTGGTATGTCTATCTGTGGACTGACACAGGCTGGTGATGAAGAAATATTTTTCTTACCATCATCATCATCATCAGCCTGTGTCAATCCAGTGCTGGATATAGGCCCTCCCTAATGAAATAATCAAGACACACACATGTGTTATTGTCAAGTGCGTGGCAGCAGTTTGATATTAATTATAAATTATGGAAAAAAGAATAAAAGTTCTTTTTTATCTATCAATAGCATTAAAACTCTAATAATACGATGCACTAATAATGAACAACCCAGCAAAAAAGCTCCATTGAAAAGGCCACACAGCACACTGCGTATAACGCCGGTAACTAATAAGCTATTGAAATCTCTAATAACAGTTCACTTATTAATTGGTAAGCATAAATCGTAATTATAAGATAGCGATCGGCTAGTCACGGCTGATTAAATTGCCGCGAGATGTAGCAACGGAGATCGCTTCGGCCGTTCGAATTAATAACTTGAGCGGTTACTTTCCTGCTAAAGTAAGCACGGTTTTGCCGGTTAATGCCATGCTTTGTAACTTAATAACTTTCTTATTGGTTTACAACAATTTTCTTGAGTATTGCAACTTTTTAAATATACAGCTTCGTTTCAAATGATAGTGTTTTTTGCAGGAGTGTAGTATACGGAATTAAGTTAATGCAGTACAGTCGAAGTATTTTTTTTAAATTGTAACTCAATGAGTTGTTATTTTAAAATCGTTTGTGCAAAGTTTAGTATTTAACATTAGTATTGCTTTTAATCACAAAATAAGGTCAATAAACCATTTTCTTTATTTATTAATTTTACTTTTTGTCGCTGACATGAGAAAGTAAAGAAGCTTAATGGACTAAATTAAATATATTTCATCCCTGTGTCTCTGTCTAACAGATATTATCCAAACATGACATTTAATGCTTTGATTCTTGGAAGTTGTTTCCAGACGTAGTCACAGCATTTCGAATGCAAATGGTTATCGTTTTCGATAAGTATAAATTGTGATTATCCCATAACGATGGCTCCCTAACAGTCCTTAATTTTTTATTCAATTTGTTGGCAATAACTCACCGCGGTGACTTGTGATGTAAAATTATGGTAATTTGCCGGCAATTTATGAGTGTTAGTCATGGAATGATTGTTGATTAAAATTCTATATGAATGATTTCTGGTTGGCTTAAGTTTCTTGTATTTAGGGCGAAAAATGTACAAAAAAGTGAAATTTTATTAAAAAATATTTATAAAATAAAGCACTGTGTGATGTCACTTACTATATTAGTACATATAAAATATTTTTAATATCTAGGGGTGTGTTAGGTTAGCAAGAAATAATTTATTTTGTGATTTATTATGCGTTTAAAAAAATGCGTATTTTACCCACAAAGCATATTATAGATATGTCTGAGGAAGAGACTTTGTTAAATAATGATTTAGTATATTAAATGATAGTTACTCGAAATATTTGAATCATTTCATAAATTTTTGTTTCATAGACATAATATATTTTTACTAACATTTATGAGCAAATTTAATGGCAGGAGACGCGTACAAAAATAGATTAAGAAGTGGAAATTAAATTAGCGATGTTAAATTGTTTGTGTTTGACATAATCAGAGAATTTTGAAACAGGTAACATTTTCTATATATATCTTTTTTCCATTTATCATTTATGCTTGAGATTTGTAAAATTTAAGATAGGTCCACGTTTCCACTATAAGCGATAGTATTGTGGCATTAACCTAATAAACTATCACATGGGGATGGCGGGAACCATAATATACGCGAGGATAAATAACATAAGGGTGGTTTACAGTATCATATCGAAGCCTGTACATCGTTGGCGCAAAAGAAGAGGTCGAAATTTATCCAATACGTGCTCTGATTATTAATTTCTCATACGACTCCGCATATTTTGCAACATTCGCCTACCGAGAAGAGAAAATTGCTGTTGCTGAGTTTAAGTTGAAAAGCTATAATATTTAATGCATATCTGCTAACAAGCTTCAAGTTTAGATACGTTTACAAATTTTCATGGGAGGAAGTTTGCGAAGTTTAAATGAGCGTTGAATTTTTCAAAGGTCGTGTTTCTGAACGTTATTCGTTGTGCGGTCTGCGAGTTGCGATTCGTGGAAAAGGGGCCTTAATGGTCGGATGTTCGGTTGCGAGGTGCCTTTCATCGCGGAGTTCCACAACAGGAGCTGCTATTTAGTAGTTACTTCGTACTGTCATAATTGTGAATGGTTACTGTATATTTCGGAAGTTTAATATTTTTGAGCATAAATAAATTTGTAATAATTTATGCTAAATAATTTAATATCAGCCTACGATAGTCCACTGCTGGATATAGGCCTTCCCTTCTTCAATCGGGGGTATTTGGGCCGTATCCCACACACTGGTCCAATGCGGGTTGGTGAGTGGACCGACATTTTACATGCCTATCCGACGCATGGATCAGCTTACTTTTTAGACAATTTGCCAAATGATTAAAAAACCTTTTTCTATCGCAAGTAGCACAATGTTATGGTAATGAACCCATTTTGTTTTATCATCTATATTAAATTTCTTAGACTGCGTCATCGTCTGTTTTGCTGGGTTTATAAAAACAATAGCTTTCAACTTAATTTTCCTCATCTTGAGCTTTTATTTCCTTCTGAACGTATCTTTCACAATTTACTCAAACATATTTATTAGCTAAAAACAATTTAATCTGACTTTAAAGTGTTATCTGATTGACTTTCAATATTACTTTTTAGAATACTGACGTGGACACCAGTATGGCTGTGGGGCGTCCCCCCCTACCGGAACAAAGCCGCAACATTGAATTACAGGCATAATAAAACCCACTATTCCGTACACAATAATTAAAGCGGCAAACTGGGTATTACGTACTAAATTATTCATGAGCCGCGGTCCCGGCGTCTTCGGTTCGAAGCCATCGCCGGCTATTAGCGTTTTAATTATCTCCCGTTATTAAAAACACCCAACATTTCACAATACTCCACTGAATTCTATTTGAATATCCTTCTGTTCACGTTTAGAGTCATTAATAACTGATAATCTAGATAAATAATACGTTTCGAACCCTTCCCAGAGTCCATAGGTACGGGACCGACCACGGACTTTGGGAAGGGTTTGAAACGTCGGGTATAATTTAAAATAATTGTAAAATAATTAAACGCGATATAATTTATCATGTACAGTATTCGCGTAAGCAACAGAAAGTATCATAATCTCTTCTTTAAACGACTTAGTAAGATGACTAGATTTATAGTTGCTAAATTTATAGATCTGTTATTAAATGAGCTCGGAATTAGAAGCATAAGTTACGATTATTGCGGTGGTGTGGCATGTTACGCATGTCCATGTGCCTCCGAATGGGCCTATGGACATCGGGAACACCCGTGGCTTTGCAAATGTGTTGCCATTACAACAATGGCCGCTGGAAAGCGTGTAATTTAAATACATATGATTTGCATCGGTGTCCTGTGTAAACTTTTGATACTTAAATAATTTTAAAAAGGTTTGTTTGTCGCTTTTAACGTCCGAAGGACTCATAAATTAGAATGAAAATTTCATAGAACTCCAAATGAAAAATTATTATACTTAATAGTAGAATAGACCGATTATTAGAATTAAATCACCTGCAGCAAAAAGATAATAATATCTCTTGAAAAATTTCAACTAAATTACACTACTGGTTCTCACAGCCAGTCTAGAATAACCCTTTCTACTAGCAGAATTTTCAATGAAACAAAGAAACTATATTCGCGAGGTAAATGCACTCATAAAACGGATACCCCGAGAAACATTATCTGAGTTGTCTCATAAATTAGTTAGTAGTATAATATGAGACGTAAAACGGTCGTTTATGTGCACATTCCTGCTTCGAATATTATTCAGGTCACGTCCAGATAAAAGAAAAAGAAGCTAGCAAATTTAAGAGAACGCTGCACAACGCCAAACTCTGTGTAAGAATTGATTTTGTTATTACAAAGATTGATCGATATATTGACTATCTTGGTATCGGGCTAGTCCTTGACTTTTCCATAAATTTATTTTGGTGACGAGAGGAGCAAAGCGGTCAACTGATGGTAAGAGACACGCTCTGCCCGTAAGAAATATACTGTATAACAATACGAGTCCACTCTTCATCCTGAGTCTATAACAATCTAACATTCTATATGTTACGTCTCGTTTACCCAGTAAATACGCTGACTACGGTGCCGTTCAAACCAGAACATAGTAGTGTCGCTCTATTGTTTTGCGACCGCGATGGAACTTCCCAAACCGTCGCTCTTACAGGGGTTTTTCACCAAAGGAAGTAAATTCTGTGATACCGTTATTGTTTTCATTTTCACTTTCATCACTTTACATCATAATACCTTTGAAAGTGATAACGTAATTTGTTCCAGGACGTTGTCGCCGCGTAGGCAGTCTGCGGCGCGTCTAGGCGCGACCTGGCCGCCAGCCAAAGCCGGCCCACGTTACATAGCGACAATATCCGCCGTTCAGCGATGACACGGGTGATTATGAAAATGAGCAGAGAGTACATTCAAGCAATTATCGTCCCTATTACTGATATTAATAGTGCCTATAAACGCTTTGAGTGATACGCTCCAGATATCAGCATGCGTAAATTTTTACGTGCCTTATTTCAAGCCGTCGTCGCCTGTGGGGAAGCGCGCTATTATTTAAATAGCCAGACTTAGACAGCCGCCACGTAAATTGCCTCTATTGTGCTCTAGTTAGTTCTGTTCAGTTGTTTCTTTAAATGCATAATGACGGCGTTGTCGGTGTTCCGCTTTTTGCTACTGTTCATGTATAATACCTAGTGATTTTATCTTTACAAAGCAAGCGGTTTGGCGTTCAAATTGTCACATCGTATTTAACGTGTAGTGCTTGTTTGATAGGTTTCATTTAAAATTAGAAAAGAAAATTATGTAGTGTATTGCATACGCACTTTTTAAATAATCATTAGTCTTAATAATTTTAAATTATTACCTAAAATATCTTTTAATTCTCTGAAACGGCTTTTTACAAAAAAAAACATGTCGAAATTTCTATTCGTGTCTTTTATCGTGTATTTAAATAAGCTATTCAATTTTTTAAATGGCATCTTTAAGAACTATTTTTGTGACACTAAACTGTGCTATATTATCGCTCTCAGACAGCTCTTTCCTACGCTTCGGCAACATAAGTTTGAACGTTTTAAGGTGTTGCCAAGTGTAAGTAAGGTATGCACTACGCCGTCGGCATTCGAGTGTTCGTGTGTAACTGAAAACGTGCGCGAGGTGTTGAGTCCATTGCGCGCCGACTCTGTACTTATCTCGCAGCGAAAATTCCACACAATTGAAATTGACACTAACTACGTAGCTAAGTATGGTAGAAGAAATTGTTAACCATTCCGCATTCTATCACGATAAATAATACAGTTTCACGCATAGTATCGCGTATAATTACTATACAAATATTTAAAAATTATACTTGACGTTTCAAACCCTTCCACATGATGACGGGACTGACTAGGATGTTTTGCGTCGAAGTGCTGGAAATGTTATCGTTATATTATGTATCAATTGTTGAAGTGTAAATTAATCTTTACTTAATTTAGAATGAAAAATAGTTTCGCGTTACTTTTTTATTTAAATGTGGCCTTACAAGGGCCTGCATGGGGTATGTACCACTGTATGATTGTTTCGGCTGCAAATCAGTAGTGTGGTAATACCTCTATCTTCGAATTTTTGGAGCATCCTACATAGTCGTAGGTAAACTAGACGTAAAACCAACGCCTCAGGGCAGTAGGAGGGTTCGTCATTTATGCTGCTTTTGTGATTGGCAGGCGAATCATTTACCATCTAGTGCACAAAAAAACCTCCACTATGTCATGATTTATCACCTGAACGTTGCTGTTTTATGCATTCCTAGTCTGGCAACGTTAACTGTATAAAGCTGAATTTATTTGACGTTTAAAAAGCGCCGTAGCGCAACGCCGGGGACATATGGCGATACCGGATCTACCGCTCGAACGAACCGAGTCCACAGTTCGATACCTGCGCAGAACGCGCTTCCGTCCCGACGACAGTCTACAGACTTTGTTTTTCCGCAACTTTTGTTCGCGTATTTATGCACGTCCAAGTTTTTAACAATAACAAACAGAATTCTGAAGGTTGTTTGGTTTTGTTCATATATAAAATAGTATCAGAGAGGTTTTTACAGGATTATATTTATCATCATTGAGACTGGCTTTACTTAAAATAGACTGTAAAAATGTGAAACCCTTAATTGAATAAAACATTTCATTGTTATAATTATACATAAGTTACACTCATTTTAAATTTTTTGATAATTTTTAGACTTTTTTTAATTTAATACTAACAATATCTTAAGGTATAGTTACCAAAAAACTGTCCGTTTTATGCACTGGTTGGCCTTTATGATAATTATGTGTCTTTTCAATACTTTTTGTTAAAGTAAAATGATTTAGCAACATATTATTAATATTAAATCCACAACATTATACGAGTGACTATTAAAAAAATACTTTTTCGCTATGTCCATTCAACAGTAATATTCTAACCGCGTGATGATCGTAACGTTATTCATACACGACCATTATTCACTTCATCTCGTAGTTGTGTAAGACGCTTCATTGAAGGAAGCTGACACTACCACTTATCCAATTTGCGACGAATCAGGCATCATCGTACCCTGATCAAATTGCTCAGCGAGATGTTACTAGATGAGGAGCAATCTCTAGTAGATCTACGGAAACTATTCAGCAACGACACGGAATTTATAAATTTTATTACTTCACAATAAATGATTTTATAACTTTCTTATAGAAGTAATAAATATCACATTATCTATATTATTAACTTGCTTAATTTTATTATTTGATTTTATCTGGTATGAAATGTGTTAGTTATTTAATTATTAAGTTATACAAACCATGGCATGACAAACCAAAGAAATATAAATGACAATATAACGGTTTCTACTTTTCTTTTAAATTGAAAGAAGAAAAAGGATATGGCATGTGCCAAAGTAATATTATCATACAAAAAATAAATCTCATAATAAGTAACATAATCTTTTGCATGATTAAAATTGACTTTAAACTTAACCGCTTACTCATGAAACCGTAAGGAACTAAGTTTCCCCCAAAACTAAATTCTAGAGCTCTGTTCTGCTGTAATGAAAACCCTAGAGATTTTAATAAGAGCTGAACAAAACTGTGGATTTAAGTCTAACAATCCATATTATAGTTAAAATATATCACAATCACGTCAAATAAAATAATGTAAACAAAACACAGTTTTAAAAAAACTGTCTTATTTTAAAGTATCCAAAATTTATGTTTATGTAACCTTTTTGTCGAATTATTAGATCTGACATAAAATTGCTAAAAACAACGATGAATAACAATAATATATCAATTTAAACAACGACGTGCTTTACAGTACTTTTGCGGTAAACAACTAATATACCAAATAACCTGTTAAAAACAACTTAATTCATCCATTTTATTTAAACGTAACTTTTGAAGTTATGTCAACCAAATGCCCGTTTCATTCCTAAACTAAAGTAGCAAATACTCCATTTACGAATACTTTGAGCTGTTTACACGTATATATACGCATAATCAGTTCAAAGTATTCGAGTAAACAATCGACTCAAATGAAATAAGAGAACTGACAATGAAGCGGACGCGATCTCTTGGCGTCTAAAATGGACTAATTGCGCTAGATTCCAATCGTGAGGACTTATTATGTGGCCCTCCATTGCCCGGTGGGGGGAGCGGAGGTCGCTCATTGAATTTCATTCGAATAATGACAGCGAATTGAGATAATTAGTGACGCTTGTCCGTCATTGGCGGGACTAATTCGGTTTACAACCTGTCCAATGGCCAGCGCCTCGGCGCAACTTAAGTTATTTGTTCTATTGTTAGGTTTAAGTTATGCATATAAATAATAGGCTACAGATCATTGTGTAATTTTTTTATAACTTGTGAGATTGATAAAATACTTGGTATTGAGATACTGCTAAAATATTTTTTTCTAATAAAAATATGCCACGAATAAAAATTTATACGAAGAATAAAATTAATGTTCATACAAAACTAAAGAAGATATGAAGGTTAATCAAAATTTTAATCATAGAGAAGCACATTCATGCACTTAATAATAATAAAATTCTTTCTCCTGGGGTTAAAAGTCTAATAGCGCCTTTTCTAATAATTTGATCAATGTGGTTTTAGTTAAAAATAAATACTTTTATTTTATTAAATTTAGTATTCGTTTTTTTAACTGAATATATAAAATTATAATTTCGAATTTAGATTTGTTGCGTGTATTTCAAAGCTGTATAGTTTATCGCCGATCTGTGGTGCGTTTATATGTGGCTCTACCTCCCTCTATCTGTTCTAATCAATACGCCAACTCGAACACAAGTCACCGCCATAAAGTTTACACTGCGAACTCTCACCGAGCATAAATCAAGCAACAGTAATGTACAACCCGTTGCGTGTTACAGTTGGCGATAAAGTGAAAAGCTCGCGCGTCTACCACTTTGCGAAGGGCATATTTTGTCACGCCAGTCGCTGGGTCCGATAGTTACCCTAACACTAAATTAGATTTGAGTGATTGAGTACTGCATTAGCAAATATGTTTAATGGGATTAATTATATAGTCATTAATTGTTATAGTTTTATAACTCAAAACGTTCATGTATATTTTTTAGTTTAATATGAGAGATAACTATAAGCCCTGTAGGGCTTATAGTATTTCTACAGAAACTCAATTATGTTCATAGCACATAGCATCACCTCGGTAGTAAACTAAAAATAGGACTATAAGGGTAGGTAAATAAAAAAATCTTAGAGACAGTCGTAGTCCTAGTTTACCGCCGAAAGAAGTAAACAGAAAATATGGGATTTTGAAAATATAAAATGCAAGTTATACTGGCTTTATTTTACAAAAATATAAATATTTTTATCTTTCTATACAAAAAATGCGAAACTTAAAGTACTGTACAAAAATTAAAACACCAAATTAGCAAACCCTGTTGATATTAGTACTAAATGTTTGGTGGTGGGGGAAACCGCGCGTGCCTCGAGCTCGTTAAGCAAGCAGAACCTATTTTTCATGAGCGGAAAATTGAAATCACATTTATCAGGTCAGAGATAATATTTCCACGCACAAACGACTCATTTCGTGGTATTTCCATCAAAATGATATATTATTGTGGGCTAAACCAACGATGTAAAAATCTTCACTGTTTTTACGATCGTCCGTTGAATAAACAGAAAATATTCTTTATTTAAATGAAATAATTCAGTTACAACTTAAATATAAGTAAAAAAAAATGTAATAAGCATAAGAATGTTGTAAAATAAATGAATTATTGTTATTAAGTAATCAACAGAAATTCATTTAAGTTATTATTCCCCACATACCATAAGAAAAATAATATTTCTTTAAAACTTGATTAGTTTTCACTTTCTTTTAATCCAATAAACCGATGTCTATAAAGCAATAATATTTTTTTAAAGATCAATATAAATATGAACTTTCTTATTTAATAAACATTCGCTCCTCAAGATGTTATTGAAAGAGCATGCGACGCTCAGGCCGGAAGTGGCCCATTGGCGCGAAACGGTGCAAGGTCGGGGCGGTTGCGTAATTAATTGGCGGCATTCGGGCGCTGCTCCATTTCCGGTGGGGGATGGTTAATTTGGTCGCGATGATAAGGGCTCATTAATTTCCGCCGCGGCTCACCTGTCATCGGCGCCCCAGCCAGTTAAATACTTGTTGTTTCGCAAAAGTTAAATAGCAACTTTATGGTACTTGATAGGGAAGAAACCGGAAGGAGCGAAGGAGTTAGCGGGGTTTAATTTTAATGAATATACACATACATTTAGTTGATTATTATAGAAAACGTTCATGTTATTGATTTACAGATGGTTAAAGATTTGGCATAATGTCAGGAATTATTTCTATGTCTGTTAATTTTATACGTTTTACAATACTTCATAAGAAGCTTAACTGTACTTCTAGTTATGATATATATTATCAAAACTACGAACACTTGACGCCTTCACGTCACGTTTGTGCGTATAATAACTAAACGATTCTATGTTCAATGTGGATCGAGGAATTTGTAGCGAAAGTTTTCAAGCACTTACACAGAGTTTAATTGACAAAGGATAGGCTGTTCGGTTGTGGAGTGGACGGCGCGGTCTGGCGCTACAGCTATAAATTATGGGACGCGGGAAAAGATAGTTTTCGTGGGAATAGTTCTATGCAGGCCGTCCCGACAATCTATTTGACACTAAATTTATCCTCCTTACATGTTTAGACGACATTAAATAATGTTTTACTTGTATGCCTACAGTACAACGCTGTTCAGGCTATGTCTTAAAATATTCAAAGTATATTATAAAATCTCAACTTTTGAAGGTAAAAAATAAAACTATATTTTTTCTCTATTTATCGACTTAATGAAAGAAAAATTATCAATCAATCAATCAAGTGATCAATTTATACACAAGACTAACTTGTAAACATAAATACTAGTCGATTTTATGTGCTAATGGTTACTAGACAATGTAGTGAATTAGTAATTCTTCCCAGTGTACCTTTACTGGGTAGAAATTATAATTCACTACTGTAACTGAATTCGCAGTTAAGTATCAACGCCCTTGATCCAAGCAATATCAAGTAATGCAGGTGTATCATCACAAGGGGTCTATTATTCAGATAGGCACGCAAGCGGAGTCGCGGGTGGCGGCTAGCGCAACGTACTGTAATTTCATCTCCACACTGAGATGTTAATAACAGATATAACGAGTTAAACGCACTTGCCGTATCAAGATTGGTACGATCCAGTCGTGACGAGGCGCTTATGAAAATTCCACGATGCCTATCTTTGATTGATCCTTAATATCCTTTCAGTTTGCTCTCCTTGATGCTGGAGATTGAATCTACGGATTGATTTCTACCAGGTGGGCCGAATCGAATTAATAACAGCTGAGTATAGCTGGGGTATTAAAAGTGGTTCATAAATTGATTCTTCCATCATATGTGACATGCAGTTTTTCTATTAAAACTGTCAAATCTGTCTTTCCTCGTCTAAACAATAGACGTTGGAGAAAATAATAAATTAATTAGACGCAAATTTATGAATAATCATAATTTCTATACAAAACCCATAAAAAATTTATAACGTGATTTACTCTTGCGGTTACTTTTTATACCGGGGATAGGGGAATTTTTCATAATTCTACCCAATTTATAGAATAGTCGTATGCGGTATATTAACATTTACCTTCCCAAAGTCAGTACTGATTTACAAAACTCTTTTGATAGTGGTAACAGAAGGTCAGTTCCTTTAAGCAGCACTTAGTTAAACGTGCAAGAACTTTAGGAAATTGATTATGTTTTCTTTTCATAAAAGTTTATTGACATTCTGAATAAGTTTAACACTCACTAGCATAGCTCCGTGTAAAAGTTAGGTAAAGTTACACTATTTATAAATCACCCAACATATTGTAAAACTGTCGCACGTCACAGCACACCTATCCTTAAACCTTTGAATGGTAAACAAATGGCAGCTCTAAATATATCTCTGAAGAAAGGACGTGCGCTCGTAAAATTTTAATATCCGTTAAGTCGACATCGCTTTTAATCTCCGAATTTGTCCTGTCCGTTATTGAGTCAGCGAACGGCCGATAATCAACGATTGATAATCGTGACGACGTCAGTAAGCGGAATGAGATGCGCCTTTTGTTTGGCTGACGACTGCATCGTTCTTCGCGTTAACCAACATTGTTGATGCGGTTTCATCGTGCTAACGCACCTTTTGTTTTATTTAGTTTTAGTATCTTTGTTATATGGATATTTGTCGAAGGTATGATAGAAGATTGTTACTTACATAACGTATAATTTAGTTATTGATTTGTAATTTTAAAATAGAGTGACTGACCTAGTTAAAAATAGAGTATTTGAAATCTATAATTTCTTGTAGTAACTCTTTAAGATATTTCGCAATATGGACACACGAAATAATACCCATTCTACTGGATATAAATATTTTATATATTATAATATTGGTGCCTGTCAATGAATGTGAAATTACAACAATCTTTGAGAATGTTTTTGTAATAAGTTACCTGTTAACAAAAAACCGACCGGGCAACTACTAATGTCGGAAAACATTCAATTTAAAAACGCTATGTACCGGTTTAGAGGGCATTGTAAAAAGTATTTTTGACATCCCATGACTAAGGCGTTAAGCGGATTTGTGCTGTCTTATTCTATATACACTTTAGGTCGTGTGTAATGTTACCATCAATTCAACATTTCTTTGTTCGCAACGCTTTAAAATAAAAAATAAGCGACGTTACTAGTTTAAGACTGACCATAAAATATGTTAAACTGTACTCAGGAGTATAAACTCTATATTCACTCGATCAGTGTAATCAATACACATTATTTACGATGAAAAATTTGTTCTTTCCCATTCCAGAAACGTAAACATGCTTTAATCCTGGACGCATGAAACGGGAACAGGCAGTGTCCCGAGGGCAAGGGACATGTTTACGGGCCCCGTAGCTCGTCGGGGCTTTATTGCCCCGGGATTCTGGGAACGTTTACGCGAATCTCGCCTTGCCCCGATATTGTTTGAACGCTCTTAATATTTATGGCCCGTGGCCAATTGAGGCTGATGTATCGGAATTTTTGAGAACGATAATCGAATTTTGTTGTTTTTTTTGTTTTATTGCATACGCAGACAGACGAGCAGTTAGGGTCACCTGATGGAATGTGGTCCCCGACGCCCATAGACGTTGGCAATACAGGTATCACCAACGCGCTGCCTACCGTGAGACATAGGATGTTAAGTCTCCTTTACCAGTAATTACGCTGGCTTCGGCGCCCTTCACACCGGAACACAGTGTGTTTTCACACTACTGCTTTGCGGTAGAACTCACACCGTGGTGGTACCCACCCAGACGGTCCCTTGTAAAAAGGGGACCTACCACCGGTAGGTGTTGTTTTTGCTTCATATGTCTATATATGTTACAGACAATAATTTAATTGGGTAAGTTGATAGCCCATGATTTAATTTGGGTGGGGATAAGAAAACAATACATGACGCCCAAGAGAAAAATAAGTGTGAAATAAATCATAAATATGCCAATCATTCTGAGACATATGTTGAATAACTAGTATATAGTTTTTACCCTAATTTTATAGTTCTTTTATAGTTGGTTCTCCTTAAAAGGAAACGAAAAAGGAATCGCGTAACACCTTTAATACTCGTGAGCGCCTCGGTCTGCTTACGAAAGCGTTATAACATTGGGTTTAAATTTTAATTATGGTATAAAAGCGGGCTTAATGCCTATGACATTGTTTCCCGTTCAACTCTAGGATATGGTATGATTGGATTTGTATATATTATTTCGTTCAAAAAGTTTGCAATCATGTTTATTTATACAATTTGGTTATTATCGTCATCAGCCTGTCTATAATTAGTCCACTGCTGGACATAGGCCTCCCCTAATGCACGCCTTCCTTATTAGAGGGTTTTCGGACCGTGTCCCACCACGCTGATACAGTGCGGGGACTTTTTACATGACCATCTAACGCATGGCTCATTTTTCTTTTTAGACAATTGGGTGATCGGCCAAAATTGTCCGAAAACAACGATTACATAAACTTGTTTACCAGTGAAATTCGAACCCAGGACCTCCAGTTTATAAAGCAAGGGCAAATACCACTAGGCGACGGAGGCTGACACTTTAATCACGTTTGCTAATCATTAAACGTACAAATATTGACTTTATAATATCACCTTTAGGTCAACTGCACCAGATAATCAAATCTAAGGTGTCAATTTAAATGACAACTTTAAACGATTTCCACACGGAGCGACGTTATCAAATCTAAAATACCATCATATCTCCGAGCCGTTAATTTGGCGGCACCTATCTCGGTATTCCGCTTACGGATGAATTATTAATACGAATGTAATTGATATCGGTGCGTGGGCGGAGGTTAAAAGGAGCAGGTTTCATTGTGGGTGAAGCAAGGCGTATGGCTAGCGTGCCCAGAAATGTGGCGCCCGGCTCTTGGGTGGGCGGAGGGCTGCCTCACAAAGGACATCGGCAAATAAAACACCACGACCAAGACTTTCCTCCGCTCGGTATCTTTTAAAACAGATTTACGTTCGGATCGTTTTGTCACGGTGCTCTAAATCGATCCAGTTTGTACTTTTCACCTGGTATCATTAGTCTAACCAGTTTAATACAAACTGCCATAAAATTTGAGAAAGTGGTGTTAATGTCAGAAGCGTGTTAGTTTAACGATAAACTTTAGGAGGTAGAACAACTATTTTAGAATAATTTGTGTAATGAGACAGCACGACACATAAATACAAACATTATTATTATTTTTCTATTATAAGTGAACTTAAACCGAGAATAACATATCATAAAGAACATAAAAATGTTCATTATGTTCAACATTTATTACACATTGTCAACCTTTTCTAGATTGTTAGCTTTGTAAAAATATAGCACAACAAACATTTGCAGTGAATGCAATTCATTAGAGTAGGCGCGCCGCTTGGTTCAACAAGCGAAACAGGATATTTCACCTGATATTTACGCATGGGGAAGCACCGTCGCCCCAACATTGTCCCTAATGCATGCCTTAATGGATTTTAAGCATTTATTATGCGCACAAAGACCAGATAAGTGATCCAATAGCCCCAGGGAACTTGTTGGAGAGTTGAGAAAGTAAGAAGATGTTCCAGACGTCTGCGTTGTAGATAACGTTCATATAGAATATATCTATATCAGAGCAAGTTTCCATATAGCTTGCAAACTTTGTGCGGTAAGTGTAAGCAGATAAGAAGTATTTTTCTTTCAATATAAATAGTCAACCAACCTTCTAATTATATTTCTAATCTATCGAAGTAAAAAGGTGAACAGGACATTAATTTGAATGTAAATGATGTCTAAAAGAATTGCAATGTGTGACACACATTGACAATTGATAATTTATTATGTTTCTGTTAGTAATTTTAGTAGCTATGGTTTATTATAAGAGCGATCACTAGACTGCGACAACAACGCGAACAAAAGTTATCATCTTTAATATATATAAGCATGGTTTATATTTAACTTCTTTTAAGTAAAGATAGTAAAACTGCTTTGTATATACTATTTTACTTTCAAATTTTAAAGCATCATTGTTCTAATAAAACTACATACAATATAACGGTTTTGGAACTCAGTGGAAGTAACATTGTTTTTATGGCATCAGTGGTTACACTTTAACTTTAAACATTACGGTCCCCGAAGCACGTAACGAATTCATCATCAGAAAAGGAAAAACTCTCGCAAAAAACAGCCAAATGAAAGCGGACAATTCCAAGAGTAAACAGCGGACGGTGAAGAGGGAAAAAACAGGCACAACACGAGTCATGGAGTAAACATCTGTCGCAAACGGGTGCCGACGAAATTGGAGACAAAATTAACTAGCCTATCGCTTTTAAAAAACTATATAATGATTTGAAATCACAATCCTAATAATAGTGCAAATATTATGACTGACTTTAATATAAAAAGCTTATGCACATGGTTGCAAAATGTAGCTGTGACTTACTTGAACCAAAGAGTGTTAACAATAGTTGTACTAAGGTTTGTAACGGCCTCCGTAGCCTTGTGGTATGAGCGTGTGCTTTACAAACCGGAGGTCGTGGGTTCGAATCCTGCGGGGACGCAACAAATTTTCATTGTTGATTCCTAGTTGGTTAGGGCAATTTGGGCGATCACCCAATTGTCTGAAAAGAAAGATGATCCATGGGTCGGATGGGCATGTAAAAGTCGGTCCACCCACCAACCTAATGGATAGGGGTGTATTAGGAGAGGCCTATGTCCAGCAGTGGACTAACAATGGCTGATGATGTGATGTGTGTAACGGCCTTTATCTTTGTATCAAACTAATATATTGCAACAATAGATCTGTTGGTAATTATACAATATTTTATAAGTATGAAATATTTAAAAAGAAATACCAACAATAAACAAAATAATATAAATTGGTTCATCCCACACCCCTATGCACAAGTTTAGTCAAAACCTAAAATGATTTTTATGCTTTAAACGTCATTGCTATCGCTTACTATTGTTCTATAATAAAATATTAAAAAAGAAGACAGTAAAAATGTTAATTATTTAGGGTCACGATGCCTTCCTAAGTAAGTGCTTTAGATGAGTTTTATAAGTATTAATTACATTTTTAAAATGATTTTGAAAGCCTCACAACATTATTTAATCTTTTGTAGACACCTTAACAAGAAATGGTTTTGCGAAAGCAGCATTAGCGGAATAAAATTCACTTTGGTGATTTTTAATGCCCCGAGCCATCTTAAAATGTTTTACAAACAATTTAAAAGTAAACGAGGGGGTGATTTAAAAGCACTCGAAATTCTTTCTGATCTCCCCCAACGTAATTACGATTTTTTTTCCGTTGTATTTCAACTCCGACACTTCCGCCCGAACGGGCGTTCCGTTTCGGACACCCTGTATCGTTAACACTGTTATAAAGGGCGAGTGAATAACGAGAAGTGGATTTGATTTTCATAGTTGATGCTGGATTTCGATCCGTGTCTAATGGTGTCGAAATAAGCCCCCCGTTGACTTTAGCCACCAAGAGGCATCTGTCAGCTTTTAAACTTGTCCTGCTTGGACAAGACTTGCTCTGTCATTATTTACTCGCGTGCATTATTATCGCAGTGCCCCACGGCCGCATATCGAATGTATTTACAAGGATTTACATAGTTTATGTGAGTGATTGCGCATTTGTCATTATAGAAGTAGCTTTCGTGATAGGTTAAGTGTGTTTTACTAACTGGTATGAAAACGCTGATGTATTTGTGTTGCGTAAGCAGTGTCTGGCGCGATTAATAATTTAATTAAAGTTGACAATTATATATTCGATTGAGGTGAATTTATAATTGTAAAGCTTAGTGATTGAATCTAAGCATAATTAAAGTTACCAACTGAATTGCATAGTGCACGCAGCAACTTAATAATATAGTGATGCATTTGCACAAGCCTTGTATCCTTCGGCGTTAACGGTTTTATAATTGCATTTTTCTCTAAATAGCGCTTATAAATTGAGTTAATTAATTAAACAAAACAATAAACAGATATAAATAAAGATTGTTAACTATAAAATGGAGCCCTAATAAACAAATAGCGTTTTCACGTTCAACTCCACGTTTTAAAAAACTCGTATATGAACACCCGTTGGAGTAAACGTGTTAACAGAGAAAAAAGTTCATAAGTCAGTGTTGAAGCGTTAAAATAGGGGATCTCTGTACCGCTGAAAATTCCTTTATCAACGCAGCATACAAGGCGACCAATCAGGCTTGCGCCGGCAATAAAAACGACCGCAGCAACTAAATCGCAATATGAGCACCATAAATTGAGATTAAGTCATTGTTTAAAAAATATAAGCGCCGTCCGTGCACCGAGGCTCCACTACATTCTGCGGGAATTGCCCACTAAATCCTTCTGGACGTCATATTTTTAAATGTTATAACATTATTTAGCTGGTTCCTACGCCATTGTGCGCCTCCCCCGTCCGTTCGATTGTCCGCCGGAGAATTAACGGGACTCAGCGATGGGTTCTTTGTGGAAAGTTTGATATTTTGCAGGATTTTTGGGGAATTTATTGCTTAATGGAGTTGGTATTATACAATATCATTGTACACTAGACGATCACATTAAAATGTCAATTTTCAGAGGTGGTAGGCCCCTTTTAGGGTTGACTGCCTGAGGTGGTACCACCGTGGTGCCCATTTCTGACGCAAAGCAGTAGTGTGAAATATTACTGTGTTCCGGGTTGAAGGGCACTGTAGCCAGCGTATGTACTGAATAAACGAGACGTAAGATCATTTGTTTCACGGTAGGCAGCGCGTTGGTTATATCCTCGGTATTGCCAATATCCATGAGCGTTGGTGACCACTTTTCATCAGAAGGCTCGACTGCTCGCCTTTCTTCGTATGCGATTAAAAAATATATATCTATAATACAAAAAGTGTTAGATTTATTTACTGATCTTACATTAAATCTTCTAGTCACAGTTTCTTTAAAAGTTAATGAATTATCTTTTGTAATGCACGTAAATTCTGCAGAGATATAATATTAGAATGCACACTTTTATATTTGTTTGTGATCATAATGTATTTTTACATACGTTTGTACAGCAAAAGCCCAATATTTACATGATATATAGAACGAAATTAAATTTTTTGACGCAGCTTCTTATCGCCTCGATAGTAATAATGAGTTAATGGATTTATGACAGAAGTTATCGTAGGACAATATGTCGTAAAACAGTAACTTGGCCACTAAGTACCGCATCCACAACGGAAGAGGAGCGTCGGGGGCCGCGGGTACAGCCGTGCATTAGCGTACACGTATCAACATTCATGTTCACCTGCTTTTATGGTAACAACATTAAAGCAGGTGAACATTAATATTGAGATAGGATCATTATTCATAGTAATAACAAAATACCTTCAATTGTGAAATTAATGTTGTTTATTTTCTTAATCAGAAATTAAGGTGTTGGTACTCGATGTGACAATTAACTCTTAAACTTTTAAACAAGTTGAAAGCTTAAATGAAGCAAAAAGTTTAAAATAATTACTATTTGCTATTCATAGGCGGGCCATAGACACAAACAAATATCGATTGAAATAAAATATGCACCCTTTTAATTGCGCAGACGACACTCAAACGTTAAAGAATACAAAGCACGGCTATAAACCTATAATTGCGAAAACACACCGTGGGTTGTATTTTAATTCCATGTTCCACCATCAGTACAATGTTTTATAAAAGAAATGCCATTTGGCATTAAAAACGGCCGAAACGATTGGCGCGTGTCGTCCATAAATTACACTCTCTTCCCACGGTTGGGCCCATAAGGTTCACAGCGTTCCCCACACTCCCAATCGTATCGAATTGTTGTTTTGTCATGTTTACACAAACAACAACAAGCAGCTGATGGGAGTGGGTATAAAGTGCGATGTGAGGCGTGACAGGGGCCTATTATTTATAGTATTTATAGCAAGTTGAAAAATGGTAATATTACTTATTAACTTTACAATTCAACAGCAAGCAAGTTTGAACCTGCGGTTTCAGGCTTTGTGTGCCATATTTAACGTTTATTTTTGTAATATTTATTGTAAATTCTTTTAAAAGATTTCTCAATCAATATATATTTTACCGTGCAAAGTAACAGGTATTTAAAAAAATGACAATGCTAACTTTTTACACCTTGGTTGTCTTTATCGGACTGTAGAATTTAAAGCATATTTACCAGCAGATATCGTCGAGCGAAGCTAATAAGATTTGCAACGGATCAAAGGTGACCCACCGAACAAAAGACTGTTTATCATTTTCTGCAAAGGATTCTTCATCGGAGTGTGTTCGTCCGTTTAATGTGAAACATATTGTTCATTTGCTGCGTCCAACAATGCCAATCTTTCTTTGGCAAGAATGAGTTATGTATCGTATTTTCCTTATGCTGAACATATTTTTCTTTTCATACGTTATGTTTTACGTTTTAACAATAGCCGCTGAGGCTTTGTATTAGTTCGTTTATAACACTTATCTTAAGACAGTAAAATTATTTATAGACACCTGAAAATAAGATACAACGGATTTATACATTCTAACTTTATGACAATAGTTTTAATTGATTCGATGAAATATATAAGTGTAGGTGTAAAATATAAATGTATAAAAATATAGTGTTTCTCTCTGAGGTCGATTAAAACATTACCGGTTGTTGTGATATATAGAGAAACAAGCAATTATATAGAGAAACAACAAAAGTGAGGCACGAAACCAAATAAAAGTTTCGCGGCAAATGCCGTTTCACTCGTTAATAATAAATCAAAGAGAAACGATAGCCCCCGTAACGAGCAACACGTTCTAAGAAATATCGACAGTTTTCCACCGACCGATGGAGGAGCGGAACAATTTTATTTAATGCAACCATTTTTCCCTAAACTAAACTAGTATTACGAGACTAAAATACTATAAGATACATCGAAATATTTTACTGATAAGTTTTCTTTTATGCAATTACATATTATTAAAAAAAATCAGATACTTTAATCAATCTTTTGACGTTTGTTTTACTAAATTTACTATTTGCTCAGGTTAAATCATAAATTAGGTAAAGCAGTTTATGCAATAATGTTATCAAATCTTGTTATCTAAAGTCGATGGAGTGCTCTGATCCTAAATTGAAATATTATTGAAAATAGAAAGGAAATTTCGCTTCGGTATTGAGCACTACAGTTAAATCAAAGTCATGTTGGTACCACGTGAACCGCAATCAAAACACTGCTATTTTTCGGCGAGTTGTTTACAAAAAACTTTGGAATTGGCCTCGCAATAAAATACAAATAAACAATACGCAAAGGGTTGGTGTCCGCTCCCCCCAATTCGCCGTGGGGCGTGATTCGGGGTCATTGGCTCCCACGTGGGGTGGCTTTATAAGGGTCACCTTATTCCTGTTAACCGAACCAACAGTCAAACAAGCAAATACAATATGATTTTAAATTTATCTGTAATCAAGGATAGATGAATAAAGAAAAACAAAATTTTTTTTGCACAGAGAAAAATTACAATTTAGTTGAATTTACGCCCCCGGGGCTATGCCACAGGTTTGCAAACTGGAGATTAAAGATTCGAATCTTGTAAGGAAACTTTAGTGATATCATAGTTTTCTTGATTGGTTGGGGCAAAAAGGTGATTTGAAGTATAAGTGTTACTTGTTTGTCTCAGAAAAGATAGAAATTGGATTTTTTATTATTCTCAAGGGACTACAGCTGTCCTTTGAGCCTAACATTTATTACAAAACTTCAGTTCGAAGAAATCAATCAAAGGCAGCCAAATCACATAAAACTAAATGGCTCCGACGCCGTTCGTCTCAAGGACTACAAAAAGGCGTCCGAAAAGAAATGATTTAATTACCCGCTGTCGGGGAGAACACTTAAAATCAGGACCCGCGATAGGGCCAGAGGCAATAAAAATAAAAGCCATTTACCATTAACGTAACATAGTACGTCTGTCCGTTTGTACACTTTTGTTTTGTACGAACATTTCGCGTTTCGTTAGGTGATGTTACGATTGACTGCCTTTTGCGCTCCTAACGTACGGCTATTTGATGGAGTTCTAAATTTGTATTGATTTATTTTTGTTATTGAAATATTTTTACGGATAGCGCGTTGGTTTATATTTTATTATCTTTAGAACTCTAACTTCAAAATACTAAAGTAATTTAATTAAACCGCCTCCATGGTCCAGCTGTATTGTCCCTTGCTTTATAAACCGAAGGTCGTGGGTTGGAATTCTGAGGGGAAACAACTTCGTGTTTTCGTTGTTTTATGGTTGGTTAGAACAGTTTAGGCCGGTCACCTAATTGTCTGAAATTACTTTTCATGTATGATGATCCGTGCGTCGGCTGGCCATTAAAAAGTCGGTCCACCCACCAACCCGCTTTGGACGTTAGCGTGGATATGGTCCAAAAACCCCCTAATGGAGAAGGCGTACATTTAGGAAGGCTTATGTCTAGCAGTGGTCACAGGTTGATGATGATGAATTTCTTTGAAATATTTCCAAAAATAATAGGTATTAACTTGATTTTTTACGATACATGAAATGTTTTTCGGTATTTAGATGTGGACATTTAACTCGAACGGTCGCGTAGTTGTAACACTTCAAAATTAATTTTACGTCGCATTATGTGTTGAGTTTCGTTAAGGGATCAGCCTAGTCGTAACTCAACGGATTGTGTCAGAGGAGAACTTTTACTGCGCCCATCTGTATTGCCACTCAAAATAACTGCGGCGTAATAAAAACAACTTATAATTGTAAACGAACTCGGAAATGATAATGGCAGTTGCTTGTGTCTGATAACTGAATAGGTGATGTGAAATTAAAAATTTATGTATAAAAAAATTCTGAATTTTTTGAAAGCTTCCCGACAATTTATTTTGTTATATTATATCATATACTTTTTTATTTTTTTTATTGCTAGTGGAGCTGAGACGATCAGTCGGGTCACCTTGTGGAATGTGGAAGCCCATTTACATCGGCAATACCAAGGGTATCATCCAATGCCTTGCCTACCGGGGGCATGGGACGTCTAGTTACCCAGTAAATACGCTAGCTACAGTACCCCTCAAAACGGAACACGCTTCACACTACTGCTTTGCGGTAGAAATAGGCAACGTGGTGGCACTGCCCCAAAATGGCCGCTATAAAAAGGGAGCTACTAGGTAGTAGGTCCCTTTTTAGAGGTCTGGAAAAATACTTTTGAACATTATTATACTTCATCGTTCAGAGCGAATTTTATTAGCTCTTAACATAAATTTAATAATGTACTCACAAATGCCTAGTAACCGAATCAATAAACAGGACAAGTTTACACAAGTACACACAGTCTCACTAACAACGTACTAAAAGCGGACTAACAGCGTGAACAAGCACGTGAGCATTCCCTCAGCGTTTTAGAGCTACACAGTTAATAAACCAAGTGTGTACGATGAATGGATACCGTCGACAGCTTTCTAGAGAGCATCGGCTTCACTTTTAAATTGGTAATATCAACACCGCTCGGCTAATGACTCTATCCGACGCGGACCCGCCTCCTCCCAGCTTGTTTCCATTCCACTATCTAAATAGGCCCCGGCTATAATTAAGAGTGAATTTAATTACGCCCCGCCGCATTTGTCCCTTATGTTTTACTACATAAATGCAAAACTATATTGCGTCCAATCTGAATTCAAATCATTTTAATCGCCACTCGGAGTTTGTGTGATACGTGATTTGTGTATTCGATTTGTTGACGACCGCACGCAGACTAATGGACGGTTCGGGATAAAAAATCACGACGGAAATGAAGCCGATACGAGAGGTGAATGAATTCAATAGATAAATGTGACAATTGATAAAAACGCAAAAGAACTAAGACCTTAAAGTAAACTAGACTCATCTTTATAAAATCGTATCGATAAATTTTTGTTCTTTTCTTTAATACGGGCAATAAAGCAGAAACTTATACTGGTATAATTATACGGTTAATAACTGTAAAGGCCTAAACTGTAACATTAACATAAATAGTAGCTTTTAAAATGACTATGTCTACAAAAGTCTACTGTGTGTATCATCATCATCATCATCATAATAAGCCTCTATCGGTCGACTGCTGAGTAAAGACCTTTTTTAATAAACGCCAAGACGGCCGATCCCTCGTTACACGCTGCCAACTTTGACCGGCTACTGCACGGATCTGTGCGTATGCATCATGCACCATCAGCCTTGATAGTCCACTGCTGGACATAGGCCTCCCTAATACACCCTTTCCATTTGGGGGTTTGGACCGTATCCTACCACGCTGGTCCAATGCGGGTTGGTGGGTATCGATCTGTGCGTATCGCACCTAAATAAAATAAATCAATAAATAAATTTAAAAAAAATGTTACAAAAGACCTCTCAACATCGGAGGCATTTGAATTAAATAATAAAATCAGTATCGATCCCGAAAAAGGAAACAACATCGTCCATTCACAAAGTCAACGACAAAGAAACTGATTGCACATGATCACGGATAACCGGTTCCACAAACAGACGTCGTAATGTTAGCCACAAATACAAAAGGTTAATTAACAGCAAACAAATGGTGTAGACATGAGCACTCAATTAAATTCGGCCCACGTGGAGCGTGGCTCGGACAATCGACGTTGGCCAATGCCGGCACATTTCTAGGTACATAGCTCAATTGAAATCTGTTACAGTGGTTTCTTTAGATATTTTTCTCTAAATATAGATTAACAAACAATCAATTAAAACATCGAAAAAGATAAAATTTAATTATGTAACTAATGTACCTATATGATACGCACTGTGTACGACTACATACTGAAATTTAAATTTATTATAATTTTACATACTATTATTATATAATTGCTAAGTTACTTAGAATGTTACACTAATTTTAAAATGTGTCTTTTGAGTCGTTTAGGAGCACGACAAACAAATAGTCTTCGTAACGACCTGGCTGATGATAGAAGTAGTTGTGCTTAAGTCTAAAGAAAAAGAGGGTCTGTAGTAAATATTAATATCGATATTAAGTTTAAAGACGAGGCAACTTTGTATTATTCGTAGTTGTCATAAAAACAATGAATTTGTAACTGACAGCGCGTTCTCGATGGGGTTGATATAATACCATCCGCTATTGCCACTTCCGGTTATTCAATCGCCCATGAAATTAAACCATCAATAACTTATTTTTACATTACGACATTTCCCATCTATTATGTCATTATTCATATGTATAAATAGACTTCGGTACTTCTAACTTCGGTTTTTCTAACTTTTCTGAACCGGTGGTAGTGTGATTGACAATCAATAAGCAAGTGTAAACTTCTATATAGAATAAAAATTTTAATCTGAATCTAATATAAATGACAAGTGAGAAGACGATATGGCTTATACTTATATAATAAAATAAACGTCTATAAAATGAAATGATATTGCATTTATGTATGGCGATTTCTTTACGTTTATTAATTTTTCCATTGAATTGAGGCATTAGACAAAAGTACAAATTAATATTTTCAAAAATGTTTTATGCTTCGTGTTATGCTCTTATTTTTCTTTGTTCTATCGAAATGGCATGACCATTCCAGCAATGCTGAAATTTCCTCAACAAACCCAAAGTTATATAAAATATCGAAGTGCGAAGATGAAAATTCATCGTTTGATTTTTTCCCTCTCTGTTTGTTCGGCTTCCCTTAGACACAGCTACGACGGAAACTTCAAAGATATGATTTCAGCCGCTTTTCACCCACGAAAACGATTCCTGTGAAAATATTTAAGCTTCCAGAACTTTTAAACTTTTTCCTTCATTCCTCGAAAATACATATTTAATATTGCAAATGTCATCTCAGTATTTTATGCTTTTATGCTTAATTACTTTTATAAATTACCTTATTGAAATCTTGCATAAGTTTATAAACCACAAATTAGTGAGTAGTAGCGTAGCGAGACGTTGCTGTAGTCATAATTTTAATACTAGTCTATTCTATCTACTAGTCTGTCAACGACAAACATACTTGTCGCAAAAGAACCTAAAAAAATATATGATCCAGTTGATTTATCACCATCCATTACTGAAGAGCTGACTCCACGTTAAGAATAACCAAAGCGTCGTCCCTTAAAAGTTACGTTTCGCAAACAGCGTGCATTTCCTCACTTTACACTCGGCTGACATCGCTGCATCCGCCGCGACCGTGCTATACTATGCGCATAAATTACGAACAGATTCTGGTGCGAGCGACAAGCGGAAGCGATTTAAATAAATTGCCTCTGTAACTTTCTTCTTCGGGTTGTAACTACAATATATGAATAACGGTATAGATAACAAATTGAAAGTAATAAAATATAGCGAATTGGTTAACGACAAGTTTGATGTTCTTTCACTTTTATCATAAACTTGTATATTGATGCTGAAACTATCTCTTTACAAAGAAATTATGATATAAATATATATACGGTTAATGCATATTAATACACTAATTTTGCATTTCTAGTCAAACTGAAAACGTTATAAAAACGCTCTCGCTTAAATCGCTCACAGTCAGCCCACATCCCGCCAGCGGTGCGACACTGGGTGGGGAACCGGGTCGTTTCGTCTCCGGCTATGTCCCGCGCATCTAACGAATTGCCTTCATTTGTCCCGTCAAGTGTCGACATTTAATTTGTTGCCAGCATCGACAATGCACTCGGTGCATCGAAACCTATCGTGGGCCGGGATGTATGGGACTAGTTCGATTACTTCAAGTAAGCGCGAGCACTTGTTTCTAGACATAGGTGATTACGCTCATCTGTTAGTGTTGCGATGTCGCACATAATGTTGGATGTTTTGCAGTTTTCTTATTCTGTATTAAAGCTATGTTCCACGTGACAAACGAGTTTAATTTTACAATTTGAAAGGTTTGATTCATTTTACGATAACACAATTACCTGGATATAATAAAATATAAAATATGTCTTCTTATTTTTATAGCATGAACATTAATCTCACACTAGTTTTCCCAACTTTGTTATGGATTATATTAAATCTACTCAAGTTGTAACGTGAATTTCAAACGACCCTTGTACAATATTCGTAACAAAAATTCATATCGATGATGATAAGACTGTATTACCCCAAGGTTGACTAGCAAAAAATGCCATAAGCTTTAAGTCCGCCCCTGTACATTTGTGCATTAAGGTTAAATAAATAACATCAAAGATGTATCTAATATTACTTTACCAGATGAGAGCATCAAAAGGAAAAAATAAAGATTCCTGCAACAAAGATAATAATACGCGTCATCGCAATCATGTCCCCGTATCGAAATGATCCGTCGCAAGGGAGCAACAAGAGCGCGCCTCGACTTAGACGCCCGGCACCTAACAGATGGCCAGATATAAATACCGTGACATGTAATTTTCTTATGACAGTAATCACATTAAAACACTACATCGGCCCGGGATTAAGTGTACCCATTACATATAATGCATACGACACGTATAAACCATTCTGAACGAATGTCGGCCCATTTAAAAATAAACCATCCTCGACACGCCGCGTAATATGTATACGCACTTCAATCGAAATCAAAATAAATCTAAAACCGTCTCGACCGAGTCAATTTATTTCGCCCCACGGTTAAATTATTTTTTTTTCGATCCGCCCATCGGAACGCGCCCTTTTCACAGGGCGAAATAAGGGCTGATATCGTGTAAAGGTTGATTTGTATTTGCATGTAGATCGCAGGGCTGTGACGACTCCATCGCCAGAGCAAACATTCAATTAGGGCTGCGACCTGCGTCACCTTTGAAAGCTTTTAAAAGTTCACGTGCTGGGCCTGGGCGGAGAAACGGCTTTAATAAGTCCCCTTAATGAACCGTTCGGCTCCGAGTGAAACTGATAGCGAAAACACCCCGATATTTATTTAAGGCTGCGACTCAATCGTAAAACGAGAATCCCCTTTCTCACCGTTTGTTTTTTTTTGCTTTTGATTTTGACTTCATTTCAATCAGTTGACGTTTTAACTTTCAAAAATGATCAGATTTACTTAAAAATAGCAGTATCTTGTTCGTTTATTCTAGCAAAGTAATTTTAAAAACTAAACGACAACACTTATATGCATTCAAATGTATAAAATCAAGAATTATTTGCCCGAAATAAAGAAGACAATCAAAACAAAAATGGTAATATTTATGTATAGTAAATTGTAATAGTCACATTATAACAATAAATTTTCTATGCGTGGAAGAAATCGTTTATTTTTATTAAAACCAAAACTTAACAAGCAAGAAACTATGCGTGAAATAGATCTGGCAAAAGTCATCCATAGTCCACTGCTGGACAAAGGCCTCCCCTAATACACCCCTATCCATTAGGCGGTTTTTGGACCGTATCCCACTACGCTGGTCCAATGCGGGTTGGTGGGTGGACCGACTTTTTACATGCCCATCCAACGCATGGATCATCTTACTTTTCAGACAATTGGGTGCTCGGCCCAAATTGCCCTAACCAACTAGGAAATAACAAAGAAAATTTGTTGAGTCCCCGCGGGATTCGAACCCACGACCTCCGGTTTCTAAAGCACACGCCCATACCACTAGGCTACGGAGGCAGTTAATTACAATAAAGGCTGGCAAAAGTAATTACAATAAAGGCCCAAAGTTTATAAAACCTTGTTAAAAGTAAACATAAATAGTATTTTTTTACAGAAAATGTTCATGTTGGAAAAATATAACCCTACTACTTATTACTTATAAACAAAACAATCATCGTGTAAAGCCGAAACAGTGAAACCTTGCACAAATTCCAGCACAGGATTTGTTTACACTAGCATCGAGTATACAACCCTTTACAAATGTTGACTGTTTGCGTCAACGAGGAAGTAGCTTGTTTGGTTGACACAACTTTTTCCACCCACATACGAAAAACAAATAGCGAGTCATGACGATGTCAATTGAGAGGTGGAGACGAGCTGTTTCGTTGGGCACCTGTAATACAATGTCGACTAAACAAATATTTAATTACAGTTAAATGAAATTACCAAATGACACGTTGTGGTTGTCGTACATACCCATACAAAATTTTATAAATAAGGGAGAAACAAGAATTCAGCTTTAAAAATTTTAAAACTTTTTGTCTTACTTTTTGCTTTTTAGTGTTTGACAAAAGTGTAATTAAAGTTAAGGCAATATAATAGTTTAGGTCAATAACAGAATTACATTTTTTGACTTGTATAAGTGTAAATGCAATATTTTCCGATGATAGAATCCAATCGAGTATTAAGGCCTCGAGAATAATTAAAAATATTTTGACAGGATAATATTAGGTTATTAATTATATTGTGACGTGATAAATTTCTGTGGTATATATCGCTTTACAGAATTTATTGTTTTCACGCAGGGGCGGGAAGTGCGGCCACGCAGCGGTTATTTGGAGAGGCTTGTACTTCTCTGCGTAGTTTTGATTAAAGCGGCATATTGTTTGGCCTTACTATTAGACCTCGCCAAGGCCTGCCCCCTGAGATAATAGAGAAACTGAAATAAGCCTCCAGTAAACACAATTTTACTTCGTAAATACTTACTTAGGGCGGACTGCGGCGTTCGCGGAAACTTTGTTTATACAGGTGCTAGGAAAAGTTTTTATACTGCCCCACGAAATATTCACCCTGTGAATTACAATTTCTTATAACACTTTGCGACTATGAATAACGCTCCTAAAAATAAAGTACTAATGCTATTGTATGCACTTGAAACTTTATTAAGGTAAAACTTCATACGATTAACATTATTGTGAAGCTTAATATTTTTGTAATTTTCATGAAAGTTCTTTATCCTATCTTTATGCTCTTCACCCTTCGTATTTAATATAAAATGGGCTTCCAACCCATACAGCATCACATACCTAAATTACACTATATACTCAGGAGGTTTAATAAATAAATAGACTTAAAGACTTAAACTAATTCATCACATAACAATATTCAAGATAGATATCATGACCGACCTTCTACCATCCCTATATGACATAGTGTTACATTACGTATATTACTGTATTTATTTTTTAAATTAGACCGACTTTAAACAGTATATAACCATTTTGCGCAATAGAAGCGGGACTACATGCCCTCTGCGAGAGACTTCCACGCGATTTTTAATTTCTAATACCTTTTTTAAGTATACATTTAATCAAACAGTCATGTATGACACGTTTAATGCACATAAAATGTAGATTATTTTTATGTATTAACTTTTATTTAAACGATTATAGCTATCATATAAATATATTTCCTTGAACGAGCTTTCAATATGCCAATTTCAATATTGCAATTTTAATAATGTTTTACATTTAAATTGTTATTGTGGGTTATTCTCAAAACACAGATACATGCGTTCGCAGATTTAATTATAGACCTTTTAAGAAGTAGGGTAAAGGGAGAGATATTGGTGATATAAGTAATTTGGTGATATGTTTTAAAACACTTTTGTATGATCGCGTTAAGAATTGCTACTAAGTGTAAACGGTATAAAACCTTTCACTCGCTCCGGTAATTTGTCTCAGCGTTTGGCGAACAAAGCATTTCGCTATCGCGGTCATACAAAAGTGTTTTAAAACTATCACCAAATTACTTATATCACTAATATATCTCCTTTTACCCTATAATCTTTAACGGTTTTGGCAGCGTTTGCAATTCAATCGTACGAGGTTGTAAGTGCTGTAATTTTCTTAATTTCCTAAATATATATTAAACGTCTTACGGCAAAATTGTGAAAAAAAATAGGACCAAATGACAGCTTAAACCTATCATTATAAAAGAATCGGAGCACTAGGAGCGGAGCAAACGAAGTAAAACATAAATTTAAAAAAACATACGCTCCGAATTTAGTACCTTCTTCTTTTGATAAGGCCAATGCGGTAACAATATTCAACTGAAGTTTTCTGTATATGCTTAATTCAATAATTTATTTATAATCATAACGTTATATTAACAAAAGTTCAACATGAGCCTAAGTTCATAATCTAAGCGTAATTGATTAACTTCCTACGCTAATGCAAGATCAAATATCAGTCTAAATATGCATAGGTTTCATATTTGTAGAGCTGTTTGCATTGGGCCTAGACTTTACTTAAGGCATTAAGACAATCATTACGCTTTTCGTTCAACCCTTCGTTGGGGAACTTTCAACATGGGATTTTGTGCTAAAGTAATTAGTTTTGGGACCCCGTTTTCAATCCGGCTTTCGGGCACAAAAAGCGTTAATATTCCGTTGGACGGTTTTGCCACTTTTTGCTTCGTAGGTACTATGTGTTTAATTGGAAACAGAAAGATTGGTTTTAGCGAAGTTACGACAGCTTTTTCTTCTATTACAATTTATATGGAATAGTTTTGGTGAGGTACGGTCAAAAAAAACCCCTAATAGATAGGGGTGTATTAGGGGAGGCCTATGTCCAGCAGTGGACTATCAAAGGCTGATGATGATGATGGAATAGTTTGCAGTAACTTTCATAATATACTACGATTGGTTTATTATTTTACTATATAGCGGGACTTAGTACTTACACATTCCTAAAAAAAAACAATTGTAAGCACAGAAATAAACTAAACCATTTTGTGTAAACTTTGGAGGTAGAATCGGTCCCCTTTTACAGGGGCCGTCTGGGTTAGTACCATCGCGGTGCCTATTTCTGTCGCAAAGCAGTAGTGTGAAAACACTACTGTGTTCCTGTTTGAAGGACACCGTAGCCAGTGTATTTACTGGGTAAACGAGACTTAACATCCTATGTCTCACGGTAGGCAGCGCGTTGGTGATACCAATATTTCTAATGTCTGTGGGCGTCGTGTCCACTTTCCATCAGGTGGCCCGACTGCTCGTCTGCCTTCGTTGAGAATATTAAATGGAGTGAAAAAAAATAATTTAAATAACAAAGAAACGTGTTGACCATCCGCACCCGGAACATTAAAATATATATTAACCGAAAAGATAATATCCGTGGTCTAGCGGTATAAACCGGAGGTCGTAGGTTTTAACCCGCGGGGATAACAACTTTGTGTTATCGTTGTTTTCCGGTTGTTTTTTTGGGCCGGTCACCCATTTTTCTGAAAAGTAAGATGATCCATGCGTCGGATGGGCATGTAAAAAGTCCGTCTATCTAACCAGCATTGTTCCAGCGTGGTGGGATACGGTCAGAATAAAATACCCCCTAATGGAGCACGCGTGTATTAGGGAAGGCCTATGTCCTATGTCCATGGACTAACACAGGCTGAAGACGATGATGATGATGAAAAGATAATCTAGATTTTATGGTTCAATTCATATATTATCTATAAGATTGATATTTACGCTTAAGATTAAGGCCATACAGCAGATGGCCGTTTAATATAATTTTTTCCCGCCAACGAAAATTTTTCGGTGACATATTCTTTGCAAGAACTCAGGAATAAGATGAATAGTTACAGAGCTGACAGCTTCATTTTTAGAACGCAAAAGCTTCGCCCTCGCCTGACCTTGGCGGGCATTTCATTCTCTGAAAAACTTTACAAAGACTAGACTAAGTTAATTTAAGTTTTTTGCCATTTCAGTAATTAAAAAGCACAGCATGAATTTTAATATAAAAATGTATGTCTCAATTTTTTATCTGAATATGGAAATAGTTTGAATCATATTTTACCTTCTCGTCTTAACGTTTTCGTTTCATCTTAAGTTTCTAGTTTCGATTACAGCTTCAAGCTTTTATTTTCGATGCGCGTAATCTTGGACCGATGAGAAATAATAACATTTAATATTTGCTTTTATCTATTAGTCTATAGATAATTTTTATTTAATGTGAAATGTGTCGCTGATTTTGATGGCATCTTACATTAAATTCATCTGTTAATTGTCTTTTATAATTAATAAGCAGCATCTTATGGATCATTTTTAAGGTTGGTATCTTAAAATTATTATTTTATTATCATCAGGCTGTGTTAGTCTACTGCTGGACATTCTCCATTAGGGGGTTTTGGGCCGTATCCCACCACGCTGTTCCAAGACCGGTTGATCAGTGTACCGACGTTTCAGATAATTGGTTATCAGCCCAAATTGCCTTAACCAACTAGGAAACAACAATCAAAATTTTGCATCGCAGGTTTCGAACCCACGACCTTCGGTTTCTAAAGCACACGCCCTTACCACTAGGCTAGGAGGCAGTCGAATCTTATAACCCTTATTATTTCTTTATGTAATGTTGTTAAGTATGTAACTATTTATATTAAAAGACACGTTCATAAAAGAGTAAGTTTGCCGCGAATAGCACGGGATTGGCCTTCTTAGCGTTAATTGAAAAAGGCCTATGTTAAGCAGTAGACGAGTAAATCTGATGATGATGATGATGATTAAATAAAAGAAATAATTAGTAAGATCGTGGGAAAAATTTAAGCATACCTTAGAAGCAGACCACTACATAACAATATTATAAGCAAAGTAAATTCCAAATCGAACCAATATATTATAAAATATTTGATTAATCGAAAAGCGTTTGGAAATCGATTGAGCAAACTCATGAGTACTGCGGCGTGTCATTCGGTGGCGATGCGTTGGAGAGATCGGCTCCTGTTGAAATCCACTTGTCCGTTGGGGCGATCGAGTGGGCTATTTAGCGCCGATGCCAATAATCCCAACAAGGCTACATTTACAATTTGCTTTGCATATGTGAATTTAACTAATACATTTATCATATATATATATTATTTACTGGCTGTTACCTGCGACTTTGGCTGCGTGGAATGGCGAAAATGTCCGTAAAGTTTATTGAAATATACCCTATAAATGAGGTGCTTTAGTTGTATCTGCCTATCATTAGACTACATAGTTGCATGGTTTTTGCTCCCGCGCTGACAAATTTCCATATTGATCTTCACATCCGTACAGTTTTAAACTACAAAATTAGTTAAAAAAAAAAACAGTTTTGGCTCGTTTTGAGCATCAACAAAATAAAATTTTATCGTTTTTGTTCTACAGAGACGATTTATACATAAACTTTTGCTCTTAACTATAACTATCAAAAACCTCTGACCTTTCTTGGAATCTATTCTAATTAAGTACAAAATTTTATTGAAATCGGTTCAATGTTTCTAATGAAATAAAATATGGTCGACTCGATATTATTACACGTTTTTGATAACGATAATAAACTAAATTTACTAGTTTACGAGTTTAAACTTATAAATCGTTGAATAATGCATTTTAAAACATCTACGCCGTGTGAACATAGCCTTAGCGGCAAGTTGGCCGTGTCACATGCACGCGTCAGTTTTATCGTTTCCCTCCTGTTTGGTTTTTTTCGATCGCGCCCCATTCGCTTGTGCAGACATTACTATCCTGCTATAGTTTGGAAAAAGATTTGTAGAATAAAGGCATCAAACAATAAAAGGATCAGAGCTTACAGACATTATTTCAAATGTTTTGGATTTGACAGTCTCTTTTCGATTTTATCTGTTATGGGTCTTTACAGTGTTTAAGTATTAAACTTGCAAAAAACGTCAAAAGCACTTATTTCAAACGTAATCTGTTTATGCGAGGAAGAAAAAAATATTTTCTTGAAAATTTAATATATTTTAATATTTGTCATATCGCAATGTTGATTTTATTAACGTATTATTTTCAATTAATAAACTGTTATATAAGTACTTTACAGGACGTTGAACTATAACAAAATCAGACAAAATGCCTTAATAGATCAGTATAATTTTACCGTTTACAAGATAGTTTTGTCAATTTGTTCTTACTAAGCCATTGAATAAGTTAATTATAAAGTTATCTATTAGGCCACGGAGATAATGCTAAATCCATTCAACACTTATTGCGCAAAGCCTATATTTGTCGATTAAGCAGCAACATTTAAACAGGCTTAGCTTATTGGTCTGCCCCTAATTATGCGTTGTTCTACAATTCAACGAGATTGCATTGCATTCTGATTTAAATTTGTTAAAACATTCATTGGATGCCGGCCATTTTTATGTGCAGTCTTTCCACTGACGTTATAAAATATGAAGCGTCATATTGATGAATGTACTTGGGAACATTGCGCGTGAATTTAAATGCGAAAATTGCTTCTGCATTTGTCATGACATTATTAAGTGTTTTCGTTAACATCGGATTCCAAAGTAGCATTAAATATTCTATGATTGTTTGTTAGTTTTCATCTGTTATCATTGGAGCTATAATTATGATTCAGACCCTCATTAAGTGTTATTCATGAGCGTTTCGCAGAAATCTGAATAGGTCAAATGAAACCCATTGTTTAATCGGAGAATAATGCGCGTCTGAAACACAATGAGTGGCACAATCGAAAGCTCAGTTTGCTATAAAGATATCAGCTTAAGCGTCGCTTTCATCCGACGCAATAGAGGCAGCCTCCCGTTCAAATAAATTCAGCATCGCCCCGTAGAGAAACGATAACAACCTCGCAATAAAAGCGTTAACTACACGTTCCAACCCTTGAATAAAAGTGTCACCCTCTGAGTTGGCGTTCACACCATCCGGTGCTTTATCATTTTTTTCGATCAGCTGATAACTATGGGGTACTGAAGCCGAGCCGGGATTAGCTTTGTGTTGCGGCGGGGGAGGAATTTAATAGCGCCGGGTACGGACACGTCCGCGGGGCAGGACGAGTGTTAAGTGCTAGTTGCTTTATTGGTGTTTTTTGTCGTACCCGATCAGATTTATGGGCGTTGAGACTTATAATTCAGAGCCTCTATGTTTCGGACAAAGGAGGAATTAGGAATGGGTTGTCGGAAGTTTTTTCGTTGCTTTAGAGCCCTGCTAAGTGGTGACGGCTTTGGATTTTTAACCTTAAAACGTAATATTAAAATTTTACTTTCTTTATTTAAATTTTAACGGGTCTATTAATTTTAATGACAGTATAATAAAATCTCAAATTGACTTAAACGTTTAGAATAAAAGTTATATCATAATTACCAATACCTACCATGTTTTTGTCAATTTACATGGTATGTCGTTTTTTTCCTACTTGTTCTTTGTATATTTTATTCTACGTCATATTTATTTACGATTTATAGATGTATGTACTGCTTTCAATTAATATTTTGACAAATTTAGTTTATATTACATTTAACAACTTCAGCTTTAAATTTACCGTTTCTTTTCACGTCGACTCATATTTTTTTGATGATATAATTCTTTTCTTTGTTTTGTTTATGACTTACAAATAGCAAATATTGTTTCCATTTAGTTTACATGTATTATAGGGTTATAACTAAACTTTTTACATCAGTTACGAAGTAAATCCTAGTAATTTCAGCAAAAAAAAGGCAGTTTAACTGGGCTAAGCCGGCAGAGCTCTCGTAATCCGTCGCTCATCGCTTGTCGATGCAGTAATATGATTATACTGGACCAGATAGTCCACCGCGTAAATCAGAATAAGTGTACTTAGCGGGTTAAAGGGGACGCAGGTGATTCATTTTTTTACTTAAGACTAAAACTTGTAGAGAACTAGAACACGAACTCTGAATATTGAATATGTCAAACTATTCAATATCAAAAATAACAATGTCTGTCTTTACAACTTAAGTTTACGTAATGGCCATAGAGTTTATTTTGTTGTTTAGTTAAAATCTAATTGCAGTTAAAAGAACAGTGTTCGGTTGTGTTCCTAACACTGATGTATATTGTTTATAAAATTCTTTAAACTATTCCATTTAGAGCATCTGCCTTCGAGGCCTACTGGTTTTGACCCCTACTTTAAAAACTAGCCGCGACTTTTAATCCCGTCAAGAAGCAACTTTGTGTTATCCTCGTTTTTTAGTTGAGGACGGTTATAAAGGTGGATCAGCTAATAGCCTTAAAAGTAAAATGATACATGCGTGATACAGGTATGTAAAATATGGTCTCAGTTATCAAGACCGTATTTAGCAAGTTCTATGATTGTCAGTTCCTTCGAATAAAGAGACAATTAATCCAACCATTAAATTCCTGGGTTGCGGAGGTGAGATGCCAATAACTAAGAAGTCAAGAAAGAGAAAGTGGCAGGGAGAAAGAACATAGATTTAGGTTATAAGTTATTTCAGTGTTAGTTAATATACATTTTTAGTTGACTTTAAATAATAACAAAATTAAATAACTCATACAAATATAATAAAAATATGATAATGCGCAAACTTTAAGAGTGTCTTATTGTATTTTAGCGTGATATTACTATAAAATAAATCCTGTGATTCTGTTTTTTCGATAAACCATAAGACCTTCAGACATCGCTGAAAACGTAATTGAAATCGATTTTACGATATCACAATAAGGCCCGTGACATATAAGGGCCATATATCACGCGGGTGGATGACCGCATCGTATATATCACTTTTATGATTTAGGCAAATTCCCGAATTTTACGAGCGCATGAATTAAAACAATGAATACGCATCGAATCGTACGTCCGCGTGATTGCGGTGTGAGTAAGGCGGTGATGGATAGTTGGTGGGACATGGTATTGTTTGCGATGTTTATTGTCATAACTATGTATATTCCTTCATTTTAGAGGTGGTAGGTACCCTGTATACAGTGGGCCGTCTGGGATAGTACGGCCGCAGTGCCTATTTCTGCCGCAAGGCAATAGTGTGTTCGCGTTTGACGGGCACCGTAGCCATAGCGTATCTACAGGGTAAATGAGACTTAATATTTATTGTCTCCTAGTAGGCAGCGCTTTGGTGATACCCTGCGTATTGCCGATGTCCATGGGCCTCAGTGACCTTTTTCATCACCATCAGGGGGCCCGACTGTTCATCTGCCTTCGTATATGATAAAATATTATTTCGTGAGAAGTAATTTCTGTTGCTTACGCATATACTATGCATGAAAGTTTTATTTTTTGTAACACTTTTACAATTATTTTGAAATTTTAATCTATATTTCAGGCCTTTCTAAGGGTCCATAGTTACGGCATAATCTATACCGCCCGAAAAGTGTCGTGAATGTTACATGTACGGAAAACGAATTTTATTACGTAACCTAAATAACATCTTTAATTTTTATAATGTTCGCTGATCTACTATCAATATATACCATGATAAGAAGGATAAAATTACATTAAGGTGAAAAACCTTAATTACCGTTACGAGAAAGTACAGACAGAAATTTGAAATTTGTATCGTATATATCGTACTAGGCAAAGTTTTCTTAACACCCAAACGTTGATTGGAAGACCCTAATATCGGAATAAAGACCTCCTTCGTAGTTATTTCCGTTCGTAAAATCATATGGAGTATTATTTGCACTTCAAACGAGAGATTTTCATACTCTGTGATAAAGACTGTCATGTAAACGATGGAGTAGTATCTGTTAGCACTACATATGAGTTATTTCTCATCGATCGGAATCGCGCGAAAGATCAAAAACAAGGACCGCTCGATGCAGCTGGAGTGCAGAGTCGTTGTCCGATTAATGTGGTGCCACACTTTTCGTGTCCCCGGTGGCCGCGAATAGACAACACGAGAATAGAATTGCAAGAATGGTATATTCGTGCCGCGGAAGGCAGCGCCGTGGTTCGCTTCATTAGCGTCTAATGAGACATACAGAACTAAAAACCGTATGTGTATGTAGTTTTAGTGTTTTTGTTTAAACACGAGTTTCGCTGTAGAGATCTTATATTAGATTAGCAACATTTAATTTACATTATTTTATGAAATGTACGTTTTTAGATCTTTTTTTACAGTTTTTTTCGTTTTACGTAAACTTTATTGTAGTACGTATGTATTTAACATGTACATGCTGCGGTAACGTGAAAACAGTACCGTGTTTGAACGGCACCACAGCCAGCATTATTAGTAGGTAAAGAATGCCTAAAATTTATCGTCTCAGAAAAGCGTACTTGTAAAGTCTCATTTTCTAAATGCAGAATTAATCATTATTATGCAAACGTTCTACTCGTCTGCTATATTTAAGAAAATTGCATTTTTATTTATTTATTCTTTGGTAAAAACATATGTTTTTGGGGGTTGTTCCCTGCTCTAGGCAATGATTGGCCAGTGCTAAAGAATAAAAAATGCTATAAATAACTGCCTCCGTAGCCTAGTGGTAAGGGCTTGTACTTTAGAAACGTGTAAGGGCGTGTGCTTTTAATCTTGGGTTTGAATCCTGCAGGGAAAAATGATCCATGCATCGGATGGGCATGTAAAAAGTCGTTTCACCTCCAACCCGCATTGGACCAGCGTGGTGAGATACGGTCGGAAAAACCCCCTGATGAAGGTGTATGAGGGAAGGCTTATGTCCAGCAGTGGAATGATGATGTAGTTAAAATAATTGTGTTTGTACTAAAAAATTAAAAGCTCTATTATACTCAATAATATTTTTCATAATTTTTTGTAATATAGAATTAATTTTTTTGTACAATTGTAAAGGTGGTAATCTGTTGGAACGATATGAATTACGTTTAAAATAAAGTTATTGTCGTTGGCATAAGAACAGAAATTAGAAGTGCATGTACGTATAATTAAATTAGGAGATCGGCGATTGCGTGGGTTGGTTATATTTTTTATATTTCATGTATTTATAAAACTTTTTGATAAAAACCCAAATGGAATATTCATTGTCGACCAAATCACAAAATAATACGTGATTTGCAAAAAACATAATTCCTTTAAAGATAAACCATTTAAAATTACATAAATCATTTAAAGCTATGAAACTTTTGAGTGTGTTTTTGACAAAAAATCTACGGAATGTGCGAAGAGATAACCTTGAATGACTTTATCTTTATTGGACATATTAATAAACGTCTAAGATTTGTTACGCTAACAATAGTTAACAAAAAATATGACCGAACGCACAAAAACTTTAGGAACAATAAGTTAAACATATTTCTCAGCGCATCGTATTATTATAAACGGACCACATATGGTAAAGCATTAGATTTTTTTTTTACATTTAAAACTTATGAATGAAACTTAAATTTAAATCGTCAAGGTGAACGAACTTCAGACGTGAGAAACTTTACAATTGCAAAAGTGGCGAGCTCTTTATATGCGCTTTGCGACTTCAGCAAAGTTCAGCATAAACTGGAGCTTAATTTTTACATAACTTTAATTGTTGTTTGAAAGTTTTCAATATGACTTTTCGATTTAAATTGTGTTTTTTGCTAACCTGGTGGACAACCGCAGTCTCCGTAGTCCCTGATGCTGCGCCGCGACCTCCAGTAGTTCGGCGGCCTGGAGAGGACCTCTCGCCGGAGCCTTTCCACCAGGGGCTGCTGCGGCTCCAGAACCGCACTTCTCAGGGCCAGGTGCTGCTCCTCCAACAACGACAGTCTATCCTGCAGGCCCTGCTGCCTGTACAGGCTGTAGCCACTCGATATGAGGCTCATGGCACACGCACACCACAACACCGCACAGTAAGCCCACGGGTCGCCGGGACACTTCTCGTCGCATTTCTCTTGTACTTTCTTCGTCTCTCTTGTCTCCTTTGCCTCCTTTGTCTCCTTTGTCTCCTTAGTCTCCTTTGCCTCCTTCTTCTCAACTTTCTTCTCCGCGCTTTTGGCGCCCGCGGGCAGCTTCCCTATCTTCAGTATCATCTCGCCGGCTATCTCACGAGATTAGTGAATCGTAACGTAACGTTAGCGGAAACATTGCAGACGTTCCCATGGCGATCAACGGTCTATGGGAAGCGTTTGAATGGACCTCATGGTTACAATGGACGCGTCCGGTGTTTATCGCTAATGGTTTCGTTAAAAATTGCTATTTCTCAATTGTTAAAATGCAGTCGTCACTCGCGGTCCAGTGAAGCCGGACGGGGTTGTTGGATAATATTGGCGGACTCGTTATGGGGTTAGTGTTTTGGTCGTTGTCGTGTTTGAGTACGATAGGATCGCGCGCGAGGAGTGTAGAGACACCCTGTCGGCTCGGCAGGCGGCGCGCCACTGGCCGTACTGTGGCACAGCGGCCGGGATCGCAGTGCGTGCGGAACCCGCGGGTTCGGGAGCTGCGCCGCTCCAGAGCCGCTTCAGAGACGGTCCGACCGCGCGGGACCCCGAAACGCTCATCCAGTTGTATTCGTACGGAATCCTGGATTAGGGCCGAGGGTGGGCCCCGAGCTCGCGATGCGCTCTTTTATTATACCGCCGTTTATTTAGAGCGTTGATATTTAAGTTGCCGTTTTTCGTACGGACACAGTTCGCAACTCCGTATTGCGTGGCTTTCTTTTTGTTGGGATTATTTCGCTTGAGTTTTTGTTTTATATGTGCTTACAATAAAACTTAACAAAAAGCGTATTTATCTTAATTCTAATAGTTTTGGCAGTATATATTATTTATGGCAATTTGCATGGGTAGATATTAATGTAAAAATTTAAAATCCTAATATCTTTCTTAGGGAATTAATCATATAAATTATTTTTAGTTTAGAACCGATTTACACAATTAAAGTATAAGTAATAGTTGCACATAATATAATATTTAAATACATTGAAATAAAAATGTAGCTATTGACATAAAATTAGGCATTTAAAAAGATTAAACTTTTAATGAGTTAAGAACAAAAAATTGGGTTTAAAATTTTAAAATGTTTCCTATAAAACGTTTTAGTAGTGCTCTAATTTAGGTAAATCTACTCTACGTAAATTATTTTTTCTCTTTCTCTTCTCTTAATTCTACGACAAGAATCATAGCCTTGTAGGTATTATATATTAACATTATTTCCGCCCAAAGGTATTATAAGTTAAAATTATTGTACCCACGCATTGTGGGAAATCAAGGTTCATACTGCTATGCCGTAAACCTAACGTTCCTAAATGGCTCATAAAAGGCGCATCTTACCCTTAAGTGCTAGACAAAAATGTCTCATCGATGACTAATGGCATAAAAACGTTGACACGCCATCGGTCTGTACACTTTAGTGCTTTTAACTCTGTTACTTTTACGACTGGGGGGTGAAACGGATACCGACATAAACCAAAACAGTCCAACACAGAGCGATACATTAAAATTATCAACCATAAAGGAACTTTATTGAAGTCATAACATTACTTTGTATCGATAACGTCGTGTTCTAGAATTTTATTAATATTTACATCGAGAAAGCACGCGACCAAAACACCAAAATGAATCACAAATTAAGCGATCGCGTTTCCATCGGGAACATATTCGAACCGAACAAAGATTACCTCCGATGACCCAAACACGAACTCTCTGGAGATCTGTATCGACATTAATTAAATTTGTAAGAAAAGAAAAAGTTTTTTAAGAACTTTTTTCTAACGTTAGACCGTATTAATCTCTTTAATAGAGTCATTAAAAACCGAAGTGGCAGCCCCAAGCGCCGCAAGCAACAAAAAACGCAGGCACCGCCGTGCTCTTCCAACCTTTTGGATAAAATGCTCCCCATAAAAATTAAAGATAATGCCGACATGAGCTGAACACGTTGTAATTTACAAAATTGTGGGTCTGTTCCGTTTTCAATGAGCGTAAAATAGACGCCGCATCTACTACAGATAACCGCGTTGAGTGAAGCAATTTGATCGGGCACCTAAAATAACTATAAATGTCTTAAATGATATTTTAATTATCGTAAAAGTTGGATTTATTACACGGGACGTTATGAGACTTGATGGTTTGCTATTAACCTGACTAAGATGATATTTAAATTTAAATGTAATGTCTGTTTTAAGTGTAATTTCACGAAGTAACATGATAAGTATTTTTTGTAAATGTCCCGCTTATGAACTTGTAAAAAAATATTGTTGAACTATTTATTCATTAACAATAGTGATTATAGTAACGATAGCGTAGGTATTTAATAAATACTCATAAAATTAAAAATAGTGCATTTAGATCCTATAGAAAGTTTATACATTTTTAAAGACTATGCAACATCAGTAATAATTAAGGTTACACTAAAATATTTACACACATATTACACAAAGTTATTTTAAAAATAAACGTTGAACAACAACGCTTAATGTTTGTTCGACACGTTTATATTTGTAAAGGCGTTGTAACAGAATGGTATTTCAATAAAATATATGTAAAAAGTTGTGTAAAAATGTTAAATCCATCGCGTCAATTCGGTTTGAGCGTGGCCAGGACGCAGCGGTCCCCCTCGCGCCGACCATTGCTCTCATTAATATGTTAAAGCCCTCCGAAAACGGTCCATTGGCGACACAATCTGCAACATCCGAGTCGCAGACAAATTGCAGCAATTAAAGCTAGATTGTTGTTATTTAACGCGCGCTGCGGATGTGTGCACAATCGTCCTCTCACCCGCTCACTTAGTTAAATTAAATTTAAACTTTTGCGCTTTGTCAGTAACCGAGCGAAACGCGAGCGGCTATTATGGAGTCTGGCTTTTTTCAAAGTTATAACGCTGCAGTGTTTTAAATATGTAAAGATACGGATTCCCCCACCAGTTGTGAAGTTTATATTCTTGAATTAAATAGCACTAGAAGTTTCGTAATGATTATGGACGCGCCATGAGTGTCGGGGGAAATCTGTGAAAAGTTTACGCGGTTTTATGACGGCCGAATGTTGCATTATTTAGCGTTTTATGTGGTTACAGCGATCAAGTGAAGATTTATGGGTGTTGGAAGTAGAAAGCTCTAGCGAGTTCATGCACCAGTCACAGGTCAAAAGTATTAAAAAGAATTCAATGTAGTTATGTCTCTAGTTGAACCTTGACGTTGGAATAATAAAATAATACACTCTTGTAAGACATTAAGCGAAAATCCACGCCGGTCTATTAGTCACTATTAATATGTTACAAAATTGTCAGGTTGCTCAGAAATCTATTTATATATAAAAGAAGTCGTGTTAGTTACACTACTTGTAACTCAAGAACAGCTGAAATGTTCAAGCTGGAACTTGGTGTAGATCCAGGGAAAGGACTTAGGATGATTTTATACCGTTTTTTTTAAAACATTCGAATTGTTCAAATTTCACCACAAATTTCTAAAACGTTGAAGACGCATTGCAACTCGCAGTGCTGCCAATCAGTAGAGTCCTCAAATACATTTGCTTATATATCATGAAAGGCCTTATATAGTGATTCAGCGTCCAAACTTCCAGTACAACGATGATAAAATTGCGTGCTATTAAGTTGGTCGATACGTAAACTACAATAAAGTGTTTTGGCGTATATTCCTATGTACGGGTACAAAAAACCACTCATTAACTTCATCTTCGGTGAAACGAAGTGCCACGGGTCGGCTAGTAAACGATAAAATGATAAAATTATTCCACTTATAAAACATCACATACCCCGTGATGTGTAGTCCCTCGTGACCAGGCCGCTGGAAAGTGTTCGAAACGTCGGGAATTTAAAATGTGAAATAAACGCGATTAAATCCGTAAAGTCATTTATTGAATAATGTATAATATTCGCGTAAACAATAGAAATAATTATTTTAACCTATTTCAATTTTTGCTAAAAATTAAAAAAATTAGAAATATAATTTTAAACATTCACAAAACAATCAGCAGCGAAACCCATTTACAAATCATAAATACATTAATTTATCGTTAGTTCTAAGAAACTAAATGAAGAACCTATTTAGAATAAAAAAAGTTATTTTATTCCCAACTCAAGTAAAATATTCCATCGCATTTAATCAAATCGCAAACCTAAATGTGTACGTCTCATTTCACAACCTTAAACTTTAAGGGCCGATATAAATTGTTGGGTCCTTGACAAAAAATTGGTAAAATATCACTTCGCGGAAGATATTGAAAGGCTTTCTTTATCGGGCCTGCGAGCGCTGTTTACTTGGCGTGGGCAGGAATAAGGGGGAAATTGGTCTACTTCCCGTGTTTTATAAATTGTGACAACAGACGTCCATTTGCAAGTTGCTGGCTCGGTTCGGTTTAGACGAAACTGCTCGAGAGTTCGGCAATATGTAGTTACTGCACTTGCTCGGGTGTAAGTTTCTTAGTCAATTGGAACAATTGAAGCTGTTTCTTTATGGTAAAATTTTCATTACCAATGTCTGTCAGATTTTTATAAGCCCTTTAAAGGTTTTAGAGAAATATATTTAATTTGAAGCTTAACAAAGTTTATGCTATATTTGACGGTACATATATAAACAAAAAATATTTTAATTTCACAAAAGTTTTCACTATCGAATAAAAGGACTAAGCATGGATAGTTTATTTTTTTAAAAAAATAAAATATCTTCATCCCTGAGCCAAAAAGATCTGGAAAGTTACGACGAAAACCGAATGAATGGAGCCAAGGCAAATAGAGTGTTATTTTTTTATTGCTACGAAGGCAGACTAGCAGTCGGGCCATCTGATGGGAAGAGGTCTCGGTCAGTCAGAGGTCATCGGTATACCAAGGGTATCACCAACGTGCGACATAGGATGTCAAGTCTCGTTTACCCAGTAAATACGCAGGCTACGGCACTCTTCAGTAGTTTTTGACACTACTGCTACGCGCCAGAAATTAAATAAATTATTTTCTCTACTCTAACTGTGGTATGGACGTGTGCTTTAGAAACCGGAGGTCGTGGGTTTAAATACTGCGAGGAACTTTCATTGTTGTTTCCTAGTTGGTTAGGGCAATATGAGCCGATCACTAAATTGCCTGAAAAGTATGGACATGTATAAAGTCGGTCCACCCACCTACCCGCATTGGACCAGCGTGGAGGGATACAGTCCAAAAACCCCCTAATGGATAGGGGAGTATTAGGGGAGACCTATGTCCAGCAGTGCGGAGTGCGGAGTACCGCAGGTATTTAGCGGCGGTTAAATAGTAACAATAAATTATTATTTTGGCGGTTAAATAGTAACAATAAATTAGTCTTTCTTATTGCACCAAAGCGTTATTTCTGCCAATAACCATTAAGAGAATATTTATTTATTATGGTTTAAAAGGTACTGTCGTGTAACCCGCATTGGAACAGCGTGATGGGATACGGTCCAAATCCCCTTATGGATAGGGGTGCATTAGGGGAGGCCTATGTCCAGCAGTGGACTAACACAGGCTGATGATGTATGTATGTAAAAGGTACTGTCAATTGCGTAATTACTAGGTTATTAAGACAAACGATTACGTGTATCTGCCTTATTCTCGTCATTTCTTACGGGCGTTACATAATACTAAGCACCGGGTAAATATCTAGCTCCATTTGACGCTTCGTTTAAGAAAGACAAACAAATTGTTACTGTATGTAGCAGGCACCCTTGTAAATAATATATTTTACTCAATATCAGCGCAATAATTGCTACATTATTAAACAATTTAACGTCCTAAAACTGACTGATGCATACTTGTAATAAAGTTGTAGGAAGTAACTAAGCAATCACTAATTACAAATGGTTTATGATTTATGTACTTTATCACTGAATCGCACAATGATAAATATCGAATGCGCCGCGAAGGGATTTCGTTTCGGAACGTGAACATAAATCATAATCCGATGACGTTCGGCAATAAATTTTGTCAAGAGATAGATAATAGAGTAATAAACTCGTTTGGAAATGTATGGCGGCTTTTTGCGGCGAACATCATAATTACAATGTATTCTGTACCATTAAATGTACAGTATAATTTTGAAACAGTCTGATATGAAATCGGTAGTAGACTGTGGGCTATACTTGTCATAAGACTACCTTTTTGTCCCTAAATAATATTTATTATAATAATAATATTTCTGGACGAATAACACAACATCATCTAGTCCCAAACTAAGCAAAGCTTGTACTACGGAAACTAGATAACTGATAAATACATAAACTTACTCTCTTTTCTAAAATAAATACATATTAAATAGATACAAACACCCAGACACGAGATAAAAACACAATGTTCATCACACAATATTTTTCCCCGGTGGGAACTCTATTCCAACACCCTTTGGCGCAAAAACAAGAGTCACTGACCACTGTGCCAAGCGGGTCTTCACAAGTAATAATTGTTTTAACGATTATACCGTGGACAATCAATTTGCTAATAATCCCTTGGCTATAAGAGGTATACATCAATTGTTCTCATTTATCGTCTCAGTGACATATCCCTACAATATATAATATAGTATTATTTTAAATTAACCAAAGACCTATAGGTACCTTAAGCTTAGTCTATAGTATGTTTTGATAAAGAGAAAAGCAAACATTCATCTGTCAATCTGTACAAAAACGCATATGCATTAATCATAAGTAACTAGTGCGTTCTACAGAAGGAACCTACAGGCACCTTTTTTATTTTTCATCAACAGCAGATTATAGCTTTTTTTTATAAATACATCAGTGATACTAGTATAAATATTAAGCAAATTAAATTATATCAATACAAATCAATCATAGAGCTTTAAATAGAAAATCACTAAAACATACCGCTTCAGTAAAATACAGTAGCAAATAATATAAAAATACATGTCTTAATAATTGAGATAAGCATACGAAATACACATTAGTTAATGTAATAATGATATTCTAACAACCCTTTAATATTTGCTTTTATCTAGCTTCGTGCCGTTCAAGCGTTGGGGCTGACAGATAGTGCGCGTTACCGAGGTGTTTATTGTCAGTATAAGCGGGCCTGAGGGCGAGAGCTGTAATGTTGAGTTGCGACTGCTATGGAATCGGCTTATTGCTTTAACCTTTTACCCCTTAAATCGAATATATGTTAAGGCTTTTAACACTGCTATTCTTTACTATTTCTAACCTAATAATAATAATGTTCTCCTAGTCGTAATTAAACTACGGCGGCCGACCTATATTGGGAATCAGTCAACTGCATAGGAGATATTATAGTGCACAAGTGTACGTGCAAACACAGGTGCACTCCCTATTTCTTTCTTCCCTACCTGCAGAATTCGAAACCCTTCTATTTCTAAGCACATTTCATTATCACTACGCTACATATGCAGTTAACTTAAATTATTATAGTTTACTTATATATAAAATTTTTAACATATCGTATACTATGTTCTTCTTCGTGGCTATGACATTATGTGAGAAAATTAGACATAGTTTTGTTTTTATTTTGTATAGTGAAGAGTCAACTAAGACGTTAACCTCATGGTAAGTGACACCTTGCCTATAAGAATGTAGCGTGTGATGCCATAGGTCCGCTCGCCACCTTGAGATATAGGATGTTATGTCTTGTTCACCCAGTAAGGTTACGGTGCCGTTCAAACCGGAATACAGTAGTAAGTAGAGGGGCCTGATAAAGAGAAGACCTACCAGATCAGTTAAATATTGAAACGACTGACTACAGATACATTTTATATATATTTGGTCTCATTTATTTACATTACAAGTAAACTTCATCATCATCAACAGGCTGTAATAGTCCACTGCTGGACATAGGCCTCCCCTAATACACCCCTACACATTAGATGGGTTTGGACCGTATCCCACCACGCTGGTCCAATGCGGATTGGTAGGTGGACCGATTTTTTACATGCTCATACGATGCATGGATCATCTTACTTTTCAAACAATTGAGTGATCGGCCCAAATTGCCCAATGCCGCAATGAAAATTTGTTGAGTCCCCGCAGGATTGCAACCCACGACCTTCGATTACTAAAGCACACGCCTATACCACTAGGCTACGGAGGCAAGTAAACTTAAGAATAGTAAAAAATTTAAAATTCTTTCGGTATATAAATGCGTACATCACGTATGTATTAAATACCACTGAAAAATTTATGTGATCACGGAATTTTATGTCTCATATTTCGTATAACATCTGTCTTCAAGTACAATGTAATATTATGAGTAAAATGTGTCTTTAATATAAACAGAAATTAACAACTACGGTAAGAGCAGACCATAATTATATTAAAGTGATCAATGATACTACACTCTTTATTATCATCAAAATATTCGATTATAAAGAGTGAATATATTTTAAATCTAGATTCCATTACGACTTTCACTACAGAACATAAGCGAAATGGGATGTTCTAATTGAAAGCAATACGCACGTCCCTCATCGTCAACACGACCATAACTCAAAGCGTAAGCAATATTAATCAGCGGTGAGTAAACGTTGGCCGAAAGTTGCGCCACTGAGTTGAATTATAAAGTAACAATTGAATTGGAAACTTGGCGGAGGAAGTTCGTGCAAATTATCTGACCGCTGACTGTGTGTGTTTAGGACGGGGCTGAGGTCGCTCGGCTCGCAGGATTGGACCAGCCAGTGAAGTTAAACACGCTACGATAGAATGTCGATATTATTGGAAAGAGTGTATCAGACAATAATATCAAAACCAGTATGTTAAGAAATTAAGTTAATTTAATGAAAAGAGTGAGTAATTTTGTTGAAAGGAAATTATTGTGATGGCAAGAAAATATTGGCTCTTTTTACTGTCTAATTGTCGTCTCTTTTTTATTAATAATTGTGTAAATAAATGCGCTGCATGTAAATATATCCTTTTACCGCGTATTTGCGATTAAATAAATAATTTTATAATAAATAATATAACTACAATGAGATTGCCTTCTAATCCACCAAGAATCATGCAAGTCTTACCTAATTTTATTTACATAGACCTAAAAGGGTCTTTAACAATAGTTTTATACAATTATTTAATACTTTTGTTACATATATCTTTCCATGCTGTTTGATGAGCGAACCAAATAAGTCTAAGAACCAAATTATAATATGCAATACTAGACCACAGTTTTGTGAAGTAAAACTCAAGACCTTACAACTGACAATGACGGTAGTGGTCAATGAAATGACTGTACTTTGATCACCGAAAATTCTATAACTTTCACGAAGCGTAATAACAAACGTGTCAGTAATAAATTTTACAAAAATCTGGTGATTCGCGATTTAACGACAAAGTGTTGATTTATTAGCCAATTTAATAAAACCCTCACAGGTTAAACCAATAACACTAAATTCTGTTTTATGCCGATCTTTTAATAACGAGGAATCATTGTTTTAATTAAATAAATAAACAAATTCAACAAGATAATGGCAGTATAGCATATAAAACAATTAGACCAATTAATGCAAGATACTTATCTGGTTTGTATAATTGTGTGCACCCTTTAACTAAAGACCAACAGCATGACGGATGCCTATTGCCTTAGCTAAGTAGTCCGGTTTTAAGGACGCCATCGCTAATCTAATAATTGGGTAAAGAACATCGTCAACATCTATTGTCCTGGAAATGTAAACTGACGTTTAGTTATTTTATGCTGTATTTCGTAAAAGCTGGACGTACCTTCTCTATTATCATTTTTGAATACTTACCTGATGTTAAGTAAGGTAAAGTTCATACACATTATTATCCGTAAGGTTTCTTTATTAGTTAAAATAACATAAATTAATAAATCACCTTTGGTCTATAATGAACATGGACATGCAATCCACTAGCATTCCGATAACATTCAGTACATCTGAATCGGCGCGATGAAAACGCGTCGGCGACTACAAAAAAGGCGGGCGTTTCGCTAAAAGGAGAAATAATTAATGGACTCTACAAAATAAAAGGGATGGCCAGCATTAACAGGGTCCAGTCGGGCTCGCATATCGCGTCCACCACGCGCCGCACTTTGTTCCCACTCATTGGGCTGTGTGAAGAGATACTGCTCCCCTATTTCATTTATACCCTGTTTATGTTTCTTTATATCGGGCCGCCGTATAAATTGCCTCTTTTTTCGACCCGGAACAATTTTCCCATCCTCTTTGATGTCGGATTAATGTAACGAATAAGAAAATGAATTTGGGTAATTGACTTTTAATCTAAGCAAAGGTAGAGTCGATACCGGAAGTATTAGGGTGCTTGGTTTTAAAAAACGGTTGTTTGTACGGTTTGAGAAAATTTGATTTTTAATTGCCTGTTGTCCAATTTTTAAAAGATATTAAGATTATTTTATCAATTAACAAAATCTTGACACAAGAAATAAAACATTATATACAAGAAAGTTAGTTTAAAAGTAAAATAAAATAGAAATAAGTGATACATACTCAAATCGCAATAAATGTTCATGAATCGATATAAGTAAGTAAAAATTAAAGATGTCGATGATTTTACCTAAGACATATCTAGTAAAATCATGGGCCTGACATTGACAGATAAAGCTGCTAAGGCGGCGAATAACAAATGTCTCGGTGGATCCCAGAGCAGTGGATAGTGAGCGACACGATTTCGCAAACGTTTCTTGCTAACTTCATAGAGGGTGGCGCTTACGACTCTTCGTCTCGTCCCATTAGATCTCTAGAGAAATTTCTTTTATCAGAGTCCCGTTCATGCGAACTATTATTTAAAGGTACGTTCGGCGATTTATTATCGAGCTCTGAACGAAGAAAGGTGATTCTGTTATGAATGGTGCTCATTTTGAACTCCCCGCGTAGCTGTGAGCGAGTTTTTACGCGCAGTTCGCCTTTTTGCCGCGATATTTCTTGTTCCATATTAAGTTTGCACCGATGTTGTTTCACAGCTCGTGAACATTGTACGTTTTCTTGCAGTACATTTATTAAAAATGATATAAATGGATTTCTTACAAGCTTTCATATATGTTGATAACAATATTAAATTTAACATCGAAAATACTAATTTAATAAAATAATAATGTAAAGTTGTGTGATTTTATGATCTAAACTTAGTTACCTTTTACTTTATTATGCTAAAGGTTTGATAAACTATTTTAATTTGTGTAAGTCCCGTGGAACTTACTCTTAAGTCTCAAACGTCGCTGTGGAGAAATATATGAGAGTAAGTATAAATCGATCTAGTTTTAAATACCTAAACAATCACTTTATTCCTGAATTAAGTTTTCGACTAAAATTTAAATAAAATATATAGCAACAATAGCGGGGGGGATCACTCGGGGGTGTTTATTTATGTTACGCTCAAATAAATCCATTGTTAGAGACATCATGAGTCGGGCCTCACTAAATTAGAGCCATCATAGCGCTATGACAAATTACTTGGGCCGAAGTAATACGCTTAAGGGAGAACATCTAAATAACATCTGGTGCGAAAACAACTGGGATACGTCTAAATAATTCACAAGGGGCAGGAGCAGGCTAATGTTTGGGCAAACATTTGACCAGACCCGAAGACCCGAACGCGCAGACCGCACGAGGGATCTGGGGTGAGCCTATCTTTTAATGATATGCAAGCGATAAGCGAACAATTTATAGATCGGAAGGGACACTATCGGGCCAACAAATTTCCGCGGGATTATTAGGGGAGAAATAATTTTGGCGTATCCTAATTTCGATCTTAGGTACTGTTATGTTATCCGATTTGGTCGAATGTAATGTATATTTTGATACACGTTATAACAGCACAGGGTCGTAGTTATTGGATTAACGTGGCAAGATAACTTAGAAATACTAGTATATGATTTTATAAACGGTTTAGTTGAAGTTAATAAACATACCTGAAATAAGCAGCTACAATCAATTATGCTACCTCTATAAATAGTAAAGTTAGTAGTTTTAGAAAAATAAGGTTCTACTTAATCTATGTTTTAATTTTTTTGTTCGTTGCTTTACGGGAGACCAATTAGAATAGATAGTATAGGTTAATATTATCGTGATCCAATAAAATGAAAGCGACAGTATATTTTTCGGGCTTAAAAGAGACTACGATCAGTTCAGTTTCATCATCATCGGCCTTTGATAGTCCACTGCTGGACATAGGCCTCCCTAACACACCCTATTTTTGAGGGGGCTTTGGACCGTACCCACCACGCTGGTCCAATGAGGGTTGGTGGGTGGACCGACTTTTACAAGCCCATCCGACGCATGGATCATCTTACTTTTCAGACAACTGGGTGATCGGCCCAAATTGCCCTAACCAACTAGGAAACAACAACGAAAATTGTAGTGTCCCCGGGATTCGAACCCACGACCTCCGGTTTCTGAAGCACACGCCTATACCACTAGGCTCGTAGGCAGTTCATGCTTAACTGATCGTTTCCTAAAATAAAAACTGTATGTGTATTTAATTACTTAAAGACAATTACCTTTAGAAATATCCAAGTTATTTAATTGACTTGAGTTTTTACCATCCTAAGTTCTCTTCAGAGTTTCTTCTACCAAATTAAATCCTGATCACGGTGGAAAGCATTGTAATATCTTATTTTTTTGCTACTGTAAAAGTAAATTTATTTTGTTGCTTATAATTTGCTTATAAAACCGATAAAATACTCTGGCTTGAAGTATACATTTATATATGACTTTCAGAATATACACGAGGCCCATGTATGCGTCCTGTTCGCGTTATTTGCCATGGTGCATCCCACGGGAAATCGTATGACCGTTAACAACAGGATTTTAACTATTATTGCCGCAATAACGCCTGTTATTTGCCCAAATTAATCGGTGCAAATATTTATTTGGGCGCAATTCCGGAATAGCTCGTAATTATAAAAGTACTTGGCCATTGTTGTCGGTGTTTGGTGCATTGCATCGTGGTCTGTTTACAAAATAATCGATGACAAGCATTAACATCAGGTAAAAATACATCAACTTATTAATAAAATTTAATAATTTCAGCAGTGTCGTAAGTATCACACTTTTTTGCTATAGCCACATAAGGTACCTCTGCTTTGCAGTAAAATGGTTACGTATTTTACGTCACAATATAGCACTTGCTATTCGTGCGTATAACGCGATTCTGTGAATAAATCCGATACAAAAGGTTGCACTTGTGTGATATTACTGTTTTCATGGCCAAGTTGGTGTTTCAGAAAATTTATAATTAAGTTTTTGTAAAGCCAAGACTTTGTTTGAGAAGCGATCTGTAGCTGCACTTGTTTGTAATCCTTCTGGTATCAAATAGTCGCTAAATAATGTTTTTTTCTAGTTACTAGTTTTGGCCATATTTTGTCATTACAGCGGTAGTATGTTTCAGTTACCACACAATTTTAGGTAATCTACGAAGGCCTCTAATATTTAAAATATTACAGTAGTCGGTCTCAATGACCAATCTCGTCACTGAGCTAGTTGTTCGCCTGTTTTTGGCAACCACACGTTATTTAGCTCGTTGTTAATCGTTTAGTATCGATCGAACAATGTAACGGGTTGCGTCATGTCTTTCGGCAAACAGTAGACAATGGCCTCCCCCGTTTGGAAGCACCCCACGCGAGGGAAATGAGACGTTTGTCTTCGAATATATTACAATAAACAAAGGGCAGACCCTCGCCAGGGGTCCTTAGAATCATTGAGACATAGACATCAAATTGCTTCAATGCCGTGTTAATATTTACTCGTAAATGTATACAGATTCTTGTCCCGTTAATTGTTTATACTGTCTATTTAGAAGGTTTATTTCTGAGGATTGTCTCAAGATGAATCAAGTTAATGGATAAGTTGACTTAGAAAATAAATAAGCTACACGGAAAAAGTGTTATTACAATTAATAGTAGATAGTTACGTTTAGTTTTTTAATGCGTTAATAAAATAAAATTATTTGCAAAGTAGGCCTTTTTTATTTCATATGACAATGTTTACTCTTCCCCTTCCTGTACTTCTTTCTTTACACGTCCTTACATTATGTATATTTGAAACCAATAGAATACAATTACCACTTCCCAAGCCAAATAAGATACCTGCTTTATACTTTACGGAAACAAGATAAAACTTTAAGGTCGATCGGCGATAACTCTTATCGTTTTTTCATAGGCTGGAAATTCTGTAGTACTATCACTACTATCTATGATAGCTGTCCTCTAATCACAGTACTTCGCGTTTATATTGAGCTTTGACATAAAACTTTACTTGTAACATTATTGAGTAAAAGGACTTTTTACGGAATTTATCGCGTTTATTTTACCGTGGTCACGACCGCTGGAAAGTGTTCAAAGCGTCGGGAATTTAAATATGTATAATAAACGCGATAAAATCCGTAAAAAGTCCTGACATCCATAATGTGTATAATTCGCGTAAACAAAAGAAATAATTTGTTCGTGACTTTTCGAATTCTTTAAAAAAAATATACTGGAAATAAAATAAAACCATTAAAATAATGCATTTATAACTCGATTCCTTTGCTTATACATCGTTGGCTTTTGCGACGGATTATAAAACGCGGGGGATAAAAGAAATTGGGATGGGCATTACACAGTCGCGCCAACGACGCGCTCTAAAAACTCGAAGGCGGAACAAAAACTCGCTCAACGTGTTCCAGATAGCAGCTTCCCCTAACCTCATATATCATGAGACAAACCGGAGCTTTGTTTTCACACTCACAATATAAAATATAATGTTATTAAACCTGTATTCTCTCAACGGTGGATTAAGTGGATGTCTGTTGAAGCTTAGAAAGTATCCAATGTGAGAAATGTGCAGACATTCTTGGAAAAACAATGCCGATCTATCTTATTTGTACATCTCCATCACTACCTATTCAGGTAGATTTAACCAATTATTTACAACGAAGTAATGTTAATTTACTATTTTCTCTATAAAAACCGCAACATTAGGTAATAACGTATGACTTGTAATGGTTTTACTGACATTTATTTAAAATTTATACACTAATAGTACATAAATTTAATTATAATAAATTTTCAGCACTCATTAATGCCATAGGCATTTTCTCTCAGTCATACTTATGATAGTGAAGAGGTGTGGAGAGGTAGACAGGTAAAATAAAAATAAAACTTTGTTAATTGAATTATGGTTAACTAGATTGTGTGCCTCCGTAGCCTACTGGTATGGGCGTGTGCCTTAGAAACCGGAGGTCGTGGGTTCGAATCCTGCGGGGACTTAACAATTTTTCATTGTTGTTTCCTAGTTGGTTAGGGCAATCTAGGCCGATCACCCTGTCTGATAGTCTGAGAAGTAAGATGACCCATGCTTCGAATGGGCATGGAAAAAGTCAGTCCGATCACCAAACCGCATTGTACAAACGTGGTGGGATATGGTCCAAAGTCCCCTAATGGATAGGAGTGTATCAGGGGAGGCCTATGTCCAGCAGTGGACTATCATAGGTTGATGATGAGTGAGGTAGTTTGTCCAGAACTCCTCATTAACTACTACTCATGCGTATCTTCGAATTTAACCTATTGGCAATTTCCTATAAATTACAGGTGAGGAAACAAAACATCGTTCCTGTTTATCATAAGTCAAGTGTCATCGTACAAATCTTGAAAAAAGGGCAGAAGAGTTCGTGAAGTGCACTTGTGTTACACAAAAGGCACTACACCCTACCTATCGAGTTTCGGTTTAGGTGAATTTATTTCGGCGTCCATTTGTCTCGATACTGGGTCCGTTTATCTCCTTTTGACTGGTTCCCAGATATCCCGCACTCCAATCTCGCGTTTTAAGAATAGATTGAGGAAAATTCTGCAGCGTGAAATATTGCTTTTGATATGCAGTGGAAAATAAATCAGATCTTTACTGCGCCAGTTATATTTCTGTATTATACGAGATGTAACAAAAGATTTATCGTTAAGATTTTTACAATTGCCGATAAATATTGGCCAGATTGGTAGTTTCTTTATAAAGCAACTTATTATCTTCAAACTAAACTATTGTTAGTGTGCAGTAAAGTAAAATCTACTTATTTCTATTCCCTAATTTATATGAATTTCAATTTTACTTGACTTGATTTTTTGTCATCAGCCTTCAATCAAAATCAGTTTATCTCATTATTCTCCATAACTTTTAAAGGACGAGCACTTGCATCCAGTGCAAGCATATATTATTTGATAATGCATATGTAGTGTAGTGATTAGCAGAAATATCAATAGCTAACAGAAAAAAAAACATTATGCCCGAATGGCAAGGAAGGGCGTTAATCTTGAAAATTATTGGCTATAAAACAAATGCAAAACCTTCTGATTTTAATTCTTTATAACATTCTGAAAAACAAGTTTAATAAATGGAGACTTATATAAAAATAAATTTCTTTTTTCTTGTTTTTTGGATGCATTAAAGTAAATCTGAAAGCTGAAAGTCATAGCTGTTTTGTAGAAGTTATTCAAATTCCAAGGATGTTGCCATAAATAACACTAGTTCATCTTCAGTTTAAACGGAATGCAATTGGCGAACTGTTACTCGTTTATTCTGTTATTGTTGGAGAGGGTATATTTCGAAATAAGAAACTGTCAGTATTGAGATTCCTTCTGTCGATAGGGCACGAAGACTAAACATTGCCTAAGACCAACACGTCGTGCTTTATTGCGCAGTAAATCAGTTACTCGTTAAGTTACTGCTGTGCGACTGTACTTGTTTAAAGTCCCACTTGATTAAAGCCCATTGCTTTGGTGTATTGTCATTACGATTATTTGCGTACGAAAACATTTAAAGCAATTTTACACACTAAAAGTTTATGAAGGCATTAAATTGCTAAAAGAAAATACAAATTATCAACAATCATTTTTAAAGTTATCAAGGATAGCTAGACACTTTAGATATTCCAATAAAAATTAAATACTAATGTTGTATGACTTTACACATAAATAATGGTTACTTTTTATGTTTATCTTCTTTATTTCTATGTTCTACAAATGATCAGCGGCCTTCGTTATAATGCCCATTTTAAAATGTGCCAAAATATTAAAAAACGTGATTAGTTTTATTGTCATGTGACTAATTAGAAAGCGAATTATGAGGAGTGCATCAATACAAACAGTATATCTACCGTTCGATCGACGGGTAATGACAATTTTTATTCCAACAACGAGCCCCTGCCCCGTGCGGATATGTCAAAAGCAATTTATAAGCAGAGACAGCTCAATACGACAAATTGTCGTCGGGAAACGAGACGCGGCTTATCTCCGATCGGCCAATTGTAAATGAATTTATGTGCCACCAGATAACTCGTACGCCACACCCGCATCTTCCATCTGCTGATCAGGGCCGAGTATTATGCTCACGGTGATAACGTCAGCAATAATCTAACGAAATACATTACGGGTTTGATCAGCCAACTAGTCACCAATGCCTCAATTAAGTTTACATTGGATGAGTAGTCAGGATTTTGTTGCTATCGTCACGTTTATAATTCTATCGCCGTCAGAGAAACGATTGTTATCACTTGATTGTAGCTGTCGGGTGACAACGCGGGTGGAATAGATAGTGATGGGAACACAATGGAATTAAGTTGTGTTAAATCAAACTCAGTTTGGTGGCTCGTTAGTGGAATATGTAATGGGCATTGGGGTCGTGATTACGAGAATTTCGGGTTAATCCGATTCAATGAATTTTTGACAGCTGCTATCGACAACGAAGGGGGATGCGGTAATAAAACTAAAAACTAACTAAATATTTATTGCAAGTAGATCTTGAGAGACACTATTTTAACAAAGTTCCAGTGAATCAGTTAATGTAAAATCTTTCGTTTTCTTCTTGAAACTCGAGCTAGATCAAAATGATTGACATGCATTTAGTGGTTTTAGTTCATTAAAACTATCGTTTTTAGAATTTTCATTCTATACTGAATTACTTGAACAGTGGGCATTAAATATTTTTCATGATTTCTGACGTTATATTCAAATAAACAAATGGCAACGATAATTATTATGAAAAAAACAACTTAAATACGTACGGTATATATTTCCATATAAAATGAATAACCTTAAAATAACTTCTTCAAATCTGCGAAAACCAACTGAAAATGTGAAAAACTTAGCCATAAAATATCTATAAACTCTTTATAATCCTTATTTAAGCTAAAATGTAAAAAAATGCATCTAGGGTCATTTGTATATTATAATACGGTCTAGTCTAGATGGTCTAGACCAGCAGTAATATCATTAGAGTACTGGTGGCAGGAAGTGCACGGGTGCGTACGATCCGCAACGATTGGCACCCGCCGTGGTGTAAAGCCGCTATTTATTAAGCCAGATAACATCGGATCGCCAAATCAAGCCACGTTGCATCGACGCAGATCGCATGGCCGTAGTAATGGTGCGGTGTAGGGCGTCTGTGCTTTAATCCCTCAGGGCTGTCACTAGGGAATACATTTTGATAAAGATTTAATATAGATTAAGATACAATATTGTTCTTAAAAATGTATGCATTATCAATATAGAGAATTAGATGAAGATTCTTTGAATAGTCGAATCACCTAATGGAGTGTGGTCACCGACGCGCTGTCTACCGTAGTTCATAGTTGTTATTAATATTACGTCTCGTTTGCCTAGTAAATATGCTGGCTGCGGTACTCTTCAAGGCGGAACACGGTAGAGTTTTCACACTACTGCTATGCAGCAAAAAGGCTCCGCGGTGGTACCGCCCCAGACGACCATCTTTAAAAAGGGAACCTGCCTTACCTTTAACTACCTTGTTACTAACAGTATAGGTGAGTTACACATATTAACTATAGTTTTGTTCATACTCATCTTAATATTATAATTATTTCTATTGCTTGCGCGAATATTATACATTATTAAATAAAATTACTTTACGGATTTTATCGCGTTTATTTTACATTTTTAATTCCCGACGTTTCGAACACTTTCCAGCGGCCGTGGTCACGGGGTAGGGGAATTAAAAATGTAAAATAAACGCGATAAAATCCGAAAGTAATTTTATTTAATCATCTTAATATTTTTTCGTTGAAAGTGGCATTTTACTTAACACGCATATTCACATGCTACTATAGCGTTTTAAGTTTTCTCAAGCTTATTGTTAATTATGGCATTTAGCTGTTATCGAAACGCTTTCAGTCCACGTATCACCTGTTCCAAAATTAATATGAAACAGAATACATAACAAATTTTTTTTAGGACAAATGAAATTATAAATAATTAGTGGTTTTTAATGTGACTATTATAAATAACAGTTACCTACATTAGGACAGACAATCATTACAATAAACAATCGTGTCTAATAAAAGCCGGTTACTTTACCGGTGGTAGGTCCCCTGTTTACAGGAGACCGTCTGGGTGGGTACCACCGCGGTGCCTATTTCTGCCGCGAAGCAGTAGTGTGAAAACACTGCTGTGTTCCGGTTTGAAGGGCACCGTAGCCAGCGTATTTACTGGGTAAACGAGACTTAACATCCTATGTCTCACGGTAGGCAGCGCGTTGGCGATACCACTGGTATTGCAAATGTCTATGGGCGTCGGTGATCACTTTCCATCAGGTGGCCCGAATGCTCGTCTGCCTGCGTATGCTATAAAAAAAAAACCTTGTTATAATGATTTTTAAGTACCTATTTACAATTTTGCTTCAATTGTTCATAACGCCAAAACCTAGAGATTAAAACTTAATCAAACTGTTTGCGCCCAAGTAATATCAGTAAACCAATTGAAGCCGGTTAAGCCGCACGTAATGCGCACAGCCGTCCGAAAGTGTGATTATCATTGCAAACAGAAGTGTTAATACAGTTTAAATGTTAATTTATATTTATTGCCTTTTAAGCACCGCCCTGACCATAGAGTGGTTTTGGTGCCACGGACCGCATTACCGTTAATTCAACAATAATGCTCAAAGCTTAAGCCCAACAGAACGTATTGTCACATTATGCAAATCCATTGAAGCGAAGGTGTTAATCGCTGTCTAGGGTTATTGATATCAATTTTACGACCGCTGATAGGACGCTGTATCATTTCATAGTTTATTGTCTTTCAGATCAACTAAAATAGTAATATTCTTAGTCATGAGATATCGCAATAATTATAAATTCTAACATAACAATCTAACTAACAAAAGTTTTTTAAATTATTTATTACTTCGTTAGTAATAAGCTTAGAATAATAGCCGAAAGTTCTGTCACCAGATTGGTAGACTCTGACTTATAAAGAATTAGTTCTTTGCTGAATGAAATAATGTACGACTTTGCTACCTATTTAGAATTTATTTTTAAAGCAAATTAAAATGTGAAATGTGAAAATTCACTATTTTAGCGGTGTTAAATAACGAAACATCATGTTATAATAGATTAAAAAAAAGCTTTAACATTGAAAGATAGGTATTAAATAGTACGTCAGACTCTTAATATTTTTGCTTTAAGACGAGGTTTTTCTTCGCCAGACAACATTAATGGAATACAGTCATTAATGTATCAAGGAAAATAAAACATTGATAATAAATAACATATATGACAAAGTACTTAGTGGTAGTAGTCTCGCGATGAGAATGGGTTTTATTTTTAGATTAGAAAAATATAGTTCAATGATATCTTTTTTAAATAAATATATATTTAATTTTTTAAATGCGTCGTGTGTCGTGTCGTGTATATATATATATATGTACATATATCATCATCATCATCATCAGCCTGTGACATTCCACTGCTGGACATAGGCCTCCCCCAATACCACCATTACCTATCTATTAGGGGGTTTTGGACCGTATCCGACCACGCTGGTCCAATGCGGGTTGGTGGGTGGACCGACTTTTTACATGTCCATCCGACGCATGGATCATCTTACTTTTCAGACAATTGGGTGATCGGCCCAAATTGCCCTAACCAACTAGGAAACAACAATGAAAATTTGTTGAGTCCCCGCAGGATTCGAACCCACGACCTCCGGTTATAAAGCATACGCCCATACCACTAGGCTACGGAGGCAGTTACGAACATATATATATATATTTAATTTTTGAAATACGTCTGGCAAAAGTTATTAAGGGATTCCTCTAGCGGTTTCTCATTTACGGCTAAGCTTAAACCAACACAAACAACCAAAAATTAAACCCAAGTTTAAATTTAGTAGTAGTATAGCCAATTCTGCTATACTGCGACAACCAGTGAAACATAAATCGAAACCTGCGCGCAGCCCTTACAGGCGGGGGTTGGTTTTTGGCACGGGAACGCACGCCGGGGGCTGGGGACGTATCACGATCCTGTTCATATTTATGAAACGGACAGATAACACTACCGTTGCACCTCAGGCTCTAACTCAGTGTAAGGATTAAGGACTGTAGGTGTGGTCGCACTGCCAAATAGCTGGATTTTGTGCGCTGTTAGACGTTTTTTCTGAATGTGTGCCAGGTTTAGGAAATAAAAGAAAACTGCCGGTATGGAAATACTGTGATGCTGTAACAAACATTAAATTTTTATATAATGTTTTGCTCTGGAAACCGAAATATAGCTTTAGATAAGTATTTAATTCTCTGCTCTTTGAATAGTGTTTTTGGTGTTATATATATATATACATACATACTTTTACCACTCTTAGCTCAAAAAACTCCCAGCTGACCAATGAGTAGATGCGTTACAAGAAACAATAAGAAATTTGCTTATGGTGCAGCGTAATTGATCTAAATAATTTTATAAAATTAAAGGTAATATAATAAAGTAAAAAATTCAGATAAGAATCAATATAATAGTAATAAAATGTTAAATGCATTAGTGAAAACCAAACATATACTGGACTCTAACAACGAAATGGACACCAAGATTGATGCTGATGACAGATCAATTTGTATCACATTCTGACCGAACTCAACATGACCGGCTGCAGAGAATTTACGACCCAAAACCCGCAACGTAAAGATAAATCCAGCTCATATGAGTTCCGATCTAAAGTCGCAATAAACCGGTAGATGGGAAACGGAAGTGGCCAACTTAAGATGGTATGTCACAGCTCTTCGTGTAATCGAGCTGTAGTACTATTGTGAGCTGTATGGAGGTCTATGTTAGGTTGGTCGTGTTCGTTTAAGCTGTAATTGTATGTAATTTGTGCGCATGAGATGCGGTGCCAAAGCTTCGTTACTACCATTGGGATGAAGCGGTCCATTGTCGTGATTCTGTTCAAATTTAGCTTTATACTGAAGTGCTTTAATTTTCCCTTTATATATATATATATATATATCACAAATAAAAAAGTATACTTTACGAACATTATACGACTTTGTTCAATGTCTGTAAATAAATTGCAGTGTGAACCTACAAATTACGATTAATCAATTTTTATGAAATTACTACATAATATTTTGCAATAAAATCATAAAGTGTTTCTCTACCGAGATGGTATTAATGCAGAACATCAACTAAATGGAGTTTCCCTTCAAATAGAGAATAGTTCTCAACATTTAAGCATCAATTGGACCCAGTGCTAATTCCGTGCGATTAGCTTCAACAAATTCATTAGGCATCCAATCAAATTTAGCGAGGGGAGCGCTGTATCCACTGGCATCCGTTAATTTGGCTTAATCCAGGTGAAATTTGGAATCCAAAGTTGAAAAGATTCCAAATCCGGGGGCGTCGTTAGCCGGCGCGTTGGAGTTTATACTAGTCATTAGCCGCTTAATGAGGTACCTTACGTTTAGATTGCTTACGTTTCGGTCAGTTTATCCGGCCTATCTGCCCTTTCGCCTGTGAGGTACGTTTGTAACTCGCCAATAGGTATTGTTCACACAGTTTAGCGAAAATTGTATGAAGAAAACCATCGCTTCTGTCTTAATTTGAAAGTTTTAGACGCTGATTTATGGTTTATAGTCTATTTTACAATATAATATGGATATCTTTTTCAATAGTAGCAATTAGTACAGATATTTTTAATGATACTTGCCAATATGATATTCTTATAAGTCACTTTATTGTGCATTAATGGTACATTTAATTATTTGCAGCTTAGAACGTCGAGATACACCAATATTGCGGTAAACGACGTTTCTGTATTACCAAAACACAAAGTAAACTCACAACAAAATAACAACTCAATCTTATTAGCAAACACCATTTACAAATGTATAAAACGCTAGGAAAGTAAGCACGAATGAAATGTTTAACTGACAATTATAAATTCAGACGAAAATTAATTCAATGGCCGGACGTCTGTAGAAGTGCCTTTAGGATTCGCCGCCTAGGCACACGGCCAACGGGGTACGGTCCAAAAAATATCAAACTCCGAGTGAACCCGAAGTTTAAAATTCGCGAGTTAAAGGCTTAAAATTTTTATCCCGTGAGGTACAAATGTCGAATCGGTTCACAACAGACGCACCCCCATTAAAATGCCCTGGCGTTATCGCTAGGTCCCTTTGACAAAGTTCTATTAGCGTAAAGACCCTATCTTTTTGTCGTGACTTTTGCAAATTAAGCTCATTAAAGAGAGCGGCCACTCTTATCAACTCGCTCTGCATTCTTCAACAACTTATTTCCTAGTTGGGAGTGCCGTCCCAGCGGGAGTTGGGGAATGCCACAGTGCAGGCGAACTGTTCAGTGTCTGCGTTGGGACTTTGATGTTGTTTTATTTTATAGAGAAATATTTATTGTAAAGTTTTGGATTTCATATAGAACAATCCTTTCAATAAAATAAATTATGATTGTATTGATACTAAGTCAAGGTTCATCGATCTTATTTAAATGAGAATAAAGATCTTAATTACGTTTTTATTGACCTTTATTGTTTTGGATATTGTGGTTTTGACACTGCAAATTAGATAGCAATATTTTCATTTAATTGACTTGTTATTTTTTTATTAAAAAAAACACCTTATTTTGTATAACAAATGATGAAACACAATGAAACATGTGGTTTTAAAGTAAATACTGCTACAGTAACTTACTCTGTGGCTTCTTACATTCGGAAAACTAATCTCTGTTATTACGCATAAAAAGGTAGAATAAGATCATTTTTTTCGTAAATTAAATAATCTATAAAGTGAAGCGGACTGACTTAAACCATTTCTGAATTGGCCGTAAAGACAGATTTTGTAATTTACATTATAAATGCTGAAGGTTATTTGACATTGCAACAATATTTCTTTTACTTTACAAATACTACTTTAATCTAAAATTTGTTTTTAGTTAAATTTTGTGTTTAAATAAAGGGAATCAATATTTGTATTTGATTTCAATACGTTTTACGGGAACCATGTAGTATTTTCTTAATTCAAATAGTTAAAAGGCATGCCAATGACTTAATGTTGAAAGTGATTGACTTTTATGGAGGTTTCGGTTTATCTAAATACAAAATTAATTAACTCACTATAAAAATGTTTATTATGCTAACGTTATACTCACTAGGAACGTGACATTTAAAATTACTCAAAAAATAATGAACAAAGTATAACATCTCCATATTACATTAATGTAAATAACCTTTCTAAGATTATTACCATTAGTTTAAACCTAAAATAAAATCTATCAACAAACATTAAGTGACTTCTGCGAACTTTAAAATATATAGAGTAAATTAAGTACTAAGAGGGAAAGTTTATGACCCGCAGAAAGTGATTTAACTGATCGTAAGGTCGCGGAATGAAAATCATTTATTACGTGACCGAGGCAAATATTTCCTTCCGCCGGATGGAAGTTGCGGGAAAATTTAAGTAGATTTCGCGTTCACAAATCTCCCGTTTGCAAGGAGACGTGTCGGTATGGAGACATCATAAAAGAAATGTGCCCAGTGATGCGAAGAGACGAGACCGGAGTTTAATCTTTGAGACTTGTTCTATTAATTTGTTTTATAAAGATAAATTATAATTATCAAGTTTTTTTTTCAATAAGATGTTAATTTTTTGCTTGTAATTGTTTATTTTAAAGTAAAATTGTTTTATAGTAAAACATGACAAAAAATAAGTACCGCTGAGCTTCTTTCGCCAGTTCTTCTTAGGTCAGACACCTCTTTTTCCGAACCGGAGGTAACGTTTTGACAATCAATAAGCGAGTGAATCACTCCTATGTTGAGTAAAGATATTTGAATTTGAATTAATTTATATAATTATCATGAATCAAAAGACAGATAGCGCTCAAGTTCCCAGAAAAATCGTCATGTTGTCGTATTACAGTCAGCTTATTTATAACCTATACTAATATTGTAAAGGGAAGTGACTTGTGTTTTTGTATTGTAAGTTTTTTTTTTTTTTTTAATATTCCTTGTTAAATGTCCTTGAGGAAAATTATTCTAAAAATCTAAAAATGACACGGGCAGAGCTGTGAAGGGCTGCTAGTGCCTATAAATGACATTACAATATGCTAGGATACTGTATTGGATTTAGTAAGTAATTATATCAAGGTATATTATTATATCGGATATTTGTGTCACAGATTTATTTTAAATATCTGTTTAAAAATAATGCTATTAAATCAATGATCTATAGTCAGAAACCTTCCACCACATAATATTGAAATAATGAATCAAAAAGGCTTAATGTGAATACTTCAATATTGCTTTCGTGGTCCTAAAACATGTATAAAGTTTGGGGCCCTTTGAATAGAAATTTATCAAATACTCCATCAAAAGGCCGATCCACATCAAAGATTAATGAAGTCAAAAGCGCGTTCAACTAACAACGTACGCTTAGCCAGAGTGAAATATGAAACAAAAGTCATACAGATTTCTCAGTCTATGACTTTTATTTTTGGCAACTGCAAAAACTATGTAATATAGATATGATTTATGTATTGAATTAACATTATTTTTCTTTTTATTATATACGAAGAGAGATAAACAGTCAGACCACCTGATGGAAAGTGGTCACCGACGCCCATGGACATCGGCAATACGGAGGGTATCATCAATCATGAGACATTGGATGTGAGTCTTGTTCATCTAGTAAATACGCTCGCTACGGTGCTCTTTACACTACTGCTTTACGGCAGAAATAGGCACCGCGGTGATACCATCCCAGACGACCCCCAATAAGCAAGGGACCTACCATCGAGTTTCTTGCCGATTCTTCTCTGGTCAGGTCAAAACTACTAAACCGGTGGTAGATTATCGTTTATTAGAGGTTACAGAGCCTAATTTGATTTAAGAATTTTTTATAAACACTCACATTGTATAAATTGTACTAGGAATGTATGATATGTAAATGTCTTACGGAGCTTTTTTCTATAAATATATTCTTTGTAGCACTAACAAATAAATATCGAAGATCTTGTTAGTAGCACTTCTCGGAATTTTGTTCAATTTACAGATAGATTTGATCAAGGGTATTTCGTAGAAGGGCTCGGGATTGTAGTGATTGATTAATGACCTTATTATATTTGTTTGGGTTTGTCACCTCGACGTCTGACCTTTAATATGACATTGATCATTGTCAGCATTAAACAAAAACATTCATCAACGAAAACAATCTATGCAGAAGTTGAGCTTTAGTTACAATTAAGTTTTTTACAGTTACAGTTATTCAGATATGATTCCATGATAAAACATGTTTTTTTGTTGTTTATGGTAAAATAAAAAGCTAGTAAATTATAAACGAGTACTTGCCGATCTACATTTAGATATAGGCAGAGATAAAAAAATACGATTTGTACTAAAAATTGGGCAAAATCACAAAAAATCTTTTGAGTTAATGATAAGTTACATCAAAGCCGTTTATAAATATAAAACGTAGCTAGCTGTTAAAGGTCTTAACTTTAATTGCTCAGAACAATCAGCTAAGCAATAGCTTTAAAGTAAAATCAAGCTGCTGAATGGGGTCTTAATGAAATCGCAGTATCCACCGGCAGCATTAACCTCACATGACCCGGAGCCAGCATAGAGATAATCAGGCCAGAATCGCAAACGGGATTATCCAGCGCTAGAACAGTATCATTAGATTGGTCTTGAATCCTGGCTTCATACAGAAGCCAATTGTAATGGACAATGTAGAGACAAAGCCGCTTTCACTTCTTAATTGGAGCTTACTTGTTTTATTATCAGTCGGTAAACGCTGTTTGAATGCGTTATCGTGTGTTTTGAATAATGCTAAGGCACGAACAGCTGTGATACGTACAGTGCAAATTTCCATATTAATCAACAGAACATTGATCTTTATCTATGGCTTTTAGTAAGTTGATTATAGTACAAGAGCATATTAGAATTCGAAATGGTAGAAATGGATTTCGTTGTAATTGTAGCAAACTTTCAGAACCAGTTTTAAGTATCAGCATTGTTTAATACTATACACGTTTAAGAATTTCTTTTATTAAACCCTTGACTATAGTTACTAAAAAATTTTTTTTTTTTAGATATTTTCGTTTTTCTTTATATTTTACTAATAGTCTGTCTACGGCTCTGCCCGCGTTATTTTAAGAGTTTCGAAATGGATTTTCATGAGTAGTTTTTGAGTTTACTCATTAGAAACATATACACAAAAGTACAAATCTATTCTATTTATAATATAGATTACCGAGGTTTCAGACTCTTACGTAATGAACGTAAAAAAATCATACAAAAATGAATTTAATATCAGTGGCGGACTAACAGGGGGCGGAAGGCGGCACGCCCGGCCCTCAGATTTGGGGGCCCCAAATGTTTTTCGCGTTTTTCATAATACTTTAAAAATATGCTTAGTTCCTTCATGATTTCATCAAGATTAGCCCACTACCGCCATCGAAAGGGTTTACGTAGTACTAAGAAACTTTTATGCCGAACGCGTTCAATACTCTGGGGATACCGTCTGTGTAGCTTGTACTTCCCTGAATCCTTCATTCAGCGTGAATAATTCACTTTGTTGCCCTACACTTATATTGTACTTAAGTCTAAAAATAAACATTGGCCTCATACACTTGCTGGACCAAATACCTTTCACACTTCGATAAGATGAAAAGTTGCGTTGCCAAAGAAATTAGTCAAACTGATGAATCGAGATGCAATGTACAAATCAATATTGAGATAGTAAACATAATCAAAAAGTCTATTTAATGTGATGTTAATACAAAATCCGATGTGACTGATGCTGAAACACAGAATGATAAAACTAATAAATTAAAGAAAAATACAGAGGAAACCGAAGAATACGTCGCTAAATTAGAGGTCTTCTTATCCAATGATGCTGCTCATTGGCCAATACCTGTGCCAGAGCACATCAGAATTTCCATTATCGAGAAGGGTAGTGAAGTATTTCAAAATATGGACCTTTTGAATCTGTGCAAAGACCAGGTGAAAGCACTAAGTGAACACATCGTTGTTTAACTTTGCCGTTGTTTTACTCACATTTAAACGAGACTAAATATTAAAGGAAATAGATGCTATACCCACCATCAACAAATAAATTATATTGCTACTGCTGCCGGTTATTTGCATGTGAGGTTAATAATCACACAAATAAATTTGTCTCTGGTTTTTGTCAGTGGTCGAAATTAAATCCAAGGATATTACAGCATGAATCATCTCATGAACATCTATGGAAAACGTTGACAGTGGGCTTAAAAAGATGTCACGTTAGTCTTGGCCCAACAAATTCTTGCATTCAGAGGCCACCGTGAAGATATTTCTTAGGAAACCAGGGGATTTTTTTTAGAATTAGTACAATTGTTAGCGAAATATGATCCGGTGCTGAAAGAGCATTGCTTAAACCTAGAAGAGGCCTCTGGTGGGTCAAAGAGAGTACCATCTTATTTGTCAAAAGGCATACAAAATTAATTTATTCTATGTTTGGGTAAACATGTAAGGCAAAAAATTATTGCACATATTAAAAAGGCTAAATATTGCGGAATAATTTTTGACAGCACTCCTGACGAAAGTAAAACAGACCAAATGAGTCAAATCATTAGATTCGTTCATATAGAAAATGACATTGTGGAAATACGGGAATCTTTCTTAGGTTTTTTTTGATATCTTGAAAAACTGCTGAGGATATGTCAAAAAACATTCAGCAACAGCTGAAAAAAGATGGACTAGATATTGCGTTGTGCAGGGATCAAGGTAACGACAATGCCGCTTCAATGTCCGGTGTCCATGGGGGGGTGCAACAAAAATCCGAGAAATAAATCCAAAAGCACTGTTCAGTCCCTGTTCTAATCATTCCTTGAATCTTTGTGGAGTTCATGCGTTTGCATGCGTTCCTTCCAGCGTCACGTGTTTTGGAGCAGTAGAGAAATTGTATTAGTTTTTTTCATCATCTACATAGTAAGAGTCGTAAAATAAAACATAGAGACAATAATAAGCAGTATGGAGCTTTTTCAAGATCCAACAAAGATAAATCTAGATACAAGATCAGGAGCATGCTTGCTCCTTCCGGCTGTTTGTGATTTTACCTTTTTAACCTATATACAATTTTGACTTTCTGTACGGAAGTTAATTTAGTTCAGTAATAATTGCAGTCTCCCAAAATGACTCTGGATATAGGAATCGTTAACTATAAGCCTTGAATGAGTATTTAGTGACCAAACGAAACACGATTGTAAACAATGCTGTAACTTTTGGCACAAAAAAAATGCAATGATATGGACATCGACATAGAGAAACGAGGAAGAGGGACGCTAAAAAGAACGATGCCGGGTGAATTAGCTCTTGGTGATGGATAAACAATTCAAAAAGAAACAAGACAGTTAATGTTTGAATGCATAGATCGATTTATACAAGAATTATCGACACGATACGAGGCCATGAAGCAAATTAATGATATTTTCCAAATTATGGAATAAAAGTTTATGCTAGAAACTTCAGATGACGCTCTGGCTGTAGCAGTTGATAATTTAATAAATCTTTATGGTGAATTTGATAAGGAGTTTGGAAGAAAATGATGAAAACCCCCTAATGGATAGGGGTGTATTAGGGGAGGCCTATGTCCAGCAGTGGACTATCACAGGCTGATGATGTAATGTAATGATGTTGGAAGAAAATAAAAGCCACCGATACGACTATGGGTGTTGCCAAATGGACAGCCGAAAAAATCCTACAATTTATTATAAAATGGGATTTCAGTGAATCATACATCCCTGTACATCGCTTATACATCAATACTTCTTGACCATTTGCATCTCGGTTGCATTATGTGAGAGTAGTTTTTCGAAACTTAAACTAATTAAAAATTATCTTTGATCTACTATGGGTCAAGAGCGACTGGTTAATATAGCCGTGCTTTCAATTGAAAGAAAAAATTCAAAAGAAATTGATTTCACAGAAGTTATTGAAGAGTTCAGTAAATTGAACGCACGAAAACACATATAATAATTAACTTCATATCTACCGAAAATGAAAACTACCTTTGATTTACCTTTTTTGTCGTTCGATGCGTTCGATGCTCAACCATATTCATTCCATATTGTAGGTCCGACTGCCTCCGTGGTATGGGCGTCTGCTTTACGTGACGTGAGTTCGAATCCTGAGGGGACTCAACAAATTTTCATTGTTGTTTCCTAGTTGGTCTGATCAATTTGGGCTGATCACCTAATTGTCTGAAAAGTAAGATGATCCATGCGTCGGATGGGCATGTAAAAAGTCGGTCCACCCACCAATCTGCATTGGACTAGCGTGGTGGGGTGCGGTCCAAAAACACCGTAATGGATGGAGGTGTATTAGGGGAGGCCCATGTCCAGCAGTGGACTATGACAGGCTGATGATGATGATGATTGTAGGTACATACCTATGTTTATTAAGCTTAAATAATTAAAGCCGAATTTAAATTTAACTTGCCAGATTTTAACGAAATTATCATAAATACTTATACATACAAATGTGAACTGAATAAAAAGCTTGTAGAAATACATTTTGCTTAAAGCTTGGGGCCTCATTCAGCTTTGCCGCCCCGGGCCTCTGACGGGCTTAGTCCGCCGCTGCTTAATATGATAAACGTATTCAAAACTTTCGGATTTTTCGTATATTAATCTTAGATGATTTCATTTCCTATAAATACGTCAAGACCACGTTAGAACATCACTAAATGCGAGCGATAAAAACCAAATGTTTTCCTCTTCCCATAAGATTATAAAACTTGTTTACGAGGCCCCGCCGCCTCAGGATGGCATAAAAGCGTCTTTCACACGAAATATGAATATATCGGATTCCTTCAAAGGACTGCGGGTGCCGGCGTTTCTTTTCACAAGCCATTGCGGCAAATAAACGTCTTATGTCTTCATATTTTTTTTCCTTTTCACGGTTCACTTTGTTGTTTAATAAGTCGAGAAATGGTGTCAATAATATATTTTCCTTCAAGCATTTGGACAACAAAAATAAGCACATAAACTTTGTATTTTGTTGAAATTTTTATATTATTCGCAAAGATTTTAAAACTGTACTCTTTATTTTGAACGTAAGTATTATGGATATTTTGCCTAAACTATTAGTAAAAAGATATTATTTTCGAGACGCGTTAAAAGTTTTTCAAAAAAGGGGTCTTTTGTCTGTCTTATTTTTATAAGCAAGTAGACTACTTAAATATTAATGGGCAAATTTGGGTGTTGCTATTAACTGAGAGGTTTTACTTTGTCGCAGCGAGGGTAAACTTAGAGTATCATAGTCGACTGAACCTTAATAGAAGCAGTGATTAGGTCTTATAATAGTACAAAACCTTTTCGTTTTTATAACCCTACCAATTATGATCACGGATGTATCAATATGGTGGTTTTATTCCGGGCAAGACCAACAAAAGTAGATTTTGATCCTTAGTGTCGATGGTAAGGCGTATGCATTTCATCTCGTGAAAAAACTTGTAATGTACTGGCCTGTATATAAAACCGTAGGCAGGTATCCCTCATGTCAGTGCAGTGTCGTTTAGTCTGGCATAGCACCAAATTAAACGAAAGGCTAAATCACTGATTTTAGTTGGCACAGTTGTTCTGGACTCTCCACATAATCATATAAGTATAAGCCATCAAAATAAAACGTCAATATTATCTTAATTTTTACCAACAGAAGAGACGTTCATGTTTTTACATTACATCTCAACACTACTAAGGCACATTATATTAATAACGTATTGTAATGCATTGCACGTAGCATTGCCTTATATCGCTTTAACTAATTCAGAACTTCCAGAAGGTAAATGTAACTTTTAACCGTACGCAAACGATATTAATCTTGAATACATCTGATTGGTACAAAATGCATCATTCAAATTATCACAACTCCCTCCAACATGACCATTAACGACCAATTAAAACCATCGAACTCGATTGAACGTTAGAACAGTCGTAATGAACTCGTTAACGCCCTCGATAAAAGATATCATCGATCGCAGACAACGGTGACTCCAAAGCCTGAACCGTAGTTAACAAGAGTTTCACTGTTCCCCTAATTAACATAACAACTGCATTTACATACGTCGGCTCATTAGCGGGTTTATCGTATAGCGGCCAGTTCGACTGTTATGTCTTCATTGATGCTTTTATCTCACTGTGAAACGCCATCTCTTTAAGAATACCTCCACGGCCTACCGTTAATGGGAAGCCAGTTAATAGCCATGATAACGGCAGAATTAAAGGTAATGGCGCCATGATTACTAAATGGACACTTTAAACGAGAATGGGCATGCTTTCAAAAATTTTATAATTTATTCGAGCTTCCTAATTAGATAATTCCTGTATATTTTAACAAAGATTGAAGTATAAACGGGTAGTTTAGATTTTTTACACTTTCTAAATATTGTCCAAAAATAATAGATTTGTTTTCTTAGGAGCCTCATAAAAGTATTGTTACGTCAAATGAATAAAAATCCAATTTAAATCATATCACATCCAGTCTTGCTTTAAGGATATTTCAATACGCTACGGATAGTATGAAATCAAGTATAATAAAAAATATGTTACAAGATTACCAATGATTGAGAATCCAAATCAATCAATTTGATAACGAAAAACTGGGTCCAGATAAATATCGCCAAAGACGTCCTATACTTCAGGAATTCCGCTGAAAATGTCCTACAGTCCGACTTGAATTGCGAGCGATTCGCATTCACACGGCGGACAGAGTCGACGGGGCGTTTCGTTTGCATCACAAGTTCCCAAACTCGGTGCGCGAATGTTTTGCGAACTGAGTTCTTACTTCGCCGGAGTCACTTTCTTTAATAATGGAAATAATTCGCCACTATTCAGTGACGGCACCGTTCCAATTTACATTTTACTTCTCTATTTTAGTTTGTTTGTGTAATGGTCAGTTAATCTGCGAGACGTTTAATTTGAATTGTTATTTATACGGGAAAAGAGTAAAGAATGTTTTAAAAGACACAAAAAATTTTATTTTATATTGTTCCATTTATAATGTCTGTAATATATAATATGAGTAGATAATCGACGCGATGTACTTATATTAGATGTAATGTTTTTCAACCAATAACACAACATCACCTAGTCACAAATTAGGCAAAAATTGTACAATAGTAACTAGATGACGAATTGATTGTCATGCAATTAGCATATATTAGTCTACTGCTCATACGCCATACGCCTCCCTTAATGATCGCCTTCTCCATTAGGGGGTTTTTGGACCGTATCCCACCACGCTGGTCCAATGTGGGTTGATGGGTGAGTAATTGATACATAGACTCAATTTTCTTTTGTGAATATGTATATATTATATAAATACCCAGACGCAAAAAGGGCAATATTTTACCGTGGTGAAAATCAAACCTGCACTAAGTTTAGGTGCGACGCCAAGCGAGACATCATGAGATTTGTGATAGCTTTGAAAAAGATTCAAGACAATTTAGGTATGCGTCTTTTATAATAATATTTAATTTTAAACTTAACATTGCAATCACAGACGGTTTTATAAAAATGTACCAAACATCATTAGTTAGTGGAAGCTGTACACAGTATCCCCGGGAACCGATACCGTACTTTTGTATTTGTTTTAGCGGATTCTCCCCCATGTTTGAATTGGAAAACTATCATTTGCAATGTAGATTAGGAAATGTAACAGCTGCAAAACGAATTGTTCAAAGTTACGGTGACACAAGTTGTTCCTAACAAAGAATTACATATTGATCACAAAACGCTGATGGAATTGAAAAATCAAATAGTTAATTTTGCCACAAAATTGTTGTCAGGTTTAAACATAATACTATGAATTAAAGACCTGCTCATCTACATAAACTATTCATAAGATCAAACGAAAAAAATTAGTGGAGCATTCCCACTCTTTACATTTAATATTGAACGTTTATCTTGTATCACACATATATCAAAATACAAATATTGCAAGAGAGATTTTAAAATTCTTTTATCTTTAAATAATAATAAGGTTCAGTTTTTACACATCCAGTTTTTTTTCTTCTTGGGTTTCAAGTTCCTATAAGCAAGGAGCAGCAGGAATTGGTATCTGTCTAACATTTTAAAATCGTTTAGCTATATTTAAGAATCCTTTTTGCTTTTGATACAGTGTGCCATATTAAATAAACTAAAACTACTAGTAATAGGTGATTAGCTTTAAAAGTGGATATTCTAGCATACCTTAAAAAATGCCTAATAAGATATAGCCATAATAATATCTTCGTATCGATTCTCACAAAATAAACCATAGCACCGCGCCTCAATTAGCCAATAACACTTTATCATACCCCAGAAGCAATTAAGAGAGAAATAAAATTTCAGAGAGGTTCTACGACTTTAAATTTGTTGCCGCATTCTTGTCCGTTTGTACATAACTCAATCTGTTTCGAAAACATGTCACTTCGATTCAAGATTGTTCTCTGTGTTTCATTCTAAACACCTCTATTAATAGTTAATTGAACGTTGTTTTTCTTGTTTGTAATTTATTGCCTTCGTACAATTTATTGTCTCTGTTATATAGTTATTTCTATTAGTTTTAACTGCCTCCGTAGCCTAGTAGTAAGTGCGTGTGCTTTAGAAACCGGGGCTCGTGGGTTCGAATCCTGTGGGGACTTAATTAATTTTCATTGTTTTTACGGCAATGCGGGCTGATCACACGATGTCTGTAAAGTAAGATGATCCATGCGTCGGACGGGCATGTAAAAAGTCGGTCCAGCGCCTATTCTCACTTTGGTCGTGTCGGTTATAATATCGCCTGCGCAGTTGACTGTTATCTAGTATAGGTCGGCCGCCGTAGTCGACTAGGATGACTTTATTAGTTTCAAACAAAATTAAATTCAATGAAATAGTTTGAAGTAAACGATAAGCTGGTAATTCAATTTTAACACTATGGCCGTTAGGTTTATGAAGTATAATATAATTTTGTTATAACAAAATTATAATTAATAGTTATAACAAATGTAATTTGTTATGACAAAATTATAATTAATAGGACTAAAATTATTCAAATTAATTTGAACTCATACGTTTACTTACATAAATATTTATTAATACAGTAAACGCATAGAACCATGTCTAGTCAAAACAATCATAATGACAATAACGGGTACTCTGCGCCAAGCGGGTCATCAACGCAAAAAGGTTTCGGATCTAATAAACTTATAGTACTTATTTGCTTATAACGTAGTAACACTAGTAAAGAAATATCACCATGGTGATATTTCTTCACTCGTTCTTTTTGCGTTGTTGATCGCTTGGCGCAGTGGTTAGTGTCCCTGACTGATGCGCTAAAGGGTGTGGGTTCGATTTCCACCATGGGAAACATATTATGTAATGATAGTGTTTTTCTCGTGCCTGGGTATTTGTATCTATATAATGTATTTATTTACAAAAGAAAAGTAAATCTATGTATTTATCAGTTATCTGGTTTCCATAGGACAAGCTTTGTATAGTCTGGAACTAGGTGATAACGTGTTATGCGTCCAGAAATATATTATATCTTGTTCGCGTTATTTGACAGTTCTAACTACTTCAAAGACTTATTGCCATGATTCTATTTTATACAGACATACATTCAAGTGTAGTGATTAATCGACAACGGAGGTCCAAAGGCGGAGAGTTTTTATTGCCTCAGTGGTACCCATGGGAACTGCTTGATACAAGGCCCCTCCAACTGCTGATAGCTTTGGGAATCAGATGATTTAGTGAACAACGCAGAGATTCGCCGCGAGTTTCCTCAGATAAGCATTATTTTATTTATCGATGACCTGCCAAATCGTTTCATAAATCGTGAGTATTCTCCTACAAAGGCAGATGTAATATATTTCCTTCAGGGATGCAGTTGCTGCAATATTTTAAACGAGCAAATTTGAATAGCAATAATTTTTGGATAAATACACATATTTTAGCTTTAATAGAATGCGATAGGAACTAAAAGAAAAATATATTGAAATTGAATATCGCAGTTCTAAAAAAATCTAACCTTTTTACGTTTTTAGTATTACTGTTTGCCATAAAGTTAGTAAAACATATGATTATTTCTTTTATTTATGCACATAATCGATTGAAAGTAATTTTGCACACTTTATTGCGTTAAATCTCTAGACATTTCCAACCCCTTTCAGTTCCAAACTGCAGCCGATACTTAAGAAAAAAATAAACGCAATAAAATCTTAATACGCACTATGATAATGAGCAGGCAAACACATCAATCAGCCATATTTAAGTGTCAGATACATCACAACATACAAGCAATAATATCGAAACAATCTGATGTTTGCGCAACAATGTAACTGACCGCATGATTCTAATTGAGCTATGATCTGATCTCGATTGTTCGACGGCTCAAAAACAAAGGCGGGCGTGTATTGAAGGCTGTATAAGGCTATCATGTCTGCTCCCTTATCGGGAAGACTGTCGTGATGTTACGGTCTGCTTTGATGTGGCGGATAAGGCGCATGGAGTAGCCCAAGGCACCTACATGAATTATCTACTTGTCCATAGAGCACGTGTGTTGTTAAACTAAGATTGTATTGCTGACTTCAAACCTTAATCTTGAAGACTATATTTATGTAACTTACTTTGATTTTTTATTTCGTGTTTGGTATGTATAATACCTATTGCATAAACATCACACTTTTTGACCCGAAAGAGCCTATACTAAATAGAAATAATTCTGACTTCGAGTGTGATGTATATTTAACTAAGTGTTTATTATTTAGATATTTGCAGATATACCTGAAGCAATAATTTTATGTTCCTATTATTGTAATTCTTTAAAAATAGTTACATATGTAGTTTTCCTGAAACAAAACTACATAATTTATTCCTAAATAGGTATGGTTCCACATAGCATTTGCGATGCCAATCGAGTTTAATTTAGTGATAAGAAGTACATGCTAATATATATGTTTATAATGGCTTTTATAATCATAATATATGGTAAAATAAAAGGCCATTTCCAAAAGCATCGGGTAAGCGTAAGTGGGTATCTAATTCTTCATATTTATTGCCCTGGGGTAATACACAAGGAAACCAATATTCAATCCTGACTCCCGATTCTTCAAATAAATGATCAATCTATCATCTATCGTGTATCATTTCCGGAAGCGTAGCGGAAAATTTCCCCAAAACGTTTCATTAGAAACCTCGCTTCCGGGCCTTACAATAATATTGTAATTGCACCAGAACCCATCGGTTCGCGTATCGATGCCATTTTCTGATAACAATATCCGCACAATCTTATTTCATGCTACATCAATCACCGTTTCGAATAGTCTGTCAATTTTATATCTAATAAGTTTACGACATAGTGGATAGTACATCGGACACTGATGAAAGTTATTAATGCGCCTTTAATTTAGATCGGCGATGTAAGGAACTGATTTGCGTAGTGTTTAGTCACTATAAGATATTTGCAATGGTGTATGGGTTCAATATATGATTAAGATTAACTTTATGGAGCGCAGTACGTCTTGGTTATATACAGATTTTTATCACTTCACTGGTTTTTTTCAGTCATTTATATGAAGAGCAAAAATGGTTTATTTTATTAACACATATAAAAGCAAAAGTTCAGTGCACCGACGTGACCACATTCATTTAGTCGAAAGTAGCGAAACTTTGAAATAACTAGGTTAATACCTCGTAAACTAGTGTACGTAGTTCCTTTGTTCCTAACTTCAACACCTCGCCGTACTCCGTGTACAATATGATAGCAAGTGCTTCGTTCCCGGGTGACCGCGGCATTTTATCTGCAACGCAGTTTGTTTCATTACACTTCACGTCTAGAACTGTTCACCTCTTCTTTTCTTTGAAAAGTTTATTCCTTCTCAATTCTCGCTTTTCTTGGTACGGAACTTATGTTGAGAGTTCGCGTTTTATGTTAGTCAATTTTCTTATGATGTTAAACAAATATAATTAATATTCTTAAATATTGGTTATGCAACTAACGCGACGTTGTAGGTATAACAGAGAGATAGAATATTTCATAACGTTGTAAAGTTTATTTTGAGCAATCATATTCACAAAAAAAAAAAGTGAATATTCTTTTCTTCTGATTTCCGTCAAAGCATTGCGCAATACACTCAAGACGACGGAGGTAAAAATATGTCAACATTTTTTATTATGTACGATAACCAGCCGCGGCATTCACATTACTCCAGTCAGCAAGGGTCTCGGTTAATGTAGCAAAATTCCCATCCATAACGATTTCGGCTTTAGCGGTCTCTGCAATTCGTTTGAAAGCCTCAATTACAAACGCACCGCGGTTAGGATGTATTGAGTATACTTTTTCACGAGGCTCGTTTGCCTCCGTAAACGACGCCCTGAGAGTCTTCGCTTAAGCCAAATTGCAGGGCCTACGACACGACTCCATTTGCAAATTAGATATGGGGCAAATTTACAATGGGACGCGCTACAAGCAACTCTTGATCCTATCTCGTACGGCATAAGCTACAGTTTAACGGCATCAACAAGTATCGGGGAAACTTTGAGAATATTCACAAATTATATTAACGCACATGTCCTTTGCGTTTAATTTAATAAATGTGATGAGATATGGAAAAATACGTTGAAATGCTCGTTCGAAAGTGAACCTTGATGCTTTTACAATATAACATATTGACTAAAACATTTTATCATTAGAATTTAGTGTTATGTTTTATAGTTTTTACTTGTTCTTTTATAACCCACTGTTGTAGTACATTCATATGATAGGCATGTTTACTTCGTTATTAATGTGGGACTAAAATCTGTTAGTATTCTTAAATATTCTTAATCAAATAAAACAGACATAACGATGAAATTAGTGAAGGCGCAATGATCTCCGACCTCGCGGACGTCAATCAATCAACCTGATCCTGCTAAATACGCCATTCTAATCTCTGGACCCCTACGATAACTCCTGAAATAGACTCTATATGAATTGAATAGGGTTCAAGTTCCCATTGAAAATCCGTATGCATGTAGTTTTCACAATGGCGTGATTAATGAATCACATCACGCGGTACATGGGAAAGTGTCTAATCGAAACATTGATGTATTAGTTGATATAACAGAAGTACAGACAATGAGGGTAAAGAACACGTTGGTCGAAGGAAGAGGCGGGGTTGTTTAGTTTTATTATATCTGCTTTGAGCTTAAGCGACCGTTACTTATCAATCTACGCATATTTGTAAACGGCTCTGACTAGATTAACTGATACCTTTTTAGCTCCAACACTAAAATCCGCAAAATTTGAAATCTTAGTTAGGTTTTAGCTATTATAAAACACTTCTTTTATTTCTAGATTCCTCTTGTACCAGAAGAAAAGATTATTAGACCGCTGAGACTCAATGTTTTTTGTGGTACTAAATATAGTGAAAAGCAGCATAACAACAAACAAAGTTTAAATTATGTTTATAGTAATTAGGAATGACCTGAATACTATAACATATAAGAACAATTATCTCCGTTTGTTGCTATAAAGAAGGCGGACGGAGGGTGGCACCTAATGTTAGTTTCACAAACATTATCCTATCCTCATGTGACAGATGGCAAAAGGTCGTATATCAAACCGACACAAACGCTGGGCCATGATTAAGAGGAACGAACTAGATAGCAATTACATTATAATGGATAGTTTTTTGTTAATCGAAATAATAGTATTTTTTTTAATAAATCATAGTTTTAAATGTTTAAATCAGTTTAATGCAAATATATTTGAGAAAGGATGACAGTTTAACAATTAAAACATAATATGTTAAATATAACTGGTATTTTAGTACTAGTTTTTTGCAGTAATGGAAGCAATTATATTTTTTTTTAAGTTTTCCTTCACAACAATAAAAAACGTATAAGGTTACGTAGTCGATTCTGTCTCTAACGACAATCGTAGCCTTTGAGCTAAAATAATAATTAGATACATTTATAAATACATAAAGCTTTAGAAGCTTTTCATTTCTTTTGAAAATAAAACGCTGTCATTCGTAACGTGATGTGATATTTATTAAATACATCTTTGTTACCGCCTGCCTTTGAGACCCGCGTTAACAGAGCGGCAATTTTACGTCAATTCTATCACTTCGGCCTAAACAAAGGTTACCGTGTAGGCATCGGCTCATGAAGCATGCTGGCAAATTGCTCATTGATGGCCGACAAGGGTGATTGATAGCCTTCTAGTAGGAATCTCGGTGCTGTTTGGGCGAAAAGGAAAACATCTCCGCGATCCGCCGAGGCATTAACAAGAGGAGTGGTATTTGCATAAATTTGCGTTAAGTAAATGGGGTCCCTTGACAAGTTTAATCTTGTCTTCGGAATTTATTGCCCCCGACTGCCGGCTGCAACCTCGCAGCCTTTGCATTGGCTAAATAAATATTTGGCTTCAGTTTAAAGCCGGCAAACGGTCGCTCTCAGTACGAAGCTCGCAGGATAACTCGCCGTTTTAATGAATTCCGAATTCGTGAGCAATTAGTTTAGGTAATGCTCGTTAAATTTATTCCTACGTGTTACACTGTGTTTCCCATTTGTTAATAAAAAGGTATTGTAAGGTTAATTAATGTTTTTATAAATTACTTGTTTGATTAAGACTTTACATAGGTGCTTGAGTTTAAATAAGCTATTTCAAATTTTTATGATGTGCAAAAATTGGGAATGGTAAAATTTAAGTTTTGTACATACATTACTAACGCTAAGGTTGCATCTTATGTATCTTGAATTTTGTGCATATATTATAAAACCGTCAGAAAGTGGATTATGATGTTTTAATTGATGTTAGGGCACTATAAAATATTGACCACGACCACGCGGTAAAAAGCGCTACGACTAAGAAAAAGAAGAACTTTTACTAAAGGTTTTTAGCAACCTCATCAGCCTGTGTTAGTCCACTGCTGGACATAGGCTCCCTTGATGCACGCCTCATCCATTAGGAGGTCTCTGGACCGTATCCCACCACGCTGGCCCCATGCGGATTGGTGGGTCGACGACTTTTTACATTCCCATAGGACGCATGGATCATCTTACTTTTCAGACAAGTGGGTGATCGGCCGAAATTGTCCTAATCGACTAGGAAGCAACAATGAAAAGAAGTTGAGACCCCGCAGGATTCGAACCCACGACCTCCAGTGTCTAAAGCACACGCCCTTACCACTAGGCTACGGAGGCAGTTTTAGCAACGTGCACATATATATGTATAGAAGAAAGCAATATTTTAATTAATTCAAGTAAACAAAGCCATAGCATACCACGAATTAATACACGTATTGATCGATTGTATGCAGATATCTTGGACTATAATCGTCAACGAAAGTCAGACAATGGAATGATCAATTACATGTCACGCAGTCGTAAATCTTAAACCAAAGTGTATAATTAAATTTTATTTTATTTATTGTGTAGGTGAGTAAAGGGAAAATGATATCAGCAAATTAAGTTGATTCATTTTAGAATTGCGCTTGTGATGGGCTATGTAATAGGGATGCAATTAAAGTTTGTTTTCCTCGAAGGAACTGTCTTGTGTTTTTGTGCTTTATCCCGAATCAATTTTTGATACTTATTTGTTTATGTTAATTTTGACTATGGTTCTTGATTCTCGCCACAACCAAGTAGTTTGAAAACATTATTGAGTTTCGGTATGAAGGGCGCCGTAGCCTGGTATTTACTGGGTAAACGATACTTAACAACCTATGTCTCCTGTAGGTAACGCGTTGATTACCACCTGTATTGCCAACGTATAAGGGCGTCGGTGACCACTTCTATCACTTGGCCTGACAATAAAATAAAAAGAACAAAAATATTGTACTTCAATATAATTTCATTTCATATCATTCTTACGTTGTAAAAGTGATGTATTGCATGATTATAACATCCAATATGTAAAGCATGAGAAATACGGTATAATGAGATGTAGCCATCTTGGCAATGTCAAATTAGCTTCACCCATAATCCACCGAGTTAAGTATCGATTATCGTAATTGTCGTACGTAGGGCAATTATTTAGTTGAATGGGCGATTCGTTGAGAGCGAATCGAGGACGGTTTCCTGTAAAAGTGGCCGGACGCGGGCGCGGGTCAATCGGTCGCTAACTGGCTAACGAAATAAACTGTCACTTCCACGTTCACGACTGACGGGGCTGTCACTTAATAGTCATACATTCAGGGCTGTCAGCATGCTAACTTGGACTGACTGTGGTTATTATATCGTAGTCAAACCAAACATTTATATCAAAACTCATTGAAAGGCCTGCCATAATCACAATGCTGTTTGTATCTTTCTTATGTATCACAGTTATAGTGCGTTGGGCCAAATATCAAGTTTTCTGTGTAATATAAAGTTTTCAAAATCATTCTTCGTTATCATCATTATTAACTTGTGTTAGTCCACTGCTTTTAGTAGCTTAAAACATTTCCTCATTTAAGGTTATTTATTGCATTCTGTTTAAATTATTAATTATTATATATAAGCACTACAAATTCCCTTTTTTATTAAGTATTTATAAATTTTTTTCATCGGTAGTGCTAGATAGGTAGCTCTTGCGCGACACCGTCTTGTATGTTGTTAAGTTAAAAGCAAACCCCAAAAAATCCATTAAACCTTCCAGGCTGTAATCAAAACAAAGAAAGTACAACAAAGCCATTATTTTTATTCCGAAACATCTAAACCGAATGCTTAAATCGCTGCGCAAGATAACAATCGAGCGGGGACGCTCTATGCAACCACAGACGCGGTTTTGCACTGAATTAATGGCGTCACGGCGCCTTCATAAATAATCCTTATCGGGATTTCTTAACGTTTCAAGTCTCTTAACAGTCGAGGGGATTACGAGAAGCTTCTTCCACAGACTCCTTGTTGTTTCACGCCATTTTGAACATTCAAAATGCTTTAAGTATATTGTTATTTAAATCGGAATATTCGGAAGTGGCTTCTGTTGACTTTGTGGTTTGAGGTTTGTCGAGTTTTTTGTGTTGCTTAATTTATTGCTAGCCTATATAAGTAGTCGGAAATAATCTTACAATTTTACCGATTAATGCTTGAATTTTTTGGTAAACAGAAACTTCTAGAAATTAACAAATCAATATCTTTCGTTATAAGTTTACATATCTGATTTAACACTACGCGATATGAAGTCTGAAGGTGCCTGTCCTGTCAATGGTGAACGGACTTTGTGTTTCAGTAGTATTTTATTTAACCATTTTAATTCTTGTTTATTAATCTTGCTATATCCGACTATATTGCACTAATTTGTTTTGGCTATTTTATTGTTAGTAACCTTAAATTAGTAACCGATCCTTAATTTAATTATTTCACTGTGCATAACTAATAATTTATAATATAGTTTAGGACCTAATTATCAGGTATGATGCCTTTTTTCAATTATTTAACATGAAAGTTATAAAATAAATCTTATTAATAACCTTTCCCGAAAATATTTGGTTAGGATTCTAATTCAATCAGGTATGATATAATTTCACACAACTATCTGATTTAAACAATGCAAAAGGCTTAAATAATAATTAAGATTCAAAATATTACACAAACGGGTTTATTAATTAATCATATTATAAGGTCTACATTGGTTATTGAAAAATTTATACTTATTGCTATAAGATCCAATAACTATTGCACAAAGTAATCGGTCTAAACTATAATAGGAAAAAGCTATATTTTAATTGAACTACGTCGTTGGATTATTTGGTATCAATACAAACACATTCTTAGAACAATTTGTTTATCACGCAATACGCAAGTAGCTTAGTTGTTTATCTTATTTACTGTAGCGGAGCACTGAAATCTGAACCTATCCAAGTAGCTTGGACAGCATTAGTTTACAATCGGGTGTCGTAAAGAGCTATTCAATCGGGAAACGGTGAGTCAATGTTCTAGGTTGGTTCTACAGCCGTGATTTATCTTAGAGGTTGGCAGTCACGCAACACGCGACCCATTGGGTGGTCGGGTAACCTAGTTTGTGTGCTGGCAGTGGGAAAGCTCTATTAAAGCATTTACGTTGATCGCAATAATACGGAAAAAATCTTTACTTGATTAGAAATTGAAACGAACCTCAAGAATAAGATCCGTAATGCAATAGTACAACATCCTGCCGAGCAAAACAATTCTGTTTTATTTATTATCTTATTTTAATTTGTTTATAAGAGTAAGCCACTAAAGCGATAGCTAATTTTACTCTTTATCATCATCATCAGCCTGCGATAGTCCACTGCTAGACATAGGCCTCCCCTAATACATCCCTATCTATTAGGGGGTTTTTTGACCGTATCCCACCACGCTGGTCCAATGCGGGTTGGTGGGTGGGCCGAATTTTTTACATGCCCATCCGACGCATGGATCATCTTACTTTCAGACAAATGGGTGATCGGCCAAATTGCCTTAACCAACTAGGAAACAACAATGAAAATTAGTTGAGTCCCCGCAGGATTCGAACCCACGACCTCTGGTTTCTAAAGCACGCGCTTATACCACTAGGCTACGGAGGCAGTTAATTTTACTCACACTTAATTTATTATTGTTACAAAATCTTAACATTGACTGTGTCTTAATATGACTTTTAATTTAAATTGTTTAAGGTAAATAAGGTATGGTGATAGAGAATATTAGTCATACCTTAGTAGTGAATAATCGTATTTAATTAAAATTATTTACTGGATTGTTTCCTTTTTACGGTTTTATATTTATATAATATATGAAATAAGCTTATGTAAATACAAATAACGTAGCTTGAAACGCCCGTTAAAATATCACAAATTCAATGTTTGATTGTAAAATGGCAATCTTCGCATAGTTCAAGACTATTACGGTTTATTTCTTAATGCTTTAAGTGGATTGTTGTTATTCAAAATTAAGTAGACGTAGACGAAGTCACCGGAAACATATGGTATATATAACGAAAGGACAAAAAAAATATATTTGTTCTACTGTTATTTAACAATGTGTCCTTTGTCTTTCAACAATAGAAATAACTGTCCAAATAGCTTTCTTTTCCGCGACATTACACAGGGCAGAACATTCAACGTTATGGGATCTCATTAGGTTGATGAAGAGACAGTATTAAGGAGAACAATAGAGCAGGACGAGTGACGGATGTCCAAGCGAGAAAGTTATTGTGGCTCGCGGCAGATGTCTACTTGGATGGAGAGAGACGTTTTCCCTCGGAAATTCTGCGGACACATTAGCCACTGACACGGTGAGTAGATAAAGTAGGGGAAGAATGCGCCGTTGACGTAATAGCTACCAATCGTTTGTAGTTACTTCATATTTAATGAGCATAATAATGGAAGTAACACTCATAATGATTGATGAAAAAATATTATGTTGTGCATTGAAAATAATAATGTCCAATGATAATTATAAGATATTTTTTTTTTCACCTATAAAACATATGTTTTAAATTAACGGATAGCATCGACTGCAAAAAGAAAAATATGTTAATGAAATGGGAAAAATAGGAGCGGAGCAATAAGTTTTTTTATGAAGACAAAAAATATTGTGTGCTCAAAATTTATAACCATTGCATTTTCCCTATACAGTTTTACTCCATTGTTTTATAAATATAAATTGTTATAATATTTTCAATAGCATTGTACCAAATTGTTATTATATAACAATAGTTTTAAGATTTAAATACTTATATTAACCCTACTAGTCAAGACGAAGAAAAGCTCAATTTAGTTATAAAACAAGCTATAATGTCGAACAGCTGGACACTTATAAATAAACGAAAACTGGTAACTTCACAATTGCAAAGTGTATTACCAGATCGACTACCAAATTCCCGACCCTATTCGCATTAACGAAACAAAGCGAAGAAGCAAAGCAACAACCCCGTATCCGCTTTCAGGGCCTCCGTAATAAAACCTCATGTATCGCAAACCGGCGCAACCCCACTACGTAGCCTGCACTGACGGCTCATAATTCAAAACCCTTCCTAGATAATTCAATCCGCCTGTAATTCACGCCTTAGTCTTATATTTCCATTTCGGCGACGCGCCATTTTCGTATCTAATACTATTTATATTTATGAAGTCGGCAATTGGATGTAGAATAGAAAGTTATAAATTGTTTTTGAGGATTCCTCGTAAAATGCTTATGGCTAAGATAAATTATTATAGAATCATAGAGAATTGTCGACTTTTATTAACAATTCTTTGAACAATTATTGATTAATAAAACAATTATTTACGCTAGTACCACTTATTAACCAATCCAGATTATAAATAATAGAACTTTTACGTATTTACTCTATAAGTGAACTCTCTAAGAACATAACCCCTACAATGTGCTAATAATGCAGAGAGTTAATATAGTTATATGTTCCTAAATAATAGAACCTATTTTTTTAAATCATATAATTTAAATTTAATTAACAATAGATAAAAGACAACCATTTTGAGTAAAAAAACCAAATGCAAAACCTATCTCTAAATAACAAACGTCCTGCATATCTATGCATCATTCGAATATCTTTGTATTTAAGCCACTATGTAAATACATTAGCAAAAATATAATAAAAACTATGATGGTTAGCTCAAATTATAGTGGTTAGCTCGCAACATAAACTAGATTGACGTACCGTCAAATCCCACCCATTCCGCTAGCAAGTTACTTCCACTCCAAAATAGCTCAACGGGATCCCTTCATGGTCGAAAAAATCCGACGTATTACGTAAAAAGCCAAAGATTAAATGACACTAAAAGTGGCCGTCCATCTTGTCAATCTGAGCGAGTAACGACCGACAGATCTTTGGTGACGGCAACAGAAATAGAGGCGACGCCGCGCGTCGGAACTAGCTATGGCCAGCGTAAATTATTCTCAATGAAGGCAATTACTAGACACTTTGATCTCACTCGCACAGACATTCAAAGGAGTATAACTTAATATAGTACAATAAGTTTGATTATTATTATACAATAAGTATGAGTATTATTTTTGATTTTAGATCAATATTTTCTTTATGATACTTTTTAAATATTCTAGTTAATGACCAGATTGTGTTGACATATTCTCTATTTTAATTGAAAATCTGTTTACTGAATTAGCATATACTGAATCTTGAGCAGTGTGACCATTCATACAATTTTTTTCAATTGATAGTAAACTCTTTCTTTCACTCTCACCCTTAATTAATTTTTGAAGTAAAACTTTTTACGCACCCATTACATGACTTGCGAATTCTTACCAATTGCGTTACGTAAGATGTGATCGAATGACGCGAACGGATCTTGAAAAGCAGGTATAGGTAATAAAAAACAAGTAATGTCATACGTGTTACGAAATATAGATTATATTCATAGCAATAATACAACATTAATGTGCATCAATATAGAAACTCATGAAGTTTAAGGTGTATTTTTGCTTATATCAGATGCTGGCATTATAAAGCATTATCCCTCCGCACGCAAAATTAAAAAGAAACTGTCGCTGTCAGCGTGACACGCGTCGGACGTTTGCGCGCGACGAGAAATAATTCACAGCCGCAGAATTATTTGAACAGGTGAACGGTATTAAGCACAGCTCAGCGCCTGCGTGTGCCCAAAAAACGGCTGACTGAAGGGGTCGCTGAAGGAGCGTTGGTTATTCATTGGGCTTTGGCAAATACATCATTGCCGCGTCACGTCGAAGGCAAATATTTGCGGCGGCATTATCCCGTCTGGCTACGTGGCGCGCAAATATTGTCACGTGCGATGCAATTTTACGCGGCGTGGATACGGTGCTAATTTTAATTCTGATTACGCGTATGTACTTTGTTTTGTTAGGATCGGGCTAACGTGGGATTGGAAGGTTTGGGTTGTTTTAAACAGGCAGTTTTAATATGGGCTTGAGCTTTGTTTTGCGGAACCTATATAAACTTTTTATATAGAATAAAAATTGTCTGTCAAGTTAAACGATGATTCATTATCTGCATTTAAATAAGCTTTGATCAGAGGATTAGAGAGAGGAGACTATTATATTTAACAATTGCCAGGCTGTATTCCTATGTTATGTTATGTAACATATGATTCATTCATTCACTTCACCTATAATAAAAGTTGTCAAAGATTTTTGTAAGATAAGATGGGAAAGGCAACAGAAATTAAACCGACAAATCATCAATAATCCCAAATGTTATCGCCACACTACAGATCCCCGTACAATATCTAACTTAACTCGAGCTGACTTCTGAACATCTGGTTCCGCCCACGCCACTCGGTAATTCCCCGTTAATGGACTGAATCCATTACAGGAATAGAAAAGAAAAATTCGACGTGTCATAGTCCATTTTACGGGATTGGGGGGAACAGGCACCCGTTGTGTAGCGTATACTTTGATCCTGTCCACGATTGACGAAGGCGGGTAAAAAACTAAACTTTAAGTGCTTATTATTCATGAATTACACTAGATCAGTCGATCAGTTCAACAACTGTCTTTTAAATATGATTTTTATTTTATGCATGACGGAAATAACAATGCAATATTTATAAACTAGTCCATTCATCACATGCCTAATCAGATTGAAACTACTTTTGCATAACCCCTCTCATACTGTGATGCAGGACACACGAGATAACTACAACGTCTCTGAAATACATATTTTCTATCTTTGATACGTAGCAAGCAATTTAACACTAGATCTTCTGGAAGAGGCTAAAAGATTAATACTTTGTACTCTATGTCAATAACGTAACAGCACTCAATTGATTTAGCTTGTTGGAAGCTTTCTCAATGAAAAAGTACATTTTGTAATAACTTTAGTCAATTTTTACTAATTTATTTAATTATATAGTTAATCGCTTAATTCCTTTTTAAAACCAGTTGTAAGCCAGAAAATATTTTAATAATGTAAAACATCTTTAGAGGTGGTAGGTTCCCTTTTACGGGAGGCGGTTTAGGCGGTACCACTGCGGTGCCTATATCTGCCGCAAAGCAGTTGTGTTTTTTTTTTGGTTTTTCCGTCAGAGGCTACACTACCTCCGGCAGCCGTTTATCGTTCTTTGTCACCTTGTATATATTTTGTTTACATTTTTTTTTACACAAAAAAGATACATTAGTTGGAATTTGCTATTTGATACAGTATCCGTAGATAACATCCTTTAATTACTTAAAACTACCAACAGAAACAGTATTTTATATATTTACATAGTAAAGAAATTAATAAAAAATAAGAAAAAAAAAAACAATTAAAGTGAAATAAAAGAAGCTAAAAAATAAAAAAATTATAAGTACAGATGAAATAGAACAATATAAGTTTTTCCAGCACACTATGGAATATTCGTTAAAATTAAGGTTATTATTAAAAGTTACAAAAAGGACACATTAAAGGGGTGTGGTTAACAAGAACTAAAGTCAAAACAATAGCATGAATATTAGGTACATTCTGTTCCATTGCATCCTATGAACTTTCTTAACATTTAAAGTTTGTAATATGTGCCAAAAGGTGACGATCAAGGCGTTGTTTGGAAAGGTCAGAGCTGAAGGTCGACCTCTAATTACGGGCATTATGGAACTGTCTTCTGGCAAATCTGAAACAGTGCTCAAAAGAGATTAACGTTTGAGAGCCTGTCGATCATCCAGGGATTTGCATCCAGATTAAAATTTAGTGCCTTGCATCGCATGACAGTTAGAATTGAGGGCTGAAAGGTTGGAGGAGTCTAATCCATGAGTCTCAGGATTGGTAGGAGTAGGGTCCTGGTATGCTGTCCTTTGTCAGCGCTGGCGTATCTGGCTTGCATCGTACGTTTGCTGATGAGCTTTGACATGTGCGATTGAATAAGCCGCGTAATCCAGTGATTTGTGCAGTGTACACGCTAGTTTGGCTGCTAGAAGCAGTAGTGTTAGAATACTATAATGTCTGAAAACAGTGGAAGAAAAAAGTTCAACTGAGTTTGAAGAGATCGTAGCCAGTATTTAGATCATATTTAATGGGTAAACGAGACGTAACATTCTATGTCTCATGTATGCAGCGTATTGCTGATACCCCCGGACGTGCTGATTCTCCGTGGTCGTCTGACTTACTATCAGGTGGCTCGACTGCTTGCTGTCGGTGCTAAACCCGAAGATGGAGGCAAACGAGCAGGTGTCGAAAATATATTGTCAGGTGGTTAGAATCAATAATGGCGGAGAGTTGGAACTATACTACATGATAGTAGTAGATAAATTATTAGTATCTAATAATATATAATTATTTTTATTGTGGTTAAAAAGATGCATGGTTCTCAGAAATACAGGAGATCCATCAGTTATTGATTCACTATATAATTTTATAATCATATGCCAAACAGTTAAGGCCTAAAAGTTAAGGTACAACTGGTATTTATAATCCAAGATAGTGACTTGTTCAGTCTTAGTGAAGTAAGAGCTTGTTCAGTCTACAATGTTTTGTTATGACCAAGAACAACCAAACTTGTTATTTCCCTCCATAATAAGTTATTTGTAGCCGAAAGAATCGTGTTCTCGTTTCTTGGCGCGCATTTTTATTAGTTTTCCTCTTGAAACTTGGTCCGACAAGTCGCGCGAGTGGGGTGCATGAATTGTATAATTCATTAGAGCGCAAACAAAGTACTCCAGCCCTTCCCCTGACCACCCCTGTCGGCTCCCACGCGCGTTTCATATTCCAATTGACAGATAATTTCTTATTCAGGTTGTCTATTATTGGTCTAATGATACCTTTTATCGACTTACCCTACTCAAATATGATATTACAACAAAAAAACATTGCTTGCTTATGTCTTGCAAATACCTACGCTTTGTTTTTCTATTTAGAATAACCTAGTAAGGAGTAAGTATTATTATAGAAGGTTTAAAATTATACCCTTAAATAATAACACCAGATTCTAAGTTTTTTTTATTTAAGTTCTTTTACACAAGAGCAATAAATTTCTTTAATTATTACCTTCCCTTGTTTTGAAGCTGTTGATCTTTAAAATTTATATTTATGTGAGTCGACATTATCATCATCAGTATGTGTTAGTCCACTGATGGACACAGGCCTTCCCTAATGCATGCCGTATCCCAACACGCGAATTCAATGCGGGTTGGAGGGTAGGCCGATTTTTCACATTCACATCAGACGCATGAATCATGTTACTTTTTAGACAATTAGTTGATCAGCCTAAATTGTCCTAACCGACCAGAAAACAACGACAACACAAAGTGGTTTTCTCCGCAGGATTCGTACCCACGACTTTCGGTTTATAAAGCAAGGCCCAGTACTGCTAGACCACGGAAGCGGTATTGAAGAATTCATGTTAGTACGTAATATATTCCACAAATCGGCTGAGCTCACGTGAAATTAGTATTGGTGGCGACTAGTTTCGGACCTACCGGAGGTCGTTCATCAGAACGAGTGAGATAATATCACGGTCGCATCCCGTCTTGCATTTTTAGTGCAATGTCCCACGAAAGTATTAATTGTTTAACATATGTTAATTGTTATCCACAAATTGATACACTATTATTAGAATGATTTTTTACATTTATTAGTACATCAACACTAAGCTACGCCATATTACTTTATTAGAATGGCTTGAACGATCACTAGAATGATGAATTCCAATGAAGCACTGACAACACTCGTCGCCTCATTTATCTCAGTCGATATGGAAAGCTTTTTTAAAAGTATTATTTTCTCGGATTGATGATACTCTTGAAGGTTCATTCATCCAAAACAATTTTTCTTTAATCTGTTATTGAAACAAAATGATTAATTATGGAAATAAAATTTTGTAACTCATTATGACTGTGATGGAAGGTTTTTATTTATTTATTTTGTATTTTTACTTTAATAATTCTATAATTTTAAATACTTCGTTTACTATTTAATTTATGATTTAAAGTAAAAAAAAATATTATTGTTGATACTAAGTCACAGATAACATATAAAGCGCTAAGCGTTCACGTTGTCCATACTTTCAAATTACGAAGAAAATATTTAGGCTCTAAAAATCTGGTCACTATAAAAACAGTTATAACAAACAGTTTCCAAAATTTTCAAATAACACTACATAGAAGATCATGCGACCCACGATTGCTTTGAGCCACAATAAGTTTCAAATATTTTAAAAAATCTGTGGCAAAACAGTAAAATATCGCATAGTAATTCACATATGACACGTATGTGTCAAACGTGTAATGCACCCGCAAACAAAGCACTGTTATAAGCCATGAATTGTGTAAACTCACGCATAAATCGGTACTTTATCGCAACAGACGTCATTGGGGCCATTTGTGTTGGCTGGTCAGAGAGAGGGTGCTTCTGTAAAGTTTATTACAGGATTGAACCCCGGACTAACGTTGAAACGCCTCTCATAGTGGTAAAATATATTACTGTAATTTTCTACTTTATCATCACTATCATTAGTCGCCCTTACCTTTCCACTGCTGAACATATACCAGTTTCAATAAACGACAAGACGGCCGATCCCTTGCTACTCGCTACCAACTTGAATTGCACGGAAATCGGCCTCTTACCTGGTTGGGTGTCGACTAACACTACGACTATTTTATAATATAGCCAAATTGGACTAGGAATAAATGTAAACAAAGCAAACTTTTGTAACATAGCAGTATTTGTAACATAACTTTTGTAACGTATGTATGGTATTGTTATTAGACGTCTGTCACATGCGATTGACATATCGGTGGTGTCTATCAGAACGCTAGATAAATGATGCCGGTACACTGACACGCTTTTCTTTGTTTAAATTTATTGCAATTGTAATTTGGCTAAACTTTAAATTATATCGCAAGAATTAAACAAAAGTGAATTCAATGCTATATTATCATCATTATTATTAGCCTTTGATAGTCCACTGCTGGACATAGGCCTCCCCTAATGCACGCCACCGCTGCCGATCTTCAGTTGTTCTCATCCGGCCCATTGTGATATTCTAGTACACTATGACTCTGCGCAATAATAAGGCCCTCCTAGTTGATTCCGACTACGGCGGCCGATCTATGTTGGATATTATAGTGCACAAATATACGCGCAAACACAGATTCTCCCTTTTGGTTCACTCTCAAAATCTGATGGGACGGATAACCGACACAACCGGAGTGAGATCTGGTGCAGAATTGACATTGATCATCTTTCTTCACAGATAATCGGGAAATCAGCCTGCATTGTCCTAACCAAATAGAAAACAACAATAAAAATTTATTCAGTACCCGTAGAATTTGGAACCAATGACCCCCGGTTTCTAAAGCACAAGTTTATAATTAGGCTACGGAGGTAGTGAAATAGTACAGGTATTAAAAAAATCTGCATTGTTTAAGTCTCCTTAAATTCTTCTGTCCCTCATTGCCATTGCTTATAAATAATAATAATAGTTTTGGTTGCATCGCTTTACGATTTGCAACGCTTCTAGGTTTGTAGGCTAATTACATGTCAGACTTTCAATTCAGTACTCAACAACCAGTTCAAAGTTCTTACAGCCGAAGGCCATAATGGTAATAGATGGATTTCACTTTAAAACAGTGCAAGGTAAAATACACAGTAATTGCAAAATATATTGATCATGGTAATGTAAAACATTGATGTTGTATCTTAATTAACGAATTAAGAAGTGAAAGCTATAAGATAAAATGAAAAAAAAATCGGGTAAAACGCTTTGATGGCAAAGAAAATAAAATTATTTCAATTTCTTGATGTGAATATTGAACAAAGATATTTGAAGTTTGACAATTTTTTAATTAAGACATCAATTCGATGGCAATAACATTCGAAATACAGGTATAGATAGAAATCCGCAAAAATATATATCTGCTAAAAATTTAAACAATATAATTATTTCAATTAAATATTTTTACATTTATATATTGTTTTTTATTAGAACTCCAACCATAACAATTAGCGCAAATAATGAGCATTACAATACGTCACTTGTGTAAACAAAAACCAAATAAATTCCGGGAGCACGAATTGACTTCCCTTTTCCTCCAGGCACGCCCTGTATCCCGAATTTGTTTTTACTAATGGATAGGATCCATTACGAGTATGCTAGTCCTACATTTCCGGGATGTTTCTGAAGTCAGCAAAACTGGTCAAATTGCGCCCTATCGAATGTTTGCAACTAATTTGAGAAAAGTTAGAATTATATTATATTAGGGCTTAAATACGTGTAACATCGTATTTTAAAATATCCTATGCTTCATATCAGTTAAAACACTTTTATGCTAAACCTTTTTTAGATGACACTATAATTACTATTCGTAAATAACTTAAATAAAAGTTAACGAAGAACTAATAAAAAATATATCAATATCATGACTTTTAAACCACTATCACGTTTACTATGTATAACATAAGCTACCCTAATAAAGTAACAGTTATGATACTTATTATATGACTTAATCATTAAATGATTATTAAATGTCCTCGAAATAAAACATTAAATTGTAATTGTTATGTAATTTTACTACAAGCCAAGCATAAACTGTAAAATATTTCCATGTAACTTGTATACCCCGGGAGAGACTTTGAATTAAACAGTTTACGAAGGTTAATCTTGCCATGAAGGAGAGCTCGGTGGGAATCATCTCATCAAACGCGCTTCGTAAAAGCTTTCAGCAAAATACGCCGCAGGTAGACAACGCTCTGGCGAACATGATTGTGGGGCCTTGAAAGCGTTTCACTCTCCCTTAATTATTCACGAAGTTCCCTTACTTGGCTCGCGTAGACTAAAGAAACTGATTTAGTTATGCTCCCATTAATATACATTATTCTGTGTTTTCGTTGTACACTGAAAAGTTTCGTACATATTCGAAACAGAGGATTATTTAAAAGATACATAAAAGTATAAATTTATCTAAATAAAATACCTATTGTTTGAAAAACAAACATCCTTGCTTAAGTTTATTTTCCTTGCTAGTTTACTAAAACTTAAAAACAATCAAAAACTTATTACATATTTGCAGAATAAATAACACAGTTTTTCAGAAATATTTATGTAGCACTGTAAAAGTTATAAAATAAAATATAACTTTCTTATTTTGTAAAATTATCTATATTTCTTTCTAGGGCTTCTCGTTACAATTTTATTTTAATGGCTTTATTTAAAGTAAATTATACTCCTAAAATATTAGGGAAGACGACCGCTTACGATTAAGTAAACCCTACTTAAAGATCTTCCCAAACCAAAGAAAAAAATTTAATGCAATTTTAAATTATATAGGTACGTTGCTGACTACAAGTTTTTAAAGTATAAGTCATTTTGTGATAACGTTAGATCGTATGTAGTTGCTAAGAATTCAAGTTATTATAGGACATTGTCACCCCAAAATAACTTTTTGATGGATCGTCAACGCCATCTGGTAGCAATCCATCTAATAAGTTCTGTTGGTGTGGGTCATTATTGAATTATTTCCTTCCAACTTTCTTTGTTCACAGGCGATACCGTTTCAGACAAAGATGCAGCATGATTAAATTAGTTTACGGCGTAGATGAAAAAAAAACTTTGTCTTATTACGTCACGTCATATTTATGAATAAATTTAAGGGTATAATGAGATGAGTAATAGTTTAGCCAATTTAAATTCGAAATAAATGTAAACAAAATATTCCATGGCAACGAAGTGACATCATTCATCTAGGCTTCATATCGACGAATCTTCATTGAGATGTCAATCACTGATGGACAGTCGACTATTAACAATATGAATATTAACCATAATTACGATGTTTCTACGCCTTACTTTACTTTGATTCCATCGATTCCAAGCCAAAATTGGCTTCACTATTTATAAAGAAAATTCACCGGATGTATTCTTTTATATAGTATTAAGTACAACTTATCTTTTACAAAGATCTTAATTAAATGATGTAAAGTGAACCAAATTATATTAGGACACACAAATAATATGTGTTAGTCCAATATTCATCTACTGTATCATGTCGCCAATGCTGGTGTTTGTAAATCACTTAGATCAGTCGCTTTCCAATCTTAACCAGACGATTTAGTTTCATTGTATACATCATCATCATCATCAGCCTATGATAGTCCACTGCTGGACATAGGCCTCCCCTAATACACTCCTATCCATTAGGGGGGTTTTGGACCGTATCCCACCACGCTGGTCCAGTGCGGGCTGGTGGGTGGACCGACTTTACATGCCCTTGCAACGATGCCAATCATCTTACTTTTCAGACAATTGGGTGATCGGCCCAAATTGCCCTAACCAACTAGGAAACATCATTGTATACAGAGCTATTAAACTTTATTAAGTTATCTACCACCAGAGAACATTATGATATGAGATAGATTTACTATTAATAGAACCTAAGAAATAATGCTCTTTGTCATTAAGTCCACCATTGTAAGAAATTTGTACAAAAAGTGTTAAATCAATAAACTGCCACTATGGCCAAAAGACTCTTAAATATAAACTTTAATCCAGATTGACACATGCTGTATTTAATATAAAAAGGGTTAAAGAAGTGAAACTCAAATTTATTATGCTTATTATATTTGAATATGGCGATCGGTTATATGGATTTTTACGCTGCGTTTATTTTGGCCGTTTTTTTCTTACAAAAATGATCAAAAATTAGATGTAGGGAAAAACGTGCGTTCTAAGAATGTGGTTAAAGAAGTCGATTATAAAAATAACGGGTGCGCAATGCGCCGTATCCGGGAATGTTCCGGGAATGCGGGAAGCTGCCCGTTACTGGTCTGCTCACATAATTAGTGGGTTGTCTTTCACACTAGAACAGTATAGTTCGCCGACTACAGTTTTCTCGGTAAAGGAATATAATAACTTATTAATCCTGCTAACAGGGGCATGGAAACAATAGAAGACATATCTTTATTTTTTAAAATGACTTTCAAAATCCTTGTGGGTAGCGGTATTCAGCTTAATATTGTTTAATTTTTTTATTCAAACAAGCGTTGTTTAAATTTTTGCAGTTAATCTCAATTATTTTATTTATAATAACTATTTACTTAGAAATAATTCCCTTATTCACTGTTAGAAAAAGTTAAGTATTTTTAAAAAATATAGCGGAAATCCAAATCTGTCATATCCAAAATAACATAAGCTAAACTTTAGAGCATTTAACTTTTTATGGTAATATTTACGTTAAATTTATAAATTTCTATATAAAGAAAATAAAATACACATCTTTTTTTTATATGACAATGCTATATTGTAATTAGATTGCAATTTCTTCTATTTAAAAAATCTTGCATTAAAAAGGGAAATAGCGAATATTAATACTAAAATGTGGATCTGAAGTCAATTGTTTTTGAAAAAAATTAAAATGGCGGTTATCGCTGTGAACAATAACAATTTTTTGTTTAATTACAGGATGTGAAAAAAGTTTTGTGCACCAATTTAGAGAAAAAACATTTTTTGTCGTAAGTTTAGGGGCTAGTGATATTTTTATAATCATTTATTTAGTTAATAATCACAAAAAAACTGAACGCAAAAACGCTACCAACAACGACCGCTGCCATAACTAAAACAATTACGCCATGACCCTTACCTGTCAAATTGCAGCAATCTTATTGGTCAAACTGGCCTTAGCGTCTTTAGATCGCGAGTTATTAAGAATCGAACGAGTTTTGAAATAAAACACAATATTTGAATATGATTTATTCTACATCTAATTTAGTTTAGGCTAAGACTGTTAAAATCACAGAATTTGAAAAGCCGAATCCGTAGAGTTAAATATCGAAATTTTTACTAAATTGAATCTGGTGAATTATGATTATTTGCAGCACAAATGAACTTTCTTAAGTTTTAAGTTAATTTTCTGTTCAAGCGATGTTTGTACTGTTACAAAAACTCTTCATGTAGGGCGTAAAACTGATTGCATTCAAATTAAAAATTGTTTACTTACCTCTTATATCAATTTCTATTTAGACTACATAATGAGACACATACAACTTTTTATTTTTAGTCGAGAATTACACTTAACTCCACTGTAGCAAAGTTTAAAATAACAATTCACTAAATTATATGTTACATTTATAAAACAACTTTTGTAATACAGATACAAAGCTAATATTAAATTTCTCTCAATCGAATTTTCTTTTGCCGAATTTTCAAACACAAAGTTCATTTTAGTAGCATAAAATTTTTAACGCTTGTAATTTTAATTATTACGGATTAAGAATATAATAAAAGCTCCCAAATTTCATCTGTATCCCGAAAACATTTACGGGTAGAATGAAGATATTCGGGAAGGAGATTAACTAGATGTGGCATCCCCGGCCTTCGTAGCCGCAGAAGCTTGCGAGCAAATGTGTTATGGCACAAGCAACCGCGAGGGAGCATTTCTGCTCGCTTTATTTCGCCCAAGTCGCCTCTACACAAAATTATCGCTTCCATCCGTTTATCTTTTATGGCGTTGTCCTTGTTTACTGTCAACGATAAGCAGGAAGGTTCTGTATGTAGAGTGTTTATTGCCTTTTTTTAATCCTCGTTACTGAAGTGTTCTTGTATTTGCAAAATAAATATCTACAATTATATTATCTTTAAGTGTCACCTTAGAAAAAATAGCATGCGTACATGTATAAGTTTTATGATTACTGTCAGACTTTGTTATCTTTGATACAAAAAATGTAGTTTAAGCTAATAGACCGAACTATTCCATACGAGTTCCTTTCGTTTAAAATATATTCACAGCAGTATTTTACTTTTTATTGTCAGGATAACTGTAGACATAAAGGTTTAAACACTCTATCCGAATTTACGATCAATCTGTTAAACATCTCACATTCAAACGAAATAAAAACACACAAAATTACGGTTATTCAATCTGTTCAAAACTCGTTGTTACAATTCTCGATACATTAAAGGAGAAAAGAGTACAGCGTGACAATCCTACGCAACTCCATTTGCATACGGCCACTCCATAAATCTCATTTACCTTTTCAGTGTGGCCCACGCGCGTCCCTCGCGCAATTATGCGACCAATTCAACTATTATTTTAACCGACATACAGTTTATAATCCTTTGACGTGTTAGGAGAGTAAACTTGCACAAGTGGAATTCAAAAAACCACGTTACTTAAACACGTCCCGTGCTACCGTAACACCGGAATTGTATCTTATGACTACAGTAATAAAGAACTGTTTGATTTGAATATCGATGTTGGAGCTGCATTGATATGTTTGTCGTAGTGTATGAGTGAAATAGTCAGTGTTGCCAGTGGAGTGCAGTGCAAATTTGCCGACTACTTGTGTGGTTCGCTCATTTATACCGCACCTAGTACGAGCGCGAGGTGGCTTTGTGATTTGTTTTATTGTTATTGTCTTTACTTTTGTGTTTCGGCCATCGCCATTGTTCTATATATCGTTGCGGCTCATAATTCTGACTTTATTATAATGGAGTTCTATAATAGATGTGTAGTTCCGCTCTGTTGTGGGAGCTTTGTTAAAATGCATACAAATTAAAGCACAGAAAGCTCCAAACGCAATTTGCATTGTTTAAGTAGATTTGAATGCGTTGACACCTTTCGTAAATAGTGTTATGAATTATGATTAGAGCATGAATTATTTTTCTGCAAAATATTTCATAGTTATTGTAAAATAAAGTACAAACACACAAGGAGAAGGAATGTAGCTGTTAGTAACGAGAACATTGGTTGTTTGCGGTACAAATACGTTTTTACTATTCATGTACGGCACATTAAAGTAGACCATAATTTTAAGGCATTCAATTATTTATCTTAATAGAAATATTTAGTTAATCAATGATGATTTGCAAACTTATTATGTTATAAATTTTACATTCACATTGTAACGTAATATGCTTCTAATTTATTAAAATATTACTTTTACATTAACATACTACTTTCTACATAATATTTTCTTATATTAAAATTGTTTTGATTAAGAAATTGCTATTTCTATATAATAAGTTTAAGTTTGGTAAAAGAACCTTAAGAAGGAATAATGCTATTTATGTTACAGATAATAAAGGGGATAATAACAGTAGATAACAATGAAAAAGTAATATCGAGAAAGTGCCGTTACTGAAAACTAATTACAAAGCCCAACCGAAAGAAAACACATTAAATAATAATCAAGTTAATATAAGAAATACGATCTGGAGTTCTTTTGCAATTATCTTCTAAAGTATTAAACTTTAAAACATGATATTTTTAAGAAAAGATTTAAAGGATTATGAAATCAAAGAGCATTTGGATATATAACACTAAAAAAATTAAAGCTTTAAAGGAACGATATATAAATAGGCCTAAAAGCAGTAACACGTAAGATTTAGTTAAATAGAAGAGGCGCCAGTCATGACCATTTATAACACTAATGGAGTCGTTTGTATTCTTTTAATTTCGTATGGTAATTAAGATAATTGTGGCTCTTCTATAATAAACTGCAAATGTGGAACTTAAAATTTTCGTCTTGGAGCTTGTTGCGAAGCGAAAAAAGTTATTGTATATATGTTTAATTAATAATTGAGGGACTTTTGTAAGCAAACAATTCAAAAATGAATAAATAGAAGTAATGGTTATTTTTTTTGTTTTAATAATTATCTGAGAAAATTTCCACATTATTTTAAGTAAATTGAAATTATAAACAAATTTACATTTCTTAATGGTAATTTACTAACAGTGATAGTTGTTTAGATGATAATTGTGACTCCCGAATTAATTACTTACTAGTTGCAATGATGTATTTTGTTTTTTTTATGGCATACGAGACAGACGAGCAGTCAGGCACCTGATGGGAAGTGGTCACCGACGCCCATAGACATTGCAATATCAGTGGATCGCCAACCGCTGCCTACCGTGAGACATATGGTGTTAAGTCTCGTTTACCCAGTAAATACGCTGCTACGGTGGCCTTCAAACCGAACACAGAAGTGTTTTCACACTACTGCTTTGCGGCAGAAATAGGACACCTGGTGGTACCACCAGACGGTCTCCTGTAAAGGGACCTACCACGGTTAGTAAATATACAGCTGAAAGATAACTTTAGTTTGCCAACTTTATTTACCGGTAAATTTGTTTTCTCGCAATTGACTACGAGGTTTAATCGCATTTAATGTAAATTTTAGTCGCGTAAGGATGTGACGATCCCACCGCCCACCCCTTACAGTGGGAGTATGACAGTTCCGCAGTACAAGTGCAATTAGTCAATTGCCAATCTGCCTGCTTAGCGTGCAATATAGAAATCTTTTTTAATGGACGCCGTCTCGGTGTTCATTAAAAAAGGCCTTTGTCCAGCTGTGGGCAGCTATAGGCTGCTTTGTGATGATGATGATGATGTAATTTTTTGTAAAATTTTGTAACATATGTATCTATCCACTGTACGTTCATAATACTTTTCTCACATTTACGCGTATACTATACATGGCTTAATAAAATGTTACGGGTTGTATCGCGTTTAATTTAGGTAAGGATTAGTTATAACTAGTTAATAACGCAATTAAACGCGATAAAATCCGCACATTTTTATTATATTATGAATGCACATTGATTAAATAATGCATAAGCTGTGCCATATCGTTGTTTAGCAAAAAAATACGCTACAACTTATCATACCTGGAATATCTGGCCCATAGCGAGTATTGTCCATGATGCTGGTCACGCGATAATCCCGTGATTTCATAGGGGAAATAATAAACCCGATATGTTTGCATTTCGCTGTCTTACGCCCACACTCCGCCGCACGCGACCGCTCTATATGCATCCACTCAGGGCCGTGGGTCGTTGTGGATAATTTTCTATTTTCTTAGTAGGTAAAAGATGTTTTTTTTAGAAAAGAGTAGTTGGCAAGTAGAATATATTTATTCGTGCATTTTGTTAGTCTTTAGACACCACTTTATATAGGATATAACCAAAGTTTTGGCCTACGTCTTATATAGTTCTTATTGGATGTAATGGTATTTGCTTTACGTTTTTTTTAATCAGAGATTGTTTTTGCAAATATGCTTTTTAAATATGATTCTTGTCACAACTTAATATTGCTTTGTACCATGAGTAAAAACTTTTTATAATTAAGTAAACTTTTCTTTTTAATATGTCTCATGTCATGGTTAACTGTTAATGTAAATAATTTTTACTTGATATATTTCACCAATCAAAAAAGAAAAATAATAATAACTTTTTGTTACGATGCAGTTATTACGTATTGAAATAATTTGTTGCTTTTATTGACAACTTTGGTTAAAAATTTTGAAAATAAACGTTCTGACAGCCCTGAAACTTGCTCATAGATGCTGCGATTCATTCCGCAGCATCTGCCATTTCTTTGTATAACTGAGAATATGTATGAGAAAATCGAATACCTTCTTATTATTATGTATAACATAGTTTATATAACCAGATTTGTGTATAATAATAATTTAAAATATATTTTTTTTGAAACCGTTCAATTTTGCCAGGACTCAAAACTTTTTTAATGTTGTTTCCTAATCGATTAAGGCAATGCAGGCTGATTATCAGATTGTTTAAAGCGTCAAATAGAGATTAAGGCTTAGCAGTCGTATCGGTCTATAAGCCTAAATAGAAGAGGAATTGCACCATTGTTTTCGCGTACACATGTGCACTTTAATATCTTCTGCTTAGATGGCTTGTCTGATGATGATATTTATTTTATTACGTCTAATAAAATAAAAAATAAATATATAAGACAGTTGTTTTAAAAAAAAGTTTTTAAGGTAATTAATTATTTAGTCTGAACGTTGCAGATTTTACATCACTTTCTCATAAAAATAATAAGTTATGAAACCTCATAGCGCCTCCGTGGTCGAGCGATATTGGCCCTTGCTTTATAAACCGGAGGTTGTGGGTTCAAATCTCGCGAGGAACAACTTTGTGTTCCCCGATCACCCATTTTCCGAATAGTAAGATGGTGGGCATGTAAAAAGTCAATCTACCCATCAACCCGCATTGGACCAGCGTATGCGATCCAAAAACCCTCTAATGGAGAAGGCGTGCGTTAGGGGAGGCCTATGTCCAGCATTGGACTAATACACGCTGATGATGCTGATGATGAAACCTTATAAGTTTGTGGAAGTGTTTTTCTGCTTAAAATCTTTTTTTAAGTTTATATATTTGCAATCAGTCTTAAATACCATTAATTAAATCCTATCAATGCATGTCTAAATATCTGATTAAATAATTAACGTTCACTTTTTTTTATTCAATTCTCCATTGCTACCTATATAATATATTCTATATAATCTGTAAATGTATAGATTATAAAAAAAATAAACTTCAGTTTTAATTCTATATAAATTTTTAAACTCTGGTAGCGTGGGACGAGCACATAAGACATTAAGTTATCTAAATTTTAATCATATTAAGAGCATAATAAAACACTTAATAAGTCCGAATATAAAGAGGGCAAAATACTTTTAAGTCCGGAAAAAACACATTGTTCTACATAAGGACATAACTTACTCCCACACGTCGATCTCTAATTACTGAAACATCGTACGTTTCGACTCCATAAAGGATAAATAACAATCACTCGGTGACTCTGACAATGCATGACTATGGCCAAGTACCTTATGACCCTTTTCATTGTTTATTGTTATCTCAGTCATAACTTCGCCGTTTGAACGTCGGTAAAGGGGTTTTGCTGTCCATATAAGGCGGTAACTTGCGGTTGGACACACCTAATTCGTTACGAATGGAGTGAAGAAATTGCTCTCGATTTACTTATGGGAACAATTCGAGAATTGATTGCTTCAACAGTATGCAGTGTTAGACTTAGAAGATAAGACTTTTTGAATTGAAAGGTTAGATTCACAACATTGTATGATTTTAATAAAGTAATCCGCATTTATTTCAGTTATCTAGACCAAAATAAATGATAGTCTTCATTCATCATCACGTCATTTTATATCGCGTTATTATATTTATCAAAACCAACGTCTTTATTCGATCAGTAAGCTATGATCGGAGTTTAAAACTAGTTTTTTACTCCGCTAATAATAAATTCTTGCCGATAGCTCTAGAGCTCCGATTTCGCTCATTCTTTTTTTTTATTATTTTCTTAACACAAGTAGTTTAATACATATTTGGCACCAAAAATCACAACCTCGAGCGATTAAAATGCAAACTATGTTTTAACCATAAAAGATAGACTTTAATTATGTTTAGCATGATTGTACGTCTTACAATTGTCAACAATAAACCGTAAGCGCACAAATCTAAGTTTAAAAAATAACCCACATTAACCATATTAATATAAACCATTGGTATAAACTGCAAAAAATATTAGAGATTTAAAATGAAGTAACGGAACTCGAAATTTTCGAGCAGAGGGCACGTTGTCTTACAATGGGCAAAATGGTTATTTTCTGTTTGAAATCGCTCATATTATTTTGTTAAAATTTCGCTTGTTTGAAAACACTAATGCTACGTAATGATGTGTTATTAAGAGCTTCAATAAGATTCAAGTTTCCTGGTGGGCCCTCGACTTATCGTCCCATTGCTTTATAAAAAATTCAAAATTTTTGCCTTATATTAATTTAAGACTACAAGTACGATGTAAATCTTCGTCACAGGCTGTTAAACAAGGTTGTAAAATACCTAATCAGCAAATTTATAACGTTCTAAAAATACCAAGTTAACAGATCATCGTACGTATGGTTACATTTTTATTTCGTTTAAGTTTATTATTACCTACTATCAAATCTCTACAATTTTTTTCATTCTAGGCTTAATCACATTAACGAACTTTACAGTATTCTAAAAATGACGGTGTTAAATCTGATATCTTTTTAGCTATCTAGGAATTCACTCAGCCACCGCAATTCACCCAACGTTTGCAAAACACCATCGCAGTCCTGTTTTAATTACAGACGACGATATAAATCGTTTGGAATCATCGCTTAGCTCGTTTTGTTTTTGTTTTGCGGCACTCATTGCGCTGCACTGTGGCCGGATCCGTTCATCGGCGGATATCGCGCCGGCACTACGTTCCAGATCGAAATTCGTTAACAAAGAAAAACAACAGCGCCCATGTAAATACACAGCACGTCGATTGCAATGCCATAGTGTAGTAAATAGCAGTAGTGGAAGTGTTAGTTGCAGGTTTTTTCTTTTTATTTTATTTACTCTAGGTAACTACTGATTGACTGCCTCCGCAGCCTAGTGATCGGGGCATGTGCTTTAAAAACCGAACCGCTTGGGTTCGAATCCTGTAGGGCTCAACAAATTTTCATAGTTGTTTCATAGTTGGTTAGGGCAATTTGGGCAGATCACCCGATTGTCTGAAGAGTAAGACCCATGCGTCGGATGGGCATGTAAATAGTCGGTCCACGCACCAACCCGCATTGGATCAGCGTGGTCGGATACGGGCCAAACCCCCTTAATAGTTAAGACGTGCATGAGGGGAGGCGTACTCGTATATCCAGCTGTGAACTTACACAGGCCGATGATGATGAATAACTGATTGATTAGCGTAAAACTTCGCTGCTTTTTATTTAATATGTGTTATCGTTGTTAATTTTTAATATTAAAACGACTATGTTTCTTTTAAGAAGCTATTTTATATAAATATTACATTAAATATAATAAATCTTAAAACAAAAAAGGACAAAGATACGGATTAGCAGTGATTGCAATCGTTGTATTCAACGATGTTGTGTGAGACGCGCTATACAGGTAAAGTAAATTTTAAAAGAATTTAAAGTTAACTTAGAATAAGAGCGGTAAGTAACATTATACTTTTGAAACACGTTTTCATACTCTATTGGTATAAATATGTTTGCAACCGTCTTTAGCAAAGTATAAGAGTACTTTTCTGAAGTCAGTAAAGACTTTCTATTGACAATCATGGCTAAATGGTACATTTTAGTGACTCTATCTAACTGTCGCGTTAAGCTTTGTAATTTCGTGTCTATACTAATATAATAAAGTTTAAAAGTTTTTTCTTTATGATATGCTAGTAACAAGAATGGCTAGTTTGATTTTATAATTGTTTCAGTTTAAAATACAGGTACTATTTATTGCCGAAGGTTTGTGAGTTATAACTGACCGTTATGGGTTATTCTCTTTAAGTTATAATGTGAGTTTCTTTCTCTGGTTCTTCTCAGTTCGAGGCGTCCTATTCCGAACCGGCGGTAGCGTGCTTCACAATCAATAAGCGACAGTTACACTGCTATATTGAACAAAGTTATTTGAATTTAAGCTATAACCACATGTACCACAGTAAGGCGTGTAAGAGAAGAGCATCATTGTAAAATAATTCAAAAATTGGCATGTAAGGTTTTATTTACTAAACGCGTTTTTTTATTTTAATATGTACAGAAGCTAGTATTGTATAAAGCACGTATTAATATATACCCTATAACCTTATCCATTCATCATCATCATCATCAGCCTGTGTCAGTCCACTGCTGGACATAGGCCTGCCTTAATGCACGCCACCGCTTCCGATCTTCGGCTATTCTCATCCAACCCACACCGGTCACTTTGCGAATGACGTCACTCCATCTTGCCACAGGGCGCCTCAACTACGTTTGCCGAGCCTCGGTCTCCACTCCAAAACTTTCCGACTCCAGCGGTCGTCAGTTCTGAGGCTTATATGACCGGCCCACTGCCACTTCAGCTTACTAATCCGGTGGGCTATATCAGTGACTCTCGTTCTCTGACGGATCACATCATTCCTGATGCGGTCCTTCACAGATACTCCGAGCATAGCCCTCTCCATAGCTCGCTGAGCGACTTTGAACTTGTGGACCATTCAAACCGTAAGTGTCCAAGTCTCGGCACCGTAGGTCATAACGGGTAGGACGCACTGATCGAAGACTTTCGATTTTAGGCACTGTGGTATGGGTGACGAGAAAACTTTACGAAGCTTATGAAAAGCTGCCCAGCCCAACTAAATCCTTCTGTTGGCCTTCCCCTCAAAGTTGTTTCTATTTAGTTCGAGCGTTTGCCCTAGGTAAACGTACTCCGAAACTACATCGAGGGAGATGCCATCAATTGTGATCGGTCCCGCATCAACGTGCTCGTTGAACATGATCTTGGTTTTACCCAAGTTCATCCGGTGACCGATGCGTGCAGAAGACTCAGCCAGGCTTTGCACCATTTTCTGCAGGTCCTTTGCGGTCTCAACCATGATGACGATCTCGTCCGCAAATCGCAGATGTGAATTGTACTCGCCGTTCACATTTATGCCGTGTCTTTCCCAGTTGAGCGTTTTGAACATGTCTTCCAGCGCGGCGGAGAACAATTTCGGAGACATGACGTCTCCTTGTCTCACACCGCGGTGCAGTTGGATAGGCTCAGTCTGCCCACTTTGGACTACGACAGATATAGTAGCGGCATTATACAGACATCTCAGCATTCCGATATATCGCCAATCAAGCACCGCCGTAAGGACTCGAGGAAAGACCAGGTATCGATGGAGTCAAAAGCCTTCTCATAGTCCACAAATGCCATGCACAGGGGCTGGTTATACTCAAGTGTCTTCTGTATAACCTGCCTCATTGTGTGGATGTGGTCTATGGTGATGTAACCCCTCTGAAACCCGGCCTGTTCTCGAGGCTGCGCTTCGTCGATTTTTCGTGCGAGACGATTCGAGATGACCCTCGAAAACAACTTATAGACATAACTCAGGAGCGAGTTTATCCCTTGACTAACACAAACATCTTGAAACCCCCATATATAACGATGGCATTTAAATACATTTAATGTATATGTACCCTGTTATAATTAAAAATAAACTCAACTGTGAAAATTGGGTGTTAGGGTAGCTTCTTTAAATACTCTGTGTAACATCGCATCGATGTCGCTGTCTGGATTAATCGATGCAACAGCCACGGTTAAGTTAACATGCAAGTAATTGGTTTGTGATTTGTGCCCCATTCACCGCAGGGCCCCTGCCAAAGGGCAACGTTGCCACACTCTTGTGCACCTTTCGCCCTATACCTGATTGTTGCAAGGATACACTGCACGTATTGGTTTCACCAATTAACTCTTAGTGTGTTGTTTGGAAAGCGAAAGTCGATTGGCTTGCATATATTTGTACCGTAAATATTGTATTGTCAATTAGTAAAGGGTTTTGCTTCAGTAAATTAACCTTATTATACACATCCAACTAACGCATCTCGCCACTTTTTATCCGTGTGAATAAAGTTAAATGGATGTGGCATTAAGTCCGTCCTTGTACTACTTGTATAAGAAAAATGAATAAAAAATATCGATGATAAATAATTTCTTTAAAAGAATGGTTATTTAGCTAAAAATTATAAAGTACTTTGAAATAATTATTCATCGTATTTACGCGGTCAATATATATATATATATATATATATTTATTTAATCTCAATGAAATGATAAGGACGAGGTTTTAAAATAAGGTAAACCTTTTTAATTAATATATAATAAAGTATGTTTCGTGCCTAACGTCTTCTGAGCCACCTTCTCAAAATAGGTGGTAGATCCCCTATTACAGGGGACCGTCTGTAGCGGTACCAACGCGGTGCCTATTTTTGTAGCAAAGCAATAGTGTGAAAACACTACTGTGTTCCGGAATGAAGGGCACGTATTTTCTGGGTAAACGTTTATTACTATTATTATAGTAATACTTGTCTAGTAACATTTTAAATTATTCAGTTCGAGAAGTTTTTCTTTTAAATAATGTTGAAAGTTATTTTTCACTTTAAAACTGTTACCTTACAGAATTCCTTTTGAAAACGTTTTACTCAATAAAGACGAATTATCAATACAATACCATTTGTAGTCATACTTTAAAAGTGCTACTGTAATCGTCACAGCTTATGGCGTGTACTACGCAAAAGCCCTCACTGATTAATAACCATCCAACAGGCAATTGGGCAAAACAGGGAAATAATAAAGCACACTTGTTCTCGTCCGATGCCTGTCTCCCTCATTATTTAGAGCAATGTAAAAATAACCAGAATTAATTATTGGGCCCGGCCCATCGTTCGCGGGGGCTTAAAAGCGGTTGCTTCATTATCGAGGTACATTTTAAGGGCCTTTACTGCCCTTGATATTTTCAGGATAAATTAATGGTTTCCTTCAGGAAATTTAGTGGCTTTTCAGAGTTTACTTTGTATATTAACAAATTTATTTTGAATAACAAAATTTTATAATATCTGCGAGCGGAAATATAAGTTGTTATAAGAATCTTTCTTTTTCCTATTAGTAATTTCTTCACCATATCTATCAAATAAAATTATCAATGAAAACTTTTTCTACCTGATAGATGCTAAAGAAGATTGATTGATATAGTTATGTAAAAGTCATAGGATAATCATGGAATGACAGTCACAAATATAACCAGAAAATAGACATGAATTTCTATTCTAAATCGGTTCTTTTTACATGACCTAAGTAGATTTCTTTTTTATCAAAACGGAAACATGACTTATATAAATACTTTTTACGGTCCAGCCCCTTTTTGTATTAATGCGAAATTAAACCACTTTCAAAAATTCGACAAAACCCCTTTATTAAAATAATTTAACGAAACCACAACAAGCCTGTTTTTATAGCCTTTAAATCTGTCTTTACAACATTTAAAACATTCAATGTTAAAGTTATTATTTATACCCGTAGCAAAACTTTCGCAAGATAAACTATTTTGTTTCGAACATTACGCAAGCCGCAAGTAAAAGTTAGTGATAAATATGTTACGCTTGCGGTTTACGTTGTACCATTAGATAACTTTGTTGTAAAGAAAACTTTATATGGTATGTTCTTCCCGGCTTCAAAGTTAACGTAAGCAGACGCTTAACTTAAACTAGCTGAAATAAACCCAAGTCCAGATAGTCAGTCCGGTAGGTAAGGTTTTAAAGTACACGAAATTTTATAGTAACTTATCTTACATCAAAATTAAAATTATATATAACAATTCAAGGCAGGCCAAAACGTCGCTTCCTTCGATGGTTTTTAACCTAAATTATAATTCTAACTCAATCACTGATAAAAGATGAAGTTACGCTATCAATTCATTCCTACATTAAGAAATATGTACTTCATACTTAATTTAATCTGAGTATACCATTATATATATAACTATAACATTTAGCTTAAAGTTGATACTATTCTTCAAAATCACTCACCTATTTACGTAATTATATTCTTTATAAACGAAACACAATGAAGTGCTGGACTAAAGTAGGTAATGTCTATTGGTAGATGAATTTTGATTTGCTCAAAAGTAACTTTAGAGCCTGCTTATAACGTACACTTAACATCACCTGAATCGGTATTTTATATACAGCGAAATCGATATCTCAAATCATAAATCCGAGGCGTCGCTCGTTGCAATGGGTATATTGAAAGCAGCCAACTCTAGCCAGCCTTAAAGGCTTGTGTTCGCGAATAAGCCACCGAAGGTGTTGGGACACTAAAATTTACTATTGCTTTGTTTGAAAGCGTTAAGTGAGTTCGTTTCAGGATTTACATTAGGTACTAAGATACGTGATAAGTTGTGATTCTGACATTAACTTGATTCTGTTATAATTCGATTAAGCGAAGAGACTAGCAGGAAGTTTAACGAATAGTAAATGGGCACTTTGCCTATTACAAACGCAGGGTGAAACGCCAATAAAAATTTTGATTGAATAGACATATATAGATATCATATAATTCTAATAGCAATGGCAATACTTTGATAAAATTATGGATCTTGTTTTATTCATTACACAAAGGGTTGAAATAAGAAAAACAAGACATTAAACATATGATAATTAATACACTATTATTATTATTAATAGATATGATTATTTGCTATCTACCATGAGAAGTTAGATGTTATTTTTTGTTTTCCGAAGTATTAAAAATAAGCTGACCTATAAACTGGAACATAATGTTTACACAGAAATAAGCAACATAGAAGTATTTTTTAAGCAAATAAAAAAAAATGTTATTCCTAAAATATTTAAATAATTAAAAATGTTTAAATGTAATTTAATTAATCTGGTCATCATAACAATTTCAGTAGAATATAAAATAACATATTCCATCGTCTATTCTGATAGTGAAAAAAGAAAACAAAAATGAATTATCATCATCATAATCATAATCGCTTGCTACTAATTCTATAAATGTTACAGTAACCATACAATTTAACCGAATGATATTAGTAAACACAGCTTCTTTATAATGAAACTCAAAGATTAGAGATCCTTTAATCCCATTAAGAGCAATAAAACATATCGGATTATAGCTAGAGGTAGATAAGTGACGTCACTTCATTTAATGCACAGTCACGATCAATTCACTTTAAAAGTAATCCTTTTAAATTTTTAACCTATTAACCGTATCACTAGTGATCCATCATGTTTAAACTAAGTGGGGAGAATTAATAAGACACGTTGAATTGGGCAGCCAAAATTGAAACATGTTTTGATATCGTTGGCTTTGATTCATATCCTAATTTTTTAGTAGTTAATAAACGATAAGGCAGTTTTTATCCTATAAAACTCAACGTTTTTAAATTATTATTTATTATCAGCCAAAGACGAAAGCTCTCCTATTGTACGCTATATATTATAGGAGGCCTATGACCAGTAGTGGACTGAAACAGGCTGATGATAATGATAATTCAGACATATCTAATCCAGTACAACAATCAGTATTAATGCCAAATGGTATAAAGTCCTCTTAGTCGATTCCAGTTACGGCAGCCGATCTACAATAGAGATCAGACAACTGCGTAGAACTATAGAGTACAAGTGTACGCTCATACACAGATGAGCTTCCTATTCCTTCGCTTTTGTAGTCCTATGGGATAACCTTCACTACCAGACGACAGGTACGACTTTTTACATGTCCATTCGATGTATACATAACCTTACTTTACAGACAAATGGGTCAGTCACCCGTTTATATAACCAACAAGGAAACATCCGCAGGATTTAAATCCATTTCCAGTTTTCAAAGCGCAAGACCATACCATAAGGCTACGAAGGCAGTTTAAACGCCAGATAGAGATGGAATGATACGCACATAACAAGAAAGTGTCACCTTAGAGTCTTATAGCGTCTAGACTTTAAGCGTTTTAATAGTGGATTGTCGTCGTATTCTATCATCGCGTAAATTACAATCGAGATTGACCTCAGCAATATGTGATATCAATTCTATTTCACCATCATTATCATAAGCCAGTGTTGGTGCACTGCCGGACATAGGCCACCTCTAATGATATTTTAGGGGGTTTTTGGACCGTATCCCACAACGTTGGTCCAATGCGGTTTTGTGGTTGGACCGATTTTTACTTGCCTATCCGACGCATGGATCATCTTATTTTTCAGGCAATTGTGTGATAACCAACTAAGAAACAACAATGAAAATTTGTTGAGACCCCGCAGCGTTCGAACCCACGACCTTCGGTTTCTAAAACACATGCCTTTACCACTAGGCTACGGAGGCAGTAACTCTAGTTCATCAACATTCTAAGCATTTTATTTGCGACACATAAATTCTAAACTTTATTTAGCGTAAATGTAAGCCACGTGTGATGCTGTATATAGTGAATTCTTTAAACGACCACGATCAGCACGTAGAAGTGTAAAAATGCGAATGGTAGCAACGTTCTGTTCTACGTTGCATTTGCATTGCGATAACAGTATACCGGGATTTAGTGATATTTTCGCTTTTATGGGGCCCTATCTTTGTAGCGCAATGAGGTGCACCGCATTGTGAGCGCGGTACTTGCTTTTTACTAAGCGCATTGCGTATTCACCGTTGCATTGTTGCCTCGTAGCCAGATAAAGAAATGTATCCTATTAGGTTTAGCTGAATGGAAGGTAGATAAGAAAGAGGTGGTTGTGGCCAGATTCTAGTCAGTTTGGGTGACTAGTTTTATCCTCTTTTATAATGGTTACATAAAAACTAATGGTGATATAAATATTAATGATGACGATGCCAATAACTAAGTCTATATTGGTAGATCTTTATATTGTTTACATATAAAAAAATATTAAAGAAACCTTTATAGATATTTACGGACTAATGGTAATGTTTAATTCTCAAACCAAAACTCAGTAATATTTATTTTACATTACTACTGTGGGTAAATATCAAAGTTTGTTTGTTCGGTTAGTTCTATCTTTTGAAAACCGGCTCATTTATAAAATGAAACAAATTATCTATTCAAAAATTCTGATATTGGTTATACTAACGCAAAATTTATTTAGTTTCAGCTCGATACATTATAAAGAAAACAAGACGTTGGAGAAAAAAATGTGCCACTACTTTACTTTTCTTTTGTTTCTTATAGAAAAGTGAGGTATTTTCCTTTAAGAACTTTCCTTCTCGTCACCGGTATAAAGACAATAGGTGAAGGAAAGTGTGCCTCGCTAGTTTTACACTACATTTTTCTTTTTTGCCGATTCCGTGTCAAGTTAAGGAAACAAATGCTTGCTAGAGTTGAAAAATTGGAAATCTTCTATCTCTTTGCAGAAAAATTTGTTGACCTTTGAGAATAACATCAAATTGTAATTGATTTTGAAATCAAATTTGATTAGCCTAAAATGCATGATCAATTTTTTGTATTTAACTTGAAACCAAAAAACAATCAATACAACTAAAAAGAAATATAAATAAGTTAGTGTACTTACGTAAAGAAAATAAAAGAAAATAGAATTATTTGTTTATAATATGTTAAAAACCATTTACACCACAAATGACTTAACATGTATCCAAAAATTTCAAATTTTAAAATGTTATGAACATAGCTCATAAGTTTCAGATTTATTGTAGAGAAAAATCTCCAAAGGTCAAGTCAAAATTGTCGATTACAGATCACGTCGCAAGGTCAAAGTTAATTCATTTGATGACCCTTTACAAGTGACTTTGGCTGTAAAAAAAGTCTGAAAGACTTATTTAGAATTATTTTTATTCAAAAAGAATTTAAGCAATTTAATTAATTGGTTCATATTTTTTGTTTTAAATCATAAAATGATTGAAAGGCTTATCAAAACCACTTTGACAAATTCATAACCAAAGATAAAATAATAGATTCTAGTCATGTGGCATCATGATTTGATACTCATAACTATATACGGACAATCAACATACTCGTAACAAGCTTGAAGTCTGTAAATAGTATATCTATAAATATTTTAGGAACACGACATGACAACACGATGAGTAATAATTCTTTTCTTCTCTCCTAAACATAAACGTACAAATACGAACCAAAGACAGGAGTAGATCCCTATTTTTATAACACAAACTGTTTTCCTCGTTGAAAATCACACCCATATCCCCTGCTGTAGAAATAGGATCAATAGACTATCGATAACTCCCTCAAAACCACCGTTAATTTGTCACATACCAAGCGCTTGTTAAGCCCAGCCACCGTCCAGACCAAATGTTTGTTAAAGCTGATTTATTACTATTAAAAGGCTCAATTACTTAATAATTAAACGTACAAAGCCTATCGTGCTCACAATTTTAGCGGGAGAGGCCCCGTTGACAGCACAATATGGCGATTGTTTGTCCGAACAGCGAAGGTACTCGGCCAACGCAACACAATGGGCCACACGGTGCGCTGATTGGCTCTTTAATAATGCGCTAATCGTTTCCACGGCCATTGTTCACTGCATTCGACGATCACGATTAACGGTTGCAGTATTAAATGTTAATTTTATATATATTATTTCATTTATTAAATAGTTATCTAGTTAACTGATTGTAGGGCAATGAAATTGCCTTATAGGAAACTCTACACTTATGTTACAGAGAGAAATGATTTACATTTTATAACTTAGTAATTTAGACTATGTATGTATAACGGACCTAAAAAGAATGAACTGCCTTTGTAGCTTAGTAGTATGTGCTTTAGAAACCGGAGGTCGTTGGTTCGAATCTTGCAGCACTAAACAAATTTTCATTGTTGTTTCCTAGTTGGCTAGGGCAATTTGGGCCGATCACCCAATTGTCTAAAAAGTAAGATGATCCATGCGTCGGATGGGCAAGTAAAAAGTTGGTTAACCACCAACTCGCATTTGAACAGCGAGGTGGGATACGGTCCCTAACTCCCTAATGGATAGTGGTGTATTAGGGGAGGCCTATGTCCAGCAGAAGACAATCACAGGCTGATGATGATGATGATGCTAAAACTATTGCATGGGCGATAAATAATTTTACCGTTATTATATTTAATAATAAACAACTAAAGCTTTCGGGTATAACATGACTTTTTTTATTATGTGAAGGAATCAAACAGCGCAGCGATACAGCATCAAGGAAAACAAATTCGCCTTTCTCAATAAATTATTGTTTTGCGCAATTTATTCAATACAATATTTGCTTCATTATTTCGGCACATTGCACAAGTGATTACAAGTAGAATGAATATAAAATAACCTTAATCCCATATTCAAAGCACCTGTGTCATGTAAAACGCTAAATCACGGGCTGAACAAGCGCCCTCTGACAATAGGCTTGCAACGGCAAAGCCTTCGGCTCTATCTTGATTTATGCACACAGCATTCACTCAGTAGCCATTCCTCGGTTACATTTCCTATCATTGTGTATTTTATTTTATTACCTAGGATATCTCCACGGGAAACGTCGGTACTGAGAAAAATTAAAGTAATTTGTTATATTTTGAAAATAAAGTATACTTTTATTATGAAATAAAGTATACAACGAAGCACATAACTTTATAAATAAAAGTTATGATCAAAAATTTACGTTTTACGGTTCTGGTGAACAAATTAACTTTTGTCAGTTACGACGTCTCTGTTTTCTATCGTCAATATGTTGGCTTATGATAAAAAAAGATACTAAAAACTATGTTTAGACAAGAATAGGTATGGCTTAGTACGAAGCAACGTATAAAGCACCGAGTAAGAGAGTGTTTCAATAGACTTCTCTTATAATATCTGATGACGGTAATGTAAATATTGAAAATGGATAATCCAAATTAATAAATGTAAAAAAAACCTTGTTCTAAACTGGCAAACGTAAGTGAGTTCATATGTGTTTATTTGTAAGGATGTCATATCTATAATACACCCATATTATATTTTAATAGGATGTAAGCATAAGGAATAAATAGATAAATGCAGACAATGTAGTAATTAATTCCTGTATTAAATCACAGGGACTATAGAAAATTTGACACAAAAGGATAATATAATAAAAATCTAAAGAAATAGCTTGGCCTGTAACGATATAAGCTATGTCGCTTCACCGCTTTTTCAATTCTTCATATATCTAAAGCTCAAAGCAATAAAATAGCGAAGATATAACGTATCCATTTTATTTCTCATGTTTATCGTTGCGGAGTAATCAAATGCTATAACTCATGCAAACTGTAGGTACGCATGTCACGTATTGGGGTCAAAGTTAAGTCATATGAAACGTGATCCCACCTCTCTGTCTCCGCTAAGCAAACAAATTATAGGAAATTCGTTACTCAAGAGCTAATCATCATACACATTAACTTCCACTTTATTTCAAACAGAATGTATTGTATTAAGATATAAAATACAATTAGAAATATATCAAAAAATAACATAGAAGAATTTATTAAAAAGTTTCATAATTGACGGTTGGTTAAAGTGTCCTCTACTAAAAATAGTGCATAAAAGAAAGAAATCATTGCTAAATGATATTTAAAGATGACAATATGACATTTATTTCAAAAGTAACAGGCTCTACCTGTATTACTTTCACAGTTGTAGATTTTATTTTCCTTAGGTAAAAGGTAGCCTATGTTACTGAAGTATGATACAACTTTTATTGAGGAAAAATCATGTCAAATCGGTTTAGTAGTTATTAAAGATAGACAAATCGTATCTCTGTGTAATTTTAATATCGATAATCCCCGCTTTAACCACTCATACTTTAAATGCGGTTTTTCTAAACAAACCCCAAATTAAAACCATACAATTCAGTTGCATCCCAGTGTAAATTTATCTGTATAAATAACACTATCGTTTAAATCGCCATCAATAGGCAGGTAGTGGGTTCGAATCTCGTATTGAAAATATCCGTAATGCACCTTGGTCGGCGTCATGTCGGTTCGTAAATCACCGCAGTACGTAAAGCTCGAATGCCCGAAGCCATTGTGCTATTTGATGGTCGTGCAGTTTTAGATATCGGGATTTATCTTGACGGTGGCTGCGAGCTTTAAAATCAATGGTTAGACCGTAAAGTCACTTTAAGTAATCACAGCGTCAGTTTCAGTCCAACGTTTTTCTTGAAACATTTGATTTTCTTAAGACTATAGAAAAGATAAGCAATTCTTTTTGAATAAAATCGTGCCTATTTGTAAAGCTTTTTATAAATTTATTAATTTTTTCATAATGTATTAAAAGTGTCTAGTTAACTTAGAGCTACTGTTACTACTGTTACTTTGATTTTAACTAAAATGAATATCTGGCGGTATTTATTACTTTTTTATTTTGTTGTTTCAGAATTTTGAAATTAATTTTATTTTAGATTTTTTTATTACACATTACATACACACACACAATACATTTACTAAGCATAGTTTCCAGTTACATTTAGGTAGTAATGAGTAAATTTTCATTTTGTGTCTTGACCTTTTAATATGGAAAAACTGCAAGCAAGCTTTCATTTATGACACTAAAACACATGAGTCATCAAATTTGACCTTGTTACCCCAAATAGACGAGGCTTCCACGGTATCTGTGCCATAAGGTGAACGGCGCAATATTTCGCTATTTCTCGCACCATTGGACTGCGTATCGTTTAGGATCGGAGTGAAATTATTCGTGAACAGAATGTCGTGTGTTTTCCGCATTTATTTCCCATCTCGCCCATTCACCCGTTCACCCATTCACCCATTCACCCACTCGTCAGCGAACAAATGATGCGGCATTTAATACAAAAAACGGGGGGGAAATCAGCCCCAATAGACGATGCCGCTTTATTGGTTAGGAATTGAAATAAATAAAACACTTTCATTTAACTTGGTCGTCTGTGTGTGTGTCAATTTAATTTTAACTCCAGATATTTCCTGTCATTTGTGTTGTTGTATATGTGACTTACTTAGGTGTTAACAGGATTTTTATTTTTCACTAGTATTTAAAGGTAATTGTAACATTTAACGTTTTTATAATACAAAATAACTATTAATAATTTGATGTCGTTCATTTAATGATTGCTTGTAAGAGTTATTAGTATCTAAAACAATAAATGTAAACCATACAATAATGGTTCTCTAAGGTAAATAGTTAATTTACAAAGCGATGAGATTATCTACAAAATTGTAAGGAACAAAAACACGGATAATACTAAAAATCACGAATAAGGAACGTTGTTACCATGAAAGTTTTCCTAATTTTTTTTCGAATTTCATGGAATAACCACCAAATTCATCTAATCTTAAAAAACTTAAAATACGTTTCGATATCTAAAAGATAAATTGTTTTATTTAGGGCGACGTAACCCCTAAGTTAATCCAACTTTTAAAAGCTGAATACTATCCCAACAATAGCGTCTCGCGACTGTACCCACCGCCTTTCGGATGATTTATGTGTACAGTCGCATTCAACTCTAACCCTACTCAGCGATTAACTCACTCTACTTTTAATAGAGTTGTAGAGTTGAATAGAGTAGACTCACTGTTAATAGCTAGCCTAATGCATTGGATTATACCTAGACTTATAGTTGTTTATACTGAGTGATATTTTTGACTTCTGAATGTTGGAAGTTGCTGTTTCACTAAACTAGATACCATAAACTGAACCACAAAATACAGATGATGATATATAATAATTAATATAATATGGTCATATGGAATTGTGCCGGTTTGCCTTGCTGTTTGCATTTCCTGATTTTAGGTTGATTACGATAATATGGGAGATTGCTTTAATTTTTCGTATGTAAGATGTTTAAGGCATTGGATAGTCAAGGAAAAAGTCGATGATGGTGGACAAGACTCAGCTTTGGATGACATTATTTACTATATGATTGTCAGTGTCTATAAATTATTGAAAACTCACCTATCCATTGAATACATCCATTAGCTTTAGGATTGCGAAGGCCATATGCAAACATTATGCGTAAAATTTGGTATTATGTATTTAGATATCAGTTAAAGATATAGACCCATTAGGTTATGACAAGGAGGTCCCTTATTTATAGGGGGTCCTCTTAGGTGGTACCACCAAGGTGCCTATTTCTGTTGCATAGCAGTTGTGTGGAAACACTATCGTGTTCTGATGAGAAGGGCACCTTGGCAAGCGTATTTACTGGGTAAACGAGACGTTACATCCAATTTCTCCCGGTAAGTAGAGCGTTGTTCTCGTCTGCTTTCGTAATCAATTAAAAAAGTAAAAATGAAAGCTTATTTTATCAGCCATACTGCGACTTCCCTTAACTTTGTTTATATTTTAAATAATTATATTTTACTTTGAATTTATCACATAAGACATTCACTACACCTGCCATCGTGTCATTATTTATTTAAGAGTTAGAATTCAGTTGTACACGCTAATCTATTTTCATTTATGTAAAGTTTATTTTTAAAAATACGAATAAATTCTAAGTGCTAACTACAAACGCATTTACCAAGATCGGCTATTACTTTGATATGACTAGAAATATTCAAAGCATGTAACACTGCGTGTTATCACTCAATCGGCTTAGAACTTCTTTGCACAGTTACACAAACAACGCGGCTGGTAATCGAGTGTCGGTCAAAAGATCGCCCTCTCGGTGGCTCCACAGTGACAGTGTTTACTTTCACTCGGCCGAGGGGCGGATGATTACAGATGATGTTTGCCCCGAGCGGTACTCAGTGTCCCGGAAATAACACGACCAAAGGTGGTGTTGGAAAAACGTTTCGAATTATGAAAAAGGGAGTTCTGTTTTCGAAAAGGGGAAACGATCATAACGGAAGCACCGAGCTCTTTTGATAATGTATTTTATTTTGGAGAGTAATGTATTTTTTTTATTAATGGAGGCATTATTTTAGGCTTTGAAGTAATATCAATTGACACTTTTTATTTTGTGTTTAATACAAATTACAGTTGTTGCAACAATAATGAAATTAACCGTAATAAATAAGCACCGATTAATAACGTTTTCGTAGTCAAAGTCAAATTTAAATATCTTTATTCAATATAGAAGCTTCACTCTTTCTTATTGATTGTCAAATAATGTCATATTTTATTCAAACCACAGGTACTGTTAACGCAAATTGACAATTTGATAATCTATGACGAGTACTTAAACATGGGCATAATATTTAATTGTTGTAATTTATATTAACACAAAATGAGGAAAAGGTTCAATATTTATAAAGTAGCTTTAATTGTGACGATCTTCAGCGATGCCTTAAAATTAACTAATTATATTAAGAAAGACTTTTTTATTTTAATTAACTATCAAATTTTCGTAAGATATAATTTGAAATTGTGGTTTATATTAGACGTAACGTGGATTTTAAGTCATCCTAAACGTTTTGGTTTATTACATCAAAGAGTAAAAGAAGCGCGTATACGGTTTTGATTAATGTAAAGTAAAGACGTAAATTTGTTACAGATGTCATATAAATTTAGTAGTAATGGTTACCCAAAACCCCTTCTACGGCGGTGATTGAATAACATTCGCCAATTTAAAGTTGCGGAAACATAAAGTGTAAAATAATTTTAACGTACTTACACTATATTTTGATAAAACAGGAACACATCAACTTGTACGTACCTGGAAAAAAATAAGTTAGATTATAAAGCACATGTACCGATTATAAGTGTAAATATTGTAAACTTAAAAATGTAAGACAATATTGAGGTTCCACGTTTTAGTAAAATCTTCAAGAAATGTTAATAATATTCATTTTCATCAGTTAATTAAAGACAAGCTGGTGAAGTTATAGAGGGGAAAACTTGAAGCTACATCCACACGAAAATTTCTACCGGCCCCTTCTTATTGTGAACGGGCTTATAAAAACAACAAAGAAACAGGAAATTAACATCTAGATACTCCCGCGTTCATCGCTTATCCTAAGGCAATATTATAACACAATGCCGAATGCTTCTTAAAGAAGAAATAAAAATACAAAAAATGGAAACACTTCTTAATAGCAATCTTTGGTACAAAATTAGAGAAAACGCAGTAATTAAATTGCAATTGCAATACCGTGAATGAAGTAATTAGATAACTTATCATAATTTTAAAGAAATATTGTTATTGGGTGATCAAAAGGCGAAGCAAGTACTTATGAATCAATGTACCAACAAGGCTCGAACCTCATCATTTCGCTTAGTAAAATAATATTACAGTATAAACTACCCTGTTAAGACAATAAACACAAGTCTGCTGTTATTAAAGTTGTCTTTAAATGGTACACAAATATTTCTCAGGCTATGCGTAGTGGATCGATACTTTATGTATTGATAATATAATCAAAAATAGAACCACATAAATATTGAGACAACAAGGTACATGTATAACGAATGAAGAAAATATAACAACCCAATGAATACAAACGTCTTATTCCATTCCACCCAATACAAGCTTAGTCGGTCTTATCTTTCAGTGCTACAACCGCAGTGCACGATTCCGGGCATCGGGAACTATTCCGCTAGAATATCTCATTTCCGTCCGCCACTGTCGAACTATTAACCGTTCCAGAGAATCCCCACTCGGGGCACTTTTACGTTTCTACGGATCCCGTGGCATAAAAAGGAGCCATCCAATTTCCGGGATGCCTCGGAGCCACCTCCCCTTGGACACGAGTCAATGGTGACGTAAATTTCACTGTCCCGATTGACGCTGACAATAGAGCGGGAGAGCTTATCATCCCTTGGCATTTCGGTAACTCAGCGTTTATTTCGAAGCGGGGATATAATTCAAGTCGCTGCGAATTGTATTTTTGCTTTATTTCTTACTGTAACATTATATAGTTATAGTTATAGCTTACATTATACGTAAAAGTTTTATGGCTTTATTCTGACATTTCAGTTTTTTCTTAGGGTCAACGGTGCTACCATAAAAAAATTGACACTGACTCTGACAGACAGGTCATCAGACAGAGCGGTATTTTGTTTTTAATAACTGTAAAGTACGTATTTCATTACCTTACATAAAATCTGTAAAACTGTATTATTTATCACGAATTGTGTTTGTGTAAGTAATAGTCAGTATTAGTATTAATTAATTTTCTTTGTTTAAAAGAGATTAGTTTAAAATTTATTCTTTCTTTACCCATTGAAAATTCTTAAACGAGTTTATACTTGAAGGTTAAATAAACCTACGTGTATATTCCACTGCAAGCAAATAAACAGAAAATTTCGCGTAACACAAGCTGCACAGTATACATTTCCAATTCTATTTCTAATTCCATTACACGTAAAATGAGACCGAAAAATATCGTACGAAACGCAAAGGCGGGATGGCCAGCCAAATACGGGGTAAATATTGAAGACGGATGAGTTGAGATCAAATATCCGAGTTAATGCATTCCCTTGGTCAGTCGGGCGGACGCCGCTGAGGAGAGCGTTGCATCGATCAGGGGGACAAGTTGCTCCGTATGCGATATAGAAATGTATTTGGATAAATCGTGAATATATATGGATATTATTACAATAGAGGAGGTGACCAAAGAACTTAATGTAAATAAATTAATAAAAACCCATGCACTGTTACAAAAATTTTACATGAAGTTTTTGAAAATACTTAAGTAAGCAAAAGTTAAAAATAATGCGAGTGCGAATGGGATACTCCGTGTCTGTAAAAAATAGAAAAAAATTGCGTTTAATGTATTTCTTAATTCTTATTTAATAGTTTTGTGCAAGAGCGTTTAATTATTCTTAGAGAATAAAAACAAATTCAATGACAAACTGTGACGCATCAATGTGATGACGTTCTTTTGTCGTTATCAATTAATTACTGTTATATTATGGGAGCTGCATGTTATTCTGTTTTTACTATTTATTACTTTGTACAGTTTTAATTGTTTAGCTATCTGGGTTGATGAAATACAACCATAATAGACAGGCATTTGAAAAGAAAACGTAGACGAACTAATCACGGAGACTTAGTAAAGAGATCCCGTAGAAAATGTATCTTATATTCATAATTATGTTTATTTCAATTACGATAATCTGGCAACTAATCACTTGCTCTAATTTATATGAAAGTAGCTGTTGCCCGTAACTTTTGACTGCGTGGTAATATGTAAAAAACTTTTTCCAAAATAAATGGCCTATTTACTACCTATTATATCAGCTATCTTTTAGAGATAGTCCCGTCAATTTCGGGCGAGCAATTATAAATGGTATTGGAGACTTTTTTATACATCTAGAAAAAAAAATATTTCCAACATACATTGTTTTGTTATATCTTATAGGGTTTAGGCAGCGTTTTGGTTAAAAGCTGTCAGGCGGCTTCATTTATTTCCGACATCATTGACCAATATTATTATATTTTGCAAATTAACACAGAAACAAATTATAGACCTAAGCCTTCCGGAAGAATCATTCTATCGATTAGTGAAAATCGCGTGACAATCTATGATGTAATATTTTCGTTTATTGCAAACAGACATACGCGGCGGGGACCTTGTTTCATAATGTATAGAACATTAAACAGAAAGATAGAAATTTTTTTTTTTTTTTTATGGCATACGCAGGCAGACGAGCAGTCGAGGCACCTGATGGGAAGTGGTCACCGACACCCATAGACGTTGACAATACCAGTGGTATCGCCGACGCGCTGCCTACCGTGAGACATAGGGTGTTAAGTCTTGTTTACCCAGTAAATACGCTGGCTACGGTGCCCTTCAAACCGGAACGCAGCAGTGTTTTCACACTACTGCTTCGCGGCAGAAATAGGCACCGCGGTGGTACCCACCCAGACGGTCTCCTGTAAACAGGGGACCTACCACCGGTAAAACAGGGGACCTACCAATTGTCTTTTTTCAAAAATAAATTTATCCAATTTAGTATTTTTTAATGATTCCTATATAACCGCAAACATACACATTTTAGCACTAGTTATATATGCAGTTTACTGTTAATAGGTAAAACTGTAGTTTTATTTCTCTTTTTACGTATCTGTACTAACATTTTTTGTGATTTTCAGGGAAATATTGACTCAAATGACATTGAGACCTTGTATAATATCACGTACAGGCGCAAATTGACGTTAAGCTGCTTATGTCGCCTTAGTCCCTCGATGTACTGCGTGCCCAATTATAGGTAATGGGATTATGATTTTAATAACTACGGCAAGACAGATCTCCCCCTTGATCTACTTTTGAACGGGTCCCGAATATATATTAGATAATAAACAGACAATTTCACATTATATTACCATATGCCTTTATTTTTTTTTAAATCTCTGAATATGATAGGTTAGGTATCAACTTTAATAACTCCTGTTAATATGTGGCCATAGAAATGATTTTATCCGTCGCGTACATTTTTAAAATAATAGTAGACTACTTAAACGCATTAAAATACTTGTTATTGCGTATGGAACATAAAACATTATGATTTGTCAATGTCATTTAAAGGTGTGGTCATTTTGCAAGTAATATAAATAAATTTTGACAGTAATGCTACAACACATCTTTAAAACGTTTTTTATTAACGACATACAAAGGGTTTTCAAAAGCAAACAATCAAATCATAAAAATCATTTTAAATAAACCGTAAAAGAAAGCATAAAAATAGTGAAGCTCTCAACAAAAACAGGTCTTATTTTTTTCTTCAATACATGCTTTGGTGAAAGAAAAATTATGGACAGCCGTAGCACAATTTGTCATAAGTACATGTCAAATATATTTCCCTCAGTGTCATCGCCAGTCTCCTTTCTGCATAAACAAACATCAAATATTCACGCAAAGATGGAATATGTCATCGCTGAGGGTGGGCGAGACGTCAGAATGACTCATACTTGTCCAACGAGGGTTGCTTGTTTCCCTTAATTTAGTTTCTTTGTTACTTCAACTTAGGTTTCTGCCACTCACTACGATTTCTCCTGTATGTTTTTAAACTTTAGATTGAAAAGTTAAACAAAATTTTCAAAAATACAGACACTGCTGATGATGTTTGATGTGTCTAACACACGAAATTCTTGAAACCTAGAATTTCTGCTCTTTTCTACTTTAAAGTTTAGCAAAATTTACGTCCTGCACGTGTGTTAGAAACATCAAACATCATCAGCAATGTGAAGTAAGGTTCGTATTCAGCGCGAATGTTAACACTTGAAACTTTCTGAAATGGGTTGACGTTTGCCCTTATAGTTTTCAGAGTTACAGTACGATAAAAAAATATGAATTTACATTTATGTTATTCTATTCCCTCATTTTCACTTGCACAATTCACTAGCCAGCGTATTAACAAGGTAAAAGAGATTTAGCGATTTAGCAATGATGTTATGCGTCTTTGAAAAGCATCATCTGACACAGAGTTCGCGGGAAGCTACCGTCTCTACGAACTAGGTGACCGACACTATTTAATAAAGTGAAGGCCACACGTACAGAAGGTACGTGGGTTAGGCATTTGTTTATGTCTCCTAAGGATCGTCGACGATCGGTTTACGAACCGGGACGCCAAGGTCTGGCGACTGTATTAACCGGTGGCTGGGGGCGGTGCAAACCGCCGTGGCACGAGGGTGTATCTAGTGTATGCGGTGTGTGTGTTTCGCTGTGCTCGTAAGCGAGGGCGAACTGCAGGTGAGTGTGTGCTATCCCTACTCGTGTGGTGTGTAGGGTCTAATGTTGGGACCCCCGTTGAGTCCGGAGTCTCGGCGACCCCTTCCTCGTCCGGGTCGAGGATAATGTTTCGCGGTCTACGCTTTTGACTAGACGCGTTTGGATCGGCTGAATACGTTGCTGCTTTTACCAGCAGAGGGTTACTGTGGTTGGCTACTTTATCTACTTGGTTGCGAGTTAACTTTTTAAAGTGCTTGCGGAGTGTCGGCAATTTGCAGTCACTATGTAAATCTACGTTTTGTTGGTACCACTGCGCCCCGGTGGCGCGGCGGATGAATTTGTTTTGCACCACTTGTAGCTGGTCAAGGAGTGTGGAGGATGCATGAGCGAAGGCTTGGCATGCATAAGCCATGATTGGTCGTATGCATACCTTGTACAATAGAAGTTTATGTTTGAGCGACATTTTACTGCTAGAATTAGTTAGGTAATAGAGTCTGGTCGAAACGAACAAAGCCTTTCTCCTAACGTCCTGAATATGACTTTTGAGCGACATGTTGCAGTGGAAGGTCACGCCCTAGGCGTGTATTTGGCCTTCCTTTCCCATGGGATCGGTTAGCCGTAGAGTTTTAGTTGCCCTAGTGTCTTGTGTCGGCCAGCGCGTGGCCTTAACCTGACGCCTGGGACCTGGGATATATGCGTTGTTGGTTGGTATTGCCAATGTCTATGGGCGTCGGTGACCACTTTCCATCAAGTGGGCTGACTACTGCGTAGCCAATAAAAAATATTATTTTATTATTTTTAGGGTAATTTGCGATTACTGATTTATTTAAAATATTATAAAACTAACCTGAAGAATTTCCAAAACATTTAAATAAGGTGTAATCATAATTATCACAAATTATATTACCGTACGAGAGAGACCACAAGGTAAGGTAAGCTGAATTGGATCAATTACTTGTTTTGCATATTTATACGGCAATGTACTTAAATTTTTCTTATTGATATCTGTCCGAATATGCAAAAAATAAGGTTTCCTTGCGATTTTATTGCTTTTAAATCTGCCATTTCCTGGAAAGTTACTCGGAAAGTTTTCTATTAAAAATTAAGCAAATGGCAAAGTAATATTTAAGTTAATTTAAATTTAAAAATAGTCCTTACTCAAATAATATATCTATCGGTGCAAATACGTCAAAATACAACATTTAAATAATTTACTTCGAGAATTTTAAAACAAATACGATGAAATTGAACAATTCAAGATAAGAAATCAGTCTTAGGAATTTCTTCTTTATTGACGTTTAAGGACGCGTCACCAAGACATATAAACACGGTTGCGATATCGGCATTTAGGAAATCAGGTTAGAGTGGCAGTTACGCTATCCCTTGGATATATGAAGCTTTTCCTATTTTAACGTTTTCTTTCAAGATCTCAATCGAACATTCTAGAAGCAAACAGAAGTGATGCCTGCTATGCAGGATGACACGCTTTATAATAATACATAGCGACTATTCTTCTGATTTATCAAATAAATACAAGTTTAATTACAACATATATGCCCGTGGGTAACTGTTTTAACGTCCTCGGCAACGTAAGCTCCAAGCATCAGGTCGTCCGCTTCCGCAAAATATTTAAATTACTCTAAGAACACAACAATTAATCAAAATCGGAGTAATTAGACAGCAGCAGCATGGTAACATATGTACATATGTGAGGTTCTTTTCTTTGAGAAATTTTGTCAAAAGTCTTTGGTTGTTTTGTACTGGTTTATCTATGCAACTTAGTATGCAACTCAGATTTAGATTACTATTGCAAAAATATTTATACGTCTTGTAATATTGGTATAGGTTGCAGATTTATTTAATCTATAGGCCATAGGGATACGGTCCAAACCCCCTAATGGATTGGGTGTATTAGGGGAGGCCTATGTCCAGCAGTGGACTAACAAAGGCTGATGATGTGTGATAGGCCAAAGACTGCCTCCGTATTCTAGTGGTAAAGGCGTTAAGAAACAGGAAGGGGTGGGTTGTGGATCGTCCTGCGGGGAATCAACAAATTTTTACTGCTGTTTAGTTAGTTAGGGCAATTTAGGCTGATCACCCAATTGTATGAAAAATAAAATGATCTATGCGTTGGTATGTAGAAAGTCGGTCAACCTACTAACCCGCATTGAACCAGCTTGATTGGATACAGCCCAAAAACACCCTAATGGAGTAAGTGTGCATTAGAGAAGGCCTATATCCAGCAGTGCACTACAGGCTGATGTTGATGATGATAGGCCACTCTGGCCTATCATCATCAACATTTTCATCAGTAAATATTTTTTACGGGTAAGAAGGCAAACAAGCGGCCGGCTATCCTGATTGTAAGTGATTACTGCTATTCTAGACGATGTAACACCATAAAAGCTATACAGGCCTTATAAGAAAAATTAACTATCTTATAGCTATCTCACACCAAAAGATTTTCTGAAAATCAAACAAAGAAAATAACTTTTCAGCTTCACACACGTGCATATAGTATGATTATAACACAAACCCTGGCGCCGTCAAACATTGTTTCTCCTGGTATTGCCCTTTACGTGACGTCGATCTGTTGTAGATATTGAGGGAAAATTTAATAAAAATCCTAGATACATCGGTCGTGAGCGTTCCCGCTGACTATCAGCCCTTTAAGTCGCTCGGTATTTGTCGGATCATAGAGGGGGTACCGCGTGGAGGGGGTGAGTTTCCCGAAACGAATTCAATTTGGATCATTCTTCTTTGGCATTATCCCGATCGTGCCCCGCCATCCCGCCGCTGGCCCGCGCGGAATTGGATCGTCTTTGCATAAAATGAAAATCGAATCCGGACCCGAATGGACGACGCTTTCGCCGTTGATAAACTTAGTCGGAGTCGTGGCTCAGGGATTTGATTCTTCCTGCAGTCACATCTCAGCACGTATTGCTTTACTTTATTATACCTATATCATCTTTCCTTAGGTTTTGTACAATATATGTATCATCTTTCCTTACCTTTACTTAATTTAGTTTTAAACCTTTTTCCAACTAGACTTACTAATTACAATTAAAAAAAAACACATAGGAACATTGGCAGCTTTCAGCCATTAAAAGTGTCTCTATTCGTTTGTTAAGACAATTCATTACATGATTATGCACAAACCTTAACATATTCGAGCATGTTATAATTTTTCAAACGTTTGTGCAAAGTATATTTTCAGTAACAATAGCTCGCGTCTAAAATGAAAATGTAATCAGAGGTGAATTGGGTAGCTTTTCCATTGAAAAACTTTGTAATAGGTCATCGGTCACAGGATTTATGTTCCTGCACGGTTTCGCTTAAGACGTATCGAAGTCCCGACTTAATTCCGCCTGTATCGGTGCTGTCGTTTAGACTGACACGGGCAACGCGGCCATAAATATCCGACTCATTGAATACGACGCTAGGTTCCTTTCACACGAAAAAACTTTTCTTCTCGATAGAAACTATTCATATTTAATACTTTTTATGTACTTATCTATTAAATTAACAACAAAACTATTCGACGAAGCTTGGTAAGTGAGCAATCATTTACGTCTATTTCGCCGACGAAACTATTAACTAATATATTTAGTCCGGTAATAAAGACTTCACACAGAGTACAGATCTCTAAGTATTTTTTATTAATCTTAATGCTCTTTGAGACACTCTGTTCTACTACAATAACATTTTTTGGATTTAACCAGCACAATTCACGCAACACGCATAAAACTTGCAACTCAGTAGAGAAATCAGTATTTGTTAAATCACTTTAATGTAAAAGTATAAATTCATACAATATCCAATGGTATGGCTTTTATGCGTATTATCTCTCAAACTTAACTAAACATATTTCAGTCCGACATTGATCCAGGTCAGATCTCAAGTATTTATAACTTAATCGCCTGAAAGCTGTCATATGGCAACTCTTTTGATTACGCGTGACTGAAAACTTCCTAACATAATAGAGCAGAACGTAATGTAGTTGAAAATCACATCGAAATGTTAAAATAACATTTCATACATGATATTTTACGGTTATTTGTAAATACTAAAAACAGTCACATTCTGGTTATAACAAAGCTAAGAAACTGATAGCACTTTTTCACGCTGGCATCGGTGAAAATATTCTTACATAAGAGAAGATGTGAAAAATAAAGTCGATGTTAAAAACTGTTATCTTATTAATTTCGTGTACAAACAAGACATTCTAAATTACAAATAAAATACATTTTTACTTCTAATCCTCGTGGAAGTCTTTTTAAGAGGTGAAATATAATAATGTAAAAACTTTCTAAAGATGGAAGTACATCATGCTGAATCTCCAAATACAGTTTATTATATCCTTAAAGGAAATGATTTTAAAAAATTGATTATAGTGGATTGATATATACATGAAATGTTTAAATAATATTTGTCTTGATAATTGGCGTGTGCTATCAGTATGAAATTTGTGCACGTCTAATTTCTTATTAAATGTTATGTCATTAACTATAAAGGAAGCATAGAATATCTGGAGTTTAAATGAAAAAAAACCGACATAAATCTTTATTATTGAAACGCTGCTAAACGTTCATATAACGTGACTAATGTAACTAACTAAATAAAATATTATTTCCTTGGTGATTTGCTCATTTAGGCTCCAGTCCTTACTAGAAAATGTTATAGCTACCAAGCACCCATTTTGTATATAAATTACTCTTAATCAACTTTCCATTCTCTTAACTCTTATTTGAATACATATTAGATTTGTAGAAAAAAATATAATTTTTATATTTAATCATATTTTTTTCTGATAGACTTTTTTCTGTTAATAATAATTGTTAATTGTTAATAATAATCATTTAATCTAATTCCAGTTTTGATCCTAACTAGTCAGTTAGCCAAATAAAACGTATTACAAATTCTTTATGCAAATATCGCGTTTTCGTAAAGTTATTTCTATTTTTATTTTTTAAACATGTATAAGAATATTCTAGGTGTATTTCTACAATTGAACATTTTTGTCAGACATATAAGGGGTATTTCAAAAGCATCTTAAAATGTATGGAACGCACATGTTGTGTAAGAAAACATGTTCTGTTTTAACGAAATACAGTTATAAATAAGTGCGCATTTGCATCTTTTTAGGTTTCTATTCATTTTACTGCTCGTAGTGCTTTGGTATATATTATATTGCACATAACTCAGACCACAGCGCAGGCCATAAAATAGGAGCATTGTGCAAAACGAATTATTTCAAAAAGTAACAATAGTGTCTGTTTAGCATGTTGCTAAAGTGCTAAATTTGTACACGTAAATTCGTACTAAAATGGCTAAGTTAAATTTATACGAGTGAAATTTTAACTGAAAATATGACCGACCTCAAACAGGATACAACATTTTTGCAATATGCAGATAACAACGTGCGCTCTGTACGCAATGGAGTTGCGATTCCCGCCATCGCATTTTAAATATCTGATATCTTCTAAGGTAGTTATTTAATCAAATTGTTGTACATGACATGTTTTATGTACATAGAATGATGATTTTTAATGCAATAACTCTGATGTTAACTTAAACTGTATTTTCTTAAGTTTACTTTCAATATGCCTTTTTGTAATTATTGAAAATGCCTATATTAAAATGCTTGTTGTAGGTTATTCTTAAAACATCGATATATGCTTTTGCGGGCTTTATTAAAGATCATTTTAAGATTTAAGAACATTTATTTAAGACATGTTTTAACTCTCTCTACTGAATTTTCTTTCTAAAATTTTCTTAATTTCTTAAAGATTTATTTAACTTTATATTTCAAATTTATTAAAAAAAAATTAAACCAAATGACCGCTAATACCTATCGTTTAAGAAAAGAATAAACAAATAATACTTGCAGCTAAACACATAAAAAAAATAATGATAGATTTATAAATGAGTAATAATATACCACATTATTTAATCTAATAATATATGTTCACGTACATTTTCACATACTGTGTAAAAAGAGATGTCTGTCAAATCACATTTTAATAAAAGGATGACCGACCTTTGCCACGTTTCGCTACTATTGTCCCTTACATGAAATTGATCTAGCTGAAATATTGGGGAAAATTTAATAAAATTCCAAAGGACCTTATGATCAAGGATTTTCGCAGCCTATCAGCCCTTTGAGTAGCTCGCAACTTACGAATGTATTAGACGGATGGAACAGTGAGATTTCTGAAAAGAGTTCAATTTGGATGATAGTTTTTTGATATTACAATTAAGTCCTTTTCCCGTGAATATCCTGTGCAAAACGGACAAAGTTTATGAAAAATTTATATCAAATCCAAGATCAACTTTTACTACGTATTTTAACAACGTTAATTTTATTAGCTGCAATAAAAGTTCAAAGCTTTTTACAAGGGACCGTCTGATGTAGTCATAATCATCCTCATCAGCCTGCGTAAGTCTATCAGAGTGTTTTTGGACCATACCAACACGCTTGTCTAATGCCGGTTGGTCCGACCGTGCGGACCTATTTTTTACATGCTTATTTTACCGCAAATCTATAGCGTGTAATTAATATGAGTGCAGGGTGTCATTAGATAAACGTCCTGCTTGTGTTACTTTAACCAATAAAATCTTTATATTTTACAGTTATAGATGTATTTATTTGGGTAAGGGTTGGGCTTTGATTTAGTTTTTGATATCTCTGCAGGACCCCTAACTGTATAAATCAAAATAATCAAAGAAAATCTTTAAATGTAGGTGCATTCCGATAGTTATTGGGTATTACGCAGAAGCTCAATAACTTGTAAACGATGAAGCAATAGTCTGCGTTATGGAAGCGTATTGAAGCAATCGTCCGAGAAAGCTGATACGACACCCCGTTTGTTTCGCATGGTACGAGAGTTTATTATACCTATTTATACACTATAAATGCCTCCGTAGCCTAGTGGTACAGGCGTGTGCTTTAGAAACCAGAGGTTGTGGCTTTAAATCTTGCGGGGACTTAACAAATTTTCCTAGTTGGTTAGGGCAATTTGGGCCGATCACCCAAGATAATCCTTGCGTCGGATGGGCCTGTTAAAAGTCGGTCCACCCCCCAACCCGCATTGGACCAGCGTGGTGAGATACAGTCTAGAAACTCCTTAATGGACAAAGCGTGCAGTAGAGGCCTATATTAAATAGTGCGCTAACACAGACTGATGATGGTTTATACACAATTATTTCATGAGAGTTTTTTTTTATTTTTGCATTAATACTGTAAATTGTTGTGGTGTATGCAAAAAGTCTATTCCTATAGTTAAGATTATATTTGACATCTGTTGAAGAACTTCTACAGCTAAATATCCGTATGATTCATTATTTAAAGGTGGTACTTCTTTGGGTGGTGGGGTCAGTTGCCAATAGCTAAGCACAAAACTGTTATTCAGTTCAATTTGTTCAAATAAAAACGCGTTTTAGTATTTCATTTCATTTACATTCCAAATATTTAGATAACATTATCCGTATTTTTCATTTATTCAATTTTAAAAAATATTTAAATCTGTTAACAATTTTATACGGTTTAAAATATACACGATATTATATACAACGATATTGGGAATATAAAATAAATAGATTTTCTAAAAATACTGAAATTATCAATGTCGAAAAGACATTTGCTTATAATATTGCGATTCTTATTATTCAATATTGCATGTTTCAAATATAAGAAGATAAAAGATACTAAAAGTGCCCCCGTAGTTTTTTTGCGGCATTCGATAGCATTGAGTGACAAAAGTAATGGGCCGTGAAGTTTCCGATACAGGCGTAGTTTATTGGATTTCGGGGTGTCGTTTACCGCAGCGAATAACATAACACGTGTCAAGTCGATAGTATATCTTCCCACCAGTCTTAAAATGGATGGTCTTGCTCCTATTAGTGATTCGTATTCATATATACTACAAGGAAATAATATAGAAATTGTTTAGGTACAAAACAACCACCTGATGTCGTGGGATCGAATACCGCGGGGAAACTGCTTTGTGTTTTCGTTGTTGTGGTGATCACCCAATTGTCAGAAAAGAAAGATGATCCATGCGTCAGGTGGGCATGTAAAATGTTAGTCTTAAGTGACCGTCTGTGGCAGTGGTAATAGGAAATCAAATCTACTGACTACTCCGTCCTTAAAACGTAGTTAATCCTATGGTTATTTCTATTGCTTGCGCGAATATTATACATTATTAAATAAAATTACTTTACGGATTTTATAGCGGCCGTGGTCACGAGTCTACCCCGTGACCACGGCCGCTGGAAAGTGTTCGAAACGTCGGGAATTTAAAATGTAAAATAAACGCGATAAAATCCGTAAAGTAATTTTATTTAATAATCCTATAGGTTTAGGAAGTCTGATGCCAGTGGTTATGCGTTAAAACTGTTATTAAGGTAAATTTGTATGGATTAACTATTGAATGGTATGAATTATTCAAAGTACACAAAAATGTCAGGCGTGTACAAGAATAACGTACAGTAGCGGGATGAAGCTATTAATTAAGTCCAACAACGTGCAAAACAAGGGCTAGAGAAAAAGTTTTTATTTTAAAGAGCTAACAGGGAAACTATGGAAATTATAGTTTTGCAAAGCTAAATTTAGATCTAAACCGGAAACAACAGATATTAAGAAAAAGGTTGCTGTAAATCTTTTGCCCTCCATGCAATTTTGACAACTTTATTAATGCTACAAATAAAACATACTCTACTACAAATAACATTCAAACAATAGCCTATAACATCAACCTTTTTATCTAAATTGAGTATTATAATGCATGAAGACGTTTTCAATGTAATTATATTCTATTTAAACAAATTTCCTTAACAATAAACTATGTAAAAGATGTTCGCGAATAATAAGCTCAACAAAATACGGTTGGAACGTCCACCTTATCTTTCAAGGTTTGTGTTTACCTGCTAATTATCAGGAAAAAGAAAGAATCGCAAGAATGGCAAAGAGTAGGTAATGTAGTAGGTAAGGCATGCTGAAATATTTACTGGTCCTAATAATACTTACCGATGGTTGAGTGCCTTACGAAATAAAAATTACTGATACGAAATAAAAAAACCTGTTTCACTTATAATTTTAGCTTGTATTTAAACTCAACCAAATGAAACTTTCTATGAACTTTTACCCACAATGCCATTTGTATTTTAAATGTACTCATAAAAAATATTAGAATCTTCTAGCATTCACAATAAAAATTTCTATGTCGATCTTTTGAATTACCGAACATTCTTCTTTACGCATAGCGACTTGTATCTGACCTTCACAACTCAAAGGGTAAACTGCATTCTAAGGATGAATTGATAAACCATTGTGACTCAAAATTATGTAACCTAATCTGTAATATAATTTAGCTAACATTAAAAATTCGTAATGTATATTTATAAGTAGTTAGTCATTAAAATACCGCGGTAATATAAATAGATTCAGAACCAGTCAATGTCAATGTACATCTGATCATTCTCTGATGTTTGTACGCGTAATCTTTGTCGTTGCCGGCTCGGTCCTCAAGCCTCTGGGGCAAAGGGGCAATTAAAAGCGTTTATCTGGCCCAGGTGCCGCTAATTTCTGCGCAGATATGGAACCGTGCTAAGGTGAAACAATTCAAGTGCGATTAACGTCCAATGTACCGCTACAGGTATAGTCAAAGGAGACTTAATTTAAATTCATGGGGCAAAGTTTTCCTTGAGAAATTCAGGTCTTCATTTTTGTTAAATTTGCGAGAAGGGTGGATGCTAACTTTGATGGTATCCGCACGTCTTACAAAATTTTGTAAGATATTTTTTGTAAAAAATAATATTTATTTAATCTGTTCTAATCTGTTTAGAACAAGTATTTCGTTAAACATATTAAAAGATTTATTTCATCATCACTACATAGTATAAAACAAAGTCGCTTTCTCCGTCCCTATATCCCGATGTATACTTAAATCTTTCAAACCACATAATCGATTTTGAAGCAGTTTTTTTAAAAAGAAAGAGTGACTGAAGAGGAAGGTTTATTTGTTTTAGGATAGGTTTATTTATTATCAGCATAGTACCTGTACAAAGTAGGGGCGGGTTGCTAGTTATAAATATGATTGAAAAATTATTTTATAAATATTTTGTAAATTTGCTGCTTTTTAGTTGTTTAGTTCGTTTACTGCTGGACTCGCGACCTGCACTTTGAACCTAAAAGAATCTATGTTTCCATTGAAATACTTTTATTAAAATCTATCTCTAATATTATTCATAATTTTCTCAATTTATATTTAATCTCTACTAACTTCACCGCATTGTATTGCTGCAATATTTAGTTTCCGAAAATTTGAAAATATAACACACGAACATTTCGAATTACCAGGATCCCATATCAGTAAAGAGGTATTAGAGCTACATTGCTAATGTCTTGAGACATTTGTCTCCAACAAATTGCTTAGCTCGGCACCGTGAAATAAATTGGGGAAAATCCGCGGGAAGCTTGCGGCGTAATCCTGAAGCCTTTAGCCTTTTAGGGGGGAATGGGGGGAAGGATAATTAAACGCGTTTATCTGTTGCCAGGTGTTGCTCTAATTTGCCGAGATATGGCGCAGTTCCAGAAGTAGAAAAAGTGGCAACACCATTAAGGTGCTGAGTGTAATTTATTGCGAAGTGTTGCGATAGTACTAAAAAAAATGTGTTGGTGTACAACACGATATTTTGCCCAAACTTATTTATTAATTAATTTAGAGAAATTATGACAATCGCAGCACAAATAACTTATATTGGTAATCGTTTTTTATATATCTGTATCATCTTAATAGATATAAATCAAGTGTCACGATGTTTTTCGGCGATGGACTTCTAAACTACTTACCCATTTTTAAAATATTGTTGCACACAATGAACAGTTTAATCCCACTTGAAAGATAGAAAAGCTTAAATCTTTATTTATAGTTCGAATATTGTTTTATTGCGATTTATTTTTCTATTTTTATTTGATGCTAATAATTTGCTACAAAACGATTGTGGCAGTTGGCGATATCTATTGATTGCGTTGTGTGTGTCGATAGATGGCTCTGTTTAATAGTATAAAATTTTCGTTTATAATAGGGACAAGTAATTGCTTAAAATTAATTTGTTTTGGTATTTAATTTTATAATAATTATTATCTATTGTTAAAAACAAAAATGCAACTTCATAACGCCGTTATTTTATACCAGGCCATTAAATAAAAAAATAATGAATAAAATAGCTTCCTAACATGCGTGTAAAATTGTAAATTGTAGGATTTTTACAGAGCAAAATTAAATAAAAGTGATGTTGTATCCTATATAAAGGAAATATTTTGATGACATATTCAATGGCGGATACGATTGTAGGTACTGTAAATATTCGTTATTTATTATTTCATACGATAGTTGTTTCCTTACGCTTGACGACGCATGTAATCAACTTTACTTCTTGGTTTTTTAATAACCATGCAACTAAAACGTTAAAATTAAGTTTTTGGTGGTAGTGTTCCGTATCCATAAAAATGATAACATTTTTAATAGAAAAACAAGAATTAGAAAAACTATAATAATTATTAAATGAAATTACTTTTTACGGATTTCATCGCGTTTATTTTACATATTTGAATTCCCGTCGTTTCGAACACTTTCCAGCGGCCGTGGTCACGGGGTAGACTGGATGGATTTAAATATGTAAAATAATCACGATAAAGTCCGTGAAATGTAATTTTATTTAATAATGTATAATATTCGCGTAAAAAAAAGAAATAATTACAATAGTAATTTGCGAAACTAACTCTTTTGTATAAAATTTTTAACGATATGAACAAAACGAATATATTGATTAATTGTCTTCAGTCCGTCGACGTAAAATACCAATCAAACCGATTTCTTCATTGTATTCAGGTGTAACGGTCATCGAGGTCACTGTTTTTTTACAAATGACATTTATCTAATAAAACATGGTGGTCCTCACGGCCGATATTCCCTTTCCGTTAATCTTAAGCCCTTACATTGTTTTTTGCAATGTAAAATAAGTAAATCCTAGCAACGCGTGGCAGGGTCTGCTAATATATCATATATTTATAAATTTAAAATCCTCTGATCAGTTTTGCATAAAGTGGCATTTGTGGATCGTATCCCATCGCCATGTTCCAATGTGGGTTGGTTGGTGGACCTTTGTTTTGGTGGTGGACATTTTTTACATTCCTTGCCGAAGCGTGGATCATCTTTCTTTTCAGACAATTGTGTGATCGGCCTAAATTGTCCTTACCAACCAGAAAACAACGATAACACAAAGTTTATTCCTCACGGTATTCGAAACCATGACTTCCTTGCATATTAAACAATACATTTAAAACTTACGTGCCAAATGCAAACCAATTTATAACAAATGTCGCCTTCGTGAGAATAGATATCACGATCATAAACGTAACCAGAAAACTATTGAACAGTGGTTCCTGTAGATAAAGCTAAGCATTACGATGCTTTATGACACTCAATGGTGTTACAAGATAGTGTAACGTACGTGATATGCTAACGACAGTAAAAAAAAACACTGAAATAGTCAATTTCGTAGGCGTTATTGCAAGACACGTGTTGAATAGAGGCGTTTGAAGTTACAGCCGGTGAATGGCGTGCCCCCAGAATACCTAATTCGTCGGAATATATTGGGTGGCGTTATTTAAATTCAAATTTCATCTCTCGTGCCGACATCGGAGATTGTTTTTGGGTTTAATTATATAATATATGAATCTCATTTTGTCTTTCCTGAGATGTTTGCTAAAAGTCTATCTATAATATGTCTGGGACGGGATATTGTTGTTTTAAGACATTCTCAGAAGCTCTTTCGATTTTGGTGAACATTATTATCAATGGATAAAATATAAAAAGAAATAATTAAATATATACTATTATTTATTATAAGTGGTTGCAAGAAATCATTCATCATCCTCATCATGATCATTATCAGCCTGTCTCAGTCCACTGCTGGACATAGGCTTCCTCTAATGCACGATACCGTTTCCTATCTTCGGCTATTCACATCCAGCCTACACCAGCCACTGCAAAGGTCGTCACTCCATGTTTGCGCAGGGCATCCCACGCTACTTTTGCCTTTAATAGCTTTCCGACTCTAGAGGTTGTCAGTCCTGAAGCTTATGTGACCGGTCTACTTCCATTTAAGCTTATTAATCCATTGGGCTATGTTAGTGACTCTGGTTCCCTGACGGATTGCAGCATTTCTGATACGGTTCTTCAGAGATACTCCGAGCATAGCCCTCCATAGCTCGCTGAGCGACTTAAAACTTGTGGACCGTAAGTGTCCAAGTCTCGGCACCGTCAGTCATGACAGGTGGGGCGCACTGATCGAAGACTTTCGATTTGAGGCATTGTGGGAAGGGTGACGAGAAAACTAAGTCTTTAGTTTAATAAAAATGCATTAAATTGATATTCCTCTATAAAAAAAAAACAATTTTTAAGTAAGTCATTCTTAATTACAAAAGTAATATATCTCAAGTTATATTTTAATTGCCAGGAACAAGACTACTAACATAATAAAGATTTTATAAAAATATACAATTTCAAGTTGCCTGCTTGATTTAAATATTTTTAATAAAAAAAAAACATTTTGTTATGATAGAAAAGAATGCGAACCATGTGAATAGCATTTAAACAAAAGCATTATTGTTTCACAAAAGGGCTTTACTCCATAATGATAAACAAAGACAGTATTAAGGTCGATGAAAGGGGAAAGTCTCGTAGGATAATAACATATCTTCATCAAAAGTTTAATAACAAACGATTAAGCCAGTCGCTGAAGGAAACGGATACAATACTCATAGCAATGGAATCTTGATTAAACTTAATTGCAATCCCTTAAGACGGTTAAGACAACTCCTTTTAGGTTATTTAAAGGCCTATTTGCATAAGCAAAATGGTCTGTACTTACGCATGGTTCTAACTAATGAGTTTTAATTTTTATGATTTAAGTGGTATACAAGTCGCAGTGAATCAATGTTCAGACAAACAGATTCAAATAGCATACAATATTTAAGAAAAATTATCCCAAGTTATCAATAGTATTTATATAAGATTTATCCAATATTTAATGTCACCATCATAAGAATAAAAGTCAGTCAGTCAGAAAAGAAAGTAAAGTGTTAAATCCTGCGTTCAAAGCGTCGTTGTGAGACCAAAAGTAAAAAATATAGATCTCTGGTGTTTTATCTCATGTAAACTGCCTAGCAAATAACCAACAATTATCGATTATTTATTATCTCTAATATCTGTATGATCTAATTTAGACATTTTCTCTGTACAAACAAGCTTTGTTTATAGGTTTATCTCTCTTGCACACCACAACTCACTTTTCTAATAACCCGTACAGATTATTTAAAATGTTATTATGCTATTATACTGCTTATTGGGAAGGCCTATCTAAACGTCTCTAAGGTCTGTAGGGAGCCCAGATAATTGTCTCATGTCTTATTCATGTCGCAATATCTCACGCCGCGGGGCGACGCACGTGACTCAACCAAATTGTAAGAAATGACCCCGCTAAGTAATGCCGAGATTTGCATGTGTAAGCTGGAACACTTGCACGCGTAAATATTGGTCTAACGCGAGAACGTTTAGTGGATTTTGAGATGAGAGGCCATCTTAGAAAATAAATGTGTAATGTATTCTGTTCAAAAGTATTATAATTTTAGCTTTAGTAGTACTTAAGATTTTAAATTAAAGAGTGAAGTAGGTAATAAGTTTGATATTGGTATATGATCAAAATTGTTAACACTGGAGAAGTCGTGCATTAGGGGAGGCCTATGTCCAGCAGTGAACTAACACAGGCTGATGATGTAACACTAAAGCATCTATTCATTCCACTTCTATTGTAATGAAAAGAAATGAGTAAAAGTACCGTATTAATTACCTTTTCATGCAGCGCTAAAAACTTATTATGTCTTGCTAAAATTGCATATTGAGAAGAGGCCCATGTCCAGTAGTAAAGATGACGATGATGGTGTAATAAAGTAAATGAGAATATTAAAACCGTTGACAATACATCAATCTTTGAAGAATAAAATATTTGTAGGAAATCATAGCAGTATTAAGAAATTTAAGTAGGTAAATGAGCTTCATAATAACAACAAACCCGCTCAAGATTAAAACTATTTAATTGCTTTGTTTGTGCTAGTTTACGCCAATCGGCCAAATGGCTCTAACCTCTAAAACATGCCAATATCTGTTCTCTAAAACGATGCCATATAGTAAAATAATTGCCTCATGTCTTATTCATGCTGCGTTCCGTACCGTCACATGTGAGTCGTGCAAAAATAAGCACAACACGTTCTTCTAATTACAGATGTAACATCACATGTACGCGGCGGGGAGATTAATCTTTCCACTTTTATAATAAATAGCTTCTACGAGCTATCATCAAAGTATTACACATCATCAGGATTAGATACTTGTGTGTAATATAGAAGTGTGCGACATTTATCGCACCAGCGTAATTATTTATCTTAAATTTCTTTGTAATTTACTGAAATAAGCACTGAGGAGTGAAGATAAAGAAGATTGAGAGTTATTTTTCCATGGTGATATAACAGATTACATTAGTGTATTAAAGTTGAGCACTGAATCAGTCAAATGGGCAAATGAAGAAACGGTCTTCATTTGGACTGTAGGGGTTAAGGAAGTAGTGCACCTTTTTCGCGATATATACCTACACTCTATAATGTCTTAAACGCAACATCATATGTTCCCATCAGCTAAAAGAGTTCCACTGTCCTAAGGAATAAGGCTAATCCAAGGTGGCTGCAAAAAGGTTTTCATGCGTAAAGGGGGTGGAAGGTGGTAGGAGTCTATCTCTCTGCTATTAAATCGAAATAAATAACAATAATCACTTTTGTAATAGCCACAAACGTTTATTAACAAATACTTAAACAGAGTGAATGTACGGCAATAGTATCCGGCAAGGGAAAAGCGAGTGAGGGACGGTCCGTTTGTGTATATGTAGGGACCGGTGACAGTAGGGGAAAATGGCATGGTAATTTCGAGAATCTAATGTTCGAGAAGAGTCTTGGTAGCAACGACATACGGAAAATTCGTTTGGAATATTCTAGAACTTATATAATGATGAGTCTGTATTTTAGTACATAACACCTTCTCCCTAACCTCTGCAGATATGGCTCCACCATAGAGGAATGTGTAGTGTACAAAACTCTCAACAATCTCCGATGCGGGTTCGTGAGAAGAAGGACTTGACAAGTAAACAGATTTTTAACACTTTTAAGGACCACATAACTTAATAAACGATGATCACCTTAAGCTGATCCTAATTTATTACTTCTTATAACCTTTACCAAGCAGAATAAAAGTAAATCATAAGTGTACAACATATTGATAAACTATAGTCTGATATGAAAGTCAAGCCAAAATAAGTTAATTATGTAATGAACATGTTTATAAAACTAATAACGTTCATACTGGTTTTTTAAGCAACACATCTTTTAATAATCCTATCACAGTTTATCATGATTCAAATTCATATGACAGCAATACCATGCTGACATGCAGTGTGTGAAAATTAAGCTCTAAATCTGTCTGTAACATTAACGTCGACTGTATATTAATTCTTGCGGCATAAACATCTTATATTTCGCCATTTGAACAGATTGCGTTTATGCAAACAACCACGTTATGCCCTTAGGCTAAGTCACCAGACGATAGTCTAAGCCCTGGGTTTAACTGAGGAGTAACTAATGGGTTTGCTTATAGCGTATTATGGAATTAACATGATGTAATGAAGTTCGCCTTCAAATTGCCTGAAGCAAATACGCTTAGCTGATGTGGATTAGGGGTATTATTAACGAAATTGAAGCTTGTGCCGCTGGAAAATGTTGGTCGCTCGTTTAACGTAAAAGTAAACATGGTATAATGTCACTGTAATATTGTTATCTATATTATTATTAATGTAACCGCTTAACAATATTAGTGTTCTATTGGTTATATTGCTACGCGGTAAATAACAAAATCACTACTGTTTTAAATTTGGCTAAATATTTTTTTATATATTTGTAGAATAAACGTAATTATTTAAGTAAAGTTTCTATGGAATATGTGTAGTTCGAATTGCAGTAACTTAGAGCCGGAGTGTATTAAAAAATATTTTAATATTCTTCGGCGGAGTTAAATGGCAATTTGTAAAACCTTGGATTGTATGACTTCTTATTTAGACTATCACTATGAATTCTTATTACCATCTCTTTAAGAACATCACCCAAAGTAAACAATTGAGTTATAATGTCTTTACACTGTTCCTTATTCTTAGTAAGTAACTAACAATATTTAATTGAACGATTTGTCTTTGCGTAAAAGTGGATCTTATGTTGTGTAATATCGTACTTTTAAAACCATAGTAAGAAGAACAGCTTTACTTAACTTGCCGGCGTTTAAGAAATCGTTATATCAGTTCCGACCTGGCAGCTCCTAACTTCTTCCTAATTTCTTCTGAACTTGACAATGGGATCGGTCATGTACGTACTGCAGATTTTTACCGATTAGAAGGATTGGATCAAGTTCACCGATTATTATTTGTTTATTATTTAATAAAACAATACTATCAAGCAAAAAGATAGAGCGTGCAAGTCGTGCCACGTCAAAAACCTTTCTCTTAATAAACGACCGATCGAATCTCGGTACTAGGCACGAAGCGGGGCATTGATTGATTTATATCTTCGCGGATCTTGTTCCAGAGCGCAATGGCGAATTTTAACGGACTAATGACCCGGTTATGCGAAGTGACACGCGGAATAATTGGCTTAAGGAACATTCCGTTGCCTTCCTTGACGTCTGTTTCAGATTTATGTGGCGGTTTGTTACGTTTAGCGGTTCTTATCGACTGTCGATATGCATGCTGGCAAATTGGTTCGCCAGGACTTAATGAACGCTGTTTTGAGAAGTTAGGCTGTTGAAATGACAAATATGAACTTCACGCCATCTGGTAGTAAGAGGCTGCGTAAAAGAATCGTCTTGTACATTTCTTAACTGTCAGTAACATGTATTGAAAAAATATAATATTCATTCATTTACAATTAGTTTCTGACATAATACTACTTTGCGTTATGTTTATATTATGCTCGGTATCACGTTAGAATACCTACTACGAGTTAGCATATCACTTATGGCTGCCTCCGTAGCTTAGTGGTAAAGACGTGGGCTTCAGAAACTGGAGGTTGTGGGCTCGAATGCTGCGGGGACTAATTTTCATTGGTGTTTCCTACTTGGTTACGGCAATTTGGGCCGCCCGATTGTCTGAAAACCACCCACCAACTCGCATCAGACCAGCGTGGTGGGATTCGGTTCAATAACTCCTAATGGATAGGAGTGTATGAATGGAGACCTATATCCAGCAGTGGACTATCATAGACTGATGATGATAATGAAGTTGGGTAAAATTTCACAACATGACGAACCAAAACTTACTCTTTTACATTAAATCTTTTAAATACTTAATTATTACGCTAGATCCGTTGCCCTTAAAACCGTAACACTGTTGTGTTTCAAATTGCAGCTTTTATTCGGTCGGTCAGTCGGTCCTCTACATGAAAGGTGCCTACTAAGAGTTAGTGAAATTATTAAACGCAAGATATTCCGTTTGAAACATCTATTACATAATGTTTGTCAAGGATAAACCGAGAAAAGTAACAATTTAAGCAAGAGTTGAGCAATGAACTGACCAAAGATCTATCCAAAAATGACTTAATAAAGCCAAACGGGACCCATTTAAAACTGTCCGTTAGCAATTCGTATGAAATATGCACGGGGCAAATCTAGATAAGTGAATTTATGCGTTCAACTTAATTACACGGTCAGATCAGACGGGACAAGGAAATTATATGGTCGCTCCATCTAATTTCGCAAACCGACTCAATTTATTCCGTTTGCTCGGTTCAAAATGTTTCCAATTAACTTTTAAGGGTGATCAATAAGCGTAATTTAACTGTTACTGCATCAGTATTTACTTACTAAGTGATTTAAACTAGCATGGAATCAAAATTTTAGAATTAACTTTTCTTCATATGCATATGGTTACAAAACTTTTTTCTTTTCTTTAAATGTAAATAATCATTTTTTTGTTATTAGTACGTACTTCAATTATATTTCGTAAAAAAAAAGAACTTTGTATTTTAACAGTTCATTAAATAGTACGTCATTATACATATCCCATCCCAGTCTGCCCGTTATCATGGATACTGAAAAGTCAAAAATTGACGCAAAAGTCGGTAAAAAGTAACTTTAATAGTCTCTTAAAGTCAAAACTTTACAATAACTAAACACTCCTAATACTGCATCGCGTGCGTACCAATCAAACTTTTTGAACTCTTACGCTCTCTGAATAGTTGCGGGTCATGAAAAAAGAAAAGGCGTACAACTTTTACAGGAATTCAGACCGCAAACGCTTGGCACGTGCCGACCCCGCGCTGAAAACATCGCTGTAACTTTAAATATATTCATGTTCGAAAATGATGGAAGTTACGTGTTGTTGGAAACAGTTCAAGTAAATTAATGGTTATTAGGCTTACGCGTTTACAAGGATGTATATATTTTAGTTATTGTTTAGTGTTTAATCTAGGTAAATTTATAAAAAAAGGGACGTGAGGGTATAACTTCGAAAGAATAACTTCTAAAACATATTAAAAGATTTAATAATCCATTATTAACATTTTTATTACATCCATAGACAAGCAGTTGGGCCACTTGATAAAAAGTGGTCACCGACGTGCAATGGATATCGGCGATACCAGGGGTATCATCAACATGCTGCCTACCATGAGATATAGGATGTTAGGTCTCGGTTACGCAGGCTACGATGTCCTACGAACAGGTAAAAACAGTAGTATGCTAACACTCCTGTTTTGCGGCAGAAATAGACAAGACGATTGTAATGATCACATAATGTAAACAAAAACAACCACATTTTAGCATTCAAAATAAAAAATAATGGCCTACTTATATGTCAAGTAAAAAATATTCACGATAAAACATCAACATTTGAATACCGTAAGCTCAAAAACAAACAAAGCTCTGTCGAAAAAACACGAAAATGCAAATATAAAGGGGCGAACGTAACAAATAAAAGCCTATGTTATTTTTGTACAGCAATCACAAAGCTAGCTATCCCTTTTGGGTGTCATTTGTTAAGCGGCCGAAGAGATTTTATTGCCCGTAAAATGTAACGGAACCGGCCACATACGCTTTGGCACCGAACGGACAGAGCCTACGGCAGATGCCGTTTGGAAAGTTAACGATACTTGAATTACCGAATATTTTTACACCAATGCATTGAATAGGGCTTCCGCGTAATTTGACAAAGGCATTTGTTTAATTTTTAAAAATCGGGCTTCAGAAAGATACGTGTAGGATCTATTATAATGCGTTTCAATAAATCCAAAACGTTTAAAATAAAGCCTTTAAGCCTGTAATCCTAAATACTTCTATCTTATCATTAAAATATAATCCTTAATTCTTTTAAAAAATAATAAGAAAATGCCATTTGGCAAAACTGGAATGGTTTTAACTTGACCTAAAATAGTACATGATAATGTGAGCCATCCCTCCCTTGCCTGTGAGCAAGCAAGTTTATTGTAATAAATAACTGAATCTCCATCTCCATCCATTCTTTCAGAAATCTTTATGAAAAATATAAATGAAAAGTTATATCTCTATAAGGACAAACGTTTATATTAACTAACAAACAAATTATTTTAAGAATTCATTATAATATATATTAAATCCATTTGATGTCAATGCTTTATCAGGGAAGACTTCCAGAAAGTTCCTATATCCACATTTACAGGATGAGGGCGCAATCACGTGTGTCATTACGGGCAATCGAATAAAGTGCCCGTCCCTCCTAACCCTAGGGACCTCCGCCAGACCGCGTCAACCGCTGTTATGATTGCACGTGCGTCCCGCTTGTAAAATTATACTGTGAAAAGTAAGGACAGCTGAGCTACAGTTGGAAAATAAATTAGGACAGCATGAATAAATCTATGTAGCAGCTTATTCTGTATTTTATAATGCTAAAAGGAGATATCGAAGTTTATATATATTAGATCATAAGTAGTGTTTAAGTAAACCTGATGCAAGTAGAAATTTATCAAATGTTTCTAACTACACTATGTTTGATAGCAGAAAACTGTTAAGGCGTGGGTTTTGCAAGTAATAATACATTGATTGTTATATTAATTACAAAACGAAAGCAGAGGAGCAATCAGGCCACCTGTCATGGCGTCGGCAATGTCAGCCAGGGAGTAAAAAGGGGACCTACCGCACATAGCTCAATAATGCAGTAGCAAAAAGCCGATATGACTTAAAATGAATTATATTTTGAAATAATAAACATCACTACATAGCATAAAACAAAGTCGCTTTCTCTATGCGCGTATGCTTAAATCTTTCAAACTACGCAACGGATAGCGATTTTTAAATAACATATAAAGTAGTGACACTGCTCAATATTGTATGTGTATTTTCTGTCAGCATAGCTCCCTAGTGAAACAAGGGCGGGTCGCTAGTAATATATAATACGACTTAACAAATTAGGATCTCACCAATATTGCATTTACTTTCTTTGTATGCCTTAGGTAATTCAATTCAGTACAATAAATATTATCTTTACAGCAGTTACCATCTTAATAGTAATGTTTATGCTAGAATCATATTCACTATTCATTTCGCCAATAAAGACAACTTTGTTTGAATTGCGTCAATGCATTAAGTGCGTAATGAATAATTTTGTTTTGAACACAAAATCTTTTTATTGGAATTTTCCTTTCGACAAAAACATCTAAAGCTTCAGTATTATAACGATAACCAAGTAACACTTGTGCCTACTAGATTTTATTTAATATTAATCTCATTCAACAACTCCGTGCTCGTATGAAGGGTTCTTAATACGAAAATATTGCCTTGCCTCCCGGGTTTCATCAACCCACGGGGTACTCTTAAAGAATCACCGGAGATTTGTCCCTGTTCTACTACCCTCATATTTCAGCGCTTAGTCTCAGAACGACACGCGTACTTTTTATCAGATTATGTTTTTCGTTTGGGGCGAATAAGACACTGGAAAAATATTTATAAATCTGACAATATTTTTCACGTTTAAATCGTAAGAAGAAAGTGTATTGAAGAAAAGCTAAAAGAGACTTATTAGTATCGAGCGAAAGTCAACGCCTAAAAACATTGGTTATATAATTATATCGTTGGTCGTATTTTATTATTTGTTTTTTTGACAAAATTGTGAATATCGAGTATAAGCAAACGATATTTATAAGATTTAATAATGATATGTGTTTCTATTATTACGAACCTACAAAAGTTGAAAAACAGAAAATATTGGCGAATCGCAATAAAAAATAACTATTCCGGAAAATTTTGGTATGACCGATCCCAGAATTTCAGATTAGCGTATAAACTTTTCGTTATTATTTACAGCTGCTGTTATATCATAATCATCATCGGCCTGTGTAGTCCACTGTCTGTTAGACATAGGCCTTCTCCAATACACCCCTATCCGTAAGGGGGTTTTGGACCGTATCCCACCATACTGGTCCAATGCGGGTTGGTGGGTGGACCGACTTTTTACATGCCCATCCGACGCATGGGTCATCTTACTTTTAAAACAATTGGGTGATCGGCCCAAGTTGCCCTAACCAACTAGGAAACTACAATGAAAATTTTGTTGCGTCCCCGAAGGCTTCGAACCCACGACCTCCGGTTTCTAAATCACACGCCCACACTACTAGGCTACGGAGGTAGTTTAAACAATATTGAAAAGCATAAAGTTTAAATATAACACAAGGACGTGCCCTGGAACAAGCAAGCAAATATTTTTTTTTTAGTGACGATATAACATATTCGATTTGTGAAGAAAGTGTAAAAGTCGTCTGTGGTAGGGGCACGTTCGTAGTAGATCCATTTTGTGACATTAAATTAAGTCCCCGGAGGTCCTCCCGAGGGCTTGCCCTATATAAACCCGATTTTCATAAATGCTCTCATTTATTGATCATCGGAAATCCGCTTGCGAACGGGAAGGTCTCTATCCTTGCAAATATGTACGTTGGATAATCTTTATTATGGGCACAGTATCCTTGTAATTGAGGATAACGTTGTAATTTCGCGTCTTTCGGAGCATAAATAAAGTTGGCAAAACTTAAAAGTTATCTTACAGCTATATTATACGTTTGTTATTTACAACATACGGTGTAGGTCTCCTTTACAGGAGACCGTCTGGTGGGTACCACGGGTGCCTATTTCTGCCCGAAGCAGTAGTGTAAAACACTGCTGTTTCCGGTTTGAAGGCACCGTAGCCAGCGATTTACTGGGTAAACGAGACTTAACACCCTATGTCTCACGGTAGGCAGCGCGTTGGCGATACCACTGGTATTGCAGCATGACTCATCGATGGAGCGTCCGCGTGACGCTTCCGACATCAGGTGGCCCGACTGTTCGTCTGCCTGCATATGCCATAAAAAAATGTAAGCTAACGCTTAACAATTTAAAAGTCCATGTCATTATATATTAATTAAAAATGGTTTATAGTAAAACAATAATATTCTTTCTCTTAGCTCGTGACCTTTTTTTCTAAGCTGTGTGTTTGCCCTAAACTTTTCAGATATATTTAATAACATATTTAAGCAGAATATTTCCTTATCAATGACCAATTATAGCGAAGTTTTGGGTTACGCATAGCATAAATAAAATAGAAAATGAGCCCTTAGACACAAATTCCTACATATATTCGAACTCGCTACCAAACTAAAAGGACATTGGCTAAATCAATAGCACCCTCATTAATGTAAACATCTTGCTCGACGACGCTCGTGTGCTTACACAAACAATATGAACAAATGAAACTGACACAAGTTAATAGAATTTCTGATTGACGAGAGCAAGCAAAGAACAGCGACGCTATGTCAATATTTGGCATTCATTAGCACGCGGAATAGTATTTGCCGGCAACGATGCTCCGTCTGCCGATGCAGTGTTGCTTTAACTAATTACTTATTAATATTAAACGCTGCTTTGACGGGGGCAACTGAATTAATACATTAGAATTCAATATGGTGCGTAGGCCCGTAATTTTGTCCGTAATTGGATAATTTAATTGGTAGTCGGAATAATGCTGTACAACATACGCGTAGGCTGTGGTTGTTTAATTTACTTATTGTAGTAAAAATTGACTATTTACGATTTCATATCTTTTACCGTGAGGAGAATAATATAGATTGACGTTGTAATTTTAATTGCATTATAGTCCGGATTACCTTTGACAAAATAGAGTTTGACGTCTGAGTAGGTACTAAATTTCATTTTTGAAAATAGCTATTCGCCAGAAATAAATATTTAAACACCTTAATGCAACATTTCAATTAACTTATTTTTTGTATAGCGCACACATTTAGTTTGTTATAATACAATTGTATTCATAACCAATTGTAACAGGATAATTAACTTAAACGTATTTAATAAACACCCTATAAATGTGTTTAACCTGTCGCGATTACTTCTATATTCAATTTTAAGACTAAATTAAATTCCACCTAGTATTTAATTTTCCACGAGGCTTCTAATATCCAGCAGCCGGATTGATAGTTCTTCCGTACTTGATATTATCACTGAACGGAGAAAAGGCGGGACGAGGCACAATTCTGCAGAGCACTAACAACGGCAGAACCGATTCAATCTGGACGGGTGTAGATGTAGAATTGACTTCTCATATAGATTGACGACCAGTTAAGCGTAGTGGTTAGTGACCGAGGCTGTTACGGCAAAGGGTGTGGGTTAGATTCCCAGCACGGGAAAAATATTGTGTGATGTACATAGTGTTTTGGTTGTGTCTAGGTGATTGTATCTATTTATTATTATATGTGCTTATTTACAAAAAAAATTAAATCTATATATTTATCGGTCGTCCAGTATCCATATTACAAGCTCTGATTAGTTTTGGATGATGTAGTGTAATTCGTTTAGAAATATTATAGATCTATGGTCCCTTTTTGAGGTCAAAGAATGCTCTGGAGAACCTTTTTGGGTACAGTGGAACCTAAAGAGTCGCGCTCCAGGCATCTCGTATAGTGGCCATTAAGTTAATGTACCGGAAGTTATTTGGATGTTTGGTTAGTTAGTTTTATGTCAAGGGTCCTGCTTAAGTAAGGTCAAGGCTTGCGTGTAGGTTGCTCTAAGTGTTATTGTCTTAATCGTTAACAGTATTACTGTTACGCCATAGCTATAAAGCTGTTATAGGATTTTTTATTGCACACGTAAATAAACATTTGAATTACTTAAGACATTTTCTTCAAGTGTTCTCAATACTGTGAATACATTTGTAACAACGTCTTTATATACATAGATTAGATATACGTGATTAGCATATAACTAAAATTTATAAGATAATTTTGATGCATTGTCAAACAGTAACTGGGGTACGTCCGGGACCGTCTGTAGGTACCATTACCGGTATCTGTTTATGCCGCAAAGCAGTATTGTGAAAACACTCCTGTGTTCCGTTGAAGGCTGCCTTAGCCACATATTTACTGGAGTAAACGAGGACTTAACACTTATGCCTCACAGAGGCAGGCGTTGATAATACCACTATATTACACAATAACACATACGAACTTATTACATAATTTACACAATAGGGTCAGATGACAAAGCGCGGAGAGATTTTGCAAGTACAGAGCTCTTGTTGAATAGCGTGCGATGGTCACTTAATTAATGACTGCGAGTATACTCGACAGAAAATTCCAGCCGTTTTAACACAACTATTTGATATATAAGGTCACTCTCTGTCTATGTATACGGCTTATTTTAAGTTAGGGCTAAACTTTAGTAAGAAGGGCTTGAGCATGTTATACGAATCATTTGTCTAAAGCATATATAAGTAATCCAATAAATAATAATTTACTATACAGTAAATCGAATAATAACCACTTTTACTTCTAGATTTTTGTGTTCTTTGTTATATTTTCTTCGTTTTTATTTTTGATACATTATCATATGATCCTTTATCAATACATAACGATGAGTTAATATAATATTTCGATTTTGTCAATATATTACAATCGGAAATAAATTCGACTACGGCTTACTGTAGAATTATTTAAGTGTGAATCTGACAGACTTACAATAAAAATTTTAACTTTACCACCGGACTATGTAGCTTATACAAATATGTCGTACATTCCGAGTTTAATAAATAAACTGTCCGTTGCTCATTACGGGATTAGTTTTATGTGAAACGATTCAAAACATCAAATTTGTCTATCAACGCCTCTTTTATGACTCGGAGTGATTACTTTAGGACTGAAGCGATCTGTCGAGGCCGACCGATAAAACCCGCAAAAGAGCCTCCGCCTCGAGGGCCCTCGCTTAAACAGCGACAATGCTTCAGTTTATTGTTATTGGCATAATAAGCTCCCCGTGAACTGATAAGCGTTTAAAATGTACAGCAGAATTTGAGATGAGAAGAGTTTCCGAACGCTTAATTAGTCGAATTACTTTTAACTATTTTTATTGTAACTAAAAACATATAGCTTGCTTTTATTCGTTCTAATTTGTACACTTTAGGCGAAAGCTTTTAAGATCTATAAAACATTACAATATCATTACAATTACTTAGTATTTTTACACTAAATATACTGCTAAACAATAGTTAAGTAAATTTTAGTAATAAAGCCATTGGTTTAGTGATAATGACTCCTAATAACGATAATTTTCGCTCATTCAATCACGAAATTATATAAATTCAATTTTAAAAAAATGTGCACCTTTTATGATGTCATGGCAATAGAAATAAACCACTGTCTGTCAGCATGCATAAAAACAAAGGACAAACTGTCATTCTTGACTTTTTCAAAGTCGGATCAGAATTTACACAATGGAGTGAAAAGACAAGAAGCTGTGACTTTTTGTCGCAACCAAGCGCTTTGAGGATAGCGTGCGGTGGTCACCCAATTAATCACGAAGGATATGCTCGCAAGAAGACAACATTCAAGGACCCAAGCTCACTCGTCCAACTCCGTTGTAAAGTTTAGACAATGGTTGTTATGCATAAAAAATTTGACTTATTTAGCCTGGAAGTATAACTTTATTTCATAGTAATAAAGTTATTTCATAGTAATGGTTAATTATTTCATTTATATTTAAGTAACAATGAATAATTGATGCCTCATCTACGGTTAAATAATATTTTTTTTTAACTACGAAACCCGTTTTAATAAATATTTAATACGACAACAATCACCTTAAAAGTATCAAACTTTAAAAACAGTGTAACAGTCATTTCAGTATTAAGTACACTTAGATCATTTTAAAACTTGTCTAAAATTTGTTAAAAGTCACCTATTGCAATAGAGTTATAACTAAAATATGTAATTATTTAGTAAAATAATAAATCAGTTTGAAACAAACAATGTGTATTATTGCAAACTTCGTGAAATAGTTACTTGCGTCAAACCCCAAGCCACTTAAATAATAAATCAGACAGAGTACAAGAAAAAGAAAAATGTATTCCCAAATCAATATATGCCATAAAAAAACTGCCTCCGTAGCCTAGTGGTATGGGCGTGTGCTTTAGAAACCGGGGGTCGTGGGTTCGAATTTTGCGGGGACGCAACAAAATTTCATTGTTGTTTCCTAGTTGGTTAGGGCAATTTGGGCCGATCACCCAATTGTCTGAAAATAATTGCATCAGCGTGGACCAGCGTGGTGGGATACGGTCCGAAGCCCCCTAATGGATAGGGGTGTATTAGGGGAGGCCTATGTCCAGCAGTGGACTATCACAGGCTGATGATGAATGAAGATGATGATGATGAATAAATTTATTATTTACAATTAAAATTTCGATGCGATAATTTGATTTTCTAAAACCATTCAGTACTGAGCGTTTTGGTTAGATTCGGTTTAAACTAGCAACATAGTTACACGAAACTACTCCCTACGTTGAATAAATAGCGGTTCGGCATTAGAATAGGATAGAAATTCAGTCTAGTTTTCTCAGTTCCTTGTATGATTCGGGCAGACCGTATTACTCAAAGGCTAACTTACCGACGAAAATACTGTCACCGTGACCACGTTTGATTTCAAACTAGTTTTATTAAAACTTTCTCGACACACCTAGATGATCTATCTTATGAAGAAAATATAAAGAAAGTATACATTAGAATTGAATCTGGTGCGTAGGCCCGTAATTTTTGGCAATAACAGTGGTAGTGTTGCGGCCCTTTAACTTGTTTATTTTAGTGTAAAAAAATTGCAGACTATTTATGAGTTAATATCTTTTACCAAAACGAAAATATGATATAGATTTACATAATATATATAATTTTCCTTCATATCATTTTCTTCCATTCATAATACAATTTTGACATCTGAGTGGGAACATTCCATTTTTGGAAATAGCAATTAATGCAACTATTTAAATAAATATTTGTAAATTTTGGTTTTTTATAACACAATTATATTCATAACCAATGGATGCAGGAAAATTAACTTAATGGGTACGTCTTAAACAACCTTCAGATGTATTTCACCTGTCGCGTTCTTCTTCTCCCATATTTAATTTGGGGACTTAATTATTTTCCGCCTTGTATTTAATTATCCACAAGTCTTCTTATATCCAGCAGCTGGATTGATAGTTCTTCAATTCTCGATATTATCACTGAACAGAGAAAAGGCGGGACGAAACAATTCTGAGGAGCACTAACAACGACAGATCCCATTCAATCTGAACGGATTTTGATGAAATGACTTTAAATAGATAGACTACCGCTTGGCTTAGTAGGTAGTGACGCAGATAGTTGGGACACAGGAGTGAGTGAGATTCCACCACGGGAAAATATTGTGTGATATACATAGTGTTTTTAGAATAGATACAATCACCTAGACGCACTAGGTGATTGTATCTATTTATTATTATATTGCTTATTTACAAAAAGGAAATCTATATATTTATCGGTCTTCCAGTATTCATAGTACAAGCTCTGCTTAGTTTTGGATGATATAGTGTAATTCATTCAGAAATATTATAGATCTATAGTCCGTTTTTAGGTTAAAGAATGCTCTGGAGAGACTTTTTTTGAGCTTAGTGGAACCTTAAGGGTCGTGCTCCAGGCATCTCATATAGTGGCCATAAGTTAATGTATCGGAAGTTATTAGGATGTTTGGTTAGTTAGTTTTATGTCAAGGGTCTTGCCTAAGTAAGGTCAAGGCTTGCGTGTACGTTGCTCTAAGTGTTATTGTTTTAATCGTTAACAGTATTACTGTTACGCCTTAACTATAAAGCTTTTATTGGATTCTTTATTGCACTGGTAATGGAACATTTGAATTACTTAAGAAACTTTCTTTAAGAATTCTCAATACTTTGAACACATTTGTAACAACGAATTTATATACAGAGATTAGATATTTACATAGATTAGCGTATTACATGAAATTTTAAATGATGCATTGTCATATATTAACTGGTGGTAGGATCCTCATTTACAGAGAACCGTCTGGGTAGGTACCACCCGGTGCCTATTTAGTAGTGTGAAGCACTGCTGTGTTCCGGTTTGAAAGGCACCGTAGCCAGCGTATTTACTGAGAAAACGAGACTTAACACCTTATGTCTTACGGTAGGCAGCGCGTTGGTGATACCACTAGCATACATTTCATACATCTGTCGACCGGGAAGGAAAATATAAGTAAGTAATTACTAAAAAGATTAAGAGGCGATTCTTAATATTCTAAAATAATAATAAGTTAAAGAATTTTGTCATGTGGATATTTCGTAAGATTCTAATGAAAAAGATCAGGATCTGAAACTTCATTACAGATGATGTTTTTTAATATTTTATGTATGAAATCTAACGAACTTATAACAAAATCTACACAAGAGAGTCAGATGACAAATCAAGGAAAGTTTTTGCAAGCACTGAGCTCTTGTTGAATAGCGTGCAATGGTCACTTAATTAATGACTACGAGTATACTCGACAGAGAATTTTATGACAAGTATTTGATATATGAGGTCACTCTCTGTTTATGTTTTCTGCTTATTTTAAGTTAGGGCTCAACTTTAGTAAGAAGGGCATAAGTATGTGATACGATTCATTTATCTAAAGCCTACATATGTAGTCTCATTGAATAATAGTTTCTTTTTCTTCTTGAGTTTTGTATTTTTTGATAAATTTATGTAGCTTATATATCATATATTATGTGTACTAATATGTCGTACATTCCGAGTTTAAAGTAACATTTAATAAATAAATTGTCCATTGCTCATCACGGGATTAATTTTATGTGAAACGATTTAAAACATCAAATTTGTCTATCAACGCCTTTTTTGTGACTCGGAGTGATTACTTTAGGACTGAAGCAATCTGTCGAGGCAGACCTATAAAACCCGCAAAAGAGCCTCCGCCTTGAGGGCCCTCGCTTAAACAGCGACAATGCTTCAGTTTATTGTTATTGGCATAATAAGCTCCCCGTGAACTGATAAGCGTTTAAAATGTACAGCAGAATTTGAGATGAGAAGAGTTTCCGAACGCTTAATTAGTCAAATACTGTATTTTGTTACTATAGCCCTATTTTAGTTTTTAAATTAGATTATAAATTTGTTAAGTTTATTGTTAAAGTATTTGCTTAATTTTATTACGTAAAACTGTTAAATGAAGTCAAAAACCTCTTAATAATGCTGTCTACACATTTTTCATTAAGCGCAACACATAACACAATGCCAAACATATACCATAACTCACTGCTACTACCCTTGTTGCTTGTTGATGTTACCTTACAACTTACGTTGAGCTTATATCTAGGGAAGCGTCATCTAACCCTTTTGTGTAATTTTATAATGCATTGCAAGTGCAGCGAGATTGCTTACGCATACGTATTAAAATTTATAAAAAACTCTAAAATGTGTATTGGGTTCTAAATCCTGGGTCGTTAGAACGCATCATGATGAGTTGCTAGAGCTATTTCTCGGTTGCATCTAGACATTTTGGCTATCAATGAAACCTGGCTTAGAGACGGAGAGGAGCAACGTGCGCCGTCTCCTCCCGGTTTTAAGCTACTTCACATACCACGATAGCCAAAAATACGCCAGCGTGGTGGTGGTGTTGGTTTTATATCAATAATAGCATTAATATTCACAAAATTGACCATCCTATAAACGATTTAGTTGAACAAATGTGGTTAGGGCTTAGTATAAAAGATACTAAAGTTGCAATTGGTACAGCATACCGCCCCCCATGGTTAAATGTAGATGTTTTTTTAGATGCAATCACTGATTCAATTTCTTCCTTAGGTAAATATGAGCAAGTCATATTGTTAGGTGACTTTAACATAAACCTCTTCAACTCGCAAGAAATCAATACAAGAAAGCTACAACACTTTTTTAGTTATATGAGTCTGACTCAATTTGTGGATCAAGCGACACATATAACAGAAAAAAGTGAAACATTAATTGACATAATTTGCTCTAACGTGGATATTCGAAATGTACAAGTTAACCATATTCCAAACCTCTCTAGTCACGCACTATTGACTTGTACACTTATTTTTGAACGCCCAAAATTTTACCCTAAATTAGTAAGTTATCGACCTTTAAAAGACATAGATTTGTCTCGTTTTAATACCGATGTGAACTCAATGAATTGGGAGGCAGCTATTAATGTGATCATGTAGACACTATGGTACAAAATTTCAAAATATAATTCTAGAACTTTTCAATTTACATGCTCCAATTCGATCATTCCGTTTAAAAAGATCTGGTCCGTGGATCACGTGTACGATTAAAGATATGATGAATCTGCGACAAGGCTTACGTTAAGAGTAAAATGAGCAAACTGGAAAGTCATAAAAATACTACAAGGATTTGAAAAATATTGTTAATGCTGCAATACGTAGCGAAAAATTGCATATTTTAATCTTCGCATAAATTCCTGTAAAATTCCCATGTTCTATGGAAAAACATTAAAGAAAACATTGCTAATTTTAAAAAGAACTCTACCGACAATTCTATAGATCCAAAATATTCGCCTAATATTCTACATAAACACTTTATTCAACTACCTGATGGCGCTGATAAAATTATAAGTTTGTCTACTTTCACACGATATGAATTCGACAGATTCGGGCCCTTTACTTTTAATCTTCATGTCGTCGACGAAGTAACGGTCTTAAAAATAATAAAATCGTTTAAAAGTAATGCACAAGGAGACGATGGTATTACACTAAACATGATATTGCTTACTTTACCGCGAACCCTTACAGTGATTACCAAAATAATTAACGAGTCAATCCTACAAGGCGTTGTTCCTTCGCAGTGGAAAGTGGCCTCCATTAGACCTGTTCCCAAAAAGCCTAATGCAAGTGACATTAAAGACTTTCGCCCAATAAGTATTTTGCCGTTTTTGTCAAAAATTCTAGAAAAAGTTGTTTGCTCACAAATGTCTGATTACCTAGAAGAAAACAAAATATTGCCAGTAAAACAATCAGGCTTTAGAAAATGTCATAGCACTGCCACCGCACTGATAGATGTGGTAGACGATATAATTACAGCACAAGATATTGGTAAAGGCACATTATTAGTCTTACTTGACTTTTCTCGTGCGTTCGACACGATTAACTTAGATTTACTCTTATCTAAATTATCGTACTACGGTTTTCAGCATGCTACTCTCAAGTGGTTCGAGAGTTATTTAACAAACCGTATGCAATATGTTAAGTTGATAAGAAAAAATGGGGCTACTGAGTTATCTTCTACTACTCCGGTAAATAGAGGAGTTCCGCAAGGCTCTATATTGGGGCCGCTGCTCTTCATTCTCTATATTGCTGATCTTGTCAAAGTAGTCAAATTCTCCAAATTCCACATGTACGCTGACGATATTCAATTGTACGTATCCTTAAATCCAAACGATGTAAATGAAGCCGTAAGAAATATTAACGGAGATTTGGGTCGAATTTATACTTGGTGCAACCAAAACAATTTGATCCTAAATCCCACTAAATCAAAGTTTATAGTTTTAGGAACGCCTACGCAAATAAATAAAATTACGAAGCATATACTTCCTATATCTATAAATGGATGCATACTTGAAAGAGTACTAGAAGCTCGCAATTTGGGTGTTTTAATTGATGAAAAATTGAGATTCGAGGACATATTACAGATAAGATAGATAAGACAAATAATGCGCAATTGTTTCTACAGGCTAAAAGTATTATACCGTATTCGTGAGTACTCACAGTGGATATGCGCATTCGGCATGTGAAACACTTGTACTTTCAAAACTGTCATACGCAACCACTGTATTCGGTCAATGTTTATATAGACGGACCCAAAACTTATACAAAGAATTCAAAACGCATGTGCTCGGTTCTGTTTTCCCATTCCAAAACGTTCACATGTGACTCCGTTTTAAACCGACGCGATCTACTAAATATGTCCTCTCGAAGAACACTTCACTTTGGACTTTACTTTTGGTATTTTGAATAAAAGAAACCAGCATATTTATACGATAAGTTACAGTTTTCTCTGCGACCGGTTAGGAAGGCACCTCGACTAGCTTATCCACAGTCCCGTACATTTGCTTTTCGAGGTAGTTTTCTTACGCAGCCTCAAAGTGCTGGAATGATCTCCACCTCCTATAAGAAGCTCTGAATCTTTTAAACATTTAGGTTAAAATTGAAAGCGCATTTACTTTTAATACAAAATCCGGCACTTAAAATCCTTGTCCTTTAATGGCCTGATACGATCATTCAAAGTTACAAAACACTGCACACAAGTTTTTCTTTAAAACAGGCAGCTACTTAAGATGTTTCTTGATATTTGTGTTATTTTATTGTTTTTTTTATGTTGTTGTTTTATTACTATTTATTATTTGTATTGATGTAAAATTTTGTTATTTCAAATATCGCCATCTATCAAACGTTTATCAGGTTCCACTGAAAACAGCAATCGGAAGCTTAAAACTTCGTGATGTTACGCTGAGTGGACACCTTTTGGTGCATTTGTATATTTTGTATTACTGTTATATTTTTATTGTTAATGTATGAACGTATGTGCCAAACAGAACTTTTTCTTTCTTTCTTTCTTTCTTCTTCAAATAACTTTTAACTATTTTTATTGTAACTAAGAAACCGATAGCTTACTTTTATTCGTTCTAATTGGTACACTTTAGGCGAAAGCTTTTAAGATCTATTAACACTAAAACTATCTTAATAACAGTTAAGTAAATAATAGTAATATAGCCATCGGTTGAGTAATAATGACTCCTAATAACGATAATTTTCGCTCATTCAATCACAAAATTATTTAAATTCAATTTTAAAAATGTGCACCTTTAATCATGTCATGGCATTAGAAATAAAACACTGTCTGTTGACATGCATAAAACAAAGGACAAAGATTATTCTTCAATATTTTAAAGTCGGAACAGAATTTACAAATGGAGTGAAAAGACAGAAGCTAGTGACTTTTGTCGCAACCAAGCTCTTTGCGGATAGCGTGCGATGGTCACTCAATTAATCACGAAGGATATGCTTGCAAGAAGACAACATTCAAGGTCCTAAGCTCACACGTCCAACTCCGTTGTAAAGTTTAGACAATGGTTTTGATTCATATAAAATATCACTTATTTAACCTGAAACTATAATTTTCTTTATCAGTATTTTTTAAAAAAGTTATATCATAGTGATGGTTACTAATTTCATGATTGCAATTGATGATGACAATGGAATCATTTTAACGACGAAACCCGTTCTAATAAATATATAATACGACTGCAATCACTACAAAAGCATTAAATTTTTAATAACAGTGTACAGACATTTCAGTGTTTAACTAGGATCAATTTAAAACTTGTCTAAGTTTTGTTGAAAGTAACCTATTGCATGGAGTTATAACTAAAATATGTCATTATTATATAAAATAATAAATCAGTATAAAAATAAATGTATTATTGCAAATTTAATCGACACACCTAGATGATCTATCTTATAAAGAAATATAAAGAAATTATACATTAGAATTGAATCTGGTGCGTAGGCTAATTTTTGGCCAATAACAGTGGTAGTTGTTGCCCTTTAACTTGTTTATTTTAGTGTAAAAAAAAATTGCAGACTGTTTATTAGTTTATATCTTTTACCAAAACGAAAACATGATATAGATTTACATAGTATATATAATTTTCCTTCAAATCATTTTCTTCCATTCATAATACAATTTTGACATCATTCAAAAATTCCATTTTTGAAAATAGCAATTCGCCAGAATTAAATATTTAAACACTTAATGCAACTATTTTAATAACTATTTGTTGTATTACGTACATTTTGGTTTTTTATAACACAATTGTTTTCATAACCAATGGATGCAGGATAATTAACTTAAACACCCTTCAGATGTATTTCACCTGTCGCATTTACTTCTATATTCAATTTGGAGACTTAATTATTTTCCGTCTTGTATTTAATTATCCACAAGTCTTCTTATATCCAGCAGCTGGATTGATAGTTCTTCAATTCTCGATATTATCACTGAACAGAGAAAAGGCGGGACGAAACAATTCTGAGGAGCACTAACAACGACAGATCCCATTCAATCTGAACGGATTTTGATGAAATGACTTCTTATATAGATTGACTACCCGCTTGGCTTAGTAGGTAGTGACGCAGATTGTTGGGACACAGGGAGTGAGTGAGATTCCCACCACGGGAAAAATGTTGTGTGATATACATAGTGTTTTTGTAATAGATACAATCACCTAGACACTAGGTGATTGTATCTATTATTATATATGTATTTACAAAAAAGAAATCTATCTATTTATCGGTCTTCCAGTATTCATAGTACAAGCTCTGCTTAGTTTTTGGATGATATAGTGTAATTCATTCAGAAATATTATAGATCTATAGTCCGTTTTAGGTTAAAGAATGCTCTGGAGACTTTTTGAGCTTAGTGGAACCTTAAGGGTTGTGCTCAGGCATCTCATATAGTGGCCATAAGTTAATGTATCGGAAGTTATTAGGATGTTTGGTTAGTTAGTTTTATTACATAATTATTCATAATTATTACATAATTTACACAATAGGGTCGGATGACAAAGCGCGGAGAGTTTTTGCAGGTACAGAGCTCTTGTTGAATAGCGTGCGATGGTCACTTAATTAATGACTACGAGTATACTCGACGGAAAATTCCAGCCGTTTTAACACAACTATTTGATGTATAAGGTCACTCTCTATCTATGTATACGGCTTATTTTACGTTAGGGCTAAACTTTAGTAAGAAGGGCTTGAGCATGTTATACGAATCATTTGTCTAAACCATATATAAGTAATCCAATAAATAATAATTTACTATACAGTAAATCGAATAATAACCACTTTTACTTCTAGATTTTTGTGTTCTTTGTTATATTTTCTTCGTTTTTATTTTTGATACATTATCATATGATCCTTTATCAATACATAACGATGAGTTAATATAATATTTCGATTTTGTCAATATATTACAATCGGAAATAAATTAGACCATGGCTTTCTGAAGAATTATTTAAGTGTATATCTGACAGAATTACAATAAAAATATTAACTTTACCACCGGACTATGTAGCTTATACAAATATGTCGTACATTCCGAGTTTAATAAATAAACTGTCCGTTGCTCATTACGGGATTAGTTTTATGTGAAACGATTCAAAACATCAAATTTGTCTATTAACGCCTCTTTTATGACTCGGTGATTACTTTGGACAAGCGATCTGTCGAGGCAGACCGATAAAATCCGCAAAAGAGCCTCCCTTGAGGGCCCTCGCTTAAACAAGCGACAATGCTTCAGTTTATTGTTATAGGTAATAAGCTCCCCGTGATCTGATAAGCGGTTAAAATTTACAGCAGAATTTGAGATGGAAAGTCGATAAATTAGTCAAGAACGCTTAATTAGTCAAATTACTTTTAACTATTTTATTGTGACTAAAAACTTACATAGCTTACTTTTATTCGTTCTAATTGGTACACTTTAGGCGAAAGCTTTAAGATCTATTAAAACTAAAATTTTATAATACATAATAATAATAATAGCAGAGTTATAACTAAAATATATAATTATTTAATAAAATAATAAATTAGTATGAAACTAACGGTGTATTATTGCAAATTTACATGAAATGGTTACTAGCCCCAAACCCCAAGCCACTTAAACAATAAATCAGACGGAGTACAAAGAAAAGAAAAAATGTATTCCCAAATCAATATATGCGCATAAACATAGTTGTAGGATATCCGGTGCAATGCTTACATTAAATCAATTCTCGGAAGTCGTTCTAAGGATTTGTCCTCAATATAACCCTGATATTCTGGTTGACTTTCCCTTAAATATCCTGGCGACTTTATGAGTAATACTTAAAGCCCTGAAAGAGCCTTTAAATGTAATGTTATAAGTACATAAGCTTGTTTCTATTAATTTACGGTATTAGTTTTCTTACTATATTTACCTGACAACTAATTCTGGTATTTGGGTTGTGAAGGTCAGGTGCCAGTCATGTAAAAAGTTTTCTTTAGGAAAATCTGGATGGATTAGAAGCCGATCCTATGATAGCTTGAGAAACTGCTAGATGAAAGAGGACAAGACATGGCTTGTCAATGAAACAAAGTTTTCGCTTAATAAATTAGGTATTACAAGAGAATTAACGCTATAATAAAGACAAAGCAAAGGCTTATTTAAAAAGCGAGTCCTATTTAACAATTTTATGATTTAATTAAACAAAACTAAAGCACCAATATACAGTAACACTAAGGTATTAAAGTAACAATATCTTAAAATCAAATTCATCACATACAATATTTTACCTCATTTGCATTTGATTAATGAAATCTGTACCAGGTAGTGACCTGTTAGCAGGTACATTTCACTGGCTAATTCTTAATGGTTAAATAAATATAGTTATAGCAGATAGGTAAGTGCCTACGGTTAAACTTTAAAACTACTGAATAAAGTATTGTGTTCTGTTATTCGTAACGAATGCACCAACCATTATGACAAATTAAAACAGCGAATAATGATCCCAGTTATGATATTAAACAACCGTGCGAATACGATTGGCTGTTGCGCCAATTAGCAAAACCAACGGGGAATCGAACTCGGACACGTGTCGCCTGATTTATCGCCGGCGCGGGCGTGGAATGTAAAAATAGTATCGGCGTTGAACCGCGTGACGAAACCCGGAGGGCGGTGTAACAAATGAATGCTGATTTATACAATTATACCGGTATTAGCAATTTCAATGATTTATAACAGAGCAGTTACCATGAGGGAATGGATAGATTACAGATATTGCGTAAAAGGGTAATTTAATTCAATCGAGCAAATTGTATCTAATATTTGCACTTTTATTCAACATTTAAGGTTAATGAACATGATATAACATTTATTTAATGTCTAGTTTAATGATGAATTAACAAAAATATTACATTTCATAATTAATTTTAAACAAGTTCAGATATTAAAGGAGATCTGAATACTTTCGTATGTAACAATCATGAAAAATGTTTAATGCTGTTTATTAACTAAAATTTAAATATCAGAACAGATGCTTTAAAATTAATTTTAAGTTTAATAACAATTTTGTGCTGAAAATCTATTATAAAAAACTTACAATAGATTGACAATAATACATACAATCAACATCTTATAATCATTAACAAATCAAGATATTTATATAATTATACTAAATATATATTACTAATTGGTTATACATATTTATGGAAAATAAATACATAAACTAGCAGTTCAATTATAGATACATTTCTATCATTGTTCTAGCATTTCTACAAGATAATATGGTATGGTACTTAGTTTTAGCTCTCACATAGTGATTAACAATTTTTTTTTTTTTTTTTTTATAACGAGGCAGACGAGCAGTCGGGCCACCTGATGGAAAGTGGTCACCGACACCCAGACATTGGCAATCCTGTAGTATCGCCAACGCGCTGCCTACCGTGAGACATAGGGTGTTGAGTCTCGTTACCCAGTAAATGCGCTCGCATGGTGCCTTCAAACCGGAACACAGCAGTGTTTTCAACTACTGTTTCGCGGCAGAAATAGGCACCGCGGTGGTACCCACCAGACGAGTCTCTCAGAACAGGGGACCTACCACCGGTAGGTCCCCTGTTTACTATTTAAACTTTTTGTTAATAACTATTTAAACTTTTTGTTAATAACGTTCAAAGTTTTTGACTTTGAAGCTACTTAATAAAAATCTCATTTCGAGCCATTTATTTTCAATTTTATGCATCTTGCTATAGTTTAAACCTGCAAATCACTGATTGGAGATGTAACTATTAGTTAACCCAAACTCCTTGTCAGCATAAACACTAAACGTCAATATTAATATTTATTTAATAATCACATTAACTAACGTTTATCCACCAATGACCGTAGATATAAAGAAACGTTTGAGCCTTATTAAAGTGGAAATAACTAGATTGTAGGATATCGCGTTATTACATAAAAGTTATGCTTTATGTAATAACGCGAATATCCTTAGTTAGATCAAAATGTTTTTAAGCCAAATAAAGCATCTGACGCCAAATATAACTTTAATAATCGTCCACAAATATAGTACACATTAACTGAATGTTCCAAAAATATATCATACCTTTAAGTTAGTTTTACTAATGATATCCAAATTTTTTTACAATTAAAATTTGATGCGATAATTTGATTTTTAAAACCACAGTACAACGTTTTGTTAGATTTTTCCGCCTTGAGGCCTCTTAAACAGCGACAATGCTTCAGTTTATTGTTATTGGCATAATAACTCCCCGTGATCTGATAATGGTTAAAATTTACATGTAGAATTTGAGATGGAAAGTCGATAAATTAGTCAAGAACGCAATTAGTCAGATTACTTTAACTATTTTATTGTGACTAAAAACATATAGCTTACTTTTATTCGTTCTAATTGGTACTAGCGAAAGCTTTTAGATCTATTAAAAACTAAAATTTTATAATAATAATAATAATAGATAGCATAGAGTTATAACTAAAATATATAATTATTTAATAATAAATTAGTATAGAAACTAACGGTGTATTATGCAAATTTAATGAAATGGTTGCTAGCCCAAACTAAGACCACTTAAACAATAAATCAGATTAGTACAAGAAAAAGAAAAATGTATTCCCAAATCAATATATGCCATAAACATAGTTGTAGGATACACTATACAATTTGCTACATTAAATCAATTCTCGGAAGTCGTTCCTAAGATTTGTCCTCAATATAACCCTGAATATTCCTGGTTGACTTTCTCTTAAATATCCTGGCGACTTTATGGTACATACTACAAGCCCTGAAAGAGCCTTAAATGTAATGTTATAAGTACATAACTGTTTCTATTAATTTACGGTATTGGTTTTCTTACTATATTTACTGACAACTAATTCTGGTATTTGGTTGTGAAGGTCAGGTGCAGTCACGTAAAAGTTTCTTTAGGAAAATCTGGATGGATTGAAGCCGATCCTATGATGGCTTGAGAAACTGCTAGTGAAGAGACAACATGCTTGTCAATGAAACAAAGTTTTTGCTTAATAAATTAGGTATTACAAGAGAATTAACCGCTATAATAAAGACAAAGCAAAAGTTATTTAAAACGTGAGTCCTATTTAACAATTTTTAGATTTAATTAAACAAAACTAAAGCACAATTATACAGTAACACTAAGGTATTAAAAGTAACAATATCTTAAAATCAAATTCATCACATACAATATTTTACCTCATTTGCATTTGATTAATAAATCTATACTAAGGGTAGTACCTGTTACAGGGTACATTTCATGGCAATTCTTAATGGTTAAATAAATATAGTTATAGCAGTGTAAGTTGTCCACGTTCTTTTAAAACTACTGAATAAAGATGTTGTTCTGTTATTCGTAACAGATACCAACCATTATGACAAATTAAAACAGTGAATATTCCGTTATGATATTAAACAACCGTGCAATACGTTGGCATTGTTGCGCCAATTAGCAAACCAACGGGAATCGAACTCGTACAGTGTCGCCTGATTTATCGCCGGCCGCGGCGTGGAATGTAAAAATAGTATCGGCGTTGAACCGCTGGAAAACCCGGAGGCGTGTAACAAATAATGGCCGTTTGCGACAATTATACCGGTATTGGGCAATTTCAATGATTTATAACAGGCAGTTACCATGAGGGAATGGTTATGATTACAGATATTGCGTAAAGGGGTAATTTAATTCAATCGCAAATTGTATCTCAATATTTTGCACTTTTATTCAACATTTAAGTTAATGAACATGATATAACATTTATTAATGTCTGATTTAATGAGAATTAACAAAATATTACATTTCATAATTAATTTTTAAACAGTTCAGATATTAAAGGAGACTGAATACTTCGTGGTTAACAACCCGAAAAATGTTTTAATGCTGTTTATTAACTAAAATTTAAATATCAGAACAGATGCTTTAAAATTAATTTTAAGTTTAAATAACAATTTTGGTGCCAAAATCTATTATAAAAAACTTACAATAGATTGACAATAATACATACAATCAACATCTTATAATCATTAACAAATCAAGATATTTATATAATTATACTAAATATATATTACTAATTGGTTATACATATTTATGGAAAATAAATACATAAACTAGCAGTTCAATTATAGATACATTTCTATCATTGTTCTAGCATTTCTACAAGATAATATGGTATGGTACTTAGTTTTAGCTCTCACATAGTGATTAACAATTTTTTTTTTTTTTTTTTATAGCTTACGCAGGCAGACGAGCAGTCGGGCCACCTGATGGAAAGTGGTCACCGACACCCCAAGACATTGGCAATACCAGTAGTATCGCCAACGCGCTGCCTACCGTGAGACATAGGGTGTTGAGTCTCGTTTACCCAGTAAATGCGCTGGCTACAGGTGCCCTTCAAACCCGGAACACAGCAGTGTTTTCACACTACTGTTTCGCGGCGAAATAGGCACCGCGGTGGTACCACCAGACGGTCTCCTGAAACAGGGGACCTACCACGTAGGTCCCCTGTTTACTATTAAACTTTTTTAATAACTATTTAAACTTTTTTGTTAATAACGTTCAAAGTTTTTGACTTTGAAGCTACTTAATAAAAATCTCATTTCGAGCCATTTATTTTCAATTTTATGCATCTTGCTATAGTTTAAACCTGCAAATCACTGATTGGAGATGTAACTATTAGTTAACCCAAACTCCTTGTCATAAACACTAAACGTCAATATTAATATTTTTTAATAATCACATTAACTAACGTTTATCCACCAATGACCGTAGATATAAAGAAACGTTTGAGCCTTATTAAAGTGAAATAACTAGAGACTCGTAAGGATATTCGCGTTATTACATAAAAGTTATGCTTTATGTAATAACGCGAATATCCTAGATTAGATCAAAATGTTTTTAAGCCAAACGAAAGCATCTGACGCCAAAATATAACTTTAATAACGTCCACAAATATAAGTACACATTAACTGAATGTTCCAAAAAATATATCATACCGTACAAGTGGTAGTTTCTACTAATGATATCCAATATTTATTATTTACAATTAAAATTTCGATGCGATAATTTGATTTTCTAAAACCATTCAGTACTGAGCGTTTTGGTTAGATTCGGTTTAAACTAGCAACATAGTTACACGAAACTACTCCCTACGTTGAATAAATAGCGGTTCGGCATTAGAATAGGATAGAAATTCAGTCTAGTTTTCTCAGTTCCTTGTATGATTCGGGCAGACCGTATTACTCAAAGGCTAACTTACCGACGAAAATACTGTCACCGTGACCACGTTTGATTTCAAACTAATTTTATTAAAACTTTTACTCGACACACCTAGATGATCTATCTTATAAAGAGAATATAAAGAAATTATACATTAGAATTGAATCTGGTGCGTAGGCCCGTAATTTTTTGGCGCAATAACAGTGGTAGTGTTGCGGCCCTTTAACTTTGTTTATTTTAGTGTAAAAAAAAATTGTAGACTATTTATTAGTTAATATCTTTTACCAAAACGAAAATATGATATAGATTTACATAATATATATAATTTTCCTTCATATCATTTTCTTCCATTCATAATACAATTTTGACATCTGAGTGGGAACATTCCGTTTTTGGAAATAGCAATTAATACAACTATTTAAATAAATATTTGTAAATTTTGGTTTTTTATAACACAATTGTATTCATAACCAATGGATGCAGGAAAATTAACTTAATGGGTACGTCTTAAACACCCTTCAGATGTATTTCACCTGTCGCGTTCTTCTTCTTCCATATTCAATTTGGGGACTTAATTATTTGCCGCCTTGTATTTAATTATCCACAAGTCTTCTTATATCCAGCAGCTGGATTGATAGTTCTTCAATTCTCGATATTATCACTGAACAGAGAAAAGGCGGGACGAAACAATTCTGAGGAGCACTAACAACGACAGATCCCATTCAATCTGAACGGGTTTTGATGAAATGACTTCTTATATAGATTGACTACCCGCTTGGCTTAGTAGGTAGTGACGCAGATTGTTGGGACACAGGGAGTGAGTGAGATTCCCACCACGGGAAAAATATTGTGTGATATACATAGTGTTTTTGTAAATAGATACAATCACCTAGACACACTAGGTGATTGTATCTATTAATTATTATATGTGCTTATTTACAAAAAAAGGAAATCTATCTATTTATCGGTCTTCCAGTATTCATAGTACAAGCTCTGCTTAGTTTTGGATGATATAGTGTAATTCATTCAGAAATATTATCGATCTATAGTCCGTTTTTAGGTTAAAGAATGCTCTGGAGAGACTTTTTTTGAGCTTAGTGGAACCTTAAGGGTCGCGCTCCAGGCATCTCATATAGTGGCCATAATTTAATGTATCGGAAGTTATTAGGATGTTTGGTTAGTTAGTTTTATGTCAAGGGTCCTCCTTAAGTAAGGTCAAGGCTTGTGTGTAGGTTGCTCTAAGTGTTATTGTTTTAATCGTTAGCAGTATTACTGTGACGCCTTAGCTATAAAGCTTTTATTGGATTCTTTATTGCACACGTAATGGAGCATTTGAATTACTTAAGAAACTTTCTTTAAGAATTCTCAATACTTTGAATACATTTGTAACAACGTTTTTATATACATATATTAGATATATACATAGATAGGATTGTCATATATTAACTGGTGGTAGGATCCTCATTTATAGAGAACCGTCTGGGTAGGTACCACCCCGGTGCCTATTTCTGCCGCAAAGCAGTAGCGTGAAAACACTGCTGTGTTCCGGTTTGAAGGGCATCGTAGCCAGCGTATTTACTGGGTAAACGAGACTTAACACCTTATGTCTCACGGTAGGCAGCGCGTAGGTGATACCACTAGCATACATTTCATGCTACTGTCGACCATGAAGGAGAATATATGCAAGTAATTATTAAAAAGATTAAGAGAGGATTTTAATATTCTAAAATAATAATAAGTTAAGGATATTTGTTATCTAAAACTTCAATACAGATAATGTTTTTTAATATTTTATGTATGAAATTTAACGAACTTATAACAAAATCTACACAATAGAGTCAGATGACAAATCAAGGAGAGTTTTTGCAAGCACTGAGCTCGTGTTGAATAGCGTGCAATGGTCACTTAATTAATGACAACGAATATACTCGACAGAGAATTATAGCCATTTTATGACAAGTATTTGATATATGAGGTCACTTCTGTTTATGTTAAGTTAGGGCTGAACTTTAGTAAGACGGGCATAAGCACGTGATGTTGATTATTTTATCTTAAGCCTACATATGTCGTCTTATTGAATAATAGCCTCTTTTTCTTCTTGATTTTTGTATTTTCGACAAATTTTGTTACTTTTTATTTTTGGTACATTTTTATATCATCCTTTATCGATTTTGTCAATATATTTCAATCGGAAATAAATTAGACTTCGGCTTTCTGTAGAATTATTTAAGTGTATATCTGACAGACTTACAACAAAAATATTCACTTTACCACCGGACTATGTAGCTTATACAAATATGTCGTACATTCCGAGTTTAATAAATAAACTGTCCGTTGCTCATCACGGGATTAGTTTTATGTGAAACGATTCAAAACATCAAATTTGTCTATCAACGCCTCTTTTATGACTCGGAGTGATTACTTTAGGACTGAAGCGATCTGTCAAGGCCGACCGATAAAACCCGCAAAAGAGCCTCCGCCTTGAGGGCCCTCGCTTAAACAGCGACAATGCTTCAGTTTATTGTTATTGGCATAATAAGCTCCCCGTGAACTGATAAGCGTTTAAAATGTACAGCAGAATTTGAGATGGGAAGAGTTTACGAACGCTTAATTAGTCGAATTACTTTTAATTATTTTTATTGTAACTAAAAAACATATAGCTTACTTTTGTTCGTTCTAATTGGTACACTTTAGGCGAAAGCTTTTAAGATCTATTAAACACTAAAACTATCTAAACAATAGTTAAGTAAATAATAGTAATAAAGCCATAGGTTTAGTAATAATGACTCCTAATAACGATTATTATCGCTTATTCAATCAAAAAATTATTTAAATTCAATTTAAAAAATGTGCACCTTTAATGATGTCATGGCATTACAAATAAACCTCTGTCTGTCTGCATATAAAAACAAAGGTCAGACAGTATAAATATACATTCTTTACTATTCAAAGTCGGAACAGAATTTACACAATGGAGTGAAAAGACAAGAAGCTGTGACTTTTTGTCGCAAGCAAGCGCTTTGCGGATAGCGTGCGATGGTCACTCAATTAATCACGAAGGATATGCTTGCAAGAAGACAACATTCAAGGACCTAAGCTCACTCGTCCAATTCCGTTGTAAAGTTTAGACAATGCTTTTGATTCATAGAAAATAAGACTTATTTTGCCTGAAACTATAATATTCTTTATCAGTATTTTTTTTTAAATAATGTTATATCATAGTGATGGTTAGTAATTTCATTTAACAATAAGCAATTGATGATGACAATGGAATCACTTTAACGACGAATCCCATTCTAATAAATAAATAATACGACAGCAAGCACTACAAAAGTATTAAATTTTTAATAACAGTGTACATCCAGTGTTTAACTAGGATCAATTTAAAACTTGTCTAAATTATGTTGAAAGTCACCTATTGCGATGGAGTTATAACTAAAATATGTCATTATTATATAAAATAATAAATCAGTATGAAACTAACAGTGTATTATTGCAGATTTAATGAAATGGTTGCTAGCCCCAAACCCCAAGCCACTTTAATAATAAATCAGACAGAGTACAAGGAAAAGAAAAATGTATTCCCAAATCAATATATGCCATAAACATAGTTGTAGGATATCCGCCGTGCAATTTGCTACATTAAATTAATTCTCGGAACTCGTTCCTAAGGGATTTGTCCCTCGATATAACCCTGATATTCCTGGATGGTTTTCCCTTGCGCCTTAAATATCCTGACGACTTCTTAAGTACATACTTTGAAGCCTCTAGTAGAGCGTTTAATGTAATGTTATAAGTACATAAGCTTGTTTCTATTAATTTACGGTATTAGGGTTCTTATTAAGATAACTTGGGAAAATGGCTAGATGAGAAAAGACTAGACATGGAGCTTGTCAATAAAATCAAGTTTTTGGCTTAATATATTAGATATTACAAGACAATTAACAGCTATAATAAAAACAAAGCAAGCGGCTTATTGAAAACTTTGAGCCTATTTAATAATAATATTATTAAATTGAACAAAGTATAGCACCAATAAACAGTGGGACTAAGTAATAATAAGTTAATATCATGTAATAAAATTGATCACACACTCTTAAACCTTATTTGCATTTGATTAATGACATCGGTACAAGGTTAATGACCTGCTACAGGTATATTTGATTAGCCATTCAATAATGGTTATGTAAAGGATTACTAAGTGCCACGGTTAAACTTTAAAACTACTAAATAGAGTATTGTGTTCATAACGAATGCACAAACCATTATGACAAATTAAAACAGCGAATAATGATCCTAGTTACGATATTAAACAACCGTGCAATACGATTGGCTGTTGCGCCAATTAGCAAACCAACGGGGAATCGAACTCGGGTACACGTGTCGCCTGATTTATCGCCGGCCGCGGGCGTGGAATGTAAAAATAGTATCGGCGTTGAACCGCTGCGGACAAACCCGGAGGGCGGTGTAACAAATAATGGCCCGATTTGCGACAATTATACCGGTATTGGGCAATTTCAATGATTTATAACAGAGCAGTTACCATGAGGGAATGGATAGATTACAGATATTGCGTAAAAAGGGGTAATTTAATTCAATCGAGCAAATTGTATCTTAATATTTGCATTTTTATTGTACATTTAAGTTAATGAACATGATATAACATTTATTTAATGTCTATTTAATGATGAATTAACAAACATATTACATTTCATAATTAATTTTTAAAGTTCAAATATTAAAGGAGACTGAATATTTCGTGGTTAACAACTGCGAAAAAAGCTTTATACAATTGAAAGAGCACCTGTGTACAACTGAAATAATATTATGTATCGTAAGAAGAGATAAAACTACTTTTAAAAAATAAAAAAGCCTCCAATGACTACTTATTTAATAAGGCAATTCCTAATTGTTTATTAACAATATTTAAACATCGGTACAGATGCTTAAATTAATTTAAAATTTAAGTAAGAATTTTTGGTTCCCAAATCTATTAAAAAAAACCTACAATAGATTGACAATAATACATACAATCAACATCTTATCATCATAAACAAATCAAGATCTAATAAAAGACAGCATTGTTTCCTTGAATATTAATTCAAACGCTTAACTTTATCACTTTGAGATTGTTGCTCTAAAACGCGGCCAATAAAAGCTGTGAAATAGATATTGCTCTTAGGGGAGATAAAACAAAGCCTTGGCAGAATACAATTTATTGTGATTGGCATAATAAACCACCACAAAGTGATAATCGCTTAAGTAAGGACTGTGTTTTATTTTACGTAATTAAGTGCCTTGGTCCTGAATGACGATTTTAGGGGTCTCTTTCAATAAAGGGAAGAGCATTTTTTAGTGGTTTTGCTTTTGTCTAATGGTCCAAGATAGGATGAAGTTAATATTAATTATAAGTTATTTATACCTTGAATATTAACTTTAAATTATTTATAAATATAATATAAAATAAATATTTAATGTTGCTTTAAGGAGAATAAACATAACTTCGTTCTGAATTCGTTTTCTTTGAAAATAAATATTTGGTATCTTATTAGATAGAATCTTTGAGTGATATTCAAAAGACTATGTTATTGGCAGCATACCACCCGGGGTTTTTCAAGTTATGTTGTGTGTACGCTACACTATATTTTTAACTATTAAGAAAAGAAAATAATTAGCGGAATTAAGTAGATTTTTTTAAAACGCAAGACAGTTGCTTGTTGTAATAATAATCTAACTTTACCACTAACTCACTTTTATGTTGATAACAACAAAAAAGCATTTTAATACTTTAATAATTCATATTAATTGTTTTTATTGCTTGCGCGAATACATTATACATTATTAAATAAAACCTACCCCGTGACCACGGCCGCTGGAAAATGTTCGAAACGTCGGGAATTTCAAATGTAAACTAAACGCGATAAAATCCGTAAATTCATTTTATTTAATAATTCATATTATTTAAAAATAAAATTAATAATTTGACTTTTTTATTCCAATTCGCTATAAAATTTGTTTTATGTATCTTATATATGACAATGTATCTTATATATTTGTATATAAGATACATTGAATCGAGGTACTAATAATTTTCACACACGTAGAGCACTCTCAATACAAGACTTGTCGTTCACAAGGACAGTGTTAGACATATACAAAAATTCTCAATCAAACTGCTTTTCATCGTGAAATTCTCGTCGACGCCCGGCGGCTGAACCGGCGCGTCCAATAAAAGAAATCGAATAACTTCTCCAAATCAATTATTGATTTCGTCGAGGGGAATCATTGTGGGCGTGGTATGCTGTAAATTCATTTCGATTTGATTTGATCATCTTCTATGTCTGAACAGCTACTTAATATGTTTATATAATTGTACTAAATATGTATAACAAATTGGTTTAACATATATACATAAACTAGCAGTTCAGTTACAGATATATTTGATACAAGCACGTCTACAAGACAGTGGGTTATGTCCCCTTATGAAATAAACAATGTTAAAGTGTATATAGTTTTGGCTCTCACATAGTAATTAACTGTTTGAACGTTTATATTAACAATCGTCAATTTTTTTTGATTTTGAAGCTATGATAAATTAATTTAGAGACATTTATTAACACTTTACTCAGACCCCTTGTCAAATAAACACTGAACGTCAATTTAAATATTTACTTGAGAATCACATTAACCAACATCTATCCACCAATGACCGTAAATGTTATAAAAACTTTGAGCCTTATTAAAAAGAAATAACTTTACTCACGTTCCGAGACTAGTATAAAATTTCGAGTTATTATTTAAAAGCATAAAATTTGATCAAAATATTTTTAAGCGAAAAGAATGGCATCTGACGCCAATAAATAACTTTAATATCGTCAACAAACATTATTACATAAACTGAATATTCCAAAAAAATGTCACACCTTAAAAGTATATAGTTTGTAATAGTGATACAACTGGTGGTAGGTCCCTTTTTTACAAGGGACCGTCTGGGTAGGTACCACCCCGGTGTCTGGTGTGAAAATACTGCTGTGTTCGGGTTTGAAGGGCACCGTAGCCAGCGTATTTACTGGGTAAACGAGACTTAACAGCTTATGTCTCAAAATAGGCAGCGCGTTGGTGATATCACTAGCATTGCCAATGTCTATGGACGTCAGTGACCACTTCCCATCAGGTGGCCCTAGTGCTCGTCTGCCTGTCAGGCAATAAAAAAAATATGTAAACAATAATCATTTAAAGTTAAAATTTTGATGCGATAATTCGATTTTCTAAAACTATTCAGTACAGAGCGTTTTGGTTATATTCGGTTTAAACTTGTAACACAGTTACATGAAACTACTCCCTACGTTGAATAAATAGCGGTTCGGCATTAGAATAGGATGGAAATTCACTCTAGTTTTCCGTTCCTTGTTTGATTCGAGCAAACCGTATTTCACGAAGGTTACCTTAATCACAAAAATACTGACTCCGTGACCACGTTCAATATAAAACAAATTGTCATTGACGCTTCTTAGATAACTGCTGATTTATCCGAAGTATTGTTATGCCTTCCCAAAATAACACATTTTAAATGACTTAATTAAACCAGTAAACTAAAATAGTGAAATATTTGATACAAATTTTTTAGCGATTTCCCAATAGAAGGAGCTACTGAATCCGGAGCGTGTTTCATTTTTTTAAGTGTTTTATCTCGCTGCTCCGCTACTAGTGCTCCGATTATGTTCGTTCCTTTTAAATGATAGGTATTAAATGTCATTTGGTCACATCATTTTAAAATGAAATTGATTAAGTAGTTTAAAAGATATTTCAAAATAAAAAAAATACGGCACCAAAAATCACAACTTCGTGCGATTAATTTGCCAACGCTGCTGCTATATTTAGGAATATATAAAATATAATAACCCACAGTAACCATTTTAATGTACAACATTGTTTAAAAATAATAATGAGGCATATTCAACTTTCATTTAAGGCTCTCAATATTGCGTAGTTCAAGTTAATGCATTTATGAAAATCTTTATTCTATATGCGTAAACTTCACTGCCTCCGTAGCCTAGTGGCATAGGCGTGTGCTTTAGAAACCGGAGGTCGTGGGTTCAAATCCTGCGGGACTCAACAAATTTTTATTGTCGTTTCCTAGGTTGGTTGGGGCAAATTGGGCCGATCACCCAATTGTCTGAAAGTAAGATGATTCATGCGTCGGATGGGCATGTAAAAGTCGGTCCACCCACCAACCCGCATTGGACCAGCGTGGTGAGATACGGTCGAAAACCCTAACGGATAGGGGTGAAGGCCTATGTCTAGCAGACAGTGAACTATCACAGGCTGATGATTATATGCATAAAACGAGTCATACGTGTCATTTTAATTAAATAAATACCTTAAAAGATATTAGAGATTAAAAATGCAGTGGCAGAATTGCAGGTTGTTTCTTGCAGAGGGCACGTTGTCACCCGCTAATATTGCGTAAAATTATTATTACTGTTTGAAGTCAGTCATATTTTTAGGAAAAAATAAATTTAACTTGTTACATAATTTGGTTATCATAGGACTTAATAAAATTTTGCACATTAAACCATAATATAGCAGTCACTCAGTTATCCTAATGCTATGAAATTACATTAATAAAAATACATAGTGGTCCTGATACTTATTATTATGTTAACGTTCTAAAATCTATATTTTTAGCTATCGATATTTTTTAAATAAATACATTGTATAGAACTAGCAGTTCACGGTAATTATTAGAAGAAGATGCTCAAATCAAATCGAACTGAATTTCAAGCACACCACGCTCACAAGAAATCAATAATTGATTTGAAGAAGTTATTCGATTTCTTTTATTTGACGCGCCGGTTCAGCCGCCGGGCGTCGATAAGTAATTTCACGATGAAAAGCAATTTGATTGAGAATTTTTGTATATGTCGAACGATGTCCTTGTGAACGACATGTTTTCTGTTGAGAGTGCTTTGTACCCCGAGTGAAAATTGAAAATTGTATCTTGTATATTTGTTTTAAAGCGATTGAATACTAAATATTTAATAAATTTTCTAATAAAAAAAGCTTTGAACTTTTTTTAATTATTGGCTTCGAAGGCACAGGAGCAGTCGGCCACCTGATAAGTTTTCACCGTCGCCTATGGATATTGGCATTAAGAGTTGTAACATCAACGCGTTGCTTAACCTGTATTCTAATAATAAGTCTCGTTTACCCAGTAAATACGCTGGCTACGATGTCTTTCAAACCAGAACACAGTAGTGTTTTACACTACTGCTTTGCGCCGGTGATACCACCCCAGATGGCTTCCTACGAATAGGTGACCTACTATGATGATGATAATGCAATGATGCAATTTTTAAAGTTATAATAACTTTTCCCCAGTTAAGAATATATACAACTATAAGTCGAAAGTTTACAAGAGAAGCAGAAGACCAATGTAGCAACGTCTATAATAATGTCTTATACATTGCATAGGTAACAAGTCGTGAACGACATATATTGTAAGAATGTTTAAGGTCAAAAATTATATATGTATATGATAAAACTATGTTATTCGCGTGAGGATATTATATTTAATTGTTATGGAATACACAGGTAATATTTTTTATCTTTGGATATCTCATAATACATTTTTATATTTCATATAGCATAATACGATATTTTTCGTGACATCGATACGTAAATTTAAAGTGGTTAGAATAATTTACAGTTTACAGATAATATAATAAGGAAATATAAGTGTACCGAGTTTTTGGTATGACCATTTGTATAATAAGCTTATCGATTTGATTAAGCTCCTAAAATATATTTGTTTCAAATTCAAAACGTATTATTTATCGTATTCTTTTTCCAACAACTAAGTTTTTTATAGACACATGCATCTTTCAAAACTCCCTGTCGATCCCTTATCATACCTTGTAAAGCCTGTTTCTTAATTTTTAACTATGCAAGATTATGTACTTGTCAAATAAATTTGCTATTTTCTTGATAGAAAGCCCGTCTATTTTAAACATTTATTTCATGTTGCTAATTACCTGAAAGGGCTATAAACTACACCCCTTACATTTTACCTACTCTTTAGCACTAAAGTATTTATACTCAATAGCATTGAACGCAGAATTGGACTAGTTCGAATCGGTACTGGCACGTAATCTTGTTAGCAGTAAGTATCCCTGATGTTGATTAAATAGCGGCCTAGCATTAGAATAAGGGAGAATTCGCTCTAGTTTCCCCGTTTCTTATTCGATTCGCAAGTTCGCCGCTTTATTTACGGACGTGCGGTACTAACGGTCGGAAAAATCTCTTCGGGTGATTGTTTAGCTCATTCGAAATCCTCATTCCGAAAAGATTTTAAGAAAACTGTAGGAAAAACATGTTGTTGAACTTCTTGACAGCAGTAAAGCACCGTGACATATCAGCCGCATTGCAAGTGATCATACTGGATCATACTACTTTATTGTGGTCTTATTTTTTAATTAATCTTTTTTCTATAAATGTAAAAAGTTATAACGTAAAATAACTGTATGGTTTTTGCGTATATTTATTAAAATTGTGGCTTACATGTGTCTTCAAGCGAAGATCACGATATCTTTCAATATGGGTAAAAGTTAGGGCGATCACAACAAATTTATGTAAAAAATTTATCTTAAAATAATTTATTAATCGTAATAAAATATTTGCCACCAACGTTTTGTATTGTAAACTACTATATATGTTTGTTTAAAACCGTTTACATGTTTCAAACGTGCCGAACTTAACTTTCTAAATAACTAGAAACAAAAATAGATTTTTTTACTGCTACACATTTATTTCTACAGGCATTTGCGGTCCGTGTAGCGACATAAGCTTAATACGGCATAGATTTATCAATGTCCGCCCATTTACGATCTCCTGACAAATGAAACGGGATGCCTAAAAACGCATGGCTCTTTGTGAGCGAAAAATCGTTAGAAATGTCAATTCAGCTGATTCTTTTAACTTGGCAGATTTGGAAAGCTTCGGTCTGTGCTTTTTTCTATAGGTTTCTTGTTATTATTTGAGGGTGAATTTATTAGTCAGAGGTGAGTCATTAGTTTCAATTTATTGACATTTTTACTGATATATTTTTTATTTGTTAAATATTTGCTAGTCTGTCTGTCGTATGTTGCTATATTGTCTGATAATCTAATTATTTTGTCAATTTAATGCTCTGGTATACAACTCATTAAAGGCACTTTGTTTTTTTATGTAGGTAATTAGCATTAGCACCAAGGATACTAAAACTGAAAAATGTTATAATTTTGGTATTTTTGAAATGGTTTTATTATCTGGTAATGGTTATTCTGTCGTATAACATCCCAAAATATACACCAAAATCACAATTATGTAGCAGGTAAATTAATTTAGGCGAATAACAACAGAAAATTGTAAAACAATATTGTGCCAAAGGACCCGCAGACCATTTTAATGCAGAATAATACGAAGGTATACATTTTCTGTCATCTCACGACAATACAGCCTCCGGGGTCGCTTTCAAAACATTATGTAGGTCCCTGTCATGGAAGTTGCGTTTAACGTCCATCCAGCAATACTCCGTTCTCATGCTTGTCATTTAATTTAAATCAATGTCGGACTCACGTTTCGGTTAGTTTCTTTGCGAAATTTAATGCGGCCATAATTTATTAATACCTTAAATAATTTAATAGGTAAGTTATTTATATTCTTAGGACAATGTTTCATAATTTAATAGAAGAGCAATCGAATGTGTCACTATAATTTGTAACGTCTCTCAGATCGGCGAACTGATAAAACATGTCGTACTCTGCAATTTTTCAGCTCTTTGCTTCAATAAATAAAAAAACTTTGCTTCAATAAATAAAAAAACTTAAGATTTCGTAAGTAAACTGCGAAAGCGGAACAATTAACTGCTCCAAAACTATCTATGTTAATAGGCACTACTAATTATCTGAGTAAAGCTAAGCGGACAATAAAATAGGCAACTCGAGATACGATCTTTGAACGGTCACGCCGCTAAGTGAACCGGAGGGAATTACTTAACTATGATAAAATCGGCCAACTGTCAAAGCTGTAACTTAATTTAGACCTAGATTGGGTCACCTAATAACAGCTTTGGCTCTGTAATTGTCGAATGACACGATATACAAACGTTTGCTAATGATAGCGCTGAGATATAGACGGCTTAACGACACTTTCAATGAGATAGTATCGACTTCAGTCCACCTGGCGGAAGTTAGGTTGAGCAGGGAAAGATCAGTTGTAACTCCTTCTTCTAAGAAATTAAGGGTTTATTTTATTTGCTTGCGTATAATGCAATGCAAAACTTATACTTATAATTAAAAAAATGTTCATAATGTTTTATTACGTGTTTAAATGACATTCTAAATGGTAATAACAAAATGACAAAATAGTAATGTAATGTTGTAGTATATAGATAAATTGTGAATTTTAAGAAATACTTATCTTTTGCCAAATTAATAAATAAAGCAATTTTGATGATGTTTTTTACAAAACTTTTTTAACAGATAAAAACTAACCGATTGCAGAAGATATGGCTGTAAAGGCATCATCGCAACATCGTGCCCAATTTACTCATATTATATCTTACTATATATATAGACTGCAAATAATATGTTAATTAATTATCGTCAGTAAAATTTCAGCGACTCATATCAATTCAAGTTTCCACTGTACATACAAGCCTCTGTAGCACACAATCCATAATTCAACGTTACATCGAGGCAAGATTTAAAGCATTGCTTCGAACCCGCTATCTCCCATCTCGTATCTGACAAGATCTTCCCGTCTTATTTACCTAATGCAAATTTAAACATCCCCGGCCTGTTAAGGACCGCGCGTTTAGCCATAAATCGGCCTACCGGAGAGTGGTCGCATGCCAAGAGACAGTTTAATTAAAAATGCAAATTGTAACCCTTGCGATGGCAGACTGTCGCTACCGTGAATGTAGCCTTGACATATTTAAGCTGTTTGCGGTTTGAATTATTGGGTATCACTTTTTAACCTCAGCCAGGTTTATGTAGTCCCAGTGGAATGTTATAAAGTTGTATAAGTTATTATTGTATGTATGTTTATCTCAATATAACTACCTCCGTGGCAAAATGCTATGAGCCCTTGTATTATAAGCCAGATGACTTCGGTTTCACTCTTGTGGGTGCTAGCTTTGTCTTTTTTTAAGGTTGATAGCAATAAAAGATCACCAATTACCCAACTAATTGGAAAGCAAAGTGATCTGTCTGGTTGTCTGGACGGTCTGGATGGGCATAAAAGGGCAGTCCCAATTAATTCAAAATTAGCTTAGAGGGTTGTAAAAAACATCAAATTATTGTTAAACATTTTGTAAAACACAGTTTGGATTTAAAACGGAAAACTTAACAGATATGTTATATATCAATAACGTATAGAAACTTGCTAAGAAATAGTCGATAAATACCTATAACAATACGGATGTCAAGGAAAGGTAAAGCGATATTAAATTTTGGGATCACTTTTACAGTAAAAACTTTTATGCATAATATATTCTTTTTTACAGGGCACTATCTGGGAAAAAATCACCGTGTAACTTATTTCTGCCACCACTGCCTTCCGGTTTGAGGGGCACCTTCTATTGTAATTACTGGGTAAACAAGACACATAACTCCACATGTAAAGGCGAATTTTTAGCGTCTCACGCGGCGTTTCACTTACCATCAGATGAACGACATGTTCGTCCCGTTGCTTAAATAGATTTGAAAAAATCCAGAGAATAGTTTCTAATTCTTATAAATCTATGATATCTCTAAGCAAAGCGTCTATTGTATGAGAAGGGAGTTATAAGAACCCTTTGTAAGAGTTACTTTTAGTCTTCTGAGAATTACGAGGAACGTCTTATTAAATGTTAACGCAGTCTCTATGTAGAAAAGTAAATCTGGCTTATGGAGCGTAATGGAGCATTAAAAGTGTACTTTTGGTCACCCATAAAACTTTGGAACTTCTTTTGAAACATTACTACGTTAGGATATGGAAATGTTATAATTTTCATATTAAAACTAAATTCATCGGATACTTTTTAAAGATTTGACCGTAGTGGGATCAACTTCATTTTAAGTTTGTGTGCACATATAGTGTAGTATATAGTGAGCTAGTTAACTGTAAAAAAAAAGTTTTCAGAATACTATTTAAACAATACTATCAAGTTCTTTATAAAATCACGGTGCGTCAGCAAAGCCGGAATCCTGCATGGAAGCTAGCTATTATCCTTAGTAATTACCGAGCAGTACACGTGTCCGTCGTCCAGTCAATTATCCTTAGCAAACAACGACTCAATCTAAAGCCGGTCGCATCCTTAATGTGCACCTATATTGGGGGCTGTTGATGTTTACGACACCCTGTGTAATACCCTCACTTATTAGATAACATAAAATCGTTGGTATCACAATGGAATAAGAATCGGTTTTTTTTCATCTTTGCGGCATATTAAATTGATTATTGAATATGTTATTAGGATTTAATCAGTGGAAAGTTTATTCTGGATCAAAGTCACTAGTGAATCAGGTTGCTTTTAGAAAATCAGTAACCATTGCTCTGAATCAATGAAATTGTAGAATTATAAGTATGAGCAAGTATTTGAATCAGTTTTGCTTTGAATAACCAAGTCGATGAATAAGTTAATAGAATTATAAGTATTGAAGCAAGGACTTAATTTTTAGACATCTTTAGCTTGAGTTTTAAAAGTCGATAAAGAAACTTAATTATTAAAATATATTTGGCAAGACTTTAAAAGCTCATAGATCTTAGTCTTACTAGCATATAATAAGATTAAATCATCCCTTCTGAAAATGATATAACTTGTTTAGAAGATTTAAAGTAATGATTTTCCACGATTTGCTGAATTACTAAGCTAAGTTCTCTTCACTTCTAGGAACATTGATTTACTGTTGTAAAATGATAGCGGACGTTTGTGATTGTTCGGTCAATATTCAACTTGTTGCAAACGTCGCGGCTAACAAAAGTCATTGATCAGATCATGGATTGGTACTTGAGTCACAATATTAGGTAATGACTAAAAACGTATCTAAAACGTTCTGGCTTTGATATGTCAATAATCAGCCATCCATTACAAACTCGTGGACATGACTCCCTAATAACTTAGTCATGGGACTAATGACGGCATTAAGCTTTATCACATTTTGTGCCGGATTATCAACCAACTAGATGATACTCAAATTGTACATAGCCTCCAGATCAACCCTTCCATTAGGTGTTATGGATACCTATCCAGGCTAGGTTCAGAGGAGGTTGTGGTGGACCATATATATATGCTATTAATTAATCCCAAAATATTTGTAAAATGTTTCGATGTATAATCAGTAAACAACTAAAACACTAAACGCTTTCAAAATTAATATGAAGAGTCACGTGCGGCAGACCGCAAAGCGGACGAAATTAATTATTTGCACTTATCCCTTTAAAACGTCAGACGCAGGGAGCGTCCAAAAAAGTTTCCAGAATGTCCCTCCCGCCTTTATTATTCCAGCTGAGAGCCCGAATCTGAAATCCATCAAAGTGCCATCAACAAACTCGTCCCCGACACGTGTAGGCTGATCGTTTCCAGAAAAAAACTCTAATACAGCGCGGTAAAGTTTGCATGGACTTTGTATGAAGTTTCCGACTTCTCGATTGTTCGACATGACAAATGGATAAGGCAATAAATCGATTAGGTATCGCTTTGGTAAAAGTTCAAAGTTCATATTATTAAGAACATAAATTGGCTGGCAGCGGAGGTTTATTACGAATATTAAATTGCGTAGGAGTTTATGGCTAAATTGAACTGTATTTTTATTAAGCTGGACGTTTATGATTATATTTATGATTATATTAAAAATATGTCTCAATAATATAGCTGTTTATTTTATAACGTACGCTTTCTAAATAATATAGCTTTGGCAGACGATACTGCTTGAACCCGCGACCTTTTGTATAATAATAATAGTAAGTTTGTTAGATATGTGAATTCTTTGAATAATGGGGAAAGTTTTCTATATAGTAAACAAAACAGAATATAAAATAAAAGATAAAAGCAAAAAATCGTTTAAAGTGGATTTAATATTCAAAAGAGTTGTCAAGGAAGGTCTGATGTTAAGTTTACTGAATATAAATGAGTTTAAAAGAAAATCGCTGTATTAAAAAGACAAACGTTTAATTGTTTCAATAAGATTACAATTTTATTATTTAAGCCGATACCGGTGGTAGGTCCCTGTATAGAGTCTGGTGTACCACACGGTGCTATTTCTGCGAGATGTAGTGTGAAACACGCTGTTCGGTCTAAACACGTAGCAATTACTGGATAAACGATAGCTAAACCTATACTCACGTGCGCGCTGTGACGATACCATGGTATTAATATGTCTATGAGCGTCGAAGGGTACCACTTCCCAATGTACTGCAATATAAAATGTTTAAAACACGAACCTGTCAATTAAACGTTTGTTTGATTTTTTTTTAATAAGATTACAATTTTATTGTTATGAAGGTACCCGTTTACCGGTGGTAGGTATATATAACAGGAATAACCTGTTTATAGAAGACCGTCTGGGTGGGTACCACCGCGGTGCCTATTTCTGCCACGAAGCAGTAGTGTGAAAACACTGCTGTGCTCCGGTTTAAAGGGCACCGTAGCCAGCGTATTTACTGGGTAAACGAGACTTAACACCCTATATCTCACGGTAGGCAGCGCTGTGACGATACCACTGGTATTGTTAATGTCTATGGGCGTTGGTGACCACTTCCCATCAGGTGGCCCGACTGCTCGTCTGCTTGCGTATGCCATAAAAAAGGTACAATTTTATTGGTATGATGGAAGAAGATGACCTGCTGAATTTTTTTCACCGGTTCTTCTGAGGTCAGAGGCTTCCTATACCCAACCGGTAGTACCGTTTTTGAGAATCAATAAATAAGTATATCAGTTCTATCTTAAACTGACATTTGAGATTTTATTAAAAAGATGTTTTCCTTTGAACTTGAGCTAACTGCCTCCGTAGCCTAGTGGTATGGGCGTGTGCTTTAGAAACCGGAGGTCGTGGGTTCGAATCCTGCGAGGACGCAACAAATTTTCATTGTTGTTTCCTAGTTGGTAAGGGAAATTTGGGCCGATCACCCAATTGTCTGAAAAGTAAGATGATCTATGCGTCGGATGGGCATGTAAAAAAAAGTCGGTTCACCCACCAACCCGCATTGGACCAGCGTGGTGGGATACGGTCAAAACTCCCTAATGTATAGGGGTGTATTAGGGGAGGCCTATGTCCAGCAGTGGATTAACAAAGGCTGATGAACAAAGGAACAAAGACCCTTACGATATTTAATAAACTTATCACAGAATTTGTAACGACGTATACATAGCCGATCTAGGCAGATCTAAGGTCCCCTATTATTGAGTTAACTTTCACAGTAAGGTTTACTTTAATACAATTCAAAGATGTAAAAATATATCACAGTAAGTACGTTTAGAATATGAAAGTTTAGTAGATGCCCTCGTATGATTCACGGTGCATCCGACTTGCAATGCCATACTAGCGAGTAGACAAGGGGTCGTGAAAAAATGACGGCCCCTGCCATAAACGGCACCTGTCGCCGAATAGGCGAATTGGCACCGAATGTTAAGTGTCTGAGGCAAGTTCGTTTGCGACCCCTCTGAGCGATTTGAAGTACGTTAGGTGAATACGTTACCCGATATTGTTCTACGTTTTAAGTCGAAAGCATTTTTATGCACTTGTGTTCGAGTTTGAGTAATTTATAGTACTTGTATTGGTAGCATCTCCAACGACCAAAAATACGGCGAAATCAATTATTAACACAGAATATACATATTAAAGCAGTGCATACAGATTTCATCGTAATCATCATCATCATCAGCCTGTGTCAGTCCACAGCTGGACATAAACCTGCCCCAATATACGCCACATACCTTTCATTAATAAACTGCTTACAATATAAATGTTTCATGTCAGGGAATATAAAGTTTTATGCTTAACAGTCTTTAAGTTTACTCACAGTCTAAACTTATAAAATATTTGTGAACAAGGACTTATACCTAAATTTAAAAAAAGTCGAAATAAATATAATAGATAATTAAAAAGCAAATAGGACATATGGGTAGTTAAATAACTCTTTTTCGTTGAATGTAATAAAAAATATGATAATTAAAAAAATATAATAAATATGATATTTCTCATACGACATTTTTCTTGGTTTGGATTTTTAGCATGAAACAACATCTTTATCTTCACTACCGCATATTCTTTCCATAAAAATCCAAATATATCCCACAAAATACATTGGCACGTTACCTCCCTCACCTCCCCTGAATATAAAGCAAACATTGCAATACTAAGCGACGCCATCCGACTCCCGGCTGCAGGATAAAGGGTAAACTTTCCGAAACAACTGCACTGACAATTTGTACCGCAATAAAGCACGTGACGTCGCGGTCGCATACCAGTTTTATGTACGCTAAGTTGCTGCTATGAGATTATCTGCGCAGTTCACTTGAGATTCCTCGTGTTACTCGGATCTTATTTCCCTAGAGATACACGCTTGCTATTGTCTTATGCAATTGTTTGTATGCTCACCAAAGCGGAATACGCGAAGGAAAGTCAGACTGTACTAAACCTTTAGTTATACTCAAACTGGCTGTAAATTTGATTAATTGCTTTACTTTTGCATGCTAAAGCCTAGAAGCCTTTCATGACACGTTCAAGTTCCTACTTCATAAGCGATGAGAAGCTATAAGTCTAATATTCTGGCTTAAGCTGAAGTATTTAAGATTTAGCAAGAAATAACTAATGGATGGATTACAGGCTGTTCATTTTCAGGTTGTCGTGGTGTGACTTATTTTGACTTAGTTTTGTATTAACTCAAATAAGCATTAACAACACCTTTAAGAAAACTCGAGTATTGAAAATAATTAGGTTATTCGTAAAGTGTAACGGAATAAAAAATACTTTATATCATATCCTAATTTACTATACATAGGACAAAAATAATTGTTATAATAGTCATCAAAGCCATTAAAGAAGCTTAAATTCGAGGTTTTGTTTAATAGACCATAGTGTTATAGGAACGGAAAATATTTCAGCGTTATTTTTGCAATGTTTATAAATATTTCAAAGCATGTTCATTACATGAGTCATCCATTAGTCATTAATGAAATCTAAAATCAAAGCGAAGTAGAAAGCCAGATAATTAAACTTACCGACAGCAAAATATATGTAAAACGTCATTTAAATGCATTGAGTGAAACGCAAAAGCGCGGAAGTGGGGATTGGGGTTGGAGCGGTGCCACACACTTTGAAATTGGTCCGGCTTTGTCGGTCGGTTGTCTTCATTCTACATCTAAGATGCTTTACTAACCGTTTTCTACCATCTTATCTGGTTAGATACCGCAATTAATGTGATATTGAAGAATTATTTAGACGTTGAGTGCAATGAGCTAATTAAATTTTAGTTTGGTTCTATCTTTAAATAATTCGTGTAATGTGTAATACAAATGATGACAATAAACATTGTTATCATTTTCATCGGAGCATATGTTTTTTTGTAGATATGTTACCTCGTTGCTCCGTTCCTAGTGCTCCGATTTTGTTTATTCTTTTTTGTAATTCTAGCTTTTAGTTTCGCATTGGTCTCATTCTTTAAAATAAATTTGTGAATAGTAGATATACATACATATTAGAGATATAAAAATATAACGGTACTTAAAATCATTACCTCAAGTGCGATTAAATTACAAACGCTGCCAAAAACATAAAAACACTTTTACATATTGTACTACTTGAATTGGTCTACAATAACATCAACGATATCATATATTTTAGTTTTAAAATAACGCACGTTAAGCATTTAAAAACATTATTGAAAATTGCATTCAAACAAATGCGAAGCTTACTTAAGACTAGTGACCCGCCCCGCCGCGCGTGCAATATTGATAAATGTAAAATCTATGGAAAAAAATTATAAATTATCAGCGTTTTCTACCAACCTCTTCAATCACTCTATCTATCAAAAAACCGCATCAAAAATCGTTGCGTAGTATTAAAGATTTAAGCATACATAGGGATATAGGGACAGATAAGGCTACTTTGTTCTATACTGTGTATAGTGAATGCAAAAAAAATCTTGTTGTACAAAAATGAAGAATTTTTTTATTGCAATATGTGCAATAAAAAATTCTTTATTCTTTGTACATAAAACGTGTGAAAGACGAAAATTTGATGGAATGAATACCTTAAAAGTCGTCGGAGATTTAAAACGCAGGTGACAGAAAACTTAGTACGTAAAACAGTTATACGCTGTTAAAAGTTTGGGAATATTGAATATTGTAGTTTTAGGGTAATAATAAAAATTGACAAATGTTTTAATTAATTTTAAATATTCTTCAATTGATAATTCATAACGGCTCTTACTTAAATAAACTTAAAACATACTTATGTCTATATATAAGAAAAATGAAGTCAAGGAACGCTTTGTGGCGATAGCCCATAATAATGAAATGGCATATTAATCTATTATCGCCTACGGTTATGATAATGGATTGATTCCACACAATTTAGCCATTATTTTTCTCCAGAGTAGTTATCAACTCCATTTAAGGTATCAGCGCTTTATTATGAACGTGCAAAAAGCGAACAATATTAACCACAAATGACCTCATAAAAAACCGAAAAAATACAAAAGACGTTTCTATGTATATGTTTGATTTGTATAAAACAAAACATATCTTATACCTTTATCTATCACTTGGTTTGGAAATACTTTTACTCTATGTGGTATTTTAATATCCTCCGCGCTTAGGAGCAGCCCTCTGCATGTTTCACAAGTGACGCATCCCGATGCCTATGGTACGCCCAAACCGTGTCGCTTAGAACCTTGGACCCCGCACGGGTGGCCCTCGCAGCGGGAGGCCCCAAATTGAATTACGAAAAATTCCACGGAATCAATGTCGAGCGACTTGAACACGGCCCTGACAAGTGAAGGAATTAAACACGTTATATTGCGTTTTTTGTCTGAGGTGGTTTGCCTGTTTCAATTTGCGACATCGCTGGCTGTTTTTTTAGAGGGTGATTTGTATTTTGAGGTATTTGAACTTCTAAATCATTTTGTTATATTAGATGTGTAGATATCAACATACCAAGAACTATTGAGACGTTGAATTGAATGAGCCAATAAAACTTCATCTGGCTTATTGCATTAAATGAAATATTGTACTGATTTAAAAAAAGTAATACACTTTTGCAGATTTCTTTTCTTACATGCCTTTCTTTATCATACTTATATTATTAGTAATCCAAGTACCGCATCGTGGTTTCACCTGCGTAGTTACGATAATATGTGATAATGATGATTACATATTATAATCTGTAGGTTCGGAGGTTCTTGCGGTGCAACCCGGATTAGTTCGCAAAATGCAAATTATTTTCTACATTTCACACACTTTTTACCACATTTAGAATAATTCACTATTTCTTAATAAATCCTGTAAATTTAAATCTTACTTAAACACTTTTGCTTTTATATTTTTAGAAGGATTTAGTAATCGTAATATTATCTTTGGTAACATCCTTTAAAGGAGTTTTTTAATCCATTGACTGAAACGCAAATTCTGGCAATAGAGAAACTAAACATTTTAAATTCCAATGGCTCACCTTTCTCAGGGTCTGCGATTCATTAAGCTCATTTAAGCCGCAGCGATGAGTTAGGCCTACATTCGTTAACTAGTAGTCGCATTCAATGTCAGATGGGAATTGCCAGGACAAACACATATGGGTGAAGTTGAATAAGAATATTGTCAAGGTGGTTGAAACGTGAATGATGTAGCTTGTGAAGGGAAGATGGTAAAGACTCGAACATAAAATTCTCATAAGTAGATTTGCATACAACGCTTTATTTAATTAGAATTACATATTTAAATTAAAACGACGTGGTAAAAGTATTAATTAAGTATTCATTGCTGGTGGTAGTTTCCTCTTTTACAGGGGACCGTCTGGGGTAGGTACCACCCCGGTGCATATTTCTACCGCCCGCAAAGCAGTAGTATGAAAACAGTAGTGTGGTGTGGTTTGAAGGGCACCGTAGCCAGCGTATTTACGTTAGACTTAACACCCTATGTCTCACGGTAGGCAGCGCGTTGGCGATATCACTGGTATTGCCAATGTCTATGGGCGTCGGTGACCACTTCCCATCAGGTGGCCTGACTGCTCGTCTGCCTCCGTAGGCAATAAAAAAAGCAGATAATAGTGAACAAATAATAAAGTTGCGGGTTTGTAACGCAAACCCATCAAAAATGATAGGTCACTCCTAACATCCATTATCTACTATTTATCGCCGCTGTTCCTTTTTAACCGCAAACAAGTGGTGACGGCATAAATGTTTTCTAGTTTTATGAGTTCTAGTCTATTTATCAAGCATCACGTGTGGGGCATCTTACTCTGCGTATTCATTTGGTACCTATGATTCGAATCTTTTAATTATCAGACCAACAGCATGCTTGAGTGTTCACTTTATTAAAAAAAATTGAAAAGAAGTAATACATGCTAATTTTAATGCAGGATCGTTGTACTACATATTTCAAGTCTAATAACTTAAAAGATTTAAACCAAGCACGCTAATACTGCAAGACCTCAAGATCATGTCAGCTATGTGTGAACGTATTGACGGTAGTTGAATTAACTCGAATATTGTAATGCTCAACATTACTTAAATTAATATGTCCCGTGACCATGGACGCTGAAAGGGTCTAGGCCTCAAGTAAAACACTAAAATATTTTTTAAAACATTTACAATGGGCTAAGCAGGTATACGTGATGGAAGGTGGTCATTGATGCCAATAGACATAGGCAGTACCAATGTTATACCCAACGAGGTGCCTACCGTGAGACATAGGATGTTAAGTCTTGTTTACCCAGTAAATACACTGGCTACGGTGCTAAAATTGAAACACAGTAATATTTTCACAGTACTGCCTTGCAGCAGAAATGGGTACCGCGGTGGTACCACCCCTGACCGTCCCCTGTAAACTACCACCTTCAGGGGAACTACAATATAATAATTGCTAAATAATCCGGCGCAGTATCATTATAGTAAAACTATAAACCCATCTACAACCCAATGAAATCGTTTCAAGGATGATTCTTAACCGTAAAAGCGATCTCCTGTGCAACAGGGCGCGCACTTTGATTCATAAATTATGAACGAAATTGCCAGACGAGAAATCGGGCACTATCCAATCTTCCAGCGCACAATCTTCCTATCGTTTAAGAGGGAAATAGGGTGAGAGCCCCCGTCGCGCGGGCGTATACAATAATATCGGATATGACGGGAAAATTCCTGATAAAAAGTTGCAGTGATGTCGGGACGTGTCGCAAACGCTTGGTGCTTAGTATGAGCTTATATAACATCATTTAACTGAAAGTAAAAAAATATGTCATTTAAAAGCAAAAGATATACGCTTATTTACGACTATGTTTAGTTTCATCATCATCATCATCAGCCTGTGTTAGTCCACTGCTGCACATAGGCCTCGCCTAATGCACTCGCCTTCTTAATTAGGGGGTTTTTGGACCGTATCCCACTACGCTGGTCCAATGTGGGTTGGTGGGTGGACCGACTTTCTTTATTTTGATAGACCATCCGACCATGCGTCGGATGGTCATATCATCTACTCTAGACAATTGGGTGATCGGCCCAAATTGTCCTAACCAACCAGAAAACAACGATAACACAAAGTTGTTTCCCCGCGGGATTTGGCCAATACCGCTAGGCCACGGAGACGGTCACGGTGTTTCTTTTTAATGTCTTAACATATAATCAAGCTATATTATATGCATAAATAACTACTCCTATCCAAGAAGCCTAGATTATTTGTCGTCAGCGGTCCGTTATGGCAGTAGACCCTTTTTTACACATTTTGCCATAAATATTGAAACGATCATCAAAGATATTTTATTGCCAATTTTTTAAATCATGTGTTCCTTATGGTAGAAGTTTTAAAGTTTTTGTTTCAATAAAAAAAATGGTCTTTAACAATCATTGATCAGTTTTTGCAATGGCAAAAAGATATTCTTTGAATTAGTTTAATAGTTCTTTGATTTATTTCATACATATAAAATACAAATGTTTTCTCTTTATTTCATTAGAATAGATATGTCATAGAGATATTAGAGTGTAATGGTAAGTAATTAATGAATAGTAGTGAATAGCTCTGTAAAAGAACTATGTTTTGAATATTATGCTCATACATATTGAACTTGGAACCTTAGTTAATACTTTGAATAACTCTACAAAACATTACTTCTACGGTATTACGTAATATAAATCATGAACCTTTTTCGTCTAACATATTGCTATTATTGTCCGCTTATTCTCATAAAGTCTAAACTTCGCAACCAAAGCCATTAAGGAGGCAAGTAAAGCCGGGAGAAAAGTCCGAGCTATAACTTTTATGTCTCTCATAAGTGTATGGTTCCTGGCACAAGGGTATGTTCCGTATGAGAAACTTTAGTAGAAAACAAGGGTCCTGAGACGCAATATCGTAACTTTGCCCACCATTCGGCCCATTTATTTTGTTAAAAGACAATCATTTCTTCCTCTATTCCGCTATACTGTCTCTGCGTTATACCGTGTACTACTAGCAAACCCTATAAACTTTATTATTGTTGCAAATTATATTGCAGCGTGCAATCTTTCTTAAAAGCCTTGCAGTTTTATAGCCATTTATTATTAGCAGTACATGAATTTGCTACCTGAATAAAACATGGAACAATTTTTTTAAAAGCGCGGCAAAATTTTATAGCTTATTATCACATCTATTTTAATGTACCGTGTACTAATATATATTTTTACGATATTTTCTTACTGAAATACTCAGAAAAAAATTATTACTCCTTTTTTGTAGCTTTACGTCAAGGAAGCGATGCGTGTATTAACGGAAATTTATTGTCCCGGTTGCGCTTTATTGGTATTTTATTATAATATATCGTATATTAGAAAAAATCGAACTGGGCGGTACTTTCAGGCCTATGTAACGGTTTATAGATGTACCCAATAAACTAATTCCGCGGCCTAGCGATATTCGCCCTTGCTTTATAAACCGGAGGTCGTGGGTCCGAATCCCACAGGAAAATAACTATGTGTTATCGTCATTGTTCCGGTTGGTTAGGATAATTTGGGCTGATCACCCAATTGTCTGAAATGTAAGACGATCCCTGCGTCGGATAGGCATGTAAAAAAGTCAGTCCGACCACCAACCCACATTGGACCAGCATGGTGGGATACGGTCCAAAAACCTGAAAATGGAGAAGGTGTGTATAAAAGGAAGTCTATGTCCAGCAGTGGACTAACACCGGTTGATTATGACGAATTAAATGGCTATTTAAATACTGAGACTTTAATCCATAAGAAAGATGGGATATCCAGCTTTGTTATGGATTAGAGTTATGTTCACGGATTATGGTTATTGTGACAGTGAGTACTCGATAAATACCTCTTAACGCTGGAATCGCACAAAACTGCATTTTAAAAGTTGGTCAGCGTGTGTCATTTATCGTTACAACGTGGAAACGGCCATTCTGAATTTGTTACCTGATGACGCTGGTTTACGTATCAAATTAGTGAATTATTTATTTAATACAAGATAAGAAAACATATCGATGTAAAGTAAATGTGAACCAATATATAATATTATATTACTTACCAACTGCTGCGTACGTATAATATTGATCTCTTTAGATCTTTGCTCGTGTTGTACGCTTGTACCAATTAAAAGCGACAGCAAAGTCCCAGAGTTATTCTTTGATATAGCGATAGTCTTAGAGTCATTCACGATGGGTCATTTTACAGGTATGGCCATGGACTTGTAATGTATTAGAATAACTTCGTTGTTTTTAAACAATGAACTAACGATCTAATGCACAGTTAAAGTTCGCCTCAGACCATTATACTCTGAGGCAAACTTTAACAAGTTGATCAGCAGAATTTTCCGTAGATCCACTCTGAACGCTTTTAAAATTTTTATAGCAATGATTTACCTCAGAATGAAGTTAATGGACCATTTTTTTTATTATATATGTACGTAAATTATTTCTAAATCATCACCATCAGCCTTTGATAGTCCACTGCTGGACATAGGCCTCCCCTAATACACCCTATCCATTAGTGGGTTTCGGACCGTATCCTGATTTCTAATTATAAGATAAAAATTACCTGATGACACTATTTTTATCGTAGTACTAGTTCAATCAAATTGATATGTTTTATTGTAAATTAAGACAAAATTTAGGCAGGGTAGTCAGATTTAAAATGTGAATTCCATACAAATCATAATATAAACATAAATATGAAAACGAGCAACAGTTAGAAAAAATTATTATAACCAAGTGCAGGTTGATTATACATCCAAACGATGCTAAGCTAAACATCAACTTTTATAACAGCGCTCGTCCCTCAAGGGGCTCATTTATCTTTTGCGAAAGAATTTTATGGACACTGTCATTACTTTTGAATCGCTTTTACGCATAAACCTTTTCCGGCAACATTATTTCGTGTATTTTTGTCCAGAAAAACTTTGTTCAGTATATCACTGAGCTTTGTTACTTATGTTTTGAATTGTATAAATAATAGCAAAAAAAAAATTCATACAAATGAAAACGGCTTATTTTTCTCATAGTATATTGGCCACAAATCTTTTTTATAAACATTAATACTTAATACACAACAAATAGCTATATTTTTTTGATAATAAATTATATGTGCATTAAAACTTTTGTAGGTTCTATGATGTATTATAGAACAATAGAAATGCTTCTAAAGATTTATTGCTTTATTACTTTATAATTAATAAAGCAATAAAAGCGCTAGAAAATCTATCATTGTTTTTCTAGCGCTCTTCTGGTTTGACAAATAGGTGACTCACTACTACTACAAATTCGGATGAAGATAAAATTGCCGCAAATACTAATCGTGTGTGTTTTGTCAACTCGAATCAAATATTTGCTAATCATAAACAACATATATTTTTTCAATTTAAGCAATTAAAAACACAGATCTGAGGATAGTTTTTTATTAACAACTTTGTCCAGTACCTCGAGCATTATTTGTTTAAATCACTAAGATTTCTACGTTCATTCCTTCGCATTGTCTCTGCAGTTTTACTCTGTAATAATAAAATCAGTTTTATTTCAACTACGGATTTACTTTCAGCGTGCATTTCTTGGCGGAAGCGTTTGAGTTCTATGCTCACGTACGTTTGTGACGGTCTATCAATTTGGCACGCGAAATAGAAGGAATCAAAAGTTTTGTTTCAGTAAAAATGTTGATATTTTTCAAGTGTTTGTGTGCAAAAATGGTGTAGTTTTACTTTAAATTTAGAGCTCAATGTAGTTAAATGCTATAAATGCATATAATTACTACAACTCCGCCACTTTTTATCGTTTTATCCGGTTATCCTAAACTACAGAATTTATTTATACATCTTAATTTAATGTTCCTTGATTTATTACGGTTTGGTATAAATAAATTTAACTTAATAACCTTATTACTAATGATTAATAATAGCAAATTTTATCCAACACCTGGTAATATGAATCGATCTTCATTGAAACGGGAACAAAAAACGCAAGTTTGTTAAAACACCGCCTGTAATTATAACAAGGGTGAAAAGTGTACCGTGTTAAATCACAAACATACAGAAACTCTGGCTGTTTACACAGGAGAGCTATCGGTCCGAAAATTTCCCGGGTGAGAGGTGGAAAAAACTCGCTTATTTCCACCCCCTTTGTAATTTAACGTCAAGTCAGCGAGCGTTGCAAGTGCGAGCGGACATTTATGGCCCCGGTCATGCTTTATTGGACGATATATTTGACTGGTTCGGTCCCGGCGGTCGCTCCTGAGCTTGCTACAAAAATGTGGCGTTTACTTCAGGGTTCGCAAAAATTACTGTTGAGCGTTTTGTCATAACTTTATAGTGAAATTAGATACAAAGATTTATTGGCATTAAGTGACGGAACGTCAGACAAAGGAAATTATACATGTTTGTAAGGTAAGATAAATGCTCTACTAATAAGATTAAAATAAATTATATTTTCGATATAGTAATTCTGGTCATTAGCTATATCGACAAATGCCTTATCGTTGATGTTTAAAGAAGGAGATAAGAATGGCAAATGGAAAACGCTTCATATCCCGTCGCTGACTTAAAACACAAGGAAATATCTTTCATTTGCTCAGTAACACGTAAACTATGGCGACTTTCAAAACAGCATTCTTACTATAATGTTGAATATATCATCATCATCATCATTAGCAGCCCTTATCCGTCCACTGCTGGACATAGGCCTTTTTCAATGAACGCCAAGACGGCCGATCCCCTGCTACTCGCTGCCAACTTGAACCGGCTACTGCGCGGTGATCGGCATCCCACCTGGTCGGGGGTCGACCAACGCTCCGTCTTCCCAAACGCTTGTTGGATACATTGCTGTTTTAAAAATTATTACTTTGAAATAAACCTTGGGTGGTAATATTCACGTTTATTAAAAGTGACAGTTTAAAAACCCACCACCTTCAAGAGACCACCACATTATATTTTGAGATTTTGTAAATGATGCGTTACGTCAGTTTAATAATGTAAGATTAAACACCAAAATAAATAAGCCAAAGCTAGGAAAAACCTAATTAATAACCTTGCAATCAAATACAGTTTTTATTGTTGTCACAATAATCACTTTCCAAGATTTTTAATGACGGCTAATTGTAATTGCTGTGATAAAAATGGATTATTTTAAATAATGCTTTTACAAATGTGTTAAACTGTTAAACAGTGTAAAACTTGTATTACAAAACAACATGGCTGAAACTGTACAACGAAGAGCTTGCTTATGGAGCATACATTTTGACTAAGTGCTGTTTTAACTGCTCTACATTTGGGACGTGATTATAGAGCTGAGCAGAAACTAATAAGTGTAAATAGGTAACATCAAATTGGCATTTATTTGTTAATACTTCTTCTTAATTGTACACTTAAATGAAATAAGATATGCAAAAAAGTAAAATAAAAATACACTATACTAAAAACACATATTTTCTTTAATTTTAAAAACAAAACGCTTTATTCAGCTATTTGCTTTCATTCTATACAATTATAAATACTTACGTTATCCAAAATTATGTTTAATTGTGAAGGCCCCTGTTTGAGAAGGGCGTATACCTACCGCGAACGTGTATTATTTAATGCACAACCACTAGGTGAAAACACTATAGAGCTCGGTTTAAACAAAACCTTACAGCTATTTGCGATTTCATGGTCTAACGTGAACTTGACACCTGATGTCACAAAATATGGCAGCTGTTGTGAGTTGCCTCGACATTCCATGTCTGCATGCGTCGGTGACTATCGATCTACTACCTAGAGTTATAATACTGAATTATTACAACATTTCACACTGATGTATAAAATAGCAGATGAGCCGATGCACCGTTTACGAATTCCTCAGGCGTCGAAGTGACCACGCACTGAGACTAGTTAATGCATTGTCGAACTTCGAGTACTGAATTTTTATAGCGATGCGATTTCCTCAGAACGCCAGGTTATCGATCGGAACGGTCGATTTATTTAGCACGACAACGTTCGGACGGCTTCAACTGTTCCTTTCTATGACTCTTCTGCTTTCAAAGTGCTTCGTTTTCATAATGTTGCCAGACTAATGGCTATGCGCAACTATTTTCTCATTTTCATCATTTGGTTAGCTGAAATGAGTTGTGATCAAAGTACCTCAGTAATAACGTCGTCGAATACGTACGATTATGTATTATATTTTAAATTTATGTTAGTGTTTTTCTTTAACTGTAAGTAACAATTGATGAAAGTTCAAATGTTTAATGAAAATTATTTTATTTATCATCTGATCAAGTAATACATACTGAACGGTTTAAACCTTACACTTTGTCCTACGATCCTGTAAGACTATAGATCCCCAGTGTATTAACATTTTAATATTAGTTTAGTTGATGTAGCTTACGATTAAATTTTTAATCCAAGCCCTAATTTAAGATTATAACATATTTCACAGTCATGGAGGAAAATATAACTAATAATGCTAATATTAAAACACGATATTAAGGGAAATTAAAGATGAAGAGAATTTTCCTCCAAATGTAACGTAACGCATTTATAATTTAGTCCTAAGAACGCAAATACTCTGCTAAGTTTTATCCTCATGATTTGCATTCAACTGTTTGAAGTTTTGCTAAATTGGTGACATCCCTCCATTTAACGGTTTTTATTTCACGATTCGTTAAACACTAACTTGTCGAAGGGATGGACCTAAAGTGCGGTGGGCTTGTTACGCTTCTTAAATTTCGTGAACGGTACATGCACTGATCCCCAATTGTGACGTAAAGAGACTTTAATTTTTTTTTTTTTTGGATTTTATGACCTGGTAACATAGACCTTTAAGTCATATCTTATTTAGAAAATGGTTCATTACTTTGGAGTCAATACACTTCACTTCACTTAATTATATCACTTAAATTGCAGATACTTTTAATGTCAATCAAATACAACAGATAATGAGGTTTTAGACGTTTATATTACAACGTCTAAAACCTCACAAATACAAAATATTTGAAGTAATGTTAAATTTCCAATATTAATATTAATTAACCGATTATAATTAATCTTTCTGTGATGAAAATACTAGTACTTTCCACTAATTAAAAAATTGATATTATTCTTATAACTGGAAACTATTTCCGGGTGTAAAGTGAATTATCTGCCTTGGCTTACTTCGTATATCCTTTGTATAATTATACATAGTGCTTGTGTCTCAATAAATATATCATATAACGCCTGCAAAAAAGCAGCAGAACATTTAAAGGAAAAATGGATATAGCCTCGAAAGGACACTTAAACATGCATTACCACTAGATAATACTTCAATTAAAAAATCACCTCTTATTAGTCTATTTACGTCATAAAGTAGCTATTTGTTATACTTATATATTAGATCTCACAAAGCTTTCGTGTTTTTTTTTTATTTGCCAACGAAGTCAGACGAACATTCGGGCATGTGATAAAAAGTGGTCACTGACGCCCATAGACTTCAGCGATAACAGGGTAATCACTAATGCACTGTCTACGTAAGACATAAGACGTTATGTCTCGTTATCTCATTCTGGATATGATGTCCTTTTAACCGTAACACAGTAATATTTTACACATTACTGCTTTGCTGCAGAAATAAGCTCCACAGTGGTCCGCCCTAGACGGTAATAGGATAGTTATATTTTCGTCATTTCAAATAATAAAAGTATTTTCAATCGCCCAGACAGCAATCAATTTCACCGGCTGCTTTAGTTACGAACTTAACTAATAGTTACGTTAGCAGTAAATTTGCATGCGTCCTTTAACTCGGCAGTGAGTATAAAATAAGGCTAGCCGTAATTGCATATCACTTAGTATTAACTAGCAATTGTGTTCTATGGTACCTCAGGTAATATTTTGTTTAACGGAGTAATATTAGAGACATTGAAACTCTAATATGAGGATTAGGAATTAGAAAGTAAAATAAATTATTGATACTTTTAAATTACCAACTGATACAAACAATAGCATAATTTACTTCCACTAGAGGTTATGAATTGGCCTAACACTAAATGGTTACTAAACACTCAAAGGACGTGGGTGAAGATAAATGGCATGGTTATTTTAATTGAAAAAAAAAGATAAATTTGAACTTTTCAACATTAATAAAATAAAAGCATTCAAAAAATATATCATTGATCATTGAAATAATGTATTTTATATGATTGCATAAATTGCTAATACAATGTTCTGTAATATGTCTCTGTTATGTAATATGGTTATATTTGTATGATGACATAAAGGGCCTGCTGAGTTTCTTTAATTTTTTTCGTGTCAGAGGTACATCGCTTAAAGCGTTTTTGACATTAAATAGCATAAATTTAAGCTATTTATCATTTAATAGTAATATGTTTATTTATTTAAAAATTTAGACAAAATAATTATAGATTAAAATACTGCTTTGTGACTTAATTATTATAAAACTTAGTCAATACTTATTTTAATAATCATAATACTTCCCCATTCCTCTTATAATATTTAAATACTATGGCTATCGTTTAACAAGAGCTTGCATTCTCTGTTCGCCTGAGCGTATCAAAGTTATTTTGATAATCAAGAGAATTTCTGTTCAAAATTATGTTTTTATCTTTTAATGTAATCCATAGCAAGATATCAGAGTACTTATTTTTGAAATATAAGTCAGATACCAATATTGCCGTAATTTTCTTTATATACATTACAAACAAATGCAATTTATTAAATTTTAATTATTCATAATTAAGAAGGTTGCATGCCGTCTTAACACTGGTCTTTCATTATCTTACTTTCTTATGAAGGTAAAATAAGTAATAAAAACAAACCTCCCAACCGACCACCAGCTGCCACAAAAGTTTCAGTTCTTGAAACAACTAAACGCCTCCACGTGTTAATATCTTTATTTTTATGATACTTTCGCAATTCAACAAGGAAAACACGTAATAAGTGAGCTTACACCGGAGTATCCTGTCCAAATAATTATTAATCCCATTACCAGGGGCATAAAGCGCAAATTCGCTAATCGGAAGAATTTAATTTGAGCCGTTGCACACTAACTCAATACTCAGGGGTCCTGGCGTTAAATTGGATTGCATTTCTAAAAGTTTACACGGACCAAGATACACTAGGAACTAAGCTGTGTATTTTACTTCAAAGTTCATCACAAACAGTGTAGATCTATTTAAATTTTATTATCTTCATAATTCTTATATTTAACAGATACTTCTTGCTAATGGCGAAAAATTAACGTAAACAATTCAACTAATATATTATTACATGGGCTCAACTAAACATGTAATTAATGTGTTCAATGCAGAATAGTCATTGGTTAAATAATATCTTTCAAACGCGCTTTGAAGCTGTTGGAAATACATACAATATAAATAAAGCTTTTTACTTGTAGCAGACAATTTTTAGTGTGATTTTTGCAAGTCTTTGACGATCCTTCTATACATAAATTTATGCATGTTTCACTGAAATCGAATAAGGATTTATTTATAAAAATAAGACATATAATTTCATATGAATAACGAATAACCATTCAGTATGTGGTTCTAATGAAAAATCAAATGTCATTCACCTAAGCGCTGATCTAGTAACATTAGAGTCTAGTATTATGTAATGTATTAACAGGCATAGCTCATTATAGCTTTGGAAATTTTCGAATACGTGTAATTTCCGGATACTAGACGTCATAATTTCTAAATTATGTAATGCATTGCTTTAATATTTTTGATGCTTTATTGCATTTTTTTTTCATTTTTCTTTTCTTTATTTATTCTTTTGCACAATATTCTTAATATGCCTATAAGGTAACATAATGTAATTATGTTGTTGTAATTTTATTTAGCACCCTCGTAATGATCTCACTTAACTTTTTAATGCTGGACTGAAAGAAACGGTTCAGTTCTAACGCTTAGAAGTACTCTTATAAGCCAACTTTTTTACCTCTTGACCATCTTTATATTATACCCTCATCTCTATTATCCTTTACTACGCACTGTTTGCGTCATAATTTTTTTGTCATTTTTGTATGTTTTGATTCAATTGACTGTTAAAATGTTATAATTTTGCAACATATACACATAATATATATTAATCGTTTTTCGTAACTAACAAACTGATTTTAAGTTAATTGAGGTGAGTCCCTTTGATTATAACATCAAACTATTGTATAAAACTTCGTTAATATATCTATTCAACTGTTGTCTTTGCATCACCAGGAATGTACATAAATACTAATCCACATGAATATTACCACTTAATACTTTAACTTTAATGTTCTAAGGGTAACATGAAAAATTACTATTGGAGCAAAATTTATATTTCGTTGTGTTAACTCTTGCAAGTCTGAGAGTAATCTATGCTTCGAAACTTGCTCCCCAAAGCGTGTAGATGTGTAGACGATGGTCTTCATCTGCATGTTATTGAGGAAAGCTCAAAACTTTATGATTAGCACGCTGTATTAGGTTTTGCGATAGGTTTCCGTGTATCCGTCATGCTTTGACCAATTGTTATAAAATATTACCAGACACGTGAAAAATTTGAGTGTCGTAATATGTCTATAGGAACTTTATAATACGTCTATAGATAATACGTATATATATATAAAAAATACTACTCTTCTTGAGTAGACGAATACTTTTAAGTGTTTATTATCAATCGCCAAAACGTAACTTGTACACCCAAAACATATACCTCAGCTTAATTTATTAGGCGCGTCTAAATGCAAAAAATGGTTTAGAAGTATACCTTTATATTCCTGAATAGCAGAACTACTTTAGGAACCGGTCATATAATAATTACCTGAATTAATTAAAACCAGTAAACTGCTAAGACACGTATATTAAAAATATAATATTTTCTACATAGACGTAAGAATAAAAAAATATGTGCATAATAAAACAAATACGTGTTTCGGTATAAATGAAGACAAGCAAATGTGTAAATCAACTGTACGATGCATAAGGAAGCTAGGTCTACAGCTTGAAACAGCACACATTATTAATTCAGCAATTGAAATTCAAGCAACGCCAGATATGAATATTCACCGGAAGGCGAACTGATCATCGCAGTCCGGTAATAAATTATAAGCCGAATTATTTCCAGCTTCGTTTAAATTACAAGCAATTTTCAGGCCTCGTCAGCCATTCGTTTAGAGAAGCAAATAACTTATTTGGCGATTATAAGACACAAATTGCAATAAACAAAACTCTTTTGACCTTTTTAAAGATTTAAATTTTTTTGCAAAACCTAGCTTTTGAGATTGATCTGACTTTATTTAAAATATTCAAAAGTATTCAAAGGCCGCATAGCATTAGATATCAAGAAAGATATTAGTTTATCCCGTGTCAAAGAGCTAAGTGTCCGAAACGTCAGAAATCTTATAAATGCAATAAAAGCTATAAAATCTATCATTTGTTTTTATTTCATATTACAAAACATTGTAATTTTTTTTGCAAGCTTTAAAAGAAAATTACTTGTTCTATTTAAAATAAATGATAATAAAATTTCTTTGTGCTAGTAATTTTTTTTTATTGCCTACGCAGGTAGGTGAACAGTCGGGCCACCTGATGGGAAGTGGTCACCGACACCCATACACATCGGTAATACTAGTGGTATTACCAACGCGCTGCCTATAGTGCGTGTTACATTACCCTGCGTGAGACATAGGGTGTTGATTCTCGTTTACCCAGTAAACACGCTGGTTGCGTTGCACTTGAATCCGGAACACAACAGTGTTTTCACACTACTGCTTTGCGGCAGAAATAGGCACCGCGGTAGTACCAACCCAGACGGTCCCTTGTACAAAGAGGAGGTACTGTCAGTTAATATTTTATTATTATAAACAACATTTCATTAATTAATTTTCGTTAAAATAATATGCTTCAATTGCATTAAATTATAGTGTAATAAAAATTTAAAACAGTTTTATATAATATTTATAAAATATAAGTTAACACGGAACATTAACATATGTATTCATTAATATTTGCTCTCTTATACGCAAACGACGTAACGCAAAACGACTAAATTGTAAAATGTTTTACTTCACGTCTTAATTTAATCTTTGCTTTGCATTTTGCAGTCTGGTCTCGAAGGATGCAACACAATATTGGATTTCTTCGTATTTGCATACAGACAAAATAGACGTTTGGGGTCTAGACTTACACGGCATACTAATCGTAAGAGACCTAAACAAGAAATCGCTAAAATCTCTTTATTATCGAATTTAACCAATTATTTGGAAGTGCCCGAATAATTAAAAAAAAGTCGAGTATATTATGATATTCGAATCGTTACTTTTTAGAATCACTCGTATTTTTGGAATTACTCGTAACTCGTACTCGTCGTTTTATCCATAGGCTTGAACCAATCGAGACTTTGATAAGAAAATGAAATTAAAGCTTTTGCTTGATTGATAAAATAATCTTTTGTTCTTAAGACTCGACATAAGAGTAATATGACGAGGACTTTTCAGTTTCTTGGTAGAGCTATAAGATAAAGTGCGATTGAAGAAGGATCCGAGTGAGTCATATTCGACAGAACCACCCTGAAGGCAATTAAAAGCTAATGAACGGAATATATATCGCGAAGTGCAGTTTTAACTGCTAAATATCTAATACGTGACTGCAGTAGAATAGCTAAGGCAGAAGCCACTCATAAAGAACACTCCTGTATAAAGCTTAACATTAGATATTGTGAATTGTGCTCGTTTATAAACTATACGCTAAATGTTAATTGTGGTTAGGACGTATAATGAAAAGTTGTTTACCACGGTTAGCTAATTGGATATTTAGCAATAAAAGTCAGATATACCAAACTACACTTATTCCTGTTCCAACATTGTTTCCTGTTCCTGCCAAGAAAAAATCAAGCAGCAGAAAAAAGAATTAACAATTATAACGTTTAAGGATTTATTCTTCTCTCTGCTACGATATCTCTAAATAGAATTTCATTGACTAATGCGCTAAGAAAAACTGATGATCTGGACGATAGCTATAACTACATTTGACGCTGCTATTTAAACTGCGGACTAACGAGCTAGATCGGACGCTTAAAATTCCACTCGTAGCAAAACCACGCGGCGTTTAGTTGGGTATTTTGTTGCAGGAACTCTTTCTGAATTTTTATAACGGTGATTTGCCTCTTAATTTAGTTATTGGACATAAAGTTCTTCTTTATCTGGGAAACATGATCCGCTTATTTCAGTATTCGCTTCCTTGTCAATAAATTGTTTATTGTTTACTTAAATATTGCAACCGTATTAACATAACACTTTAGCATCGATTAAAAAGTTTGTTTCTTATAAATTTGAACTTACAAATACTTTGATTTAGGCGATTGTGTCTCTACGTCTTCAATGCAAGTTTATTAATTGTAATGTTTCTTACATTTTTACTGTAATAAAATTTAAGAACCCGGAATGGTTTAACCTAAGGCCATAACGAGTAGTGTTTGGTTTGGCCCAACGCACCGTCTTCCCGAACGCGACATCCGCTCCCGAACCTTGGCCCATTGACGTATTACTCTTTTAATAAAATATATGACATATATCATATTTTTAAAAATAAAACTCCTAGCGTTAATAATATTTCAATAACTAAATGTTATTACAATATCATTAAACGTTCCTTTGCGACGTTTTTAAATTAAATAATAGCCAGATTATGGACACATATTGGTAATAAAACTGCTTGCTTCTGAATCAAATACGTCGATGAAATGCAGTATTAACTGCTCTACATTTTGGACGTGACTATAGATATGAAGCACAAACCTTTCAAATAGAGTGCTGGTGTAAACAGTTAAATATAATTGGTACATAGAACAATTTAAATTTAATAAAATAAACTAATGCTTCTTCTAAATTGTATTGGACACGCTAAATGCGAAATAAGATTAACTGTATTAAAAAAGTACTTTTTTTTTAATTTAATTAACAAGCCACTTTATACAACTATTTGAATACATTTTTTTATTATACCCATGGTATTCGTGTTAAATTATTATAACCGCCTTAAATAACACGGCTTTGTAATATTACACAATGTATCTAATAGTTCGACATAATCGCTTAACTTTATTTTTCTCTTATTATTCTGTTCTAAACATTTGACGCTTCTCTTTAAACTTTCCGTAATAGTCTCGATCAGCCGATTAAAATTCCTCTCAAAGTGGAGCCACGCGGCGACCGAGAGGTTTCGTGTTGTCGGAACTCGGTCTGAATTTTTATAGCAGCGATTTCCCTCGAACCCGGTTATCGAACGGAAGGGTCTTTATTTGCGAAACATGCTCCGCTTGTCTATGGCTCTTCTGCTTTTAAATTGCTTCGTTTTGATAATGTTGCCAGACTAATGGCTGCGCATTATATCCTTTCTCATTTTTATTTCTCATTGTAAGACAAAAGCTTTTCAGTGTATAATCATTTTGAACTAGTTTAGAGGATTCGAATTTGAATAACTCCTATCTGATAATAGCATATTTTAAAGTCACGGAGCGAAAATATAACATAATGCTTAAATTGAAAACGATATATGGGGAAAGACAGGAAAAGAGAATTTTCCTACATATGTCGCATTTATAACTTACTCCTAAGAACTCAATTGTCTACAAAGATTCACCGGAATCATTTGCATCAAACTGTTTGAAGTTTTATGAAATTGGTGACATCCCTCCATTCAACGGTTTTTATTTCATCGATTCGTTAAACACTAACTTGGTGAAGGGATGGGCCCAAAGTGCGGTGGGCTTGTTACGCTTCTTAAACTTCGCAAACGGTACATATACTGAGCCCCAATTGCATCGTAAAGGGACTTTTAATGTCAATCAAATAGATCATCCAATAGATAATCTAAAATAAAAGTCTTTAACCATACAAGTACAAAATATTTTTAGTAATGTACAATTCTTAATATTAATATTCAATAATCGGGTTTAATCTTTCTCAGATAAAACTAAAATTAATTAAAAATTTGATATTATTCGAGTAACAAAAGATTGGAAACTGTTTCCAGGTGTAAAAGATTATAACCCCTACTAAATAGCACTAGTTGATAAATAAAAGAAAATATATAGTCTCGACTGGACAGTTAAAAATGCATTATTGTTAGTTACAATATTACTTTTATTACAAAATGGTCCAGTTTTAGTCTATTTACGTTATAAAGTAGCGATTTTTTATACTTGTATATTGCTCTTATTGGTAGATCTCACGAAGCTTTCGTATTTTTATTATTTGCCAAAGAAGTCAGAAGAACATTCGGGCACGTGATGAAAATGCCCTTTAAACTGGAACACAGTAATATTTTACACACTACTGCTTTACGGCAGAAATAAGCTCCGCGCGGTACCGCCCTAGACGGCCCCCTGTAAAAGGGGACAGTTATATTTTCTTCATTTCAAATAACAAAAATAGTTTTCAATCGTCTCGACAGTTGCAATAATATTTGATGGCTACTTTAGTTATGAAGTAAATCAATAGTTACGTTACTAGTCAATTTGCATGTGCATCGGCAGTGAGTTTAAAATGAGGGTGCCTGTAATTGCATATCACTTCGGACTAACTAGCAATCAAGTTATTGCATTGATTTGTATGGTATCTAAGGTAGATATTTCTTGAAAAAGTAAAATTAGAGGCATCACAACTCTGATATAATTGAAATAATTTCATAGACATAAAGCACATTGACTTTTGTTTACAGTTCTCGGATTGGGATTCTAATGTAAAAGAAATAAAAAAATACCTAAAAACTCATAACTGATAATAACAAAACTAAATTTACTCAATCAGAGTTTATTAAATGGGCTAAAAAATATCGGTAAATGAATTCTCAAAGTCACGGGTAAAGATAAATTGCGTGTTTTTTCTTAATTAATCAAATTTTAGCTCTTAATCTTTTAATATCTACATCATTTAATGTATTATAAACTTTAGCATTAAAAATATGTATTTTTGATGACATTGAGATGACGCATTTATATATGACTACTTAAATTGGTAATACAATGGTTGCTCTTCATTTTGTCAAATCACATAATATGGTCATATCGTATAATGTGGCTTTAATTGTATGTTTGAGTTTAGTTCATCAGTTTTTCTCCGGTCAGAGGCGTTTTATTCTAAACCGCTAGTAGTGGTTGTGTCTAATTTTAGGATAATGTTAGCTCTGCATCGTTAATGTCTACATCTATTTATGTTTAATTATAATAAACATAACGTATTAATTTTATACATTACAAGATGTAAGAAAATATACATATTTTTGAATACCACAATTTATTATAGGTACATTAAAAGATCTAATTTGTTTGTACCTTTATAATTTATATCTTTATTGGGATAGATGAGCGACATCTGTACAAGTAACTATCTGCTCGTATAATTAATTCAAAATAATTAGTATTTAAAGTGATTAATGTAAAAGTTATAAAGTCAGTGAATACTAGTAACTCGGCCGTGAAAGTGTTTTCAATGACTAGGATTATGTATGTTAATAATCATTAACTTTGTTAAAATAGAACAATTTACTAAAATCGAAAAAAGCTGTGTAGTATTAAGAATTTTCTGTGTAAATAAATGTTGTAAGTACAGTTTTGACTGAGAATACTCTGTGAACATCGAAATCAGCTCGAGAAACGTGAAATAAATAAGTGTAACTCTGATTGACCGTTAAATAAATTTGAAATTAATCGTCAATCATTTTTGTTACAACGCACCTGAGTCATCGATAGCTAACTAATAGCATAAATCGAATAAAATGTCATTGTCACAGAGCGGAGTTGTTAATTACGTACGAAAGATGGTCCCACCTGTAAGTATTAATGTTTTTGTAACGCTGTTCGCAAGAAATAAAGGACGAGCAATATTTGAAATGTCATGGCTGTTGCAAATTTTATGATCTTCCGTGCAAAACTGTCAGAAAAGCGCTTTATATTATGTCGTTGGATAGTAAAAGAACTGAAATGCCAAGAGTGCAGAAGTAATGAACCAAGACCGACAATACTAATACTCCTATAAATCTGTAATCGCCAACGCATAGCAACAAGACACTGCACGTATGCGCAATCGTACAGCTGAAAAGCAAAATCTATCGCATCCAGCACCTGTATCGTCGCCTACGGACTTGCAGACTACGATCTTGGAAAAATTCAAAATTATTGCGCATGGATATAAAAGAAATGCGCAATGATATGCAAGAGTTTAAAAGATCGATGGCAAACTGTTTGCTGCTATTACAGTATGCAATCAGCGACTAGATTGTCTAGAAACACGCATGGAAGCAGTGGAAAAATTTCACAGACAAACCTTCTGAGTTATCACAATTGGAAAATACAATCGCCGAACTCAAAACTGAACTTAACGACCGAGACCAAGAACTTTTAAACAATGATATCGAGATCTCCGGGATTCCAGAAGATAAGAACGAACGTTCTTCGCACACAGCCTTAGCAGTAGCGACAAAGTTGGGAGTGAAGCTGGAGATTCAGTGTTTGAGTGAGTGCGAGCGCCTGGCCCTGCGGCGCCAGCTTAACGATACACCCAAGCCACGCCCCATCGTAGTGAGGCTGTTGCGCCGTGCCTATCGCGATAGCCTACTAGCAGCGGCACGAGTGCGACGAGGTTGCACTACTGCCGGGCTAGGTCTCAGCTCTGATGATTGTCCGTTTTATTTGAATGAAAGACTAACGAGATACAATCGTCAGTTATTTTACAGAGCAAGGGTAGAAGCAAAACGCAAGAATTGGAAGTATGTCTGGACACGGCAAGGTAAAGTTTTCACTCGTAAGGATAACGGGGAGCTACTGCATAGAGTGCGTTTTGAAAGCGACATAATCAAAGTTTTTGGGCGTTAGTAGCGTTTGCTCAGGACTATAAATTCCATTGTGCTTTTCACACGATACTTGTCCTAATTTACTGTTTATCGTTATTTTTGTACTTATTGTCATTTGATTTTGACGGTTATTATTATTTTAATCGTTAAAAAAAAAATAAGATTATTTGTTATTATTTGATTCTTTGTTGTAGTCGATGTTGCGACGTGTTGAAATTTTGAAACTTGTTTACTAATACAATTTTGTTATGTTAAGCATAACCTACGAAAACTTAAATACCTTATATACATACATATTACATTACATGTATCATACTGACATACACCATCATAAAAATATAAACATTTTAATGCTATTATCTTTCATGTTTGGTATCTTAAATGGCGCCACTTATCGATTTTGTGTAGTTTAATAAATCATTGAAAATATTGTGAAATTGCTATTGCCTATGTGCTTAAATTTGTTAAGAAGAAAAAACTAACACTAGATTTTCTAAATGCCGGCTCATTAGGGACTCCCCATGATGAGTTTCTTGCTGCGATATCGAGACTTGACTTAGACATTTTAGCAATTAATGAGACATGGCTCAAACGGGGAGAGGAAGAGCGTGCTCCTTCACCCCGCGGTTATCGCTTGCTGCATGTACCACGTTCACCTAAAGTGCGAATGCGAGGAGGAGGCGTAGGCTTTTATATCCGGTCGGGAATAAACGCCAAACAAATTAAGTCAGTTTTTAGCAACACTGTTGAACAATTGTGGCTAGGGCTAAACGTAAATGGTATACGAGTTGCCATCGGCACAGCGTATAGACCTCCTTGGCTCAATGTAGATATCTTTATTGACGCACTTACAGAATCAATTTCCGCTATAACTAACTATGAGTATACCGTTTTACTTGGAGATTTCAATATTAACCTTTTGCAAATGCATAATACTAACTCGATTAAGCTACATAACTTCTTTAGGTATATGAAACTTACTCAGTTTATTAACCAACCGACTCATTTTGCAGGAAATAGTGAAACTTTGATTGATTTAGTATGCGCTAATACCGAGGTACATAACATAACAGTTAATCACATTCCAGATCTCTGCAGCCACGCCCTTTTAACATGCCAATTAAATATAAAAAACAGTAGAGAGCCTCCTAAATTAGTTGTCTACAGACCTTTGAGCAAAATTAACGTAAATAATTTTAACTTTGATCTCGATCTTTTACAATGGGATAGTATACTTAATGGAGATGTAAATAATATGGTAGAAAATTTTACGAAAGTAACACTTAGCCTTTTTAATATACATGCTCCTATAAGAAGCTATTTTATCCAAAAAAAGAGTTACCCGTGGATAACTCATACCATAAAGGAAATGATGAAGCTGCGGGATAATGCATACGCTAAAAGCAAATCTACAAAATTAGATATACACACAAAATTCTATAAAGACTTAAAAAACACTGTAAATTCAGCATTGCGTAGCGAAAAAATTGCGTTCTTTAATCAACAAATTAATTCGAGCAAAAATCCTAAAATCTTATGGAAAAATATAAAACAAAATGTTGCAAACATTAGAAAAGTAGATTGTAATATACCGTCTAACTTATGTAATCCTGAACTAATTAATTTAAATTTTCTTAAGCTTCCTGGTACAGGTGCAAAACCAGATAATTTAGCAATCCTTAATTGGTTTGAAACCAATAGATTTGGGAGCAAAATTTTCAAGTTAAAGACAGTGGATGAATCAGTTGTATTAGGCGCTATAAAGTCTATTAAAACGAATGCACTTGGCAATGATGGCATTAACTTAAAAATGCTTTTATTCACGCTACCCCAATCTCTGCCGGCTATTACAAAAATAGTTAATGATTCGATTGAAACCAGCGTTGTTCCTCATAAATGGAAAGTAGCGTCTGTAAAGCCAATCCCCAAAAACCCAACCCAGTTCTTTATGGTGATCTACCAGTATTAGGTCCTATCAGTATTCTTCCAGTTATGTCAAAGTTCTTAGAGCGAATTATCTTTACACAAATGATAAAGTTCCTAGAAGATAACAAAATCCTACCTGCTAAGCAATCGGCTCACAGAAATTCCTACAGCACCCCACAGCAATATTAGATGTGGTAGACGATATACTAGCGGCACAGGACAAAGGACAAGGCACTATATTGGTTCTGCTGGATTTTTCCCGAGCTTTTGATACCATAGACATAACTCTGCTTCTTTCCAAATTAACCTACTATGGCTTTGACGTTTCGACTAGAGAATGGTTTAGAAGTTATTTATCCAACCGACGTCAGTATGTTAAAATTAGCTGTGATAATGGCCCTGATATTGTATCCTCAACTATGCCTGTTTCTGCAGGAGTACCACAAGGTTCTATTTTAGGGCCACTCCTTTTTATACTATATACAGCAGATATAGTTAACTCAATAAAATTTTGCAAATATCACTTTTACGCGGACGACCTTCAACTGTATATATCTTTTAAGCCTATTGATACTGAGTTAGCAGTTGATCGAATTCAGGATGATTTGAAATCTATAGAAAAATGGTGTAAATACAGTAGTCTAGTCATCAATCCCAATAAATCAAAATTCTTGTTGTTTGGCACTCGGAAGCAAACCAATATCATCCTAGACAGAAACCCAAAAATTTACATTGACGGTAATCTTATAGAACGTGTATCGGAAGCTCGAAACTTAGGCTTGATAATCGATGATAAATTGCGCTTTGAGGAACACGTTATTGATACAATGCGTAATTGCTTTTACAGATTAAAAGTTTTGTACAGAATTCGGGAATATTTGACTGTAGACATGCGCATTAAATTATGTGAAAGCCTAATTCTATCTAAATTGTCTTACGGCGACACAGTTTTTGGTGAATGTTTGTATAAGAGAACAAAAAGACTGATTCAAAGAGTTCAAAATGCATGCGCTCGTTTTTGTTTTATTATACCTTCACGATCGCATGTAACTCCATACCTAAACAGTCGTGGTTTAATGAACATGGCCACTAGACGGACACTTCATCTAGCCTCCTTACTGTTTGAAATAGTAAAAACTAGCAAACCATCTTACTTGTACGAAAAACTCAACTTCTCACAACGTGGCGTTAGAACTGCCTCAGTGACTAAACTATCGCGTTTTAAAACTGCTGCATTCCGTGGGAGTTTTCGTTTCGCTGCGACTAAGTGCGGAACGATATCCCTCCTCCGATTAGAAATTCTAAGACGGCAACCTCTTTAAACAAAAATTTAAAAGTTTTGATTGATCTACAAAAGTCTAGCACTTAGAGTTCAACAGCGACACTAATGTCTACTTCAAACGCACACGCACACGAACACAAACACGCCACAGCCTCACGGCCTAATGTGTTATTTAAAAGTAGTAATTTTATTTTCAGTTATTTTGCACATTTAATGTTTAATATTAAGTTTTTTTTTTTATTTTTGTTTTCATTTTAAGTTTGTTGTTATTTTAGTAAAAATTGTTTAATATGTGTTATTTATTTTATATTAATTGTCTAAGTAGTAGCCTCTATCTTTATATTAGGTTCCACTGAAAACCAGCATTCATGGGTTGTAAAAACTCATGATTCAACGCTGAGGAAACCTTTTGGTTCATTGTGTCTAATATTGTTTTTGTTATGCATATATATATATATATTTTTGTATTGACTTTATGTACCAAATAAACATTTTTCTTTCTTTCTTTCTTTCTTTCTATATTTACCTATTCGTCTTATAATATGAAATTACTGGGCTATCATTTAATAACAGCTTGCAACTTTCGTTCGGCTGAATGTATCACAGATATTTTGATAATCATGTGGAGTTCTGTTCAAAATTATGATTTTTTCTTAAATATAAATGAGATTTAATTATCTTTATAGACATAACAAACGAATGCAATTTATTTAAATTTTACTTATTTACAAATAAGGGGGTTGCATACATATTTCTTACTTTCTTTACTAAAAACGTCGCCGTTGAGGGTAAATGAAAGTTGCAAAAGTAAACTTTCCAACCGACCACCAGCTGCCACAAAAGGTTTCACTTTTTGAAACAACTGAACGCCTTCACGTGTTAATATCTTAATTTTTATGATACTCTCGCAATTAAACAAGGAAAACACGTAATAAGTGACCTTACACCAGAGTATCCTGTCCAAGTAATTATTAATTCCATTACCAGGGGCATAAAGTGCACATTCGCTAATCGGAAGAATTTAATTTGAACCGCTGCACACTAACTCAAACCTCAGGGGACCTGGCGTTAAATTGGATCGCATTGCTACAAGTTTACACGGACCGAGATACACTAGGAAGTTGCTATGCTGTGTATTTTACTTCAAAGTTCATCTCAAACAGTGTAGTATGTATTGAAATCTTATTATCTTCATGGTTTTTATATCTAACAGTTACTTCTTACTAATGATGAAATTTAAAGTAAACAATTAAACTAGAATATTACATGGGCTCAATAGTTAATTAATGTGTTCAATGCAGAACAGTCATTGATTAAAAATATCTTTTGAACGCGCTTTCAAGCTGATAGAAATATATTATAGAAACTCCAATACAATATAAAATGCTACAAGCTTCTTACTTCTAGCAAACAATTTTTAGTTCGAGTTTTGCAAGTTATATACAGTTCTTCTATACATAAATGCATGCTCCACTAAAATTAATAACGATTTATACATAAAAATAAAACATGTAATTTCATATGAATAACGAACAACCATTCGGTACGTGATTCAAATAAAACTGTAATGGCATTCACCTAAGCGCTGATCTGGTAGCATTAAATTCTAGTATTATGTTATGAAATAAAATGACTTTACGGATTTTATCGCGTTTATTTTTACATTACGGGGTAGACCCCGTGACCACGGCCGCTGGAAAGTGTTCGAAACGTCGGGAATTTAAAATGTAAAAATAAACGCGATAAAATCCGTAAAGTCATTTTATTTAATAATGTATAATATTCGCGCAAACAATAGAAATAATTATTATGTTATGAACTAACTGGCATCGCTTATTATAAATCTGGAAATTTTCGAATAGGTGCAATTTCCGATAGATATTTGATAAGAGACGTCATAATTTCTAAATTATTAAGTTGTGTGTGTTCTAATATTGCTTTACAAATATCGATGCTTCATTGCAAAAGTATTTATTTTTGTAATAATGCTGTTGTTATTTTATTTAGCACCCTCCTAGTGATCTCACTTAATGTTTTAGCGTACTTTGAGCGAGGCTTTACTAGACTTTTCTGTTGATATTCCTTCGTCAAACTGAACCTCCATCCTTAAGAAACTTTATCTCGTACCGTTTTGTTATTAATTTTCTTTCCATCGTTTTGTTATGATTAGTTGATTTGGTTCAATTAATTTAGCTTTTTTTGCTAGACTTGGGTTGATTTCTTTTGACAATCTCTTCTTATTTCTTTTTGCAACTGTTCTAGTACATGAAGAAAATATTTTTTACTATGCCACCAGGAACGTACACGTATTTAGTATACAAGAATATTACTTTAACTAATATTTACTTGTGAAATACAAGAATTTAATTAACGCCCTTAAGGCATAGGTTGCGACACCCTAGCAGTAGCCAGACACACATATTCATGACATCGGCCCCACTGGTTAGGTCGAACTTACACACACTTTGCTATTTGACACTGTAGCTTAACACCATATTAGATAGGAGCGTTGCTGGAGTTTCTTGCGCCCCTTCTTCTCCCAGAGCCAACGCTTTAAGAAGTGGTAATAAAGTTTAGATAGGGCTCTTCTAGTTATTAAATTATCCTTGTAAAGCGTCTGAATCGAGCCGAGGCGTCAGCCCACCTGGGCAGCCCTTGATTCAGCATAATAACGGGTACCAGAAAGTGACGGCCCAAGCCGAGGCTCCCCATCTGGGGGCCCTTGGTGCAGATAAGTCACTCGGTGGGGAGACGCGCCTATGGCAACGGGCCCCCCACATCCGGTATGTTCTAATAGCTGTATATCTAATAGCCGAGATCTATCAAAAAAAAAAGAGAAATAACTAATAAAGAAAGAAGAACCGTTGCTAATCTTAAAGTAATTTATACTTTGAAACTTAGTCCCTAAAGCGTGTAAAGATATATAAGCATGTGAAGACGGCGGTCTTCATCTGCATATTATGGAGGAAAGCGCGAAACTATGTGATTAGCATGCTGTTTAAGGGTTTGCGTTAGGTATCCGTATATCCCTTAGATTTTTATGACTCATGATAAAATACAACCACACACATTATTAGCTCTCATAATATATATGTATATATATATATATATATATATATAATGAGAGTATAGACCTTATCACGTCTTCTGCAGTTTAATACAATAGAAGAGACAATTTAAATAATCAGGAAAAAGAAACAAAGTCTTAAGTAGACGCAAAATACTTCAGAGTTTTTAGGTATATTCAATAACAAAAATACACAACCAAAAACATAAACTACATCCGACGGCCGGATTTGTTAACAAGACACTTTAAGGTCCTGTTGTCTGATAACAATGTTAAAAAACTAACATGAATCACATAAAGATGTGATAAAGTCACAGAGGACTTAAAAATTCTTTATGATTTCACGATATAAAAGCAATTAAAGGAACTGCTTTAACATATAATAATCGAAATTAATAAAATGAAATGAAATATACATTTTTTTTTCTTTGAAATATGTGTTGCGGTAAATATAGGTAGTGGAAACATGACGAACAAATATGTAAATCAAATGCTCGTTGCATAAGGAAGCTAGATCTACAACTTGAAACAGCACACATTATAAATTCAGCAATTGAAATTCAAGCAACGCCAGATATGAATATTCACCGGAAGGCGAACTGATCAACGCAGTCCGATAACAAATTATCAGCAAAGCCATATCATTTCCGGCTTCGTTTAAATTTTAAGCAATTTTCAGGCCTCGTCAGCCATTCGTTCGCAATTCATTAAGAGAAGCAAATAACTTATTACACGATTATAACACATATATCGCAATAAACAAAACTCTTTTAACCTTTTTAAAGATCTAATTTTTGTGCAAAACCTAACTTTTTAAGATTGATCGGACTCTACATAATCTCTGCATTAGATATCAAGAAAGATATTAGTTTATCCCAAGCCAATTGACGGAGCAAAGTGTCTGAAACGTCGGAAGTCTTGTGAATACAATAAAAGGTATAAAATCTGTATAGTAGGTATATTAATTAACTTTCGATCAGAATTTGATCAATTTTAAATTCCTTACCGACTTATCATTTGTTTTTATTTAAACTTACATTACATTGTATTTTTTAATAAAAATTTCATTGCGCTAGTTACATTTTTTTATTGCCTACGCAGGCAGGCGAACAGTCCGGCCACCTACTGGGAAGTGGTCACCGACACCCATACACATAGGCAATACTAGTGGTATCACCAATGCGCTGCCTAGCGTGACACATAGGGTGTTGATTTTCGTTTACCTGATTTTCGTTTTTGTTGAGGGCAACCCAAACACGCTGGTTGCGTTGCCCTTCAATCCGGAACACATCAATGTTTTAACACTACTGCTGTGCGGCTGAAATAGGCACCGCGGTGGTATCAACCCGGACGATCCCATGTAAAAAGGGAGGTCCCCTTTTTACATAACCACCAGTAAAAATTTTATGATTATGAAAAACATTTCGTCATGGAATTTTAGTTAATACAATATGCTTTAATAAATTATAAGTCAACGCAAATTGCATTAAATTATAGTGTTATAAAAATTTATAGTAGTTTTAGGTAATCAATTATAAAATTCAAGTATACAAGTAACATTAACAAATGTATTACATTAACAAATGTATTCATTAATATCTGCTCTCTAATAAGCAAACGACGTTACGCAAAGCGACAAAATTGTAAAATGTTTTACTTTACGCCTTTAATTTAATCTTTACTTTGCATTTTGCAGTCTGGTCTGGAAGGATGCAACACAATATTGGATTTCTTCGTATTTGCATACAGACAAAATAGACGTTTGGGGTCTAGACTTACACAGCATACTAATCGTAAGAGACCTAAACAAGAAATCGCTAAAATCTCTTTATTACCGAATTTAACGGATTATTCGGAAGTGCCCGAATAATTAAAAAAAGTCGAGTATATTATGATATTCGAATCGTTAGTTTTTAGAATCACTCGTATTTTTCGAGTTAATCGTAAATTTTACAAAAATTGGAAAGCTAAAATTTTTGGATTTTCACAATTTTACTTAACTAAATAAGATCCCTCATGAGAGACTTTTTTGCGACCTTAATTTATCCGCATAAAAAATATTGTTTACCGAAAAATTTGTAACATAGAGTCACACGATGCCTTAGGTGTCTTCTGTGACTTAACTAAAGCATTTGACTGTGTACAGCATGATACTTTGGTCAGGAAATAAAGCCACTATGGTATCAAAATGCCGCACTCGATCTTCTGACTTTGTACTTGAGCCATCGAACTCAGAGAGTTGACGTGGACGGCAAGAGATCACCCGGGGCGCAGGTAGGTATGGATTCCACAGGGATCTATTTTGGAGGCCTTTTCTCTTCCTGGTCTATATTAATGACCTACCACACCAGGTTGAGAACAATAACGAGATTGTATTATTTGCTGATGATACTTCTTTAATATTTAGAATAAAACGACGTAACTTGCAAAATGACGATGTAAATATTATGAGAGGTATTATTTACAAAGTAAAATACTGGTTTAGTGCAAATAATTTATTGTTAAACAAAAATAAAACTAAATGTATAAGGTTTATAACTCCTAATGTTCCTCAAGCTTGGTGTGATGTGGTCGTAGATGGAGAAGCGCTAGACCACGTACATTACACTGTATTTCTCGGCATCACAATAGATTCTAAACTGCAATGGGGCCCTCATATTTATAGACTGGCAGTAAACTTAGCTCAGCGCTTATGCAGTCATAAAAATTAGACAACTAACCAATGTTGGGACAGCCCGTTTAGTATATTTTAGTTATTTTCACAGTATAATGTCTTATGGCATTATACTGTGGGAAACGCTGATATTAATACTTTAAAAAGCTTAGTATTTATACCATTAAAAAAGTAGCAGATTCAGAGATGTTCTATAACCTAGTTCCAAAAGAATCGCTAGTAAAAATGTTACAAAATTATGTAAGAACTGTTTATCTCAATACATATATTAGAAAAATAATTATGTTTTCAAATAACAAATAAATAAATCTTCTGGAAATTACACTTTACACAATATAAATACCAGAAAAATTAAATAAGTTCTTACAATGATAGAACAACCCTGTAAGAACATGTTATCTCAGGATCAATAGTACAATTTCACAAGTAAAATACTAGAATTGAAAATGAAAAAAAGTGTAATAATTGATAGATTCACACCTAGGTATGAATCTGTTGCTCCGGGTATTTTAATAGTAAATTTAAGATTATGTAAATTTTGTAAAATTATATTGAAGAAAAGGAAAGAAAAAGTACCTGCGAAGAGTTCTTACGCCATGGATTCTTCTCAGGTCAGAGGCATCCATTTCCGAACCGGTGGTAGATTGATTTGACAATAAATAAGAAGGTATATGTTCATATTCAATAAAGATGATTTGACATTAGACTTTATAGAACCATGAAATACCCTGATGAAACGACTCTAACGTGAATAACATTAGAAGGATCTTACTGATCCACATAATAAAGTTCTGAAGGATCAATGCGCTATTTGAGAACAAAATATTTAGATATTAACGTGAGTGATTTTAATGTAATTTCTTCGTATTAGGTCATTATGCAGGTATTTTATGCATAGATTTGAACAATCAGACTTTAACAAGAAAATGAAATTTATGCTCGCCTTGATTGATAAAAAATCTTTTTTTCAAGACTCGACTAAGGTAATAGGAGAGACTTTTCAGTTTCTTGGTAGGCTATAAGATAAAGTGCGATTGAAGAAGGATCCGAGTGAGTCTTTCGACAGAACCCCCGAAGGCAATTAAAAAGCTAATAAGGAATATATATCGCGAAGTGCAGTTTTAACTCTGATCAATACGTGAGCAGTAGAATATAAAGAACCACCATGAACACCCATAAAGCAATTAAAGATATTGTGAATTGTGCTCGTTTTAAACTATAAAATTTAATTGTGGTTAGGAGTTTAAAAAGGTTACACGGTTACATAGGATATTTAGAAAAAAATTTAAATTTGGTTCCCAATTTTCCTGTTTAAAGAAAAAACAAAATGTTTCCTTACCATACAGAGACAATCTTATATTAGTTTAAAGTCCTTTGCACAAAGAAACTTACAAAACAAAACCACCCTTCTGATTTTTTGTTATAGGATGTTAGTAATGCGTCAACAAATTACTATTAAACATTGCCAAATTAAATTATTGGCCAACATTTTGATGACCCCAAGGTGGGGACCACCTTGAAAATGTTGAGAGTCGTTGGAGAGGTGGCAGGTTGTACTTTTGGCGGATCATGGGGAGGTTAGTCCAGCAGTGAACTTTCTAGACGATATGATGATGTTTTAACCTCAATAATATGCAGATCAAGACCGCCGCATCTTTGCACGCTTGATGCTACGGCAAGTTTCAAGTAGTTTTTAAGATACAAGAGATAATATATGATAAAAAAATTTGTTTTTAAATAACGAACTATAAAATTTTTTAGATATAATAAAAATAGGATTTTTTAATTAAGTTAATAGCTATAAAATATAAAAATTATCATTTTCTCGACATTAATATATAAACACACATATATAAACCACCCTTGTTGTCATTAACTTCGTAGCAGAATACACAGCGTAGCAACTTCCTAGTGTATCTTGGTCCGTGTAAACTTGTAGCAATGCAATCCAAATCAACGCCAGGTCCCTTGAGGTTTGAGTTAGTGTGCAGCGGCTCGAATTAAATTCTTTCCGATTACCGAATATGCGCTTTATGCCCCTGGTAAGGAATTGAAAATTATTCGCACAGTATACTCCGGTGTAAAGTCATTTATTACGTGATCTCTTTGTAGAAATACGAGACGACTATAAAAGTTAAGATATACGTAAAGACGTTTAGTTGTTTCGAAAACGGAAACTTTTCTCTGTCTTTGCCAGCTTGGTCCAAATTTTATGGCTTTTTTGACTTCCGTAGCGGATGATGTTTAAGAGTAGAAAGAAAGAAATAAAAAGAAATTTGAATACTATTGTAATGCAACCCTATTATTTATAAATAAGCAAACCGGTGGTAGGTCCCCTTTTTACAACCGGTAATAGGTCCCCTTTTTACAAGAGACCGTCTGGTGGAACCAGGTGCCTATTTACCGCAAAGCAGTAGGTGAAAACACCATGTGTTCCGGTTTGAAGGGCACCAGCCAGGCGTAATCACGGTAAAGGACTTAACATCCTATGTCTCGCGGTAGGCAGCGCGTGGGATATTATGGTAATGGGCACGGTGACCACTTTCCATTGGGCCCGACGCTCTGCTCTGCGGTATGTAATAAAAGAAAATTTTATAAATTGCATTCGTTTAATATATTTACAACGACAATTAACCACGACTCTGATCGTATTGGTCGGTATTATGTTAAATACCATATATAACATGATAATTTTAAGAGATTTTTTTTATCAAAATATATTAAATGTATACGCAGACGTACTGAAAATCAAATTTTGTCTTGAAACCAAAAATTGCAAGCTCGTATTAAATAATGTTCAAAATTTGTCAATGTTATTGAAAAAGGAATAGGTACATATGGCAATCATTTAGATATAGACACTTTGATTTTTTAACGTAAATCTTTTGATGTTAAATAAATAATTAAGTATTTGTTAATGATAAAGTGTAGTTTATTTTTATTAAGATAAACATACAATTTTTCATTACCCACTTCTTTTGAATATTCATTAACCGATGGATGAATTTAGGCCATAGTAAGTGTTTAATTATTTATTATTTTTTTTATTTATTTTACTTTTAGGTTTCTAATCCGAGAACTCCAAATAAAAGTCAGTGCGCTTTATATCTATAAAATTCTTTCAATGATATAAGAGTTTCGATGCCTGTAATTTTGCTCCAAGCAAAATACTACTTTAGCTGCCATACAAAACAATGTAATAACTCGTTGCTGGTTAGTCCTAAGTGATATGTAATTACGGGTAGCCTTATTTTAGACTCATTGACAAGGTAAAGGGCGCATGCAAATTGTCTACTAACATAACTATTGGTAATGTTTGTAACTGAGGTAGCCGGTTGCAATTGTCGGGGTGATTGAACACATTTTTTATTTGAAATGAAGAAAATAAAAATCTCCCCTTTTATAGGTGCCCGTGGTGCCTATGCCGCAAAGCGGTAGCGAGTAAAATATTACTGTATTCCGGTTGTAGCATTGGCATAGCGATTGGTGGTCGTAAGCACTATCCACGGTGCCGCCGAACTTTGTTCGTAAGATTTCGTTGCCAAATAAAAAAAATAATTCGATCGACTATCTCTACCTTTGAGAGTACAAGATAAGTATAAGAATTGGCTACTTTTACGACAAAAATAATAATAATCCGCGGCCTAAGATATATTCATTGGTGTTCTAACTTTAAAGTCCAGTAGTGTGTGTTTAAATATCCTGTCGAAACTGCATCCTTTTTTTCATTCTCCTGCTGATGCTGTTTTTAAGGGTATATTGTAAGAATAATAAGCTTTTGATCGTTAATTTATTTTAAATATTTATTTAGGCACACTAGCTCTGTGCATATTAATATCATGATCTTCAATACGAAGAAAGCCGAGGAAAAGAAAACCGATTGTTTTACACCTAGACACGCTTTGCAAACTCCTGTTAATAGCATAATACAAATTTTTAAATTGATTGTAGTCTTATTAAAAAAACATTACTTCAAAAGTCTTGTTTATAAAATTTAAGACTTTTTAAACAGATTACCCGTTGGATCATCTGTTTAACTGACATTAAAAGTCTGTTTACGGCATGATTAGCGCCGTAGAATAGAACCGTAGCGGTATTTGTACTGTTATCCAAGTTTAAGCAGCGTAACAAGCTCACTGCACTTTAGACCCATCCCTTCATAAGTTAGTGTTTAACGAATCGTGAAATAAAAACTATTGAATGGGAAGACGTCACCAATTTCAGAAAACTTTAAACAGATTGTTTCAATTCATGCCGGTGAAACATGACTTCTTAAGACTAAGTTATAAATGCGGAATATGTAGAAAAATTCTCTCTGTCCTGGCTATCCTCAAGTATCGTTTTTAAAAACAGTATTATGAGTTTTTTTTTGTGCGTTGATTCTGAAATATGCTATCACCAAAAACTAGGAAAACAACAGCCAAACAAGCATACACATGATAAAGCAACATCAACAATCACCTAGCTTGTCAATTAAGGAGACAATTCAAATGGATCCTTTTTATAAAGCGTTCGATCGTAATTGTAACGTTAATAGTTTAAAATAAATAATGTATTAAAAAAAACTAAAAATTGAAATATAATAATATATTTTTAGTTTTTGACTACGTTATAAGTGATACAAATTTGATCACAAGATATTTAAGCTATGAAATAAAAATAAGCAAAGGAGTTACGAAGCCATTAGTCTGGCAACATTATCAAAACGAAGCAATTTAAAAGCAGAAGAGCCATAGACAAGCGGAGCATGTTTCGCAAATAAAGACCCTTCGTCCGATAACGGGTTCGTTCGGGGTTCGAGAAATCGCTGCTATAAAAATTCAGACCGAGTTCCGACAACACGAAACCTCTCGGTCGCCGCGTGGCTCCGTTCTGGGAGGAATTTTAAACGGCTGATCGTGCTCATTGCGGATAGTTGAAGAGCACCGTTAAACGTTTAGAAAAGGATAAGGGACAGATAAAGTGAAACGATTACGTAAGGGCATAAGATACATCGTATAATATTTTTATCGGTGTTTTTTACATTACAAATGTTAAAAATTCAACATTAGCTATAAACGTTTGATTTTAGAATTAAAGAAAAGAAATTTTATTTTTTAGTACGGCCTATTTTAAATATTTTACTTTTTATATATTTTTATTATGTACATATATTCATAAATATATATATATATATATATATACATGCTCCACTGCGTATAAGTGTTCAATTTAGAAGAAGCATTAACTTAATCTATGCCAATTTAAAGTTACTTATTCACACGAGTGCTCTATTAGTTTAGTTTCTGCTTCAGCTCTATAATCACGTCTCTAATGTAGAGCAGTTAAAACTGCACTTTTTCGCAATATAGGATATATTATACTTATATATGTATATATATGTTATATATCACACTTATATTTACACGGATTAACAGTTTTACTCGTTTCAAAAAGCATTTTAAAACAAAATCCTACTGAGCATAGCAACTGCAATTTTCCGTCTATTATATACATGTTCTGTGAAGATTTGATTGTAATAACAATACACCACGTTTGATTTTATTAAAACTGTATTTGATTAAAAGACGGTTTGTGAAAATTCGGTTTTTTTAAACTTTGGCTTAATTATTTTGGTGTTTAATTTTATATTATTATAGGTTAACTTTACGTCAATGATATATATTTAGCGTTATAGTTGAGGTCATGAGTTATGATCGATTATGCATTTAATTTAATCTTCTTAGCTGAGCACATATCTATCCTCCGTCACATAATGCCAATAAACTTTGTATCTAACTTCACTAGAAAGATTGTAAAACAATATCAGATAACGTCATGACAAAACGCAAAACCAGTAATTTTTGCGAACCCTGAAGTTAATGCCACATTTTTGTAGCAAGCTCAGGAGCGACCGCCGGGACCGAACCAGTCAAATATATCGTCCAATAAAGCAGGACCGGGGCCATAAATGTCCGCTCGTACTTGCAACGCCCGCTGACTTGACGTTAAATTGCAAAAGGGGGTTGAAATAAGCGAGTTTTTTCCACCTCTCACCCGGAAAATTTTCGGACCGATAGCTCTCCTGTGTAAACAGCCTGAGTTTCTGTATATTTGTGATTTGACACGGTACACTTTTCACCCTTGTTATAATTACAGGCGGTGTTTTAACAAACTTGCGTTTTTTGTTCCCGTTTCAATGAAAATCGATAAATTTTACTAGGTGTTGGCTGAACTTTGCTTGTAGGGTAATCGTTAGTATTTTAGGTAATTGTAAAGTTTTAATAATTTCCATATAACGATATTATTAAGTCAAGAAACATTTATTTACAAATATTTTCTACAAAAATTCTTTAAACTTATACGATACTACAAAATTCAAATAAAACCAAGGAAATTATAATAGGTAGCAAATATACGAGCAACGCGCTAAACAGCACGAAGTAAAATACGTGTAAAACTTTAAGTGTCCAATTTTGTGGTTAATTACATGATTATGATAATGATAATAGAAAATTTTTACAAATTATCACATATATATTCTGTCCGTACTAACTAGACAAATAAATTCTGTACTTAAGGATGACCGGATAGAACAAGAAAAATTGCCCGAAGATTAATACTAATAAACATTTATGGCATTGAAGGACATTTGGTTCTTAATTTCAAATAATATTCCACCATTGCTGCACACAAACACTTGTAAAATAATAACATTTTCGTACATATTCCTAAAACAAAACTTCTGATTCCTATTTCACATGCCAAATTGAAAGACCGTCACAAACGTACGTGCGCATAGAGCTCAAACGCTCCCTTCCAAGAAATGCACACCGAAAGTAAATCCGTAGCTCAAATAAAACTGATTTTATTATCAACGAGTAATAGTGTAGAGACAATACAGATAAATAAAGGATGAAATGTTTATTGATTTAAACAAATAATGCCCAAGTTAGTGGACAAAGTTTTTATTCAAAAACTATCCTGAGACTTGCAGTAAAACTATTACCTAAAGTCCGAAAATGTTATATTTTCATTGCTCGACAATTAAAAACATGTTCTTTATATAGTGCAAATATTTGATTCATGTAGAAAAAATATATGAGATTAGTCTTTGCGGCAAGTTTATCTCCATCCGAATGTAGTAAGCTAGAAAAACGATTATTGTTTTTGCAGTGCTTTCTTTGTTCGACAAGCTAATTAAGCAATAAAATCTTAAAACCATTGTCAATGCTTTATCATACATATTTATTTCTAAACCACAAACCATTACCATCTTTAATTTATTATAAAAAAAATTATAGCTACTTGTAGTGTAGTTTTACCGGTGGTAGGTCCCCTTTTTACAGGAGACCGTCTGGGTGGGCACCACCGCGGTGCCTATTTCTGCCGCGAAGCGGTAGCGTGAGAACACTGCTGTGTTTCGGTTTGAAGGGCACCGTAGCCAGCGTAATTACTGGGTAAACGAGACTTAACACCCTATGTCTCATGGTAGGCAGCGCGTAGGCAATACCACTGGTATTGCTAAAGTCTATGGGCGTCGGTGACCATTTCCCATCATGTGGCATATGCCATAAAAAAAAGTGTATTAAGTATTAATTTTTATAAGGCAGATCTGTGACCAATATTACTATGAGCAAATAAACCGTTTTCAGTTGCAAGAATTTACTGTTTTTGCTATTACTTATACAACTGAAAACACAAGTATTAATGCTCAATGATATACAGAACAAAGTTTTTGGGACGAAAACATACGAAATAATGTTGCCAGAAAAGGTTTATGCGTAAAAGCGATTCAAAAGTAATGACTGTGTCCATAAAATTCTATCGCAAAAGATAAATGAGCCCCTTGAGGGACGAGCGCTGTTACAAAAGTTGATGTTTATCTAAGGATCGTTTCGATGTATAAACAACCTGCACTTTTTTATTAAAATTCCGTTGCTTGTTATCAAATTTATGTGTTATTTTGATTTGTATGGGATTGACATTTAAAATGTGTCTGAACTGGCTAAATGTTCTCTTAATTTACAATTTATGATATCAATTCGATTAAACTGGTGTGACGATAAAAAAAGTGACTTCAGGTATATTTAATCTTAAAAACTTTCTCTTGAATGTTTAAAGGATCTTGTATTTTGGCTTCTTCTTAACTTAATGTATCTGTAACTTTTAGTTTTCCATAACAAGGAGCAATTTTTATATCAAGGTAATTAAAAAGAAGCAATCTAAAAGCGAGGAATATAAAAGAGCAGAACATGTTTCGCAAATAAAAACCCACACTGTTCATTAACTTGGTTCTGGGGAAAATCATTGCTAGAAATATTTAAAAAGCATTCCGAGTGAATCTACGGAAAATTCTGTTGGTCAACTTGTTATTATGCTCTGAGGGAAACTTGAACTGTGCAACGAAAATCGTTAGTTTATTGTTTAAAAACCAACGTAGTAATTTTTACAAACTACAAGTTCATGGCCATACCTGTGAAATGACCCATCGTAAATGACACTAAGAAGGCTGTCACTATATCATAGAAAAACTCTGAGGGCTATACGTCATTTTTGAGCGGTTCAAGCATAGATCTAAAGAGTTCTATACAATTTTATACATACGCAGTTAGTACTTAATCTATATTCTATAATTGGTCACATTTACTCTACAGCGATACGTCTTCTTATTTTGTCACTCAAGTAACAAATTCAGTAAAGCCGTTACCACGATGTTATGATTAATTAAAAATAGTACACGCTGACCGACTTTTAAAATGCAGCATCGTGCGATTCCAGTGTTAAGAGGTTTTTATCGGAGTACTCACTGTTAAAAATAACCATAATCCGTAAACATAACTTTAATCCATAAGAAAGCTAGATATCCATCTGCATTGTTATCGGAGGACCGACTTTTTACATGCCCATCCGACGTACGAATCTTACTTTTCATACAATTGGGTGGTCAGCCCAAATTAGAATTTTTTACAAATTATCCTAATGAACCAGGAAACGTTAACACAAAGATGTTTCGCGGGGGATTCGAGCCCGCGATCTCCGGTTTACAAAGCAAGGGTCAATATCGCTAGTTCACGTAAGTGGTTTACTGGGTATATCTTTAAACCAGCTTAATTATGTTATAAAAGCCGAAAGGTACCGCCCAGTTCGAATATTTCTAATAAAGCAAGATCGGGACTAATAATATCCATTCATACTTGCAGCGCTTGACGTGAATTTACAAAATATGAGCAACAATCAGCTTTTATACAGGCATTTAAGTAGGAAAATATTTTAAAACTATTCATATTTTTCACGGTTTGTCGGAAGTTAGGTCAGAGTAGACTTCATCAGGCTGGCCGCTCTCTCTAAAAACCCATATTTACGGTGCCTCTCAACAATCAGAGATCGATACCGGTTTTAAAACTATTGATCACAGAGATATTTCTGAATATGTGTTTCTGGTCCGAGCCTAAGTACAAGGTACGCCACCCTTGTCGACACACTCGAGACTGCGATTATTTTGTTAGCAAAGGATTTGTTGGCGAGGAATCCCACGCTGCCTTGTGACGGAAAGTCGCCCTCTCGGAAGTAGAAATAGTGACCCGGTGGCAAGGTTAAGGTGTCCTCTTCCTGTCTTCGGACTTCGCATAACCCTAAAACGTGTCATCGGATCTAATCCAGATCTACCTCCAGCTCAGCCAGTTGTTCGCTAAATCTTAACATTCGTCCGTTATACGTATCCAGGTTAAGTTTTTAGTAGCGATTTGTAGCCCGGGAAATCTTAGCACCCCTTGTCCCACCGTCACCATGGCCGCTACCATGGCCAGGAATAGTGGGACTATCGAGAACTAGGGGCCGGTGCATTCTGTTGACGACCATTAATAGAAATTGCTCATAATTGCCACGCTGAGCTGTCGGATTGCCGGGAGGTGGAGGTCAAAGAGACCAACCCCATTGCATCGAGGAGTAAGACGGGGATGTAATATCCCCAAAACTAGATAAACCCTAGACTGGACTGGACGTGGCATAAACATTAACGGCGAGTACATTTCACAGCTCCGTTTCGATGACGATATCGTCATATTGGCCGAGTCGTTGGAGTGCTTACAGGAAATGTCGCACAGATTAAATAATACGTCAAAAGACGAAAGTCATGTTCAACAAACCCGTTCTCCCGAGTTTAGTCAATGTCGATGGTTTTACTTTCAAAGTTGTCGATGAATATGTCTACCTTGAGTACATGTTGCAGTTGGGAAGACACAGCTTCGAGAGAGAAGCCGATAGGAGAATTCAATTGGGCTGGGCAGCATTTAGAAAACTACACCACATTCTCACGTCGCCGATACCGCAGAGTTTTAAGACAAAAGTCTTTAGCCAATGCGTACTCCCCGTGATGACCTACGGGGCAGAAACGTGGCCTCTGAACATTGGACTGGTCCACAAGTTTGCCGTAGCTCAACTTGATATGGAACGCGCTAAGCTCGGAGTCTCTCTGTCGGATAAGATTCGTAATGATATCATCCGACAGGGAAAGAAAGTTATTGACATAGTGGAAAGAATTAGCTCGTTGAAGTGTTATTCTCGTTGTAGTCGTTATTCTGTAAACTGTACTGTACTAGATATCACTGGGTTCCAGCATTACTAGTATTTTAAAAATGGAAGAGTCCCATTTACTTCCTCCTCTATGGTAAACTGTATCCTTGGAGGTATAGCATTTAAATGGTCAAACAGTCGGCTCACACCTTGCTTAGACACGATAGCAAACACGTCGTCCACGTACCTCAACCTGTATATTGGCATTACGGCGGCTCACATTTCAAGACGGGAAGCGACCGTGAAGTTAACCCACTCGTCCTGATGGAGGACCTCCCATATGTGTGAGTTCAGCCGTTTGTAGCACATATTTTAGGGGCAATGTCACGTACGCCAGTTTTAATAGTTTAATAACGACGACTGTTTATTTTCTTGGTCCAGTTATAAAACAAAGTGTGATTGAAGTAAAATCCGAGTGAGTCGTATTCCACAGAACCATCCTGAAGGCAATTAAAAGAAGTTTACGAATGGAGCATATATCGCAAAGTGCACTTTTAACTGCTAAATATCTGGCACGTGACTGCAGTCGAATAGCTAATTCAGAAACCAGTCATAAAGTACACTTCTATAAATAGTATATTATTGATATTGTGAGTTCTGTTTATTTGTAAAATGCACACTAAATCTCAATTGGAGCTAGAAGGTATATAATAGGATATTTAAAATTAAAAGGATGAAATTAAGTGGTCTAATTTCTTTCTAATTCTTAATGTACATAAATAAATAGTGACAAAATAAGCAAAGCAACTATAAAATATGCAAACTTAGGTTCTGATTTTTTGTGTCGGTTAAATTTGATATATCATCAAAAACCTATTAAGCAAGTGTCAAATAACATGCAAGTTTAATACATAAGATGTTTTAATATATATATATATTGATTTTAAATACAATATCAAGATATACTCGCATCTAAACATGGTTTTGATTACACTAGTCGACCAATTTTAGAGAGTACAAATCCTTATAGATATAAACTTGACATAAGCTTGCTAGAAAGATATCAAGCATCAGGGGGAAGAATTAACCCTTACAACCTGTAAGAGTCTATTTTTCTTTTTATTACGATTTCTCTTAACTGAATTTTATGGTTAATGGTGTTCAAGTAAAAAAATAGAAAATATAAAGAATCTCAAAAATCTAAATTATTTTAAAACAGCTATAGATAGAGATATCTAAAGTACCTATTCTAGATGGTTGTTGTATTCTATTCTCAGCATTTGACGCTGCTATTTAAACTGCGGACTAACAAGCTAGATCGGACGCTTAAAATTCCACTCGTAGCAAAACCACGCGGCGTCCAAGAGGGTATTCTGTTGCAGAAACTCTTTCTGAATTTTTATAACAGCGATTTGCGCAACAACCAAGCTATTGGACATAAAAGTCTTCTTTATCTGGGAAACATGGTTTGCTTATCTATCGATTCCTTGTCCCTAAATTGCTTATAATTATTAACTTTACTTAAATTATGCTGCTAACTTATTAAACATTGTAGTATAGATTACAAAGACTGTCTTCATAAATCTGAACTCCCAATTTTTTTGATTTCGGCGACTGTTCCTCTATAAACTTATTAAAGTTATTCATTGTCATTTCTATTATAATTTTAACTTTATAAGAAATAGGAACATATCCTATATCACCTGTATTATATGTGACATATTATGCCTGCCAGATATGATTGTTCAGCAAAACAAAAAATTAATTACAATAACACAAAATCAAATGTGGTCTAGAAAAAAATTTATGAAAAATATAAATAAGAAAGAAGACTACCTGCTGAGCTGCTTTGAATATTTTTAACAGAAATAGCAGAAGCATGTTTCAAGAAACTCTCAATTTTTTTTTATAGGTAACCAATTAAAATTAAACTAAATTATAGCCTTAATTTAAAGTTAAAAAGGCTTCGTAAACATTATAAAAAATGTTTTGGTTTGTGCAATTTTGTCAAGTTTAATTTTAGACAAATTGTTAATTAATAATACTAAATTTTGTTTCAAAGTTATTTTTTAAATATTACAATTTAACTATCTTAATTCAAAATAGTTGTCTTACACTTTCTTATAGATTGCCAAAAACGATACTACTGGTTCTGAATAGGACGCCTCTGAGAAGAACCGCCAAAAAAAGCAAAGGCTTTTTTATTGACATCTTTGATAAAAATACAATTGGGACCAAACATATTTTATAATTTGATAAGAACCTGAAGCGGGTCTAACTTAGTAATAAAATACAAATTCTCGCAGTCGTATAAAAATGAAATTGTCGTTTTGTTAGAGCGTACATGATCAATGGACAAAATATTTAACAGTGCAATATTTCAGACATTTGGAGCGTTATATATCTCAATTTTATATATTTAAGGCCTTAAATACGAATCAGGTCAAAATATAGTACATCATTACAATATAAAATTTTTAGGGAAGAAGTACTCATGATAATATGTAGTCTTTGTAATAATTATTTTATCAAATAATATTAATGTAAATTAACGTTTAAGTCAATTTTATGTTTATAAAGTCCATTGTACCCATGTGCAATTCGGTTCTTAACGTTTAAAGCGTCTCAAATTCTTACACATTTTACATAAAAGTATGAAGTTTTACAACATTAGTGATGTCCCTTCACTCAAAGGTTTTTATTTCACGATTCGTTAAGCGCCAACGTAGTGCGGGAGCATAAAGTGGGGAGGGCATGTCACGGTTTTTAAACTTCGCAAGTAGTACACATGAGCCCCAATCGTGGCTTAATGAGATGTCTGTTTTGAACGGGAAAAGGAGCTTCAAAAGCGAGTAAAAATTTTATATTAGATCATTAACTTAACTCAAACAATTAAAAGTATCGCTCTCAGCCAAAACGTACATTATATTTGCCAAAATTCACATATTTTACTTTTGATGACGCTGCCAAAAATTATCAGTGACGACTTTTTCAGCATGTTGTAAATAATTTATGTTTACTTAAACTTGCTCGTTACAACTATTTATTTTTAATTAATATAACAGTGACCTATATGAGCAGTGTTAAGAAACTAGGGACTAAACAATACGGAATAACAGCTGCTCATAAGAAGTTTCAGTTTGCGCAATAATTGAACGTTTTAAAGCTTTAATGCCTTCATTTTTACAGAACTGTGGCAATTCTACAAGAAAGACACATAATGGAGCTGACCCTACCTTACAAAGTGCAATTAACTTTTGATTCCATTAATAGTGGCATAAAGTGCACATTCGCAAATCCGCAACATTTTAATCTAAGCCGCTGTACAGTAACCGAAACCTCAGAATACCTGGCGTTAAATTGGATTATATTTGTTCAAGTTGGTGTCTATTTAGACTTAGAAGACCTCAGGTACTTTATTGTATACTGTCTCAAAAAACATCTCGAGAACAGAGATAAGGGATTGGAATGCATTGACGTTCTACGTCCGATAAAAAGAGTCTCCAAACCAGTAACGGTCGTTTGTTTGCCCATCCTACATTTTAAAAATTTCAGTCTATCGAGTAATCAAGCCATATTATCAAACCAATCAATCATTACCCATATCTATAATTAATTAGAGTTCATCATCATTTCATCATTAGTCCCCTATCCGTCCACTGCTGGACATAGGCTTTCTCAATGAACGCCAAGACAGCCGATCCCTTGCTATTCGCTGCCAACTTGAGCCGGCTACTACACGGAGATCGGCATCCCACCTGGTCGGGGGTCGACCTACGCTCCGTCTTCCCGAACGCGTCCTCCAATACAGAACCCTTAATCGACCATCAGTTCTTCTGACCACGTGACCGGCCTACAATATGAGTTACTATATAAAGATATAACAATATTTATGTGTATTTACTATGTAAATATAAATATATATGAAAAGAAGTAAAAATACAGAAAATACTGTTTTGACGCAGACTACAAAATATGATTCATATTTCAAACTTAAGATTGCACAAATTTAAGTCACACTCGTAAAGTGTGCCTCACTTAAAGTGTTCGCGAGATTGTGGAAACCTCTTTTTATCGTAGAAAACTGCAGCGCAACTTGCGGAGTGCATTCCGAGTGCGAGTTATTCATAAGCAAAGTAATGCATATCATTCCGTATGAAAAATTGAAGTATCGTTTCGTACGTGCGTGGAATAGAACCTAGTGCTTTACCTCTAGTGCTTATCTGAAGGGAACAAAGTCTAGAATCGCGTGATAAACTAACCCGTTCCGCCACGTAATAACTCGTGATATGCGAGTACGTGTATTTTCAGGTATACGTTTGACATTAGTGACACTGGCGTTCCTTAACTATAAGTAATGTTCCCTCTTATGAGTTTGGTGCATTAAATATTCCAATTCTATTATGATGCTACAACCGTTACATGTTATTAAAGTTTAAAGTTTAGCGATTTCCTTCTTTAGTAAGCCGTATAATGAGTATATTATACGGCAGATAAAGCTGGTAGATTTAGTGAGATAAGCGAAATTATCTCAATTATCGCATAAGAGATAAGAATATGCTTCCTCTCTAAATAGTGCTTGAAATATCACAGCGGTCATGGTACACTATTGCAAATATCTTTTAAACTGTAAGAGTCAAATATTTATATTGTACCAACATACTACTTAGTCTACAAACGTACTCAAAGTAACATATTAGTAAATATAATTCTTATAAAATATATTATATATTGAGAAATTATTTATTTATGTACATGTATATGTGTATTTTATTCGGACCAGTTTTGTACTGGTAAAAGTAGTTTAAGGACTTAAATAAATATCGTGAATACAGTTGTCAGTTCTCACGCAAACATACGTAGATGTCCTTACTTTTAATTTGTTAGCTAATTTCAAGATGTCAGTTTTTCGTAACGGTGTGCGCGCATCTTAAATATTTACTTTCACGATATTTCCCTAATGCGCTAAAAGAAGTATCACTTCATTATCATATTTAAAAAAAACTTTAAGCTATTTTCACATTTTTCTTTTCTATATTTTAGCCGTACTATATAAAAATAAAAATATGACATTTTTATTTTTATATATTAGACGAGTAGGACATTCAACTGGTGGTAAGTAACACCTGTCCTCCGATAAGAAAAGCAGCGTAAAACTCATTTCCCCAGTAATTACGCTGGCAACCGTCCTCTTCAAACCGGAAGACAGCAGTGTTTACTCACTACCGATTTGCGACAGACACGCACTGCATCACATCAGACGTTCTCATAAAAAAAGCGACCTACCTCTTTTCACCTTCGTTATTGAATTGAAATTAAGTTTTCTTGTTATTTTTGACTTTTGTTTTTGGTAAGCTTTTCTAACACAGAGTCCACGAAAAGCTTTTTGAGTTTTATCTTATGCTTTTTAAACTCAATCTATATACTGGGTAATTTATACCAATACAAATAGCGTATAAACCATTTTTTTACGAACCGAAGTTGGAATTAATATGCGGGAAAACATTTTATGTTATTGTTCTGTTCCGTTTGGTTACCAAAAAAGAGGGACGATCGCCCGATCACCTGTTTAGTAAGGCGATCCATGCACTTGATGGGTGTGTAAATAGTTGTACTAGTTTTCAAGAACATCTTGGGAAGTAATTACCTATAGACCAAGACAATAAAATTATCCATCCAACGAAGTTTACCTTTTTGGTTGTGTGAAAACCTTTATTGAGGTAAAATATTAAAACCTTTGTCATTTGTAAAGAAGTCATTATAACATTAGAAAATGGCTGAAATAATTAGGAAAAAAATTAATTATAATAAAAATACCTTATGTATTTTTTTAATACGAGTAAATCTATTTTACGGTTTTTGCCATGCAATTCTTTGAGTATTTTTCAAGAGGTTTTTTTAGTTACGTCCTTAATAGTCCTAGTTATTAATTATTAATTAAGATAACTATTGTCACTATTTTTTCTTAGTGACATGTAAAATAATTTAAATAATATAAAAAGCGAGTATTTCTTATAAATTTTCTTATTTATGTTATAAAGATATCCGACACATAAACAAATATAATTTCAGATCCTTTCTCAGAGTTAATAGTAAACATTTTTCCTGCAATCATATCCCGAAGAATTCGGCCAATTAGTTTTCGTTTCAGAAAACGCTTCCGCCTGAATACTAAAGGTAAGTAGCGTCTTATTCCGGCCCAGTTTTTCATTGTGCTTACAGCTAGCTTGCCGGGAATGTCTCATAGTAATGTGAAAAAATATGGCCCTGAACAATGTCCTTCCAGTGCATTTCTCTACTTTCAAGTTGTTTTTTGTCTCCACTTCCGACGCGCTTATGGGTCGGGAAATATGTGAAGAGAAGTTTTTTGTTTAGTTACACATCTGTCTTGTTGTATTATTTTAGGTAATAACATCTAATTAACAAATATTTGAAAAATTTGTATTATTATTTATGTGAAACAATAATTAACGTTTTTTTTTATTCATATTGAAATATAAAAAAAGTGTTAATTGCACGGCATCAGTATTTCGTAAAATGAAGAATAAAATATTTTCGAGTATAATTTTACCCCTCTAGTGAATAAAAGGTGAAAGATAACCTGACTATATATTATTTACATAGTTATTGTCGTTTTCGCTACAAACGTAGAAAAGCAAAATATTAAATTTTGAGTACATTTATCTTGTTACGCCAAAGCAGTATAACTTCTAACACGTGTACATAAGTGTGTGTAACACACTTTTTGTCATTCTAGCACTATACAACGTTGGTATATGTACATACACTATTTGACCTTGCAAACGTTGTTTTGGCCTGTAAATAATTAGATATGATAAATAATTCCATAAACCGGTAGTCACAAGGGAATAACTTACTAAATGATAATAATTGGTGGAAAATTATATAACTATTAAGATTACTATTAAAAAGCAGAAGCTCGTTATGGAAAAGTTAATAAGTTAGGGTTGTTTGTATTTTAATGCCATATATTAATAAATGTAAAAAATATGTCCAAAAATTAAGAAATTATTGAGGTGGACCCCCTTATCACTAAGGGGTTTGAAAAATAGATAGTAGGCGATACTCAGATTAACTAAACATACATTAAAAATGTCATAAGATGTCGATCGCGACGTTTTGGAGGAGTATGGGAACGAACATTGTGACAAGAGAATTTTATATATATACATTATATGTATGTAGCTATTGAAATCCGAGTAAGTGATCAACGCAGAACGATAATAAATTACCACTAAAGCGAAATTATTTCCAGCATCGTTTAAATTTCAAGCGATTTACTCGCCATTTAAACCATTCGTTTGCGATTAATAGGAGGAAATAAATCAATTATTCGGCTATTATAGAACATGAATGCTTTCAATTTTTATGAATATATTTTCTTTTGTGTAAAAATAAAAATACAAGCTTTCAAAATAAAATATGAAATACAATTAAACATGTATAAATTAATTCAGCATCATTGTTTTGTACATTCATCGTTAAAATCCATATATGTATTTTCTGAGTAAAATTCTGAGATACATTTTTTTTATTTTGTTTCATTATTATTCAACGATTTTTAATTTGTGTGCTTTACAACAGCATAAACTACCTTAGTTATATTCTGAATACAAAAAGAATACCAGCGTGTAAAATATACCAAAATCATAAGAAAGCCCCGAAACTATTAGACGTTCAGACATAAAATGATACAAACAATTTACTTTTAAAGTAAAAATTCTGTACGATTACAGCAAAATTTTTCAGATTTTCCCATTTTTCCGTGGCCACTGTATAAAAATGGTCAGAGCCAGGGTTTAATAATGTTTCCAGCGCGGTATCTAAGCTCCTTACAGCACCTCGATGGGATTAATTTAAACACTAGAGCATTCCCAGTAGCAGTTTTATAAAATTAAACTTTTAAAGTGTAACAAAACGCAATAAATCTTGTCAGTACATCGAGCGCACGGCGGTACAGTAAGTACAGTAAGCTTCGCTTTTATTCAAAGGAACGCCGGAAACGGATATAAGCTATTCTGCTTAAGCTTTTAAATAACAATGATGGATGAGGCAATTTGAAAGTGGAAAAAGCAACGGGCAAAAATTAAACACAAAAACATTATCTAAGCTTCATTTCACTAATTGATAAATAATTGTAGGTTATTAGACAATATTATGCTTTTTAGTTCACGTTAAATAATTTTAACTCTAGTCGGATTCCTAATGTATGTATGTGCAAAACTTTATTGGCTTTTTTTTTAATATAACTCATAAATATCATTTTGTAATGTTATAAACTTGTTAAAGAGGAACACAATAAGCACAAAGAGGTAATTCCAATAATATCGAATCAGTGTATCAGATACTTGAGCTAGGGCAATTTCTAATTATTTCACAAAAAGACCCTAAACGATCCTCAAAGTTATAATGTAGTGATGTGCGTCAAAGTTATTTCTAATCCCCGTTTAACTTTTATTATCTAATGTTATTGTCAATAAAAATTGAACAAGGCTTAGAATATTCATTATATATCTACATAGGATAAAACAAAGTCGCTGTCTCTGTCTCTATAATTATATGTTTGCTTAAATCTTTGAAACTACGCAACGGATTTCGATGCGGTTTTTATAATAAATAGAGTGGTTGAAGAGGATAGTTTATATGTTGGGATCTAGTTTAAACATTAATAGATATATTTACTGGTACTATTGAAATTGCGTAACCTTTCATAGGTATATCCAGCTTTCACTCAATGCGTTTGGCTTAATTTTAAAGATCTAAATAACAATATAATATAATCGATTTTAAAGTTCATAAGTGTAGCCTAAATAAACGTTGAATTCTTGTTTATGACCACCTAGCATAGATACATACATTCTAGCCATCGATGCCATTTACCATACACAAACATTTAACACATCACAATCTATTAATACACATGAACAACATCACAAATAAAGCGAAACAGTGAGCAAGTGATGCAAATAACACAGTGATTTATTGATACATTCAGCATGATTAGCGGCATGACATCGAGTTTACTAAACGATGAATAAATTCATTCCCATTTAACACTAATCAACATCAAGTCTCGGCTGACTTATATTAATGTATGTTCTGATTCACCTAGACTTTGTTTAAAGCTAATTTCGCGAGAATTCTAGAAAAAACATGCATTGCATTGTTCTTATGAGAAAAAGCTTATATGGGTAAAATTGTTTATTTACAAACCCCAAATTTACTTAATAAATCCCATATGGAAACATAACTGCCTCCGTAGCCTAGTTGTATGGGCGTGAGGTTTAGAAACAGGTCGTGGGTTCGAATCCTGCGGGGACTCAAGAAATTTTCATTTGTCCTAGTTGGTTAGGGCAACTTGGGCCGATCACCCAATTGTCTGAAAAATAAGGTGATCCATGCGTCGGATGGGCATGTAAAAATGTTCGTTCACCCACCAACCCACATTGGACCAGCGTGTTGGGATTTAGTCCGAAAACCCCCGAATGGATAGGGGTGTATTATCACAAGTTGATGATGATGATTGAAACATAAAAGCATTCTCAAAATACTTGGTTACTAATGAGTCATTGAATTTTTGTGCTTTTCAACAAGTCTTTGAGACTCAGAATCTAATAAATTACTTAATAGCTTATGCTTATATACTTTATTTTGCATATGCATTTTTTATTTGTATTTTAAATGATAACAAGCATTCTAACAATGGTGGAGACTTGGCAATAAAACGTATTAAACTTGTATATAATGCAATCAGGAACATGGACTTAAGCACCATAGATAAAGCATCAGTGTTGTCACATTGCAATTATTTACTTTTTCAAAAGGGTAAACATACAGCGGGACCATTATGGTTGGGAGTAACATGGGACAGGGCCCATACGAAGGAATTGGAGGAGGCCTATGCCAAAAGGCACACCGAACTTAGGGACCTTTTGGAACAATTACTTTTGGAATAAAAGGCTTTTGTTATTATTATAAGGGCTTTTATTATTATTATTAATATGTATTTACACATATTCAAGTTCAAAATCTTGAGGAAAGAAATAAAAATTAACATTTTCTGTTAGAAGTGCTCATTTGTGTATTTAATACACTTATTATTATCAGTTAACAATACGTAACAATAAGTGTCTATAAAAATTCGCAGTTAAACGTGTTTTACATATGCATATCAGATGTTTTATTTGTATAAAACAGATATACAATATATAGCACTATAAATACAGATTGATTTGACTAATGAAAAATAAAGTTAATAATTACCGTTTACGGCTGACCATTTAAATTACTTGTCACTTTAAACAATGATTTATCATTTCATTATAGAAATAGTAAAAAAAAAATACTATGACATTTTTTCAAACAGAGTTATGTTACAATATTTTAGTATAAAAGATGTGCGCCTTAACGAGCGATGAGCTGAAACTTCCAACACAAATAACGTATAAAACTTTTAAAATTAAAAACGAAAATATTTTCAGCCCGCCACCTAAATTACGGCACAGCAATTAGCCCGCACAGAACGGGGAAATTAAAATTTAATTTTGCGAGAACAAAACGAGATAATGATATGAAAATTTTGCGTTTTTTTTTTCAGCTGGACAGTGTAATTATTTCCGTATCTACAAATGAGGGTTTAACGTGAAGAAAATTATGTTACGGTATAAAATTCTTTGTATAGGAGCGAATAAAATGGTTTTTAATTCTATTTTAATTTTGGGTTAACGCATAAATGGGTCTGGACGCTTTCATAAACATATGGATATTTTTTGTACGTCGTAGCTATTAACTTTTCTTGCCACTTCTTTTCTTAACCTTTCTACATATTTCAACTCTTAATTCGTGCTAAGGATGTACACAAGTAGATAGATGTATATGTCTTTCTCTCTTGATAGGTTAAGACGGTATGGTGTATGAAGGAAATAATTCGCTACATAACAAAACTAGTAGTTATTTTTCCATTTTTCATAAAACAAAAAATTGAAACGAGCTAATATAGCAAATAAAGAAGTTCAAAATGGTATTTCAAGTAGATTAAAATTATCAAGAAACCTAACCGATAACAATTTACCGCAAGAAGTCTACTTTGGATCATAACAGATAGCAGTGAAAATAATAGTTTATGCTGAAGTAGTATAAATAAAAATTGCAATCACGAGCGTGCCAACAATAATTCTTAATTGCCAACAACCTCTATTTTATTTTATTAAAAACATATATATATATACTTTACAAATTACATACATACAGCGACCGTTTTGAGATGACTTATCATACATAGTCAATATTTTTAAGTTATTTTAAAGGATCAGGTAGCTTCAGCAGCGACGACCACTTCATTATAATTAGTTAAGGTTATATGCATACTTGCTGTGAAAATACTTGTGCCCGTAAAAAACGAGTATTATTAACTTAAACGTTCGCCTCGAACCCCATTCCGAACTGACTAAATCCATCAAGAACTCGAGCTCATTTAATTCGAGTCAACTTCAGATATAAAGCGGTCCCGGGAGCAACTTTGCCGAAGCGGGAACTTCAAACAATTAAGCTTTTATTTGGCGTCGCTTACAATAAGCCGTAATTAGCGAACGACTTTTGGGTGCTATTAAAAAACGGAAACTTTCCCGAATCCCTTTCCATTGTCTCGCGGAATCAATCTTCCGGGGAGTGAGACTTCAGCGGAATCTATTTACATCCAAAGTGACTTATTGGGCGCCCTTCCTCTCAATTGAGCGTTCGATTGTCAAAGGAAATACGCCATTGCCGTACACAACAAATCAGTGGAGCAATTCAAAGGTCCATTTTTAATATCCGCCCGAGGTCGATAGCCTTCCCTTCGCACGGCCCAACATCTATGAGCGTGTTGAATTGGATAAAGGCCGATTTGTAAGCCTGGTCGCGATGTGAACGGGTGTTTTCAATACTCGTCATTAGACTATTAGGTGTAATGGCTGACAATGGAGCGTTACAATTCGTCGTTGGGCGCGAGCTAAGTATCGTATTGGCTTGGTTCCTAAATTTGAAGATGGGAAAATAGCTCTTATTTTAGGCAGTCAAAGGTCCTTATCTAAACATACGGATACCAAGTCAGTTTATCACAGGATATTGTCATGTACTGCCTGTTACGAGAATGTGTCGGCAACCACTATAACGACCACCGGACTGTCGGTATGTTTGGGATCGAAACGACCAATAGTATTTTCCGAGTAAATTGTTGCAATAAATGTCGATTGCCCAAAATTGAAACGGGGAAACATTTAATTAGAAAATTTCGATTGGAATTCCAATCTAAAACGTAATTTCATTAAAACACCGTCAGTGTCCTTTACTGATAGAAAAAAAATGAAATTTGTTTTTTAATTAAATTCTAGGTGCCTAAGCTGATCTTTCCAAAGCTAGATATTTAGAACATTACACTGTAAATTTATAATAATAAAAGGTTTATCCTTCGATATTTCAATAACTTCCAACTAAACATCATGTGTAATAGCTAAAAATTATATTGACATATTTATATTTACATTGGTTTTAGTTACAATAAAAAGGAATGAGAAAATGTAATATAACTTAAGCTTACAATGGATCATCATCATCATCAGCCTGTGTCAGTCCACTGCTGGACATAGGCCTCCCCTAATGCACGCCACCGCTTCTGATCTTCGGCTATTCTCATTCAGCCTGGATGAGAATACGATGGATAATAATATGTTTCTATGAATACCATGATTTGAATGGTTAATTTGTCTTAAGTCTATTATTTAGCTTCAGTTATAACTCTACTCATAAGTCTTACGTCGCTAGCAAGTTCACTGACCTGGTGGGCAGATGCATTCGTTAGCGTCCCTCTTCTCCCGCTTCAGCAACCCTGGATCCTTAACCTTGTCCATGGGCTCTCTATCGAGAACTCTCCTCAAAGCCCGGTGCCTTTCTTCCAGCACACCCAGGCGCTGCTCCAGGCAATGCTGACGATAGAACCCATAGCCACATAACGCGAGAACAATCACGAAACAACAGCACTGCACTGCACATACACGGAAATTATCCCACTCCTTTGCACCCTTCGTGTTGGCCATCTCACTGAATTTTATACGAGCTCATCCATGACTCTGAGGAGAGGTCAACTTTTTGGCGGCTCCAATGGCGAACTGTGGAGTAACCGGTCGGGGTCCCGGTTCCCGCGCTCCGCTCGGGAGGAAGCCGCCAGTTCGTCGTTAACTGCCCTTCTAGTTGTGTCGATTACGCGTCGGGCACCCTTCCGAAGTTTGATGGACGTGTTGCCACTGCCGGATGCGCTCTGTTAACCATGTTAGCGATCTGATTCACTTCGACTCGTGTATGTGTAAATCGATTTCAACACCAAATTTTTCCTATATATTTTTATCTGTAATAGATTTGTTTATGTATAATACATATGTGTTTCAGCGGGTTTATCTTATTATTTTTTGCAGTTTATTGGAAAAAAAATGCTTTAATTACTTCTTAGTTAGGATCAGTTCTATAATAAAATATAATAAGATAAATACAAATTATTGTCTATGATTAACAAGTAGGCTTCACTTGTGTCGTCATGTGTAAAACAAGGTTACTCAAAAAAAACAAGTTAAAGCCTACATGACTGTTGAGATTGTTTTTTTACATAAACGTGTCGTGTCGTGTTGTTTGACATAAAGATGTAAATATTGAGACCTGTAAGACATATGAATAATAATAATAATTTTACAAAAAGTAAATTAGTATTGCCAACTGCGTCCGTAGCCTAGTTCGAGTGCTTCGGGGACCTAACAAATTTTCATTGTTGTTTCTGCAATTAAATGCTTTTATGGCAATTTAGGCCGACCACCCAATTGTCTGAAAAGTAAGAGAATTCATGCGTCGGATGTGCTTGTAAAAAGTCGGTCCACCAACCCACATTGGACCAGCACACAGTGGTCCATCCATCATACGGTCATAGGGCTGAAGTGTCGATGGTTGAATTATGACGTCATTTATCACTACAAGGTAGACCCTTCTACCCCCAGATATAGGAGAAATTACAATAACATGAAACGAACATTATATTTCGTGCAATCAAAGTGATAACATTCCAATAGTGCTAATTAGCGTTGTCTTTGTCGGCAAAATTTCTAATGATTTAAAGTGTTGTTTTGTCGTAAATTGATTGTTTGTGATAATTTTGTGTCATGAATATTCAAATAGTAGGTATGTACGATATTTTTTAATCCTATTGTGTCTACCTTAACCGTGTCGTTATCTGTCAGCACCATCAAGAGAGACTTCCGATTTATTTTATTTTTACCGCCTACATTTTTACTTAGGTAGGAACAAATTCCCAAAGATGAAACAAATATCAAAATAATCTCTTGTTTATTTAGTTTTAGAATCTGTAACATCTATGTGCGCTAAAGTGCTCCAAGGATTGCTTAGAGGTCATGGCAAAGACAAATTCATAAATAGGTAAATTTGTTACCATAGGAATTTTTGTAATTTTTATTTTTTTTATTCTGTATGATCTATCATTAAGTATTCTTTTCCTCTAATGCTTGTCCTAGAAACGTGGTTGAATGCAACAAGTAAAGAAAAGATAGATATCGTGAAGTGTTTGGAATGCTAGCAAATTCTTTACCGGATTACTTGAGAGATTTAATTTGTAATCTCTTTAAATGGTTTACTGCATTTTGGAAGAAAGTGGGGAGGCAAAAGCTAAGCTGATTGCCAAATACGGTAAGTGGTTAAATTAGATCGAAGTCTGCTTTCTTGGGAGCTCTGACGGAGGACTACATGAAAACGACGACGAGACAAGCAAATATCTTCAATCTACAAGCAGAACACAGTACAGCAGAAAGGAGTTTGGAGAATGCAGTAAGAAAACGTCGCATGGTTGGCAATTTTATCTGAAATAGACGGTTCTGCTATAAATACTTTACTTAGTGATTCCAATCAATGAGCTGACAGTTTCTTAAAAATTAACTCTGATGAAATCGTTTCATTTATTACTGAAACTAAACTAACTAAACATCAATACATTTTATTAAAAAACTTGATTAATTCTACAATACCAAATGCATTTCCATGTTATCAAAAAGTTTTGGAAGCCAAAAAACGTTGCTACCCAACTGATATTCTCGTAACAGAATCATCTGCTGAGATAAATTTGCAATCGTTGTTAGATCATACATCAAGTTCAATTGTTGAATCTCGAAAGCCTGTTTTAGATAATCTTCCCGTATCTGAAAGCAAATTTGTTTTAATTGGTAAATGGGGTTTCGATGGCAGCACAGGCCATAGTGAATACAAGCAGAAATTTTTAGATTCAGCAAACGATGATTTGAGTTTATTTGTAACTTCTTTTGTACCGCTACAACTTTTTTGTAAATCGAACACCTCTGATGAATCACTTATTTAGAAAAATCCACTCCCTTCCTCTACTACGTGGTGCCGACCAATTTGTCTCCAATTAACTAAGGAATCAAAGGAAGTTTCTTTACAAGAAGAAAATCATTTTAAAAGTCAAATGGTTGAATTAGTTCTTACCTTAGTTCTTATTAATGATCGCGCAATTAAAATCTCCCACACGTTACAATTTACTATGGTTGGTAGAAAAGTGTGTTCTGCTCTTAGCGATTCATCTACGAGTAGGTGTTACATTTGTGGTGCAACACCGAAAGTTTAAATTGAGTTCGGCTTATCTCCGCTTCATTAATACATAAGATTTTTTGAATATGTTTCACGTTTCTTATCGAATTAATTTTAAAAATTGGCCAGATCGTTCGGCTGAGACTAAAGCGTCTCCCGCTCAGAGAAAAGAGCGAATTCAGCAGCAGTTTAAGGAAAAATCAGGCTCGATGTTATTAAACCCCGAAGTGTAGGAAGTGGCACATCCAATGTTGGAAATGCTGCACGTAAATTTTTTCATAACTCAGAAATTTCTGCCGAAATAACAGGTATTAAAAAAGATCTAATAGACAGATGTAGTCACCTTCTGCAGAGTCTATCATCAGGGTATAAAATAAATTCACAAAGATTTAAAAGTTATGCTTTTGATACTGCCAAAATGCTTGTTGAGGAATGTCCTTGGTATAATTTGCCTTCATCTTTACATAAAGTTTTAATGCACGGTTCAGGGGTGATTGATAATGCTATATTTTCTATCGATGAATCATCTGAAAATGCCGCCGAATCTTGTAATAAATTAATTAAACTATTTCGACGCGATATCACTAGGACATTCCCGAGAAGTAATAAATATGGATCTTTTGAACAGACTTCTTCTTAATTCAGACCCACTTAGCATAAGAAAGTTACCTTGTAAGAAGAAGTCTGTATTAACAAAAGAAGTGTTGGATTTATTGTATACTTAAACTATATTGCAATAAAAGAAACCTGTAAATATTGTGAATTAAAATGTAAATAAATTATTATGTAAAAGACGATGTTTTATATAAGTACTATGTTTTCTATTATCTAATAAATTTTATTATTAATATGTAAATTAAGCTATTGTCTGCAAAAAATTACAAATAAAACTTATTTTATTGTAACTTACTATTTATTAGTATGGATAGACCCTTTTTGAGAATACACATTTTTACCTATTTTAAAATATATATATTATCATAAAAACATTTCATAGATAAAAAGTAAATGTTTCATTTTAATCCGACATACAACCTCTATCACCGCCTTTCTTAGGACCACTGCACAGCGAGGTGGTACGATACGGTTCAAAAAACCCCTAATGGATAGAGGTGTACTAGGGGAGGCCTATGTCCAACAGTCGACTATTACAGGCTGATGATGTAAGTATGTATGCAGGTAAATTAGTATATATTTATATAAAAATATTGCTTTATATAAATAATAAATACACTATAGGTTTGATCATTACACTTAGATTTCATTTTAATCTGATATACAACCTCTATGACCGCCTTTCTCAGGACCACTGCACAGCGTGGTGGGATACGGTTCAAAAACCCCCTAATGGATAGAGGTGTATTAGGGGAGGCCTATGTCCAACAGTCGACTATTACAGGCTGATGATGTATGTAGGTAAATTAGTATTTATTTACATAAAAATATTGCTTTATATAAATAATAAATACACTATAGGTTTGATCATTACACTTAAAACCTTAGATCTGTTCATTTTGTCTTTATGGTGAACAACAAAGGAACGTATCATATTATTGAACTTGTCACCTATTTCACATTTGATCCTAATCGGATTAATTATTTCACTTACTTATGTAACGATAGATTAAAAGCAAGGTGAAATAAATTTTAATATTGAAATAATAATTACAAAACCATAATAATTTTTATACGTATACCTTACACAGGTGGATCCACGTCTGTCAACGGTAATGTCATGGATGTGAAAATGTCTCATTTAGAAGATTGCTTTAGCAGTCAGTATTCGTGCGGTAATATGCAAAAGTTTTTTGATCCCGCCAAAAATTTCTCAATCATACATAATTCAAAAGAATTCAACTCAATATATATTATAAATAAGATGTTACTTAACACTTACACAATTTTCTTTAATAGTGTCATAATTTAGTACCTCCTTTTTACCCTATCTAAATAATTTTTATCTCCAGCCTCCTAACAATCCTTAACAATGTACACTTCTTGTTTCCACATATACATTACATGCAACAAACTGCTAATACTGTTGACATTATAAGGACGAGGATCGTTAACTGTCGATGTTTTGCTAAGTTTCGTTTCCTGTACTGGACAAAAGTATATAGGATAAGAGAACGCGTTCCTAAATGCTGGCTGGATTTTACGAAACAAACAGAAACACAATACAAGGGGCGTTTGATAGGTCTTTTGAAATTCTTTCAGTGGACACGTAGTCCACAATCTGTACAATTCACGCACTTTCACTGGGCGATCGTACAGTATTTTGTAAATCTTCAACAATGTCATTTATAGTGACTCAGACCGTTTAAACGCTTTTTAAAATCAATCAATCAGATATGAATTGTCTGTTATTTTGCTATGTATTTATATATTTTGTACAAGGAAAGAAACAAAATCAGAACTTTGGAGATCTCGGCAAGTCGCATTTTTGGAAGGAATAAAGAACTTGGATTGTCGCTGGAATTAGTATCTAGCCCTAAAAGCATACTATGGAAAAAAGAATTTTTTTTTTCTAAAGGTCTCAAACGCCTTGCAGGTTATATTTAGTATTTTTAATATATATTTTTCTTATTTGGCATAGTTAATATACAAAAATTGTTTCTAATAAAACGCTCCTACAAAAAGTGATTTTTAATTTATTTAAATTGCATAAGAAAGTCACGAATCAATAAGAATTACACTTGTAAGCAGTGAATTTGCATTTATATTGCACGTAGAATGATTCGATCGCAATAGACGATAAATGGCATTCAAAGTTCCCTTGTTTTACACCCAGACTAATGTCGAGGGTGGGCAGAGATAAAAATGCAAATTCCCGAGTTAACCTACGCGTCGCATTAGCGGGAAAAGCTACGGGGATCTCTCATCTCCCCTCGATAGGGGTGGTGATGACGAGAATTTTATTCGATGGACGAAAAATAATTACGATGCAATGTAAATTGTTTTAAAAGTAATTTCTTACATGCATCTTTTTTGAGAAGATCGATTAAGCTCCAACCGAATATACTATTCAATATTTATTCAAATTGTCCCAAGACATAGCATTTATTTTGAACATATCTAGTCTCAATTTTGTGTTTTAAGACATTAAGCCCGGAATTATTAACTTATTATGAATTACTATACTCCAATTGAATTTTATATGACGATACTTCTATTGATTTTTAATCAGAAATAAATGTTATATTATTATAGAAAATTTAATACTTTTTTAAAAGTGTATTAGTTACAATGTAATTACTAAATATTATTTAATACAAAAACTAATTGTAGCGGAGTTTTGTAGTAAATGATACCAGTGAAACTGATAACAGCTTTATCATCATATCCCATGTTTAGTTGAATTTCTGTAGGAATATCTTGTGAAACAAAAATCAATAAAATGTTTTTTATTAATTTTATTTATATTTTTATAGTCACACTGAAAATATTTTCTTAACTAATGTCGACGTCCCTACAGCAGCTCAGACGAATAAATCTTTTTTGAGATCTAGAAAATTTCCTAAGGATATCTGTCGCCCGGATAACGCAAAGGTGTCTGGCAAGTGATAAATTATGTGAGCAGGAAGCATTTACAGTTCGTCGCCACGCGGCTAAGTATTTATATCCGCCGGTTCGGGGATATCGGTTTATGTACGGTCTTCCTGTAAGTTAAATCGAAAATATAATTTATTGCGTTCACATTCACATAAAAATATAAACGTGTATTGGTTATTTTTAAATATTAGTGTTAACAATAGTTTTAGGATTTTATTGTCATGTGCTTGTTAAAAAAATTGATCAACCTATATCAGTATAATAAACTGGAAAAGAATACTTAGTAATATCTAACGTTTTTTAATAAATCACTGCCTCACTCCATTGTTTTATCGATATACTCTTATACCTATATAGTTATTCAAAAATACTACGTTGAGCTGTCTCATTGTAGGCTATATGTCAAAAACTCTATTATTAGATTAGAACTACCGGTGGTAGGTCCCCTTTTTACAGGAGACGTCTGGGCGTACCACGCGTGCCTATTTCTGCCGAAAGCTGTGTGTGAAACACTTCCTGTGTTCCCGTTTGAAGGCACCGTAACCAGTGATAGTACTGGGTAAAGCAAAGCGAAAATGTTTCAAAATGAAATGCAAGACCTTCTGAAGGTAAATCGTCCAAAAGATCAAAATACGATGTGTTTAATTATGTATGGAAAGATTAACATTTAGGCGGTGGCTAAACCATTATTACGTATCTTGGTATTACAAAATACCTATATAGCGTTTAATTAAATATGTATATTAAATCACTATAACATTTTGATTTAGTAGAGAACTTTCTAAATTCATAATAGAAGTAAGTCCTACAATAATCTTATTATTACTAATATTGAGTGTTAAACCAACATCTTTAATACCTTTACAATTTTATTTCGTGTGGGATTTATTTCTGCATCAATGTACGAAAAATCAATTGAGCGAGGAAATTCGATTCATTTCCGTTACGGAACCAGTCTTCGACACCTGTCCAGTGCATTTAAAGCACAAAAATGTACAAAATATATTTCTGTAATGCAATGCTAACTGCCAGCATGGCATAGTGGACCTGCCTTGTAGAAGTAGGAATTCTTCATTTTAATGATCTCTTTTTCATAGCAAAATGGTGCAAAAAAGTGGTCAAAACTGTTGCATTGCTGATGCAGCTAAAACATAGTTCATGGTGTCACTGCACTGCTGCACCCGTCACCCGTGGGATCGAATTACTAATTGATAATGAATAAGCCTATTCTATACACACCCCCACTTGAACTCGGTAATTCAGAATCACGCTGGGTAATCAGATGTATAGAAAGTACTGATGCTTTCCATATATGTATATTAAATATAATGTCCGCACACAGGTATTGCGTGCGTATTTTAGGGATAAACCTGACAACCCGACAGAGGAAATTGAATTCAGAAGCTGTTTTGATATTTTCACGATTCACGCTTTGCTCCGCGTATAAATTAGTGATTATATGAGGATAACATAGGCCACCGGATTATTAAGCTGAAGTGGCAGAGAGCCGGTTACATAAGCCGTAAAACTGACGACCGCTGGAGTCAATTCAAGAATGGAGTCTAAGGATCGGCAAGCGTAGCGTGGTACGTCCTTCGGCAAGGTGGAGTAACGACATTCGCAAAGTGGTTCGTGTGTGCTAGATAAGAATAACAGAAGCACGGAACGGTGGCATGCTTTAGGGGGGCCTAAGTCCATCAGTGGACTATTACAGGCTGAAAAAGATGATTATGATGCAGCTTTGAAGCCAACCCCATGATTATTGAGGAAAGTGGACCGCGCTGTGGTATGACCGGCGAAAGGTTTGACCGACGCTAGCATTCATTTTATTATTATTCACAGACGCGGATGAGAATCACAGACGCTAAAGATTACAACAACTTGTTTATAATCTTTTCAACTTGTTAATAATTTATTCGCTTTTTAAGGGCACCACCTCAAAAAAAAATGTTTAGTCTTTGCGGTGGTCCCCTTTTACAGGGTGCCGTCTGGGGCGGTATCACCACGGTGCCTAATTCTACCCAAAAACATTACTGTGTTCCGGTTTGTACCTACTGCATTTACTGGGTTAACGAGATGTATCATCATACATCTCACAAAGGCAGCGCATTGGTCTCCTGGTATTGCCGATGTCCATGAGCGTCGGTGATTACTTTCCACCTGATGGTCTGACTGCTCCGTATAAAATTGAAAAAGAAAAGTCTGGCGAACCTTCGTATATTTATTTTGTTTACTTAGTGTGACTTGGAATGTTTGCCTTTCTGACAATAGTTGCTTTTAGGAGATTCATCACTGTGCCATTGCCACTAAATATTTGTTGATGTCGCGAGTTATGGTTATTTAAGTTCGAATGTAATGTTAAACATAACGAGCACAAGTATCTCAGCAGGAGAAATATTTGTATATATTATGAATGGATGCGCCATCCCTCAGGCCTTTACACAGAGGACGCTAAAATACCATGTCCAACTAATAAATCACAAAAGGATTTAATCAAACCGCGGCTAGTGCAGCCGCCATTAGGGTGCACTAAATTCGCATTAAAAATATGCACGGTGACCACAGCCTGATCGATGGCCTTATTTACGCGGTCTGCGCAAATAGTTTTGCTGTAAACTATTTTAACGAGCATGATAATGTATAGCAAAATTATCAAAATGAATTTATCAGCAGCCTGAGTAGTAAAAAGCAGAGATTTAGTGCTAAAAGGAATAGTTTTTAGCTGCCTTGCGACCTAATGGTATTCAGAAACCGGTGGTTTTGGTTGTGTTTTCTGTAGTGAATCAGAACTTTTAATTTATTTACTACTTGGTTAAGACAATGCTTGTTGATCACCCTTTTGCATGTGGAGTAAAATGATCTATGCGTCGAATGGGCACGTAAAATCGGTTCTGTGCCTAATCTTTTACTAGTCTTGTTGGTTATCCGTATCATCGAATTATGCAAGTCATGACAGCAAATGAATGCACTTGTGTTTGCTGCACTTATACATTAAATGTGTCCTGCGTATTTGGCTGATCTTTTATATATATCGGCCGCGTCCGATCGGAGATCTTTATTTTTATGGTTATAAAAAATATACATGTTTTCTAGTACCTAGCTAACCTAAAACACCCCATAATAAAATAAAGAAATATAATAGCTGCTAAAATAAAGAATCTATACGGCTCTAAAGCCAGAGCAACGATAGCTACTTCCAGCACTAAATAATAAAACTCCATAGAGACATGAAAAAAAAGAGGACGGACGGGCGCCGCCATCAGAATATTTTGAAGATGAAATTAAATCCAAATAAAATAATCTAAAATTCATTACATTAATATCTCGATTTAAAATTTACCGAGGCTATATACACAAAATAAATTTGTGTTTTCTTATATATCTGAAGGAATGGTAAAAAGGCATGATGATGATGTTTTTATAGTTGTAGTAATTTTATATTTGATAAAAGTTTTAATTAAAATAAAAAAAAATACTATGTTTCCGGTTTACACGGGTAAGAAGGGAAAATTATTCTTTCTGGAAACGGAAATCTTTACAGACAGAAGATTTATGGACGATTTTTAACTTGTCACCTGAGAATAGAATTATTTTACAATTTCAATTTCACAATATTACCATGTATGAAATATTAACAATAAACTAATCATGTTCTTCAATGCCAATTCTTATCTGAATTTCACAAACGGGCAAGAAAAGCTTTATTATAAACTGCACTTGAAGTGCATAGCTCAACGGTTGATCTGATTGGAAAAACGAGAATCTGCGTAAAACTGTATTAGCCGGTCTGGTGGACCCGCCATCATTTGCTAGTGAACACACTTCTATTTCCGACTGTTTTTAAATATAGCTAAAATTTTGTGTAATAATATATGTATGATGGTGTATGAAGTTTAAGAAATCCGTTATACTCCTGAATTATTTATGTAGTAAAATATGCTTGTTAATGGTTTTTTTAAGTAGTCAATTCTACATGTGAAAATGTTATCGAGCAAGGAATAAATGCTTTTTATTGGTACAGTCAGATGGTGGCGCAGCTGCAGACTTTTCTACTGATCTTAGGAGTTAACGTATTTAGCGCAAATGTTAAAGTGCATCTTGGCCAGTTATTTAAAAAAATCTTCTACTTGAGTTAAAAAGGTAAAAATGAAAAAAACTAAAAATGGGCATTATCATAAGAAATAATACTCTCAGTCTTAACAATGATGAAGCAGTTTTACGCAAATTAAATATAGTACGACCCATTGTAACCTGTACATAGATTTATAATTGGGAGTAAAGTGAAGAGTTTAATTTCATTGATTGGAAACAAATAGATTACACAATTATTATCAGTGTACGCTGACTTGCCGTCTATCTCAGTTTTTAAGCACTATGCTTAGTAATAGGGGCGAAGGGTTCCGTCAAGACAATTGCTCAGAGGCTTTAAGCTGGGGCTTTGAGGAAATTTTAATTTTATGGCAGACTTGATCCGCTCCCCGCGAGCTCTCTTCTGAACAAAATATTTCCATCTCCGAATAATGGAATTGGCTAATGGTGGAAAAAAAACGCGATCGGTCTACGCAGTGCCCCTTGAATATTTATAAGCGCAAATTATTTTCTAAGAACACGTCATGAATGAATTATGAATTTCATACTTGACGCTATGTCAGAGTGAAAAAAAATATTGTTCATTTGTCGGGGTAAGATTCGCGAAAATATAATATTATTATTAGTAACTTGTTTGTCAAGATACTTATTAATGTTCGACTCATATTCTCGGTAGCTCGTCAAAAGGATATTCTTAACGATATTAAATTAAACTATTTAGTTACTTACACGTTCAGTACTTAAGTAAAGTAAACCTATGAATTTGAGTATGATTTTTGGTGTATATGATGATACACTTCACATCATCATCATCATTAGCCTGTGTCAGTCTTCTGCTGGAATCAGGTCTCCACCGCTTCCGTTCTTTGGCTAGTCTAATCCAGCCCACACCGGACACTTTGCGAATGTCGTCATTCCATCTTGCCGCAGGGCGCCCCACACTACGTTTGTCAAGCCTCGGTCTCCGGAAGTTTCCGGACTTTAGCGGTTGTCATGAAATAGAAAAAAGTTTCTATTTTTACGAAAGGCTCCTATTACAATGCTTATATGAAATAAAACAATTAAAGCTCAAAAAGTTTTTGACGCGACTTGAAATAACTTTATGAAATATAATTCAATATTCTATATCTCAGAAATGGTTACTGTAAGTCGCAACATGTTGAAAAAATAATATTATTAAAGTTTCATATTAATAGAGCTATTGTTTTGAAACTCTCATTCAGTAGATTACTGTTGGAATTACCGCAAGAGCCACGGTGCTTCCGAAATGTACTCTAAAATAAGCATAATCCAGTGTTACTTTAACTTGTGTACGAAATCAAGCGAAAGCTGTTTTTAATGACGCGAAACTGTCTTAATTTCTATCTGTACACCCAAACCGTAGTCAATGAATATTCATGCACTAAAGCCCTAAACCCCAGCTGCTCCCCATGCTCTATCGCACTGAGTCAGGTTCCTTTTATTGCGTTATCTAATGGGTTAGCTCGGATACCAAGATGCTATTCGAGAAACTAGCAGTTTACTAAAACTGGAGAAACACGCGGAAAACTCTACAAAACAAAGAAAGATCAAGAAAGCTATACGTCAATAAACTCCTGATTGATTTCTCAATTAAGGAAAATTTGTTGTACGTCTACAACTAGGCGGAAATAAAGAATGTCATCTAAAACAGCTCGAACGACCTAATCCTAACAAAAAAATCAGTACCTGAATTTACCGGCCTAGTGGGCTGACCCTCGATTTCGCAGGGACAAAGCGTCTAATTTGCAGAGACGTTGAAAATTTTTAAAACACCCGTTAAATCCCTTGGAATTATATGTTTTATATATTTAAGTCACGTGAAATATAAAAAAAACATTGCATCGTATAGGTCCTTTTTGTCACTTCCGCAAACCAAGGGGTAACATGTATTAGATGAATTAGATAGGTACATCGAGTTACAAGAATAATGACTTTTAGACAGGGTTCCAATCCGAAATTGTTCTTTTGGAACCATTTCGCTAAGAAGCTGACAAAAAACAAACTCGCTCCGGGATGCGAAAACATACAATGCTAAGTTTTTTAAGGTCCATCACAAAACATATTTTTCCATGGGCCGTCTGTGGTAGTACTATCGCGGCGCCTTTCTACTGCAAGTCAGTTGTGTGTAAAGACTCCTTCTTCTTCCAGCTTGAAGGGCATGGGGGTAAACAAAATGTAATATCTCATTTCTTAAGATTTTGAGAAGATGTTTGGCGTCTTAGGCTGCTTTTTTATTAACAGGGTGTATCAGTTACAATTTTGTGAACGATTCGCTTATTTCATCGCCCTCACGAATTATAAAAAGGAAAATATGCTTTTTTAGCAAGGATGTTATGCTTTCAGACATAATTCAGACATAATAGTCTTTGGTAAGCTATTATATATATTGGTTTGTTTTGTTGCACTACTTCAATTTTACTGTATTTGAAAACTTTGAATCTTGCATATTCAAAGTTTTTAAATGTATATAATAGTTTACCAAAGACTATTATGTCTGTATTATGTCTGAAAGCATAACATCCTTGCTTGTACAGTTACTCATCAGTCAATAATATAAGATTATTTAAAAAAATCCGCCTAATAACTGATTGGACTTTTCGCCACAAGAATTATTTGCTATAAAATCAAAACGTCATTCCAGAAAAGGCTATTTCTGTCACATTGAAACCGTCATTGGCAAGCTCTAAATTCAAATTAAAAATAAGTTAATTTATAGGGATTGAATAATTATTCAGTAGGCCGGTCACATAAGTGACGACCGCTGGAGTCAGAAACTTTTGACGACCGCTGGAGTCAGAAACTTTTGGAGTGGAGACCGAGGGTCAGCCAGAGTGTAGGACGCCCTGCGGCAAGATGGAGTGATGACATCTGCAAAGCAGTGACGTGATTTATGGGAGACAAATGTCAGCAGTGAACTGACACAGGCTGATGATGATGATGATGATGATATAGAAGTTGTTTTTAGATATTAAAATAAATTGTTTAGTTAGAAGATAGAGTCTACAAAAAGTAAAATAAAATTAAAATCAATATCGCCATTTAGTTTTTATTTTAGTTTTTAAAAACATAATTAAGTGCTCCCGAAATTTGACTAGATACAAAAGTTTTCATTTACATTTAAGATAATATAAGACATTATAGTATGACACTTCAGTCATTTTTAAAAAAAAAAACACGTTTAGCATTAAAATGATCACCTAAAGTATTTTTGGGAATTATATAGCGTTGGTAAGACTATTGATTTTATAGGATAGTTATTTTTTTACAAAATAGGAACGAAATAAAACCACCAAAGACATTTTAAGTCATCATAATGTCGCCTTGTTATTTTTTAAGCTCCTACGAAATTAATAAAAGGACATTATAAATTCGATGAAACTTTATACCCTCAAAGTCATAGTGATGACAGCTACTTCCTGCGCCAAATAATGAAACCGGATAATGACATGTAAAACAGGAGACAGCGATAAGCGCTATGCTTCTTAAAATATTTATAAGATGGAAATTATGCGAAATAAAATCATCGGAAGCTAATGAATTCTCTTATGATTTTAAGCCGGCCAATCTATGAAATCTAATGGACTTTTTAATATAGCTTTATTGTTATTACGTCAACAATTCTTTAGAAAAATAACCTAGCTAGATCTGTGTACATACATATATTCAAATTCTAGTTGTGATCTTTTGATTTCTAATAAATTTAGATTTTTTTATATGAATTTATATGTCTTAAGCTCGTATTTCATGAGAAAAAACTTAATGTGATTGAAAAAACGAGGATTCGGATTAAACTTCGTTAGCCGGTCATTGCTATTACTTATGCTATGCTTTGCATTACGAGTTTTACGTTACTGTCTGTTAGAACTCGAGAATAAGCATTTTTAGGATAAATAATTTGGTTCTGAAGGCAAAATTAGTGAAAGAAACTACGTCGAGTTATTTAATTAGCTACGGTGCACTTAAAGCTTTGTAACAGGAGTTAAGCTGATAGTTATTTTAAAATTACAAAAGGCATTAAAGCAATTACACTTAAAAGTTCACCGACAGGTTTCCATTAAACTTTAAATATATTGCTGTCATCAAATCTACAGTAAGCTATAAAATTTAAACAATTGGCAAGAAAGGGAATTGACTCGACCTGCTATTTAAATAGCAGGTCGACTCAATTCCCTTTCTTGAGAGTGCAAGCTTAGTTCAATATGGCCGCAACTGCGACCTCAGCACATAATCACTAAAAGCCACATTTATTGCGGAGCTTAGCTCAGACGAAATGTGCTCAATTGGTATTGAAAGCATTGTGAAATCGCTTCACTAAGCATTCCTAGAAGTATTATTTGGTATATTTTTTAATTAGAATAAAAATTCATGATTCTATGTAACATAAAAGATTGTCATACGTGTCATTTTAATTAAATGCATATTTTAGAAGGTATTAGAGATTTAGATTGCAGTGACAGAAATCGCGAGTTATTTTTTTGCAGAGAGCACGTTATTATCCGGTTATATTTTGCATTAAATGGTTATATACTGTTTAAAGTAGGTCGTTTTTTCGTTAAAATTTCGTTGATTTCGGATTACATTGCTGTGGGGCTGCGGGATTTGCTGTCGGGCTGCGGCATAAGAATTCAGCCTCACCATCTCCTCCCTTGGGTGTCCTAAGAGGCGGCTATGGAAAAAGCTACTACTGCACATCTATACAGTGGCGGCCGATATATGGCGGGATAGCCATCTCTGCTTTCAGATCCCAAAATGCCGAGACATCCAACGGGCAGCAGCGTTGAAGGAGCAAAAGGTCTGGAAATGACTGCGGTTGCCAACCCACTTGCCAGGCGTGGCAACTATGGCAACCTCCCCCCCCTCCCCCATTGAAATGTGTCAGTGATGTACGGTTCCCAGTCCCCGGCATCTCTGCTATTTCTGGCTACGGTAGCGGTCATGGTAGCGGCAGGGCAGGGGATGCTAAGAATCCCCGGGTGGGATTCGGCTACCAACAACGAAGACCTGGCAACATACAACGCACGGACATTGAGGATCGACGAGAGGATAACGGAGCTGAAAGAGGAGGTAAACAAGTTGCGATGGGATATAATAGGATTATCCGAAGTCCGAAGACAGGGGGAGGATACAATAATCCTAGAATCCGGCAACTTGTTTTACCTCCGCGAGGGCAACCAACTTTCCCAATGAGGTGTCGGATTTATCGTCCGCAAGTCTCACATTACCAACATTGTTAAAATCAAAACTGTGTCGTCAAGGGTTGCTTACCTTATACTCAGAATATCGAAACGGTATTCGCTGAAGGTCATACAGATATATGCACCAACATCGGCACACTCCGGTGATGAGGTGGAGGCATTGTATGAGGACATCTCACGAGCCATACATTCTTCTAAAACTCAATACATGGTGGTTATGAGGGACTTTAACGCAAAAATAGGCAAAAGGAAGGACGATGAGCTACGAGTGCGTAATTTTGGAGTAGGGCAACGGAACCCAAGGGGGCAACAGCTGAATGACTTCGTGGAGGAGGAAGGACTCTTTATGATGAATTATTTCTTTAAAAGCAGCCCCACAGGAAGTGGGCCTTAATCAGCCCCGATTGTTCCGTCAAAAACGAGGTTTGACCAAACGCAAAATATTTAATGATGTTTCTGTGATCACAAGGGTTAAAACTGGCAGTGATCACCGACTTAAGAGGCACATCAAATCTAAACATCAGGCCGGAAAGGTCTCGTCTGATAAAGTCCACTCTATGTCCGTCTCGTGCCCATATCCTACATGCCGAAAGCTTTCAGCTCGAGCTTATTAATCGCTTCCAGTGTCTAGACACTTGCAGCACTGTGGACGAAATTAACGCCCAGCTAGTGGAAACTGTCCGTACTGTGGGTACTAGGTTCTACAAGGCGCATCGCTAGCCTGGAACCTAAAAACTCTCTGATCACACGCTGTACCTTATGGAAACAAGACGGAAGATGCGGCTATAGTCTTCTTCAGACATATTAGGCTACAGGCAGCTGAATAGACTGATCTCGAAGTGTATGCGGCATGAATTTTCCATTTTTAATACATGTCGTTTAAAAGAGGCAATTGAACGGAACCAGTCTGTCGGGCAAAGCCATCTAACTAAGCTGAATACCGATATTGGGGCCAAGATCTCCGGTAGACCAGAAGTTTTGAGTGAGATCGAGAGATTTTATGGACAGCTGTACACTTCGTCGTTGGAACCGCTTACTGAAGCGAGTGACGACCAAAGAGCAAAGCATACCCGGCGGAGCCTCCGAACTCCTAAAATATCCCGGAAGTCAGTCTGAGCGAGATACGAATATACGAATGGCTCTCAATAAAATTAAGAATGGAAAAGCACCTGGTGAGGACGGAATTACTAACGGATGGAGAACGATACTTGTAGTCCTTCAGTAGCTCTTTGATTTCGTCCTACCGGATGGAATTACGCCAGAAGCGTGGAGCAGAACTTTGGTGGTGCTGTTCTTCAAGAAAGGTGATAAAAGCCTCTTGAAGAACTACAGACCGATTTCCCTTCTGAGCTGCGTTTCTGTCCTGTTCTCGAGAGTCATCTTGAATCGTCACGCTTCCAGATTAGACGACTTCCAGCCACCCGAATATGCTTGATTTCGAAAAAGCTTTAGTACCATAGACCACGTATTTACGCTGCGGCAGATTGTACAGAAGACCGAGGAGTATAATCTGCCTGTATGCTAGGCGTTTGTGGACCATGAGAAAGCCTTTGATTCTGTAGAAATTTGGGCTGAGCTGCAGGCCCTTCACAACGAAGTTGAAAGTCGACAAGACGAAAGTTATACCAAACGGTCGTTTTATGCCGACGTCGGCGGTTGTTGGGATTGCTGTGCTCGGAGTTATTAACGAATATATTTACCTGGGACAAGTAGTCCGATTAGGTAACTCCAACTTCGATGCAGAGGTCTATCGACGAATCCAGCTCGGATGGGCAGCGTTCGGGAAGCTATGACATATCCTCTCGTCCAATATCCCTCAATGCCTGAAGATTTCCAAAGAACTTCTTTGACCAATGATGACCTATGGAACTGAGACATGGTCCTTCACTGCAGGCCGTATGGAGCTAAGGAGCGGGCTACGCTTAGTATCTTTCTGCGTGATAAAGCGTAACACAGCCATCCGCAGAAGAACAACGGTAACCGACACATCCCGCAAAAATAGCAAGCTGAAGCGGCAATGGCCCGGCATCTTAGCTCGTAGAACCGACAACCATTGGCGAAGAAAGGTTCTCGAGTGGCAGCCTCGAACTGGCCATGGAGTGACGACCTGTGCAAATGTGCAGGAGGTCGGTGGATGCAGGTGACACAGGATTGTACCTCTTGGCGACTTATGGGGGATGCCTATGCTTAACAGTGGGCTCTGACAGGCTGAAACGACGACGAAGACGGACCACATCGTCGAGTTTAGACTGTATTCCACTTGTAAAATATATTATATAATAAAGCTGTATCTGATATTGCAAAGTCCAATAAAAAAGGTTATTTTACACGAATTTGTACAGTACAAATTGTACGAACTGTTGCCAAACCGAAATAAGCTGGTCTGAAAGAAAGCTGTAAACAGTGGTACAGTAAAGCTGTAAATATCTTTATTGTTACTTCTTTACTAGCGTAACACAGGTTCCCCATATTGCTTACTATTTTAGTTTTCGTTTGCCATAGTTTCACACATTTACACGCTTTAAATCTCATGTTATTTACTATGAAAAGTTTAAATAAAAAAATATCATTACTAACCAAGGAACATATATTTAACATAAATGTAATACATATTTTAGGCGTCATCGTAACCTATTTTTAAAGTCAAACTTTAAATTAAAATTTTGCTATTCTAGTATAAAGCTCTGAGTCGTTAAATATTATTAAAACTAAGAAAACTACTGTATATGTCTGTCTCATGTTATTTGTCTGTTGTACAAACGGGTAAGAAAAGCTTATTTAAAAACTGTATCATAAGTCCATAACTCAAGCGGTTAATTTGATTGGAAAAACGAAAATCTGGCTAAAAGTACATCAGCCGCTCTGGTGGACCCCGCCAGGTCTTGCAAGCAACACGCTTCTCACACGCGCTGTTTTACGAACACTTTTAAATATTGCTAAATATCACTTTAATAATATTGACGCCTTAAGTTTACTTAATAATGTAGAAATAATATTTACGACTGAAGTTTACTTTTATGCTCGTGCATAAATAAAACTATAATTTATGTAGAAAAATATGCCTGTCGATGATTTTCGTGGAAGTCAATTCTGCATTTGAAAATGTCACCGAGCTAGGAATAAATACCTTTTATTAATACAAAAAAGTATGAACTCCACGAATGATTCGGGTTACTCGTTCTTTATTTGAATTGTTTGTCCCCAGTAGGTGATGATACTTTAAGAAGAAGAAAATCGGTACAATCTCATGGTGTCAAAAACATAACACTATTTTTCTAATGCTGTTGAGTCACGGTTGTAACACAAATATTAAAGCAGTGCTTTTGTCTTCCAAGAGGTGCCAACTTAACATATAACCAAGTGTTCAGTAGTAAGTATTTAGTGACGGCAGCCTCCTTCGGCTCCAAAAATCCTTTACCTTTAGTTAATAAGGCAAGTAAAAAAAAAATAGAGCATTATCATAACAAAAGAATGTGTGTGTGTACATATGTACACGCGTTAGGAGTTATACTTCTTTGGGGTAACAAGATAAAAATCTTTTTAAAAACTTTTATGTTTCATCTTATTATACATTGTTGGAATTAAATTTCGTAAATTCAGTTGGCCTATAGCTAACTTTAGGCTGTCAGCTTTTAGTGACAGTGTGCGCACTCATCTTAAAATTTACGCTAATAGTTTTTTCCTAAAGCACCAAAATAAGTAAGATTTCTGCAGGCTTCAAATTGAATACGATCCGTGCGAAAATAGGCTATAATACAATCCTTAATTGAATGCAAAGTTAGGAGAAGTAAAGAATTTAATTTCATTGATAGCAAAAACTACATATATCAGTAATTATCAGTATAAGCTATCATGCCCCCTACCCCATTTCTACGCTTACGGATGGAGGCGGAGGGTTAGGTCAAAACAATTACTCAGAGGTTCTAAGCTGGGGCTTTGAGGAAATTTTAATTTTATGGCAGACTTGATCCGCTCCCCGCGAGCTCTCTTCCGAACAAAATATTTTCATCTCCGAATAATGGAGTCGGCTAATGGTGGAAAAAAACGCGATGGGGCTACGCAGTGCCCCTTGAATATTTATAAGCGCAAATTATTTTCTTAAAGCACGTCATGAATGAATTATCAATATTGAACTGGCCTGGCCAAGTCATTGTGAAAAAAGGCAATTGCTTATTTGTTGGACTTTTATTCACAAAAACTTACTTGTAATATATCATCATGTTCAAATTCGTTTAATGATCTCACTTTTTAACTTTTTCAAGCAAAAAAATTACCTAAATATAATTATGAAATTTCTAATTGAAAGAGCTATAAATGTCAAGAATAAGCCAATGTGGCTATTTTCCCACTCAATTTAAATTAACACACGCTCTCTTCCTCGTGACTCCGTACTATGAGTTTTTTTTTCAGTAATACTTCGAGCTTAGTAGAATTTAAGGATAGTCTATGTATTTAATTTAGTAGATGATAGGCATTAATTATAATTATAATTATTTAAATTTGAAAACAATAAATGTTGTATAAAGAATCTGTGAAGAGAAATGTCAGATTCATAGAAACAGCTTAAATTGAACAACTGTTAAAATCTTAACTTAATATTTTTATACAAAAGGATTATGGTAAGTTTTAAAATATGTTTTTTTAAATTTAGTTAATGTTATTTTTCTGAATTGGTTGGGTACTCTAAATAGAACACTACACTCTGAAGGCTATTCCAAAGCAAAGCTTTAACAACATGAAACTACGATAAACTCCTTCCTAAATTCTCGATTAAAGAGGAAATTGTTATACCTAACTTGGTGTATAATAGACGAGCGGAAATAAAGAACACCACCTGTAACAGCTCTAACGAGTAAATTCTAACAAAAACGAGAGTACCTGTATTTACCGGTCTAATGGGGTGACCAAGCGTGTAATTCTCAGAGACGAGAACATTTTTAAAATACCTATATTGCACCTTGCAACTCATTGTTTTTATAAATTTATTTGTAATTATATAAAAAACATAATGCAATGTAAAGGTTTTTTTAGCCACTTCCTCAAACCAAAAGGTTAGCTTGTATTAGATGAACGAGATAGGTATACTGATTTCAAGAGATATAAAGTATAACGGAAACTAATAGGAATACTCCTGCATACGGTACTACTCAACCATGCATCCTATTATTATTGATGATTTATCTTTAGTAAAATACATCTGTTTATATTGAACTCATATTACAAGAATATACACGATACAATAATATACAAGCCGCGGTATAATGGTTATACATAGGAAATAGTAATAGTTATACATTGTAACTTTTTCCTAGTACAGTAGTTGTCATAATAGTGTTTTTTGTCGTAAATACTCAAGCCTATTGGTAATAAAAGATAAAGTACATATTAAACATTACGCAAGACAATAATTTGATGATAGATGGGGTCATAACCGGAAAGCGTTCAACTAGCTAAGCAAGAATAAAACAAACTTGTTCCGGATTGCAAAATCATACAATTTTAAGTTTTTAAGGCGGTATTTTTTAGATCAATGGCACCGCGATGGGTACCATTCAGCAAGTCAGTAATAAGAAAATACTTCTATTGTAATGGGCCGCTCGGGGAACCATCGCGCCGTCTACCACACGCCATTTGTGTGAAAATACAACTGTCTTTCGGCTTGTGCCCACAAGGGTAAACAGAACGTAGCATCTCGTAGGTTAAGGTTTTGAGCGGATTCGTGGCGTCTTACACTGCTTTTCTTATGAACAGTGCGTATATCTTACCGTCAAGTGAACGTGCTCGTCTCATCGCTCTCTCAAATAAAAGAAAAACAAAATATGAGGTCGTGTGTTCATAATCTTCGCCAAAATAACACTACATAATTTCTAGAACTCGCAATGTACTCCCTATGTTTAAAAACTAACAGTTTATTCTTTTGGTGGTTTCGTATGCAGTACTAGTTCAATTTTATATTATTCGAAAACTTTGAATGCCTAAATGCGATTCGTCAAATACATATAAGAGTAGTTAGGGGAAGGTCCGTTTATTCATGGTTCTATGTTATAAGATAGTTTTAATAAAAACGCCTAACGACTGATTCGACTGATCAATTGAAATAAAATATTATCTTAGAATTAGCTATATCACAGTAATTAATAACTATTGAACTAGATTAATGGAACCGCAGCTGTCACATTGAAACCGCCATTAGCGAGCTCTAAATTCACATTAAAATAAGTTTGTTTATGGGTATTGGATAATTCAGCTTAATTTTTCTTACGAGATATTAATAAAATAATCTTTTGGTTATGGTAAAGAATCTACTAGAAAAAGCAATATGCTAAATAAGAGATACAAAATTAGGCTTAAGAAAATACACTTTAATGGCATATCAAAAAAAAATTGTGTTAATTACAGTGAATGCGAAGGTTTCGGTTTTTGAAAAAACACTTCTGTCATATTTTGAAAAACATATTCCAGCATTATAATTATCACCTAAAGTGAAAGCCGTTGTGTATTAGAGTGGCGTAAACAGAAAAGCGGTAAAAGAAAATTGTATGCCATTAGAAGACGAAAAAAAAATTTTGGATAATTATTTTTTAAGAAATATAAACAAATTGAAACTATCGTAAACATTTTAAGCCACGATGATATTAGCTTTTTTAAAGCTCCTGAGAAATTAGTAAAAAGACATCATAAATTCAATGAAACTCTATACCCTCAAAGAAATAGTAATGACAGGCACTTCCGGCGCTAAATAATAAAACCGATAATGACTCGAAAAACAGGAGACAGCGATGAGCACCATGCTTCTTAAAATATTTATAAGATGGAAATTATGCCAAAGAAAATCATCGGAAGCTAATGAATTCTCTTATGATTTTAAGGCCGCTAATCTATGAAATCTAATGGACTTGTCAATGTAATATAATTGGCCTCATAATAATAATTCTTGCGAGAAATAATCTTTTCTAGGCACACATATTTTAAAATTCTATTTGTAATTTCTTGACCCATACTTAAATTATAAATGCGAAAGTTACTCTATCCACTAGACCGATTTTGATGAAATTTCATACGTAGAATAGATTCCTAGAAAGGACAAAGTTTATTGTCATAAAGGTGGTCAAAAGTATTGAAGTGGGACATGTAAGTTAATATGGATATCGCCTCTGTTGAACATAAAACAATGAAAGTTAGTCATAGTCTATAGATACTTGAATTGAGCCTTGATTGGTCTTTCCAGCAATTTAGTAGTTTGTAACAAGGGGATGAAATGGGGATGAAAATCAATATAGAAATTCGTCATCGTCGAAGAGCAAAACATAAAATTTGGTGTCTATCAATACGCCTTGCGGACATTTTTCCGGGTAAAGTAGCGGGCAACAGCTAGTTCGTAATAAATATACATTTTGTTCAATGCATTTATGTGCCTTTATATAGCTCGTGTTTTACGAGCAAAATTTAATCTTAATGAAAAAACGAGTGAAACTTCATTAGCCGGTCTATTGGCGCCGTTCGCATGCTATGAACTACGAGTTTTTACGTTACTATCTGTTGGGAATCGAGAATAAGCACTTTTAGGAAAAACAATTAAGCCTGTCTGGAAGGTTAAATCAGTAAGAGAAAACTAATGCCCACTACATCACTTACTCAGTCACCTTATGAGATACGTTACAGTTAGGACTTAATGAAATGACCCCAGTTAGTAGTTATGTTTTCCTAAATTAAATTATATACAATTATTATATTATTACACATAATTTTTACGGCTACATAATTTTTACCGCTATCATTAAACCTAACGTCAAATTTTTCCAATCAATTTAATTTCAAGTAAACTCAAACCTACTCCATCTATTGAATGTACTTTACGTTACACTATTCCGAGAGTACACTAGTGAAGCTGTCACTGTTTTATCAATATATTGTTCAGTATAGCGTATCTAAAATAAACAATTAAAGCATTACCCTAACAATTGTTATAAATCGAAATTAAATAAAACTAACATTTCTTGTATTATTTTATATAATTGATGGATGTAATACGAAGTGCGAACCTTAACGTGATAGCACGATTGATACATTATCGTGTTAATTGCACAGTGGAGTCAAATTAGCCGACACTCAATTCGTCCTATCTCTGGCAAATGAGATCAATTTCTGAAAGTGCCTCGGATTTAGTTACATTCACGCCTGTCGGAGCTTTTAGTTCAGTGCTGGATTGCAGAGCGAATGGAAGGGCTAGTTTATTGATGCAATTAATATCGGCTATAGCTCCGGTACTCGGAATTAATACTTTGTGAATTTAAAGCAGTGATTTAATTTTATTTATTTTCCCGATTTCTATAAACATATTGAATCAACTTTTTACTTACACTGGTGAGAGTTTGAATTTTCAGTTGAAAGAGTCTTAGAAAAATTGTACGTTTGGTGTTGTTATAGTCTGCTATCATAATGCATAAAATCTTGAGCAAAATTAATTATTGTTAATTAATTTTTCACAACTAGATGTACAATACAACCTTATTGCCAATTTTCTTTAAATTAATTCACCTCCTTTGCTGGCTAAGTTATTACAACTAAAGTGTTAAAATAGTTCATATAAAAATAGACTATATATTACAATACTTACTGCACAAGTCTATAGAGATTATGAAATAAGTAAGAACCTTGTTAAAAGCTATAAAAGTCAATCTCATTAAAAGATTCGATGTGTTAGAAATTGATTTGTATTTAACTATTTAAGAAAATTAGACAAAGCACAGGAATGCTGCAATGCCCGACACATAAAAAACATTATTAAATGACGTTATCTGAATTACACTTGGCATAATTTCCGATACAGGAATACTTGAGTAATTTCCGTGACCACATAAGCTGAAAATATACAAAAAGAAAGAATAAGCTGTGCAGCTCTTCTCACTACCTGCTTCGACTTCCAATTTGAAGCAAGATAAGAGATAAGAACTAAGAGAGATACTTTAATGATTTCAACACACTATGGAGCTAACAAGTCTTCGCTGCTGACGCTAAGACTTAATATCAGTAAGACAAATCCATTTTACGTTCAGCGTCCCTCGATGAGTCCAAGTCTGTCTTCTCTCTCCTCTCTTTGAACACATTGCACTTCTCCTCTACCTTTACTGAATACTTCTTTAATTTATAAGAAACTATTTTGTTTATGTATTTTTTAATCGAATAACGCATAAAATATAATAGTTTAAGATATATAAACACCTAGCCTACAAGTTAATTTATTTAATTTATGAGGCAAATCGAACATTTGAAAGACTGTAACGGATAGAACACATTATGAGAAGTATTCAAGACATTTTTAATCCGTTTGCTTGACTCAAAATTACAGTTCAGATCTTGTTTTCTAGTAATTACAGATGCTTTTATACACACTACTGAATAAAACTAGAAATAGCCCACAAAAACATACCTCAACACTTATATACCATCCCACCAATAGGTTTTATTAAACTATAAATCTACTGTCATCACTAAATCTACAGAAAGCTTTAAAATTTCAACAATTGGCAAGTTTACAATGCCGATCTACTCCATTCCCTTTCTTGCGAGTGCAAGCTTAGTTCAATTTGACCACAACTGGACCTCAGCACATTACCACTGTGAGCCATAACATTTATTGCGGAGCTTAGCTCAGACGAAATGTGCTCAATTGGTACTGAAAGCATCGTGAAATTGCTTCACTGAGCATTCCTTAAAGTGTTATTTGTTATTTAAATAGCTTATCAAACATCGTCAAATCTTAACGATAATGGATCCTGTAAGGTTTCTGAACCGTCGGAAAAATTGTAAACTAAATGACACGTGATAAAATGCGTCTCTTATTAAATCATGTGAAGTTTTTACGTCAATACAAGAAACTTTAAATTATGTTTAAAATTTTAAGAAACTAAAATTGTAAACTTTTTGGTACGTTCAGTGAAATATCTTTAAATATATTTTGACTATATTGTAGTAAATCTTCTCTTTATTGTATTTTTCTCTTACCACATTGTTAGATTTGAAATTATATTATGTTTGTGAAGAATTTTATAGAAATACAGCCGAAGCAAATTGTCTACTCCAATAAACAAGGATTTTCACGCGACTTTGTATAGTCCAAATTGCACAAATTGTTGCCAAACTGAAATAAGCTGGTCTGAAAGAAAACTGTGAACAGCGGTTGCACAAAATACCGTTATTGTTACTTCTTAAGTAGCATAACACGTATTTCCCATTTTGCTTACCGTGTCAGCTTTCGTTCTTTTTAATATTACACACTCGCATACTTTAAATATTTGTTATTTTAAATCAAAAGTAAAAAAAATATTTTAAATATATATAACAACTTTATTAATGTATTGCTTTTCTAGTGAAAAGCACGGAGTCAGTAAATATTATTACAACTAAGATGACTTCTGTGGGCGTCTGGTTTACATTACATCTCTATTTTACAAACGGTTGATCTTATTAGAAAAACGGGAATCTGGCTAAGACTGCATTAGCCGGTCTGGTGACACCGCCAAATCTTGCTAGTGAACACGCTTCTATTAGGCGCTGTTTTATGGTGCATAGTTTTTCTTATACAATCGTTGCTTAATCAAAGCAAATTTTATGAATGAGATTCTAAATGAGGGCTGTTAGAGTTCATAGTTTAATAGATGCTTTTATATTACTTATTTGTTTATCATTCATTCTTCTTTATTTAAGACGGAAAAATATTTTTCAAAATATAAATATTTGTTAGCATAACGATGTGATTCTCAATTTTTGTCGTTACTAGAAATATTTTTTTTTAATAATAGACAAGTACTTTGAGGGTATATAAAGAAACTCATAATAATTAATGTTTAAAAATATTCATGTTACTTATTTGCAAAGCTACTGCTTTAACACTTTCTATTTCAGTAGCTTACTGCTAAAATATTACGGTTATAATACTAAGCGTTAGAAATTAAACCCTAAAGCACCGGGTCGTTTCCAAAATATAAACTAAAATAATCCAGTGTTACTTAAACTTGTATACGAAATCAAACGCAACTTATTTTTAATGACACGCGAAACTGTTTTAATTTCTATCTGTACACCCAAACCGTAGTCAATGAATATTCATGCACTAAGGCCTAACCTGCAGCTGCTCCCCATTCTCTATCTCATACAGTAATATTTCTTTTATTGTGTTATATAATAGGTTGAGCTCGCGTACAAGATGCAATTCCAGAAAAGATAAATAAGCAGTTTACTAAAACCAAAGCAACACATGGTGTCATAAAACTTTACGGTAAGAGAAAAAAAAGTAACAAGTGATATTACGTTTCTATGACAAAAATTTCATGAAAAATAAAATAAAAAACTGACTTCCCTACCTAACATAATAATGCATCCACAATACATCAAGTTATATAAAAATATAGACTTTACAAAATCATGTAGCCACAACCTTAACTACTAGGTTTGTTACCTATAATTTGCACTAACTTGTTCACTTGTGTTTCAGTAATTCAAATATTAGTACATAATTAAAAGTGAGAAAAAACGGGAAAATTTTGATTTTGGTACTACCAAGTTAGATCTTGACATGTTAGAATATTATATTTTTTAAAAAGGCTAAGGATTCAGAATTAAAGTTGATGCTCTAAAAGGCTATTCTGATGCAGATCTTAACAAGGAGTAATTGAACTCCTAATGTAATCGATTTATAAAAAGAAAATTGTATACTCGGCAATAAAGACCGATTGATGACGAATGGAAGTAATAAACGCCACCTGAAACAGCACAAATAAGCAAATCCTAACAAAAAAGAGAGTGCCTGTGTTTACTGGGCTGACCTCCGATTTTGCATGGTCGAGGCAATTTTTGTCTTCCAGATCACTTGATGATTGCAGTTTTAATTTTATATTTTTTGTATTAAATGCATGTACTTATTTAAATGGTAAAATGTAAGGGTTTGGAACACCGCGTTACAAAAAATATTAGGAAAAAGTAAAGGTTTAGTCTTACGCATGGATCGTAGATGAACGTCACGAATTTCAGACTCGATTATAACCGGTTTAATAATCGTCCTAAATGTTCTCACGTTTATAAATAACCGTTTATTCTGTTAAATAAGTAACTTTGATTTCCCTGCATGTGCAGTTTATGAAATATGAGATTAATATTGGTTTTTGAATAATCAGGAAAAATAATTCTATGGATTTGATGACACATGGTTCTGTAAAATATTATTATATTAATATACACATCCATGATCTGATAGGCTCTTTTGGACACAAAAATTGTCTTCCATAAAATCAAACACTTATTCCTGTAAATTTGCCATAGTAATTAATAACAATAGAACGAGATTAATGTTGACGACGGCTGTCAAATGCAACCGCCAGTACATGAGTTCTAAATTCACTAAAATTTGCATCTCATGCATATTTTCATGCTAATGTTATATTACATGCATCGTTTGGACATTAACAACAATGTGCACTCTGCATAGAAAGTGTCACCGCGATTTCCGCCACTGCATTTTGAATCTCTCATATCTTTTAAGTTCATTAATTTAATTAAATGTCATCTGTAACACGTTTTTGCACATAGATATGAATGAATAAATGGTCATCTAAAGGTTGAGCCAGCGTTTGCAATTTAATCGCAAGAGGTTGTTGTTGTTGTATTAAACGGTATTAAAGGTTGTATTAAACTTCTTTACACAAAATTAAAAAAAATTACCAAGTAACAGCTAATACTTTATTTAAAAAAAGAATGCACAAATCGAAGCTCTAGCCGCTCATAGAGCCACAAAAAACATATTCCGAATTGAGTACTTCCTTCTTCTGGGAAGTCTGTCAAATATGATGGATAGCTTATGGCTATTGGCATGGGTTATTAATGTTTTATCAACTAGAAGTCACTCACAGCTTTGACTCATCCTAGTATTTGTTTTCATCAAACATCATATCAGCCTAATAAAGTCCATTGCTGGACATAGGCCTCCCCCATGAGCCGCCAAGAAGTCGATCCTGCGCCACCTGATCCACCGACTTCCACACTACACTTGACTAGGTCGTCACTCCATCTCGTGGGGTCGTGGGTCGTCCACACTGCGATGACCAGTACGAGGTTGCCAATCGAGAACCTTTCTTCCTCATCAGTAATCGGCACTACGAGCTCAATGGTAGCCATTGCCACTTAGCTTTCTAACTTTGCGAGCTATGTCGGTCACCATCTTTCTGCATGCGGATGTCTGTATTACGCACTCTGTCACGCAGAAATCCGAACATAGCCCAGCTCCATAGCTCGCTGAGTGAATTAGAGCTTCCTCATACGGCCAGCAGTGAAGGACCACGTCGGATACGAGGATACGTCTAAGCTTCCAAGCTGCCCATTCGAGTTGGATTCGTTGATGGACCTCTGCTTCGAAGTTGGACTTACCTAACCAGACTACTTGTCCCAGGGAAATATATTCGTCGGCAACTTCGAGCGCAGCACTCCTAACAACCACCGGCGTAGACATGACATGAACCTTAGATATGACTTTTATCTTGTCCATGTTCATCCTAAGGCTCAAGTGTTAGGAGACAATGTTAAGGTCATTGAGCATAGCCTTTAGGCCCTCCAGCAACTCCGCCGTGATGACTATGTCGTCGGCAAATCCTAGGTGGGTGATGCACTCGCCGTTGATGTTTATACCGCGTCCTTTCCAATTCAAAAGTTTGAATCGTCTTCCAATACAGCGGTAAAGAGTTTCGGAATATAACATCACCCTGTCTTACACCCTTCTGCAATTGAATAGGCTTCGTACTACTGGATTGTAGTCGGACGGACATCGTTGCTTTACTGTACAACCTCAGCATCTCGATATACCGACCGTCAATTTGGCAACGCTAAAGGGCCTGCAGCAGCCCAAATTTCGAGAGAATCAAAGGCTTTCTCATAGTCCACAAACGCTAAGCATAAAAGCAAATTATAATCCTCAGTCTTCTGTATAATCTGCCGCAGCGTAAATACGTGGTCTATGGTACTAATGCCTTTTCGAAATCCAGCTTGTTCGGTGGCTGGAAGTCGTCTAGTCTGGAAGCGAGACGATTCAAGATGACTCTCGAGAACAGAACATAAATGCGGCTCAGAAGGAAATCGGTCTATAGTTTTTCAAGACGCTCTTATCGCCTTTCTTGAAAACAATACCACTAAGCTTCTGCTCCACGTTTTTGGCGTAATACCAGCCTGTTGGACGAAATTAAAGAGCCTCTGAAGGACTACAAGTACCGGTTCTCGCTTTCAGAAGCCCTGCTGTAATTCCGTTCTCACCAGGCGCTTTGCCGTTCTTAAGTTGGTCGAGAGCCATTCGTATTTCGCTCAGACCGATGTCCGGGATATCTTCAGAGTTGTGCCGGGTGAGCATTGCTCTTCGGTCGTCACTCGCTTCAGTAAACGGCTCCGACGACGATGTGTACAACTGTCCATAGAACCTCTCAATCTCACTCAAAACCTCCGGCCTACTGGAGATGACGGCCTATTATCGGTCTTCAACTTAGTCAACTGCTTTGCCCTGATAGACAGATCTCTGGCAGTACTGTAGAACCTTGGTTCCGTTCTATTGCTTCTTTAATACAAGATGTATTAAAGTTACAAATCCTGCCGCATATACTTGGACATCTGTCTATTAAGCTGCCTATAATCTGACTTATCAGAAGAGACTTTAGCCGCATCTTCCGTTTTGTATCCGGAAGGTTAAGAGTGGCATCAGAGAGTTTTAGGGTTCCAGTTTTGCGGTGTGTTTTATAAAACCTAGAACCCACACCATAAACAGTCTCCACGACCTCAGTGTTAATATCGTCTACAGTATTGCACTTGTCTGGGGTTTGGAAGCAAAAAAAAACCTGAAAGCAATGGGCATTTTCAATATGGGCTCGAGACGGACGAGCGTGGACTTTATCAGACGAGATCTTTCCAGCCTAATGTTAAGATTCAATGTGCCTCTTACCAGTCGGTGATCGCTGCCGGTTTTAAACCTTGCAATCACAGAGACATCATTGAATATTTGGCGTTTGGTCGTCATGATAAAGTCAATCTCGTTTTTTACGGAACCATCGGGGCTTATCCAGGTCCACTTTCTGTGGGGCTGCTTTTTGAAGAAGGAGTTCATCATATATAGTCCTTCCCTCTCCATAAAGTCAGCCAGCTGTTGCCCCCTTGGGTTCCGTTGCCCTACTCCAAAATTGCCTACTCTCAGCTCATCGTCTTTCCTTTTCCCTAGTTTTACATTAAAGTCCCCCATCAACACCGTGTATTGAGTTTTGGAGGAATGTATACCGCGTGAAATATCCTCATACATTGCCTCTACCTCCTCATCAGAATGTGTCGATGTCGGTGCATATAACTGTATGACCTTCAACGAATATCGTTTGGATATTCTGAGTATAAGGTATACGACCCTTGACGACACACTTTCGATTTTAACTATGTTGTTAATGAGAGACTTGCGGATGATAAATCCGAAACACCTCTTAGGGATAGTTGATCACCCTCCCGGTGGTAAAACAGGTTGCCGGATTCAAGGATTATCGTGTCCTCCCCTCTCTTCGGACTTTAGATAATCCTATGATATCCCAACCAGCCTGTTTACCTCTTCTTCAACTCTGTCATCCTTTCGTCGGTCCTCAATGTCCGTGCGTTGAAAGTTGCCAGGTCAATCGTTGTTGGTGGTGCCGAATCCCCCGGATTCTTGCCCTGCCTCCCGAGGCCGCTACCGGAGCCGGTTGCTTCATAAAATCAAAACATTATCCCTGTAAATATGCCATAGTAATTAATAACAATAGAACTAGATTAATGTGACCGCGGCTGTCAAATTGCAACCGCCAGTAGGTAAAGAGTTCTAAATTCACAAAAAAAATTTGCATCTCATGCATATTTTTCATGTGAATTATATTACATGCATCGTTTAGACATTAACAACAATGTGCACTCTGCACGAAAGTACCGCGCGATTTCCGCCACTGCATTTTGAATCTCTCATATCTTTTAAGTTATTAATTTAATTAAAATGTCATGTGTAACATGTTTTGTGCACATAGAATGAATGAATGAATGTCTATCTCTTAAGGTTGAGCCAGCGTCTGCAATTTAATCGCACGAGGTTGTGTTATATTAAACGGTGTTAAAGGTTGTATTAAACTTCTTTACACGAAATTATTTAAAAAAAGTACCAAATGACAGCTAATAATTTATTTAGAAAAGAATGCACAAAATCGGAGCTCTAGCCGCTGCTAGAACCACAAGGTATATAAAAAAAACATATATTCCGAATTGAGTACTTCCTTCTTCTGGGAAGTCGTAGGAAGTCAAAAATGGTGGATAGCTTATGCCTATTAGATGAGTTATTAAAGTTCCAATGGTTTATCAACTAGAAGTCACTCACAGCTTTCACTCATCTTAGTACTTGTTTTTTTAAATCCTCCCGAGAAAGTTATTAAAGGATATCATATATTCAATAGAACTTTATACCCTCAATGGCGAAGCGACGACGTCTACTTCCGGCGCTAAATATTACAATCTGATAGTGACACAAACACCAGACAGCGAAGAGCACCAATGCTCTTAAAAATATTTATAAGATGGAAATATCCTATGATTTAAATCTTAAATACTCTTCAATATAACAGTTAACTATTACACAACCAATTTTTGCGACAAATCATGTTTGTTAGATCTATGAAAAAACATTTAAACTTTAAAATCTCTTAATTTCTAATAAACATAATGTCAAAGAATTCCATATGCCTTTTAAGCTTGTTTGGTATGTAACGAGTAACACTTGACCTCATTAAAATAAACCGAGAGTCTGGCTGAAACTTCAATACCCGGTCTGCTGGACCCCGCCCTTGCTATTGCTCATTCCATGCTATGCACTACGTTTTGTGTTACTAAAACTACTATTAGATTACAATTATCTAGTGAATAGAGAGGAAGCAATTTTCAAGAATAGTAATTAGCTTTGTTCAAAGGACAAAATCAATAAAAGCTTTCGACCAGGTCAAACGCAAACTGTTAATATTGAAACTATCTTTTTTAGGAATTGAATGACCATTGTTGGCATGGCTGGCTTCGTATTTGTAAGACAGATTTTTATATGTATTGATCAGAGGCCACTTTTCTGTTACATAGTGCATCCGCATAATGGGAATCTCACAAGGATCTGCCTTGAGACCCTTACTGTTTAATATATTCATAAACGACGTCACATAATGTGTACGTAACTCCAAGTTTTTTATTTTGCGGATGAACGAAAACCTTAACAATTACAAACATTCCAGATGCGCAACAACTACACAACGATGTGGAAAAACTACTGATTGGAGCAAATTAAATGTAATGGATCTTAAAATATCCAAATATTAATTTATAACCTTTACTTGTAAACTTACAGTCCTAGAAATCCAATACAATTTTAATTACAATTTCAAATAACCTTTTTAACCCCTCTTCGGTGGACTTTATTCGCGATTTAGGAATATCAAACTAAATACAAAATAATGAACTGAAATATTACGTTAATATGTCTGCACGCAAAATCCTCTGATTTATGTACGAAATCTCAGAACATTTAAAAGAATTTAAATGATTATATTTATATTTTAAAGGATTATATTTCCTTGGTAAGAAGAAAATAGCACCAGTTATATGAAGACCAAACTACTTAATACATATATAAAGCGTACATAAAGCATACAGAGAAATTTCACTATACTATCTTAATAATAATGTCATGGAATCTTACAATTCTCACTTCTATACATTAAAACTAACATTCTTATTTTAATGTTTTTTTTAATGCATTGTATATATTTTATATTAAAGTATTAGCCACGCAAATATTAAAAAGCAACATTAAGTGAAAATGTAGTCCTGTATGTTGGATGTAATCATGAAACTACGAACCTTATGTAATCAGCGCGATCAATGATTAATCATGTTATTTGCACAGACGGTCAAATTAGCAAAAAAACTTAGAGCCGTATGCTTTGCAAATGAGATCATTGCGCTGAAAGTGCTTCAGAATTTGTAACATTCACGCCTGTCGGAGCTTTCAGTTCAGTGCTAGATTGCGAGCGAATGAAGGCTGATATTGAATTGCCATTAATATAATTATATTTTTTTATCGAACTGCTAGGTTTTTTAATTAAGGTTATTTGATATTAAGTTCAGCTTTACTGAAAGAGTTAAAAGCGTCCTAGTCAAAAAAGTAAGAGCAGGCAAACACACAATTGTAATGAGCGTGATTTAGTCATCTATTGACTTTTTTGTTTTCACATAAAGTTCTGATTAAAGTCTCCCACAACACCATATTAGTTTGGGAATGTATACAAAGTAATATTAATCTCATAAATGTCATATCGTCATCAGAATGTGTCGATGTGTGCATATTAATCTGTTGACCTTCAACGAATATCGTTTGGATATTCTGAGTATAAGTAACGACCCTGACGACACACTTTCGATTTTAACAATTTGTTAATGAGAGACTTGCGGATGATAAATCGACACCTCCTTGGATTGGTCACCCTCCGGTGTTAAAACAGTTTGCCGGATTCAGGATTATCGTGTCCTCCCCTTCTTCGGACTCTAGATAATCCTTAACATATCCGCGGCACCTGTTACCTCTTCTTCAACTCTGTCATCCTTTCGTCGGTCCTCAATTCCGTGCGTTGAAAGTTGCCAGGTAAAGATCGTTGTTGGTGGTAGCCGAATCACCCGATTCTTAGCTCCTGCCATCCCGTTACCGAGGCCGCTACCGGAGCCAAGAATAGTAGGCGCTGCCGGGGACGAAGGCCGCACGTGTTATCATCATTCTGGGGTTTGGCCAAATTGCCAACGCTTGGCTGGTACGTTTTTGTTGACAGGTCATTAGATCCTTTACCTTCGAACGCTGCTGCCCGTTGAGGGTTTCGGCATTTGCGATCTGAAGGTGGAATTGTTATCCGCCATCTGTACAGCCGCCTTATGTATATAGTATTTTTCCTTAGTCGCCTCTTCGACATCCGCGGTGGAAATCGGGAAGTTCGAATTCCTATGCCGACAAGCCGCACGTTATACTATATGCAATAATTGAATACATTACAAGTGTAATTTTGCCATGCTGTCTAATATAAACTGCCAGATTGGACCAGTTTAAACGTTTATAATAATAGTTGAACATTGACCAGAATGCAAACTAGCTTTATCTCACCGTTAACAGTATGCATCGACGGCAAATGGAAATTTAAGAGGAAATTTTAAAACTAATCTATGCATCAATATATACTAAGATAACACTAGGTAACTAGAAGAAAGATGTCTTTATTCAATTTTTTCATCAACAATGAAAAAAACAGGTCAAACACAAGCTATTAATATTGAAACTATCTTTTGAATTGAAAGACCATTGTTGGCATGGCTAGCTTCGTATTTGTAAGACGAGTTTTTATATGTAATTATCAGAGCACTTTTCAATGTTACAGTCCATCGCACAATAGACGAATCCACAAGGATCTTCCTTGAGACCCTTACTGTTTAATATATTCATAAACGACGTCACATAATGTGTACGTAACTCCAAGTTTTTTATTTTGCGGATGAACGAAAACCTTAACAATTACAAACATTCCAGATGCGCAACAACTACACAACGATGTGGAAAAACTACTGATTGGAGCAAATTAAATGTAATGGATCTTAAAATATCCAAATATTAATTTATAACCTTTACTTGTAAACTTACATCCTAGAAATCCAATACAATTTTAATTACAATTTAAATAACCTTTAACCTCTGTGACTTATTCGGATAGGAATATCAAACTAAATACAAAATAATGAACTGAAATTTTACGTTTATGGCAAATTATGATTTATTGAAATTTCAGAACATTTAAAAAATTTAAATTATTATATTTATATTTTAAAGGATTATATTTCCTTGTAAGAAGAAAATAGCACAGTTATATGAAGACCAAACTACTTAATACAAATATAGAGGATATATAAAGCATACAGAAATTTCACTAAACTATCTTATAATATGTCATGAAATCTTAAATAATAAAAACTACCATTCTTATTTTAATGTTTTCAATGATTGTATATATTTTATATTAAAACATTAGCCATCGAAATATTAAAAGCAACATTAGAAATATGTAATCCTTGATATAATGGATTGTTAATGAAACGAACCTTATGTAATTAGGCGATCAATTGATTATCTGTAATAGTACGACAAGTCAAATTACCGCTTTCATAAAGCCGTATCTTGAACAAATGAATCCATTTCGTGGAAAGTGCTTCAGAATTTGTAACATTCACGCCTGTCGGAGCTTTCAGTTCAGTGCTAGATTGCAGAAGCGAATGAAAGGCTATGTAGATTGAGCCATTAATTATAATTAATTTTTTATCAGTCTGCTATTTTTGAATTAAAGCGATTAATTGATATTAATTCAACTTCTATACGTGATAAAGTTAAAACGTCGTAGCTAAAACAATAAGAGCAAGCAAACATGAACAATTTAAATAGAGCAGTGATTTGTCATCGTGATTGATTTTATTTGTTTCTACACAATTAAAATATCTGTTTAGACAAGATAGAAGTATCTAGAACCAATATGTATCTTAAACAAAGTAAATTAGCTAATTCGTAAAAATCGTTAATTATCGGTCATTTTCAATGCAATTATATATTTTTTTTTTTTCATGTGAGCAGGCAGACGAGCAGTCGGCCACCTGATGAGTGGTCACTGCACTTAGTCGTTGAAACTCATACCAGTGGATCGCCGACGCCTGCCTACGTGATGACATAGGTGTTAAGTCTTGTTACCAGTAATACGCTGCTAGTGCACTTTAACCGGAACGCAGTAATGTTTAACCTCTGCTTAGCAGACAATAGGCATCCGATGGTATCCACCAGACGGTCCTCATTTTACTTTGGAGTGGTTATACTTTCTAGAAAAGGCAGTCAAAATACTTGCCTTTTTAAAACTTCATGCCAAATGGTGAAGCAAACTCAATGCCATAGAGATTTCGCTAGTCAACCTGGCACTTTACCGATAAGTTACCATTAAACAATAAATCTATTGTCTTCACAAAATCTACAGTAAATTTTTATTTTATGGTCCAGGTCAATTCCACTGCCTTTCTTGCGAGTGCCAACTTAGTTCAACCATGCCTTGAAGTATTATTTGGTACATGTAGACATGCTTTAAACTGTTTTAGACTGTTACAACTAAACCATTTTATGCTAATAATCGTCAATTTGAATTATATTGTCATTGCTATGATTACACATCCCTATAAAAAAGAATATTCCACACTAGTTTGTAGAGTACAAATTGTTCGAACTGTTGCCAAACTGAAACAAGCTGGTCTGAAAGTAAGACGTTTGCCATTGTTTCACACACACATTTTAAATCAGTAAATTTATATCAAGGTCTAAACTTATAATTCAAACAAGTTGATAATATCAACATATACAAATACATATTTTAATTGTCAACATAAATTATGTTTAATATCATTAAATCAATAATAATATCAACTTTATTCATATATTGCTTTTTAAGTGCAAAGTCAAACGGTTCATCTGATTGGAAAAACAAGAATCTAGCTAAAACTGCATTATCCGGTCTGGTGGATTCCGCCAGCACTTGCTATTGAACACGCTTCTATTACTCGCCGTTTTATGGTGCACTAGTTTTTCAAATATAGCTGAATTTCAGTACAACATAGAAGTCCTAAATGCACAGAAGGCGGTAAGACTCGATTGCTTAAATTAAGTTAGTTGTTAAAGTATGCTTGTTTCTGTTAAAACTCTACATTTGACAATGTTATTGAGCAAAGAGTAAATTACCATGTATTAGTACAGTACAGGCACAAATGCTAATTTTTCTACTTTTAGGGGTAATGGTTTTAACATAAACGTAAAAATGGATCCATAGCCATTCACGTCGCGCCAGTTTACTATACTTATCAAGTGCTAAGTAGTAAGTGTCGTTCCTTCTTCATGAGGAATAACAACATCCTTCTTCATGAGGTGATAAACAGAAGAAAAGAGATAAAACCGTGTTACCGTGGTAGGTCCCCTTTATACGGGAGACCCTCTGGTTGGGTACCACCGCGGTGCCTATTTCTGCCGCGAAGCAGCAGTGTGAAAACACTGCTGCTTCGCGGCATGTGTTCCGGTTTGCAGGGCACCGTGTGTATTTACAGGGTAAACGAGACTTAACACCCTAAGTTTCGCGATAGGCAGCGCGTTGGCGATATTTTGGTTTGCCAATGTCTATAGGCGTCGGTGAATACTTCCCATCAGGTGGCCCGACTGCTCGTCTGCCTGTGTATGCCATAAAAAAAAATAAAAGAAAATGGGGCATTATGTTAACTAATAAAGTGAGGTGATTTCTTAGCAATCTAATGCAGTCTTACAAAATTTATCTATGATACACGCGTAAACAACAACGACGACTCTCATATAACAATAATTATAGTTACACGCTGTCTTGCCCTCTGTTCCAGTTACTAAGCACTAAGTTCAGAGTTAGGGACGGAGGGTTCGGTCAAAACAATTACTCAGAGGCTCTAAGCTGGGGCTTTGAGGAAATTTTAATTTTTATGGCAGACTTGATCCGCTCCCCGCGAGCTCTCTTCCGAACAAAATTTTTTCATCTTCGAATAATGGAGTCTGCTAATGGTGGAAAAACACCGCGATGGGTCTACGCAGTGCCCCTTGAATATTAATAAGCGCAAATTATTTTCTAAGAACACGTCTTGAATGAATATGAATTTCATAGTTCGATTTACTATGACAGAGCGAAAAAACATTTTTATTCAAGAGTAAGTTTCGCAAAAATATAATATTATTGCTGGTAACTGATTTATTAAGAATAATAGTCATTAATTGATATTCAACTTATATCCGTGGTAGCTCGTCAAAAGAATATAAATTAACTATAAAAGGTTAAACCAAATTCCTTGTTAATCACACGTAAAGTATTCTGTGAAGCGTATTTCTCGAAAATTCGTTTTATATCGAATAATACACCTACCTAACTTGCGCCAGCCTTTCCTTTTTTAATGTCAATTCAATTAGCAAAATGGATAATTTATTAAACGCTAGTAAGTCCTATTTTTGCTGATTAAATGATATTGAAATTTGAAAGCAGAATATTGCACATAAAGATTTAATTGCATAATACATCAACAATAATAATATTAAATTTAACAACATCGGAGCCCAAACTAGAAACTAACAACTAAACAACTTATAGTTGACTACATGAAAAAAATTATAGTTATAGAAATCTCAAAGAGAATTAAAAAAAGTAAAAATGATTACAACAACTAATCTCTTACACTAAAAAACATTGAAATGGCTCACGTGACCCCCACAACAGCCACGATGTCTCGTGCAGACGAGTCGATGCATAACACAACTCAACACACTAACAATATCACAGATGCACAACACTTACCACACACGAGGAGAGTTCCGTTCCGAGTAACGGCTTACAAGGATCTCCCCTTTCTATATTTCTGACCCGTCTTTTGTACACGATCTAGGACTGACATAACGTCAATATCGAGCATTTTTTTCCTCTAATTACCCGCATTAGAAATAGTATCCCGTCAATAGGATAATTATTTGAACACCAGGTTTCTTATTTCAAATGTTGTATCTACCATCATAGTAGATCAAGTGTCATAGTTCCTCTAACCGTACAATAGTATTTTTAGTGAACAAAATATATTTATTTTTTTAATTACTACCTTTTTCTCGAACCTTGACCTTGGCAGAATCATTAAGATATTCTTGGTGGAGCCATTATAAGTAAAACAAGAAGAAGAACACAAGGTTTAAATATTTATTAAGTTCACATTATTTTCAGTTTCAACTTCAGTTTTTATAATAGCTTATTACATTCAGAAATACTCTTATATAAAAATATATTCAAAAATTTAAGTACAAATTCAAATTAAACGAAGAAAAGAGTTATAACGTTTTAAGCGTTATTAGTATCAAATAATTTTTTTAATGTACATACCGTTTTAAATGTGTTTTTAAGCAAATTAAGATAATTAATGTTAATTACTTATAAAGCTACTGTTTTGAAACTATTTCAAAAGCTTACGGCTAAATATTACAGTTGTAATACTAAGCGTCAGAAATTAAAGCAATTACCTCAAAGCACCGGGTTGTCTCCAAAATTTAAACTAAAATAAGCATAATCCAGTGTTACTTAAACTTGTGTACGAAATCAAACGAAAGCTGTTTTTAATGACTTGCAAAATTGTCTTAATTTCTATCTGTACACCCAAACCGTAGTCAATGAATATTCATGCACTAAAGCCCTAAACCCCAGCTGGTCCCCTCCCTCTATCGTGCAGAGTCGTTTTCCTTTTATTGTGTAATGTAATGCGTTGAGCTCTGGTACCAAGATGTAATTTTGAAAAATAATAATTAAGCAGTTTTCTGAAATCTGAGTAGAACGCTGGTGTCTAAAAACTAATCCCTTACAATGAAAGTTTAAGAAAGGGTAAAGCATAGTACTGTTTTTTATATTTTTCTAGTAATTTAAAGTCGTGCGTGAACGTATAATTTCTTATCTAGTACGAAGAAATGCAAGCATGTTTGTATTTTTTATAAAATGAAGTGAGTTTTATTTTAATTAATATAAAATTTTGGCACTACCAAATATAGGAGCTAGCTAAAATATTTTAATTTAAAGAGGTCTTCAGTAACGATTTCATAGTACTGATTACCTTATTGAATTGGTTATTTAATTTTTATAACTAAGATACTTTGTTAGAAAACTACATTTTTCTTCTAAAGGTCAGACCTATAAATATATTTACATTAAAACACGATGCCATTAAAGCGCGCTTCTCCAATCCTACAATAATATAAAACGTCGATAACCTTCCTAATTAATTACTCAAATTGTTTTACCTTTACAACTAAGCGCATAACAAACGAGCTGAAATAAACAACGACACCTAAAACAGCACGAAGGAACTAATCCCAACAAAAAAGAGAGTTCCTGTATTTATCGGTCTAGTGGGTTGACCTACGATATTGCTACGAGGCGTGTTATTCGCTGAGACATGGGAGTTTTTCAAAAGGTTTCCAGACGCCTTAATGATCGCAAACTGCATATTGGTATACATATTTATAAATAGTTTCGTTTAATATAACCAATAAAAATATTTAAAATCTTTGTAAATGAGATACGACATATGTATTATTTATGTAATTATATCTTGCATATAAGTATGCATGATTTTTTCTGGTATTTAAAATGAATCATGAAAGTTTTTCGGTTATAACAACAACAAAAGCCTTACTTGTCAATAATATCATTTTCAGTTTCTGTCCTTACGAAATTAAAATTCAATATGAGTGTATTATATATATAAAAAAACGATTTTGTCGTCTTTTTAAATCTTATATTGTTGGTACGAATTATTAAATTATTAGTTAAAATAATAAAGTCAAACGGATATATTAAATTAATTGAGTTTCAAAAATTGTTAATTTATACATGATTAACACGTTTTTATACTGGGTTATCACGCGATACTAATTATTCAGCTAAAGAGCAGTAACTAAAGAAACTTTTTTCTTTGTTCCGGGTTATAATTACTTGCAATTAGATATTCTATGGTTTTGTCACAAAAATATGAAGTGGCCTTTTTATTAGCCATCGGAGCTGGTAAAAAGGTGATTTCATATTTTTTGTTATTATAAGATAATATTAATAGGCCACTAATGATACTAATAACTTCAAAACCACCCCGCGATAATTGCCACTGCATTTTAAATCTCTAAATGTCATGTAGAACACGTTATATGCGATGAAGAATTTTTTAAATGCAATAACTTTTATGTGAACTTACATTATCTTTGCTTAAATGAGGTGTGAACGTGCCCAATTGCAGTTTTTAACCATGTTTTATATTAAAATAACTGACTTTTTACGGATTTTATCGCGTTTGTTTTAGGTGGTCACGGGGTAGACTACCCGTGACTCGACTCAACCAGCTGGAAAGTGTTCGGAAATCCGTAAAAGTAATTTTATTTAATAATGTATAGTATTAGGGTAAACAAAAGAAATAATTAAAATGACTATTGTAGGTTATAATTAAAACATAGATGTATGTGTGTGGAATTTTTTATAGACAATTTAAAGAAGTATAATTATGTATAATATATTTTAAGTTTATCTTTTACGGTATTACTTCTTAGATTTATTGATTTAATAATTTATTTAATATTTAATAATCAATAAATCTACTAATTATCTAATATATATAATTTAAAAAAGAATTAACTAAATCGGAGCAACGAGCTAACATATGGTAAAAGAAATCGTTCATATTTGAGTGAATGAGTACCTCCTTCTTGGGAAGTCAATCAAAAATATCGTTGAGTAACTTTACGTAACTATTTTGAGATGATTGTAATAAACGCCCAACGATTGTTTTCCCATTCACCATAAAATCGTTTTACGTCAAAATCAAAACATTATTCTAGAAAATGAAATATCCAAATAATGAATAACAATAGAATTAGATTAATGGAACCACCGCTGTCACATTGCAACCGCCATTAGCGAGTTCTAAATTCACATTAAAAATATGCACTGCGATAGCAATAACCGATGACTTTATGTATGGGTATAAGAGTTTTTTGTTCAGTTTATTGCAAGCTATTAAAATAAAAATTCCTCCAATAAAATTTACGAATAATCACATGTGCAATATTTAATAAATGATAAAAATTTAAAGCCTATAAAATTAATTTAAAAAAATTGTGATTTCTCTTATTATTGTTTACTTTAATATTTAATCAAATAAAATTATTGTCTTCGTTAATTTAAAGTTTAAAAAATGACATTAGAGGGAAGAGGAATATGAGGGAAAGGTAAACCATGATATTGCTTAAACATATAGAATTATTGAACTTTAAATTAAGAATTAAACAAAATATAACAGAAACATTAAGGCTTCCGGAAAAGTAATTAAAGAACATAATAAATTAAATTAAACTTTATACCCTCAAAGACATAGGGATAACAGCTACTTCCGGCGCCAAAAAAAACAGGTAGTGAAACGAAAACAGACAGATGACAGCGAAAAGCGCCAATGCTCTTAGGAATATTTATAAGAGAGAAATTATGATAAATAAAATCATCTGAGGTAACAGTAGGAATTCCACAAGTATCTGTTTTGGACCTTTGACTGTTTAATATATTCATAAGTAACGTCCCACAATATGTTTAATACTCTTAACGTTTCATTATAACGGATATATGGAAAAAAATACTGATAGAAGTAAATTGAATGGCCATACCATTTAATTTACTTCTATCATATTGACAACAACTGTAGGTCTGCACGCAAAATGCTCTGATTTGTTTACAGAATGTCAATAATTTTAATTTTAAATGAAGAGAAAGATTATTTCCAATGCTAGGAAACTAAAGAAATAGCACAGTAATATAGGCCAAACTATTAAATATACATATAAGACGTACTTCACTAAACAAGTTTCACTATACTTGTTTAATATAATTTGGAATCTTATACATACAACACACACACATCATCATCTGCCTTTTTAGTCCACTGCTGGATCATGCCTCCCTAATACCTCATCCATATAGGGTTGACGTATCACACGCTTGGTCCAATGCGGGTTGGTGGTGGACCGACTTTTACATGCCCATCCGACGCATGGATTCACTCTTTTCAGACAATTGGAGTGATCTCCAACTTATCCAACCAACTAGGAAACAACAATGAAAATTTGCTTGCGTCCCGCAAGGTTCGAACCAGACCTCCGGTTTCTAAGCTACAACTCATACCATCATAAGGCTACGGAGGCAGTCTTGCCACGACGCGTTTCAACAATTAATAATAAACTCTGATTTTATTTTCTATTAATATATCTGTTGATAGATATAGTGAAGCATTAGCAGAACAATTATTAAAAATTAACATGGAATTAATCTAAACACTTCCAGTATTGATATCCACCAGACGTATTATATCCATAATACTTCGTATTCATAATACGTAGATATGATATTATTAGCAGTATATTAGCAGTTCGATATAATAGCGCCATCGATTGATTAACGTGTTAATTGCACAGACGAGCCAAATTAGCCGGCACTCTATCTGCCGTATCTCTGGCAAACGAGATCCATTTCTGAAAGTGTCTCGGATTTAGTTACATTCACGCCTGTCGGAGCTTTCAGTTCAGTTAGATTGCAGAGCGAATGGAAGGGCTAGTTTATTGATAAATTTTTGGGTGTAGTTCCTTTACCGGGTGCATTTTTTAAAATTTACGATTTATCATCGTGTTTCATTTACTTCCCAAAAAAATGTGTTTTTAAATTATTTGAAATCTAGAACAAAAAATTTCTTTAAAAGGGTTTCCTTTAAAAAAATTGTCGTTAATTTTTCAGTTACTTTTGTTTGATGCAATTTTAAAATGCATTACTTTCCAAGAAAAAAATCTTTCGTGTTGTTTCATCCATATCTTAATATCTTGTGGACAATCGTCAGTAACAATGCTGTAGATGTAACAACCCTTTAAATCCAGGAACTTTCTTTATTAATACAGATGCTGTTTTGACCAAGGTTTAACAAATGAAAAAAAATTAAGAGGATAAATTTCAATCCCAATAAAAGGAATTGGATTCCAGAAAAATTAAGGGATGAACATGAATATAAAAAACAACCCAAAATAATATTATTAAAATGGCATAACCTGGATTAACGTTTAAAACACTTAAGTCAGTCGTAACCATAATTGATGACACTTTTGGTCTCGAATAAAATCTTAAACTCTTCTTTGTGGCAACAAAAAACGTTAAATGTTTCACTGGACAATCCTATCTAAAACACTGGGACCAGATTTAAATTTTAACACCCCAAGTTTAAATTTGGTTAAACTCCATTTCCCTTCTTTTGCACAAAACTTGGTTCAATCAACAACTTGATCTCGCCAAACCACTAAGGGCGCGTTGCGGGGCAGCTCCAATCGAAACAGGCTCGATTGGTTCAGGAAAGTATTGCTTAATTAGCATTCCTTAAAGTATTTTGCCATTTTAATATACATAACTCGTCAATCCAAAATGTCTTTAGTTTAAATTAAAAATATGTATATTTGGAAACTTTTTTAATTTCCAATTTTTTGGAAAATTTTTAATTGGTTTTAGAGTAAAATTTAACCAAAGTATTTTTATGTTTATAATGAAAAGTTTAAATTATAATCCCCTGTAAACATTCTTTATTAAAAAATTTTAAAAAACCCACTAATTCAATAAAATGGATATATCACACGAGTTTTGAAATTTCAAATTGGCCGAATTTGAAACTTGAAATAAGCTGGTAAAAATAGGTGTAAATGGTCGCACAAAATATTGTTTTTCTTTAACTAACGTAACACTGTCCCATGTTCTTACTGTTTTAGTTTTCGTTTTGCCATTGGTTTAAAGAATCTTTTAAACGTTTTTTGTCTTTTGGGTTTTTTAAACAATTAAATTTCCGGAAGATTAACTCCAATTATCTAGTCCCAAAGTAACAACAACCCAAGTAATTGACACATAATTTACTTTTCTTTTTGTAAAATAAAATACATTTATTAACAAACAAACCCTAAAAGAAAAAACTTTCTAATTTGTCGCATTGTTTTCCTTAGTCAATTTGAGTCTTAACCATTTCCGTGGAATCACTTCCTTTGGTTAACCAAATAATATATATATATATATATAATTCTCAATATAATTTAAATTACACTTTACGTAGTTTTGTCAATAAATATAGATACTGCTCATTTGTATTGAAAACTGAAAGCAAATTAAGATGATAAATTTTCTAATTTATAGAGTTATGGTTTGAATAAAACTCTATTTGAAGTAACCTGCTAAAATATTATAAGTTATGCATTAAAAAAAAGCAATTACTCTGAAAAACCGGTTTCTTTAAATATAAACTAAAATAATCAGTGTTCTTAAACTTGGGAGTCGAAATCAAGCGGCTTTTTTTCTATCTGTACACCCAAACCAATTAGTCAATGAATATTATGCTAGCTCTTTCTTAGCTGCTCCCACTATCGTAACGGTTTTCCTTTTAATTTATTAAATAATGGGTGAAATAGCGGCCAAGATGCCATTCAACAAAAGATAAATAAGCCAATTTACTAAAAACGGAGAACTTCCGGTGCCCAAAAACTTTCGGTGTCGAAAAAAAACAAGAGCAATAGTATATTAAAATGTTCTATGAAAAAAAAACCATGAAATAAAATAAAATACCTGGTTCATTATACCGAATTAGCCTTCCCCATAAATCAAACTTTAAAAAATATAGACAATACAAGTCCAATTGGCGACCACCTAACGACTAAACAAGACTAGGGATGTTGGTATTTACCCTATTAAATTCACTGGGTTTTTCAGTTTCCTTCCCAAAGTTCCAATAAGTCAAATATTTGTTTTTAAAGTAGAAAACACGGAAAACGTTGGTTTACCGGAGGCCTGCTTGGGATAAAGAATTATTTTTAAGTTAAGGATTTTAAAATAGCAGACAATGCTCTAAAGGCTATTCCAAAGCAATACTTTGAAAAAGGGCGAAATTTGATAAATTCCGTAATTTGCTAAATAAAAAAAAAGTGTTTTAACCTTCAACTAAGCGGATAATGGACAGGAAAAAAACGCCAATGAAACAGCTCTACCGTAAAAGTCTGTTAAAAAAATTTTCCCACCATTTTAAACTTTTCACCTGCATTTAGTCCTCTAATGGCCTCCTAATCATAAATTTGGCCGTAGTGGTCAACTTGGGTTAATTTAAACCCCTCCCTTTAAAATTACACCCCCTTAATCCAAAAATTTTTGGACCCGAATTCCCCACCCCAACCATTGGGTCAAGGGCTTGGGTTTTTTTGGTTTTGATTTTTTGGACAAAACTTCAACACCCCATTGGCCAATTCCGAACCCACAATGGATTCCCAATTTTCCCTTGCAAACTAAACAAATTGGGGAAAAGTCAAAGCCCCAAATACTAACAACTAAAACAAAACAATTTGGAAAATTTTGTTTTGGAAGGTCCCCCACCAAGTTGGAACCCGGGAACCTCCCAGTTTTTAAAGCCCACCACACTTTCTAATAACCTTTTTAAAGGGGGCTTTTTGCAGAAAGGGCCAAAAGTTTTCTTCTAATTATAAAAAAACCATAAAATATTTTTAATTTTTTAAAATTTTTAGGTAAATATTTTTTGCTTAATTTTTAATTGTTTTATTTTGTTAATTTTGAAACGCTTGGCTGTTAAAATTTAACAAACCAAAACGCTTGCAATAATTTAAAATTTTTTTTAAGAAAACTTAACAGGTTTTCAGTTTTCCCTTTTCCGGTTCTTATTCAAAATGTAAAATTATATTAAAGCCCAACCGTTTAAGTTTTTTATTGTATTAAACTTTAATTTCCCTTTTGATGAATTATTTAAATACCAAAAATGCAACCTCACCACTAACCGAAAGGAAATAAACTTTATTCGGGCGCTCGACAAATATTAATTGGTACAGAAAGCCATTGTGAAATCGTTTAAGGCCATTTCCATAAAGATTTGGTTCATTTTGTGCAATTTTCCAAATTAGTTTTAATTTAAAGGAATAAATTGTTCCTTTTTTTTTGATATGGTTTAAGGTTTAAATTTTTAAATTAATTTTGGATTTAACTTTATTAAACTTACTTGTTTGCTTCAAAATAATTAAAAAATCCTTTGATTTAAACCTTAAAACACCCAAAAATGGTGGGTTTTGAATAAAAAGGGTTTAATTGGGAAAATGTTAATTTGGTAATTTTTTGGAAATGGTGAATTTATTTTTCAATTAAATTTCCAAAATATATTTCAAGTGCCCAACGAAAGGGTTGGAACCTAATTTCAAAAAAAATTGGATTTTATAAAAAATTTTGAAGGAATTAACAAACTTTTTAAACCAACATTCCTTTAAAGGTTTTAAAAAAATGCTTTAAACGGCAAATAAATAAATAAAATTAATTAATTTAATTAAGGAAAATTTTTTATTTTCAACTAACCCGGATAAACAGCAAAATAAAACTCAACCTACACCAAACCGAAGGCTAATTTTCAACAAAAAAATATTATTTACGGTCTAAAATTGGGTAACCCTTCCGGTTTGCAGGGACAGGCCTAATTTCCAGAAAACGCCAAGAATTTTTTTAAAAAGCTTCCTCAATATTAAAAACTTCTTTTTCATATAATAAAATCTTTTTTCCAAAAATTTTAAAATAAAAACATATTAATTTGGGTAATTTGAAAGAAAAATGGGAAAAGATGGTTGGCAATTTTGGAAATTAATTTAATGTTTTTTTTAAATGGGTTTATTAAAGATTACCCATTAACCCACCAAGTTAAAAAAATTTTTGGGTTTCGAATTATAATTAACAAATTTTAAGTTTCTTTTCCCAAAAATGCCGGGGTTCTTTTTAATTAATTTTGGAAAAATTGTTTACTTTACAACTTACCGGTAATAATAGAAGGCGGAAAACCTTTACCTGAAACAACTTAACGGCCAATAACAAAAAATAAATTATTTTAGATCCTTAAAGGTGGTTCCGTTTTAAAATAATTCCGGAATTTTTTTAAAACGGCTTTCCGGGTCCAAACTTCTTTTTTTAAACAAATCCTTTTTCCAAATTAATAAACCAATTATTAAAAGGAACTTTTTTCCTTTATAGAAAATAAATTTATTTAATTACCCAAGCTTCCGTTTTTAAATTTTCAACCAAACCAAAAAAAAATTTTTATTTGGAAAAAAACTTTTTTTTTAAAATGGTGCGAAAGTCGAAAATGGTTCCGGTCTTAGGGCATCCAAGGAACGGGGAAGGGAGTCAAACAACCGGGCTCCAATTTGTTTACCCACTTAATTTATAAAACAAAAAATATTTTAATTAATTATGGTAGATTTAAGGAAAGACTTTCTAAATAACCCGGTTTTAAAATAAAATTCCACTTTAAATTGAACGGGATTTTAAACAAATACTTTTCCGCTGTAAGGGTTATAAGAAACGCTTTAAATTTTGAATAATTTTTATAATCCAAAGGAATTTCCGAAATGAAATTTTGAAAAAGAAACATTTTTTAAAAATTAATAAATGACCGTTTAGCTCCGGACAGGTGGCTGGTACCAATTTCCCCCGGGAAAAAGGTCCGATGGGGCCCCACCCAGCCTTAAAAATTAAATAATTTAATTATCATGGTTACAAAGCCTTATTTCCGAAACTAACCCCAAAGATTCCGTTTGGAACCTTACAGGTAAGCTTTGGTTCCCATTAAATTTGAAAAGCTTCTACCTCAAAGGAACCAGAAAAAGGTCAAAATTGAAATTCCCTTTTCTTAAAACCATTAATAATAACGTTCCAAACCTTAAATTTATTTGCCTAACATCATTCCTTTCACCGCGAAATAAAACCCTTTTCTAAGCTTCTTATTTTTTAACTTTAATATTAATAGCCCCTTAATATTTCAATAACACCAATAAAGCAATTTAAAAGTAATATATTTCCTTTTCCAAGAACCCACTTTAATAAATTAATAACCAAAATTCCTTTCTTTTCCAAAATTTTTTAACCCTTTGGAAAAATAACCCACAAACCCTTGCATTTCCAAAACCTTTAAATTTTATGTAAAACACTTTTCCAAAATTTTTAAACCATCTTTGAAGTTTAACGTCTAATTGATTTTCCAATTTTAAATTTTAAAATGCCTTTTTTTATAATTCAAAATTTATTAAGAGCAAGTTTTGTGAAATTTTTAAATAAAAACCTTTTGGGGTTTAAATTGCCATTAAACAATTTTTTGATTTTTATTTTTTAAAGGTTTTCCAGGTTTAATTAAAACCATAATTTACCTGAAATTGTTTTAATTAACCTCCAACAATTGTTTTCTTTACGAGTATAAAAATTGTTTTGCCTCGGTCAACAATTATTCTAGAAAAACTGTTTCCAAATAGTAAATACAAAATGAACTTGATTAATGGTCACCCCTTCCATTGGCCCCCATTGGAAGGCTCTAAGTTCACATTAAAATAACCCTGCATCCAAAACATGACTTTTGTATGGTTATAAGGCTTTTTCGTTCAGTTTTTCAAGCTATTAAAATAAAATTCCTCTAACAAGGGTTTACGAATAATAAACGTGTTAAATTGAATTATAAATGAATAATTAAAGGTATAAAAAGTTTAAAAATATTGGTTTATTTAGTTTTCGTTTTACTTCAATAAATACCAAATAAATTATTTTTCTAATTAAATTTAAATTGAAAAAAAAAATAAGATTGGTGACAAAGGTACATGAAAGAAAAGGTAAATAATGCTTTTGAAAAGATTGTTATTCTTCTCTAAATAAGAATTATTCTATATATCCTTAAATTACTTCAAGAATTTAACTATTAATAAATTTAAAAAGGTAGTCAAGGAACGGTTTTATTGGGAATTATTACGATACTAATGAATTTTTAAATGATAACACAGCCTGGTAATGAAATGCTTCCTCCAGGTCTTTGTTTCAAAATCAATAATATTTATGGCCTTCAAATTGATTATTATTTTTAAAAGCTTCTTCGGTGCCAAAAAAATAAAACCGGATGACACCGAAAAAAAGACGGAGGAAGCAATAAGGCCGCCAAATGCTGTTAAAATAAGATAACAAGAGAAATTATGCTAAATAAATTATCTGATGCTAAAATAACTCTTATAATTTTAAGGCTTCCCTTTTTAAATCTAAAACACTTTTCAATTAAGTTGCTTTAAAATAGTATTTCTGGATCTTAAACAAACATTCAAAATATAATTTAAATTCCTAGATTTCAATATAACTTTTTTCCTAAGGTTTGGTCTTAAAATTTAATTAAGCTGGTAATTCCATTGGACGTATAACAATCATTGATCGGCTAAAAACTTCCATTTGGTCTGTTTTTTCTTATCATCATCATCATTGGTCCAAGTGCTGGAACCTAATCCTTCTCTTATTATTAGTACTTCTCTTATTCCTTTCTCCCAAGAATTTTGGACCCGTATCCCACCACGCTGGTCCAAAATGCGGGTTGCTCGGTTGGAACCGACATTTTACATTTCCCATCCGACGCATTGCTCTTCTTCTTATCAAGTCAATCTTGGAATGGCCCTTGGTTCTTCCAAGAAAAATAACATTAATAAAGTTTCTAAAGAAAAAAGTAATTACAAAGGTTTCTAAAATGGTTTCGAATCCCCTTTAGTAAATACCAAGCGGGATTCAAACTCCAAACCTCCATTTAAAAGCAATGGCCAATATCCAAACACGGAAATGCGGTTTTTCGTTTTACGTTACTAAACCTAATAAATCGGTAAAACAAAAAAAAAACCTGTTTATCAGTAATTGAGGAAAGCAAATTCTTGCAAAACTCTAATGTTTAGTTATGGATGATCACCCAAACCGATTAAACCATCAAGGTTGCGCAAAAAGCAAACCGATGTGAAAAAAAAAACTAATTAAAATTATAAAAATCTTGGGTTTCACCATCAAAACGTTCATTTTTAACCTTTTCTCTTAACTTGCTGTCCCTTCAACCATTTCTAAACCAATCCTCTTCTGAAGGTAACTTTATTCTTTTTAATATTTATTTGGAATAGTCAAATTAAAGTTTCGTATTCATATTTAAAGAAAGGTGAAAGAAGGAAAACAACGTTAAATTTTCTTGGTTAAAAAGCAAACCAAACTCAGCACATTTATATGGGAATCAAACCCCAAATAAATAAATAGACAGAATGGAAAGCATACCAAAAGATTCTCATTCTCCTAATTTAATGTCACGGAAGATCTTTACTCGTTTCCCCAAAATTAAAACTAACAATCTGGTTTTCCAAGTTTTTCAATTATTGTATAAAATTTTACTATAAACACTAACCAAATTAAATTTTCATTGAAGAATATGTTCTTTTCCCTGTTTGATGGATACAATTCAAGTACAACATTAATTAAACCGGTCACTTCATTAACGTATTGTTACAAAGGGGTCAAACCCAACACTTTCCTCTCCCCGTTCTCTGTCAAATGAATCCATTTCTAAAGTTCCTCCATTTAGTTTCGGCTTTCCGGTTTTTGGTAATTACCAAGGTCGAATGGAAGGGCTGGTTTTGATGAAATCAGTCCAATAACAATGCTAGCTAGATGGAACAACCTTCTCCCAAATTTCCTTTCTTAAATTAAACAGATCCTGTTTTGACCAAAGCGGTTTAACCAAATAAAACAAGGGTTGAAGGGTTAAATTTCAATCGCAATAAAGATGGGATTCTAAAATTAAGGGAAGAACCAAATACTACATTGCCAAACCGCCTTAAATTATTTTGGGACAAAAACTGGTTAAAACGTTTCAAACATTAGTCATAAATAATTGTATTTTGTTAATTGGTTAACCAATTATGGTCTATAGATAAATCTTAAACTCTTTTTGTAAGGCTTAAAAACCGTGTTGTTTCCCTGGACAATCATTCATGAAACACTGAAGGCAGATATATATAATTTTAACACCGCACCCAAGTTTAATTGCGGGTAAACTCCATTTCCCTTCTTTTGGAATTGCAAAGCGGTTGAAATCGACACAACTTGGATCTCAGCCTTTTAACCCCCAAGAACCATTTCATCGATTGTTACAGGAAAGTTTGCTTTACTAAGCATTCTTTAAAGTAATTTGCCATTTAAAATACATCAGACATCTTCAATCCCAAACAATTTTTTAAAAAAATATATATTTTGGAAACTTTTAAACGGCATTTTGGCGACAAATTTTAAATGTTTTAGAAAAAATTAATCTATTTTAAGTATTTTTATGTTTATAATGAAAAAAGTTTTAATCCACTTAAAACATTCTTTATTAATAAAGGTGTTCCAAATATTCAAATTCCAATAAATTGGATTTTCCCAAGTTCGTAAAATTACAAGTTAACCGAATTTTGGCCAAACTGAAAAAATGGTCTAAAAGAGGGCTGTAAAATGGCGGTCACAAAATATCTTATTGTTACTTCTTATTAAAGGAACCTTTCCCAATTTCTTACTGTTTTAGTTTTTCGTTTCCATTGTTCCACATTCACGGATGTACCTTCCATTGGTTGGAATTCTTTAGAAGGCGATTTTTGTCTTTTTTAAGTTTTTATTCCCTTGTTTCCAAAGATGACTCTATTATCTGGTCCCAAAGTAACAACTTACGGAAGCTAGATCCACATGATTTTTCTTTGTAAATTAATACAATTATATATGAACAAAATAAAGAAAAAACTCTAGTTTTCCACGTTAAGTTTTCTTAGTCCGATTTAAGGTCTTCCAGCATTTCCGTTGGAATCACTTCCTTTGGTTATCGCAATTATATTGGGGTTTCGCAATGTCAGGCACTTCATGTTAACGGGATTCATTGTAATATTGTATCTACATCTATGTTTTTTATGTGTCATATGGAAAACTTTTTAAATATATGTATATATTAGAATAATTATACATATATATAAGTGTCAATACTAATTCTAAAGGAAGACTTAAAATGTTTCGATGGTAACACATTTGAAGAAGGGTTCATTTCCATTTTCTACGTTCTCATTGTTATGAAAACGGCAAATTAAACTGATAAATGTTTTTTAATTTATAGGTTACTGTTTAAAAACTCTATTTGGGTAACACTGTAAAATATTATAATTTATCATTAAAAATTAAAAAATTACTCCAAACACCGGGGTTTAATTTGAAATATAAATTTAAAGTAATCCAGTGTTACTTAAAGTTTGTTATAAAAGTCAGCTGTTTTTTAATGACACTTAAACTTTTCTTAATTTCTATCCTTTTAAACCGTATCTGAATATTCATGCATTAAAACCCTTGAACCCAGTGCTCCCCATTTTCTATCATATAATCATTTTCCTTTAATTTATTAAATAATGGGTTGAGCTAGCGTACCAAAGGTCTCGATTCGACAAAAGATAAATAAGCAATTCCAAAACCATAGCACACCTGGTGTCTTAAAACTTGTCGATATCCGAAAAACCCAGAAAACAATAGTAATATTACGTTTCTTGAAAAAAAATCATGAAACAAAATAAATTTTTTACCACCGAATTAATACTTCCCAATATTCAAACTTTAAAAAATATAAAACTACAAGTCCAATTAGCGACCACCCTTAAGACTAGGGATTTTAAATTTACCTATTAATTGCACTAAGTTGTTCAGTTCAGTTCAGGTTCCAATGGGTCAAATATTTGTTAATAATTAAAAGTTAAAACACGGAAAAACGTTAGGTTTTACCGAAGCCTAAGCTTGGTTAAAGGAATATTATTTTAAATTAAGGATTTAAAATAAAAGACGTGCTCTAAAGGCTTTTGCAATGCTTTGAAAAAAAAATTTAAATAAATTAATAATAATTCTTTAAATAAAAGAAAATTGTTTTAACCCTTCAATGGGATAATGGACAATTGGAAATAAAAATGGCCACCCAAACAGCTCTACCTTAGTAAAACAACAACTTTCCCTCTTAAAAATTACTACCATATTTCTGCCCACTGCATTTTAAAATTCTTATAAAAAGACCCATAAAAATATTTATTTAATTAAGATAAAATTTTTATATATTATCTTCATTTATTGACGGAAACAATATACAACCTTCCCATATTAGAAACCAACAATTTGAGTTTTAACCTTCCTTTAAATTATAAATTATTTAAACATTAGCTAATTATTAAAAATTACATTGTATTAAACCCTGTATTAATGGATATAATAAGAAACAAAGTAATAAAACTTAATTACGTACGAAAGTATAATTAAAAGTGAATCTAATTTGATAGCGCATCAATTCATTAACTTTTAATTGTACAGAACGAGTCAAATTAACCGGCCTCAGTATCTCCGGCAAATTTGATCCATTTCTGAAAGGTCCTCAGATTTTTACATTCCCCTTTCAGGCTTTCCAGTTCAATTTGCTGAATTAAAAGTGAATGGAAGGACTGGTTCATTGATGTTATTAATATTGGGAATAGTTTATTTATCAGGTGGAACGTTTTTAAATAAGGCCAATTTTCAACGTGTTTGACACAACAAACAATAAAATATGTTTTGTCTGTCAAAATAATTTAAAAATCTTCATTAAAATATACCTTTTTAATAAATGTGTTTTTGATAAAATTGTTTTACTCATTGAAATATCGTTAATTAGCAAATTTTTTCAATGTTTTAAGGCATTAATTTAAGAAATCCGTAAGTTTTCTTGTGTCCCTGTATTAACAATTTTAAAACATTGAAATAAGATTCCTCTCCACTAGAATTAAAATCCATTTTTTCGACAAAAAATGAAAACAAAGCTTTGGAATGCTGTTTAAAATAATTTTTTCCTCTTCTGTTCAATCAAATTACCCGGGGAACTTTGTCGATAGGCATTTTCTTAAAGATTGATACTTCACGGACGGGTTAATAAAAAACAATAAATCTATTACTGTACTAAATCCCATCCGTAAAAGTATATTAATTTAACTTTTGGTAAATTTTTTTATGGGTCAATCAATTCCCTTTCTTGCAGGTCAAACAAACAAAAATAAACCCAACCAACCTCCCAAATAACCCAAAGACCATCCATTTATTGCGGCTTCTCGAACAAAATGTGTCGATTGGCCAAAACATTTAAACGCTTTTTTAAACTTCCTAAAAAGTATTACTGAGGTACATTTTTGTGAATATTTTTAAATATTTTTACCACTATTAAAATAAATTTCCCTTTTCACAATGCACCTTTGAGTTTAAAGTATTACGCAAATTTACTTATATTAATAAACGGGCCTTATTTTGCCTTCAACATAATAAAAAATTTTTCTCTTTTCCTATTTGTAAATCATTAAAACTGGAAACGGATATGGATGCGGTGTGTTTGAATAAAAAATTGAAGAAAAATGCTCTCACCAAATATTCTAAAAACCGGTAATTTATATGTTTTCCATAGAATTTACCGATTAATCAATCACCCGTGCGACCGCCGGGTGGGTCCCGCTAATTTCCAAATAAAATGGATATTTAACCAAAGTTTTTGTAACCAAATTTAACAAACTGTTGCCGTGGAACCCAAAGTATTGATGGTAACGGTTGCACAACATGTCGTTTTTTCTTAATTAGCGTAAGATATTCCTCGAAAAGGCCAAACTTCAAATAAAACACGATGGCAAAAGGTGTAAATTAAATCTTTAAACAAGGCGAAATTCGATAAAATCCTAATTAATTGCTCAATAAAAAGAAAAATTGTTTTACTTCCAAATAAGCGGATAATGGACGAGCGGAAATAAGAACGTCAAAAACAAGCTCGAACGGGCCTAATCCCAAAAAAAAAGGTACCTGTTTTACCGGTCCCTATGGAAGGACCTCCGATTTTGCAAGGGACAGGGGAATTCCGAAACATAAATTTTTAAAACAAACCCTCAATGATCCAAAGTTCGTTTTGTGGGTTAAATCTCTTTGTATCACCTAAATTTACAAAATATTCAATAAAGCCTTTAAATTATTGGCAAAATATAATTTGGTAGGTAATTGTGGTTCACGCTTTTTTAAAATGGGTTATCCAACGATCTGATTAACCACCTAAAAAGTAACAAGAAACTTTTTTTTTTTTTTTCGATTATAATTAGATATTTAGTTCTTTTCCAAAACTCGATTGTTCTTTTCCTACTTTGTAGGAATAATAAGTATCGGATCTTAAACAACATCTCGTATAACGGTGAAAAGTCGGAAATAACCTTTCTCTGATATTTATTTCTTGAATTTAAATACAAAGTGAACCTAAATATAAGTTATGTTTTAGTATCCTGAAGGTTACGTTTTTAAAATAACTCATGGACTTTATAATATTATAATCCATTGTTATTCAAGGGATAAGGGTGGGTCGTAGTTTTAAACATTTGAACATACATTGGAAATTTAAGGGATAAAGAAAGCGACTTTGTTTTATACTATTAATAATGATTATTAAAATATACCCAACTATTTGATTTCTTAACAAAATTTTATGGAAAAGAACAACGTGGTTGGTTTTTAATAGACGTATTCCCGACATTTGCCCGTCTTAGCATCCGCAAGGACGGTATGCGTAATCTTTCCCCTCTGGAAGATGTTGTTTGGGCCCCTAACAACTACCCTTAAAAAAATTTAATAAAACAAAAATTTAATAACAAATTAAATATTTTTTTAATTATCTAATTACAACGGACAACCTTTTCAATATACATTGGGTTTAAAAAATTTCCGTAAATGGTGGATTAACATAACATACCAAACGAACAGGCTGGGGGAATTATAAATCTTGAACCCTTAAATATGAATATTTTTAGCTATCTCAAAGAAATTCCAAAATAGGAAGGTGACAACAATTGAACATCTCTTTTGTTAAAACATTAATATGACTTGTGTCCGACAATTGTGTCGGAATGTCACCACGGGACAGTCGATGGCATCACCGCCTTAAACCACTAAATATTTTTCATTGGATGTACAACTTATCACCACTAGCAAAATTCCCGTTTCAAGGAGACGGCCAAACAGTAAGCTGTCCCTATATTTAAATTCCTTCCTCAAACACGTTACCAAAACTCAATATCGGTTTCCTTTTTCTAAGTACCGCATTAATAATAATTTCCAATATTTTTTTGACCTAATCATTCCTTTTTTACTACTAAATCCCTTTTCTAGCTCGTGATGGAATTATATAACAATATCAATAGCCCTTAAGGATATCAATAACACAGATGAATTTATTAATATAGGTAGGTACCATAAAATTATAACAAAATTAACTTATGACTTAAATAGTATATAAATTTGCAAAAATACCTACAAAACCCCTTTTTTAAACCTTTAAATGTCATTGAACACGTTTTGCGGAAAGAAAATTTTAAATCTTCTTTTGGGAGGTTTGAACTTCCCAATAACAATTTTTGACAATGTTTTATTTTAAAAGGCTATAAGGGTTATAATTAAAACATAGATGTATGGTTTGTGGGTTTTTTAACCATTTAAAGTAAATTCCTGAAACATAGTTTAAAGTTTATCTTTTTACGGTTTTCGGCAGCGTTTGCAATATAATCGCCGATGAATTCTGACGCTGAAAATTGTTATAACCTCAACAATTGTTTTCATTCGAGTATAAAATTGTTTTGCCTCAGAATCAACACATTATTCTAAAAATTTTTCCAAATAGTAAATACAAATAAGAACGATTAATGGAATCACCCTTCATTTGCCCGCCATTGCGAACTCTAAGTTCACATTTAATATACTGCAGTCACAATAAACGATGACTTTATGTATGGGTATAAGAGCTTTTCGTTATTTTATTCAAGCTAATTAAAATAAATTCCTCTAACAAGGTTTACGAATAATAAACGTTTAAATTGAATTATAAATGAATAATTAAAGGCCTATAAAAAGTTAAAATATTGGTGGTTTCCCCTTGGTTTCGTTTACTTAATTCCAAATACAACTAAATTATTTTTCAAATTTTAAAATTGAAAAAAAATAAGATTGGTGACAAAAGGTAAAGAAAAGGTAAACCATGATGCTTTATTGAAAAGATTAAATTATTCTTCTCTAAATATGGTTATTCTACCTATCATAAATACTTCAAATTTTATTAATAAATTTAAAAATTAAAGGGTTTATTGATAAGATTACGATACTAATGAATTTTTAAATCTTACAACCCTGCTAATGAAATTCTCGTTTCAAGTCTTGTTTCAAAATCGCATAATATGTTATGCCTTCAAATTGATTATTATTTTAAAAGATGACATAAAAATTGCCCTGAAGTTTCTTCTTGGTTCTTCTCAGGTCTGAGGCGTCCTATTTCGAACCGGTAGTAGTGTGTTTGACAATCAATAAGCATGTGTAAACTTCTATATTGAATAAAGATATTCAATTTGAATTAGATTTACAGACCAGATACAATATATTACATTTTGGGTGATCATAGTGCTTGTTTTTATAAGCTTACGACAAAGTAATTAAAGAACGTAATAAATTCAAAGAAACTTTATTTCCCTTAAACAACATAGCGATAACAGCTACTTCGGCGCCAAAAAAATAAAACCGGATGACACGAAAACAGACAGGAGACGGCAATAAGCGCCAATGCTGTTAAGAATATTGACAACAGAGAAATTATGCTAAATAAAATCATCTGATGCTAACAATAACTTTTATAATTTTGAAGCCGCCCCTTTATGAAATCTAATGCACCTTTCAATATAACGAGTTGCTTTAAAATAGTATTTGCTGGATCATTAAAGTATATATATATAAGATTTCTAATATATACACTTTTTGCTAAGGATTGATGTAAATTTATTTAGCTGTATTCCACATGTAGACACGTATAACTTAATCTAGTTGATCTGGCTGAAACTTCATTAGCTGGTCTGTTAGATCCAGCCCTTTTTATCTTCATCATCAGCCTTAGTCTAGTGCTGGACCTAAGCCTTCTCTTATGCTCGCTTTCTCCATTAGGGGACATTTGGACCACGCATCCCACCACGCTGGTCCAATGCGGGTTTGTGGGTGGACCGACATTTGACATGCCCATCAGACGCATTGCTCATTTTACTTATCAGTTATTCGGTGAATGGCCTAATTGTTCTAACTAAGAAGAAAATAACGATAATACAAGGTTATTTACCAGCAGGATTCAGAACCACGACCTCCGATTTATAAAGCAATGGCCAATATCGCTGGGCTACGAAAGCGGTTTTAACGTTTTACGTTACTAAAACTAATAAATGCTGGTAAAACTTAAATAAAACATGTTATTCAGTGAATTTGGGGAAGTTAATTCCTATGTACACACACTCTAAATGTTTAATTATTATGGATGATCACGCAAACCGATTAAAAACCATCGAGTTGCAGAACAACAATACGATGTGAAAAAAAAACTAATTAGAGTATATTAAATCGTATGGATCTTATCACATTAAAATGTTGTTTATAACCTTTTTCTTAACTTGCTCTTCTAAAGGTGAGACTTTATTCTTTTTAACATTTATTTAGGAATAAATACTAAATTAAGTTTACGTTCATGATGACAGTAAATCTGCGCAAAATACTCTGAATTATGTATAGGAATGTCACACATTTCATCACATTCACATTTAAGAAAATTGAAAGGAAAACAACGTTAAATTTTCTTGGTAAAAGCTAAGCTAAACTACAGCACATTTATATGGAGTGCAAACTACCAAATATATAAATAGACAGAATGGAAAGCATACACAAAGATTCTCTATATCGTCCTGAATTATAATGTCACGGAATCTTATACTACTCAGTTTCCATAAATTAAAAATAACAATCTAGATTTTCAATATTCTTTCAATATATTGTATAAATTTTGCTTATAAAGCATTGGCCATATAATTATTAAAAATTATCATTGAATGAATATGTTCTTTTCCTGTATTGATGGATACAATTTGAAGTACGAACAATAATGTGTCGCGCTCAATTCATTAACGTATTAATTGCACAAGGAGTCAAATTAGCGCACTCTCTCTGCCGTATCTCTGTCAAATGAGATCCATTTCTGAAAGTTCCTCAGATTTAGTTACATTCACGCCTGTCGGAGCTTTCAGTTCAGTTAGATTGCAGAGCGAATGGAAGGGCTAGTTTATTGATGGAATTAATATCGGGTGTAGTTCCGTTACACAGAGTGCATTTTTATAATAAATAGTGATTTGTCATCGTGTTTGATTTTACTTTCCCAAAAAAAGTGTCTTTTTAAATGTATTTAGGCATCTAGCACAAAAAATTGCTTTAAAAAGGGTTTTCATAGAATTGGTTGATTTGTAAATTGTCGTTAATTATCAGTTACCTTTGTTTGATGCAATTTTAAAATGCATTACTTTCAGAAAAATCGTTTCGTGTTGTTATCATCCATATCATTAATATCTTGTGGACAATCAGTCAGTAACAATGCTAGCTAGATGTAACTTAACGCAACTTCAAATCCCAGGGCTACTTTCTTAATATTAATACAGATCCTGTTTTGACCAAGCGGTTTAACTTCAATGAAAAAAGGTTAGAGGATAACTTTCAATCGCAATAAAAGATTGGATTCTAGAAAATTAGGGATGAACATGAATACTACAATGCAAACCGCATAAAATAATATTATTAAATGACATAACCTGGATTAACACGTTTCGAAACACTTAAGTCAGTCGTAACCATAATTGATGACACTTTTGGTCTCGAATGAAATCGTTAAACTCTTCTTTGTAGGCTACAAAAAACGTTATAATGTTTCACTGGACAATCATATCATAAAACACTGAGACAGATATTAAATTTTAACACCGCGCAAGTTTAAATTGTGGTAAACTCCATTTCCCTTCTTGCGAGCGCAAGCTTAGTTCAGTATCGACACAACTGTGATCTCACCACATAACCACTAAGAACGCGTTGCGGGGCTTAGCTCAGTCAAAACGAGCTCGATTGTTACTGAAAGTATTGCTTTACTAAGCATTCCTTAAAGTATTATTTGCCATTTTAATATACATCAGACATCGTCAATCACAAACAATACTTTAAGTTTAAATTAAAAAATATATGTATATTTGGAAACTTTTTAAATTCCGGTACATTTTCTGACAAATTTTTAAATGTGTTTTAGAGAGTAAAATTAATCTACTTTTAAGTATTTTTATGTTTATACACAGAAAAGTTTAAATTATAATCCGCTTGTAAAGCATTCTTTATTAATAAAGGTGTTGCAAATATTGCTAATTCCAATAAAATGGATATTTCACACGAGTTTGTAGAGTACAAATTGTACGAACTGTTGCCAAACTGAAATATGCTGGTCTGAAGGAGAGCTGTAAATAGCGGTCGCACAAAATATCGTTATTGTTACTTCTTAACTAACGTAACACGTGTCCCCGTATTGCTTGCTGTTTTAGTTTCCGTTTGCCATTGTTTCACATTCACGAAGTGTACTTTGCCGTTGGTTAAGAATCTTTAGAAGGAAATTTTTGTCTTTTTACAAGTTTTATTAACAATAACATTTGCGGAAGCTTAACTCAGTATGATCTAGTTCCAAACTAACAACTACGGAAACTAGATCACACATAGATTTACTTTTCTTTTGTAAATTAATACATATTATATATGAACAAACACCCCAAAAAGAGAAGTTTTCCGTAGATTTGAGTCTTAAGCATTTCCGTGGAATCACTTCCTTTTGTTAACGCAATTGTATTGAGGTTCCGGAATGTCGAGCACTTCACGTTATTTAAATATATATAGGTATATATATATTTGGTGGAAGAGGTAGTGGAAATAAAATGTCGATGGTAGTCACGGAAGATAATGTAATTACTTAATTAATTTCTAAACTATTATCTAGCTTATAATAATAGACAATTCTCGTAAATTAATAAGTCTGTATGCGATGCGACTTTTCCAGAATGTTCTCCCGACAATATGGTGGCAATCTGTCAAAAGCCCATAGATAAAAACTAGTGTTGCCACACCACCCCCCCACGGAGAAGGATAACCTAACAGTCAATAGTCTTGAACTTGCACGCCTGCCCGACCTGGTCGTGACGGCGGCGCTGCTGGTGGTGGCGTAGATGGTGGAACAAAAGCTGTCGGTGTGGGTTTTGTAGGCGCTGAAATATAGGTTGCTGGTGGTGTAGACGCTGGAGCAAGAACATGATCTTTCGATTCTGTACGTTCCACGTACGCTGGTTTGACTCTGTCTACACTCACAACTACAAGCTTGCCTTTTATGTAGATGGTTATTGTTTTACCATCACTGGCTCGTTCAATTACTTGGTACGGACCAGTGTACGGAGGCTGCAATGGACGCCTGACGGTGTCATCGCGTAGAAAGACGTGTGTTGTTGTAGCCAGATCCTTAAAAACGAACATTTTCGGCTGCGTATGTCGTGATGCAGGAACGGGACGTAAGTCGGCAATCTTAGTTCGTAGGACACTTAAAAATTCCGAAACGCTGTCCCTGGTCTCTGATGCAGGAACGACAAATTCTCCGGGAAGTCGTAAAGGTTCACCATATAACAGTTCGGCAGAAGAACATTTCAAATCCTCTTTCAACGCTGTGCGGATACCAAGAAGCACGAGAGGTAAGGCTTGACTCCAAGTCTCATTGTGACACGTAAGAGCTGCCTTCAAATGGCGATGGAGACGCTCTACCATCCCGTTGGCCTGAGGGTGGTAACTGGTTGTGCGGATTCGTTTGGTGGCACAAGTCTGTAACAATCGGTTGAAAAGAGCGGACTCAATTGTCGCCCTGGTCAGTGGTGACAAAAAGTGGGACGCCAAAACGCGAAATCCAACCGTTGACGAAAGAGTCGGCTACTTCTTCAGCTGTGATACCTGAAATAGGCCATGCCTCTGGCCATCGAGAGAATCTGTCCACAGCTGTAAGACAGTAAGTGAAAGAATTAGACGATGGAAGGGGTCCAATAATATCCAGGTGAACGTGATGAAATCGAGCTGAAGTTACGGGAAAATTACCAAGTGGAGAAAACACGTGACGCGTTACTTTACTGCGCTGACAAGCAATGCAAGTACGCGCCCAGGAGCTACAGTCCTTGCGGATGCACGGCCATACGTAGCGTTCAGCAACCAGGCGCGCGCTTGCGCGCGCACTCGGGTGACTGAGATTGTGCAGTCTTTCAAAAACGGCACGTCGGAAAGACGCAGGCAGATAAGGTCTAGGTTTGCCAGTAGACATGTCACAGACTATGCTGATATCTGTCCCTGGAATGTTGAGGGCCGCTTGGGCTGAAGCGAGCGCTGCGTAATTATCTGACAGGGAGACAGCATCTACGCGGGACATTGCGTCTGCGACTACATTGTCCTCACCTTTGATATACCTGATATCAGTGGTAAATTGGCTGATAAAGGATAGTTGGTTCAGCTGTGCAGGTGGAAGTCTCTCGCGGCGCTGTATAAAAGCATACAACAGCGGTTTATGATCTGTAAAAATCGTGGCTTGCTGGATTTCGAGAATGTGGCGGAAGTGTTGTACGCTTTCGTCACCGCCAACAGTTCTCGGTAATAGGCAGGCCATTCGGATTGGCGAGAGTCAGTTTTTACGAAAAACGCTAATGGATACCATTGACCGTTGACTTCCTGCTGCAAACAAGAGCCGATGTGCACGCTTGATGCGTCCGTGAACAGACCTAAAGGCGCATTACTTACGGGGATGCTGAAGAAGCGTGGCATCGCACAAACTATTCTTGCAGGCCTCGAAAGCTTTGTACAGTTCGGGCGTCCATGGAAATGGTTTCGCGCCCTTACTGTTAGTAGATACTACGGCGTTGATCAAAGGTGCCTGAAACTTAGCAGCGTGAGGGACGAATCGGCGATAATAATTTATCATGCCTAAGAAACGTCTCATGCTTTGAACAGTTTCAGGAGGAGAAAAATCAAGCAGAGCCTGTACTCTATCTTTTGGAGGACGTGTTCCTTCAGCATTGATGAGATGACCCAGGAATACTACCTCAGTTGCGCCAAGGATGCATTTAGACGGATTGACAACAACTCCATAGTCTTGAAAACGCTTGAAAAGCAACCTGAGGTGTTCTCTGTGAGTATCTTCATCAGGCGAGAAAACGAGCACGTCATCGATATAAGGAAAACAGAAATCGAGACCCCGTGTGACCTCATCGATAAAACGCTGGAAGGTTTGACCAGCATTGCGCAGTCCGAACGTCATGAAAGGGAACTCGAAGAGGCCAAACGGAGTGACGATGGCAATCTTCGGTATATCATCTTCGAACACGGGAATCTGATGGTATGCTTTCACTAAATCTATAGTACTAAAAATTTTAGATCCAGAAAGGTTGTGGGTAAAATCATTATTGTGGCGAACGGGGTATCTATCAGGAATTGTCCTGCTGTTAAGACCACGGTAATCACCGCATGGACGCCATGTACCATTCTTTTTGAGCACCATTTGCAGAGGAGATGCCCAAGCACTTTTAGAAGGTCTAGCAATACCACATTGTACCATGTCCTCAATCTCCTTTTTGGCAGCAATGAGCTTCTGAGGTGCCAAACGGCGTGGACAGCAAGAAACTGTAGGGCCTTCTGTAGTCTTGATGTAGTGCAGGGTGTTGTGTTTAACAATGCGAGGGAGGCCAGGTGGACGCATAGACTCGGGAAACTCGGCAAGCACTTGTGCGAATGCTGAATTGGTGGAGACTATCGCCTTGACACTGCCCTGCGAGACATTAGCAATCACCGCTGAAACAGACAAGTTGGTATTACCATCAATGAGGCGCTTGTGACGGCAATCCGGCAATAAATTATAATGGCTAAGGAAATCAGAGCCAATAATGGGTGTACTAACGTCGGCAATCACGAAATTCCAGTGAAAATCGCGACGTAGTCCTAGGTTAAGATGGAGCGAGATTGTACCGTATGTTTTTATGGAGCTACCATTAGCAGCACAGAGGTCATAATCGGTAGTAGAATAACGTCCTTGAAGTAAACGTCGAGGGAAACAACAAAGATCAGACCAGTATCAATTAAATATTGGTATGGTAATTACGTGGTAGGTCCCTGTTTACAGGAGACCGTCTGGGTGGAACCACCGCGGTGCCTATTTCTGCCGCGAAGCAGTAGTGTGAAAACGTTACTGCGTTCCGGTTTGAAGGGCACCGTAGCCAGCGTATTTACTGGGTAAACAAGACTTAACACCCTATGTCTCACGGTAGGCAGCGCGTCGGCGATACCACTGGTATTGTCAAAGTCTATGGGTGTCGGTGCCCACTTCCCATCAGGTGGCCCGACTGCTAGTCTGCCTGTGTATGCCATAAAAAAAAAAATTTTGACGTCTGATCAGTAGCGAATAGTCGACGGCTGGGACGTAAACAATCAGTTGCCGCCACTACTGACTGCTGCTTGCGTTTCCCTGTTGAGAAGATGTCCAGTTGCAGGGGCTGATGCATTTGGCAGCCTTGGCGCGGAACCTCTTGTGATACCAGCAAAGTTTAGTACCAACAGGAACAGCAGAGTTGGAGCGGCGGCGCGATGAAGACCTACTGCGGGGACGAAAACGTTGGTTGGAGTTAGTAGTTAAAGAGGCAACTTGTTGGGTAAGTACATTCATCTGTTTAACTAAATCATCTAAAGCTGACTTGGTAGGAGTTGGGCTGCAAGAGAAAACTTGTTTGGGGCCAGAAATTTCAATAATTTTATCAGCTAGTTCGGCCAATTTTTCCAAACCAAGATCTGCTTGAGAAGCCAAAATTACTTGTATCTGTTGAGGTAGGCGGCGAGTCCAAAGCTGGCGCAGAATATTCTCGTCAGTTAAAGCGTTACCTGCCAAGGAACGCAGGTGGCGAAGGAACTGGGAAGGCCTTCTATCCCCGAGCTCCTCCTCACTAATCAACTGCCGGACTCGCTGCTCCTCTGACATGGAGAGTCGTCTAATTAACTCCCCCTTGAGTTTAGCATAACGTTCACCAACAGGTGGGGGCCTGGTAATCAGGTCCTCTACCTCACCAGCTAGCTTTTGGTCTAATTGGGATATCACATAGTTGAACATGGTGTTATCGGCTGTTATGCCCGATAACTCGAATTGAGCCTCGACTTGTGCGAACCACACTGCGGGCTTATCGGGCCAAAAAGTAGGGAGTTTCACAGAAACTCTGTGAATCTCAGGCTTTTCTTCTTGGGATAGCTGCTGTTGCAGCGCAGCATTCTGAGCTTGAAGTTGTTTTATCTGGGTTATTAATTCCTCCGCCATGATTAATTAAGAGAAAAATGGGAACGGAAAAACGCACACAAAACAGGCAGGCAGGCAGATGAAAATGAAAAGAAAGTAAACAATCATCAAATGGGTAGTAATGTGGCAGGGAACAATAGGTATATGAGTTAATTGCATAAACAAAACCACCAAAAACCAATGTTTTCAAACAGTATCATAAAACATATGTTTAAATATGCAAACACACACCAAAAATACATTAAAATGAACAACACAATCAGTTTAGGTATTGTTACATCATCACACCAACACCAATATGCAGTTAAAATTTTCAGTTGTAATTAGTTTAAAATTATGCAAAACACTCAAAATGTAGTTTAGCTATAAATATGCGTCAAATATTTGTTTATTTTAGTAAGTATGTAACTGAAAAGTTGTTGGTTTTATACTTAACATAAATCTAGGTATATTAATACATATGGGAAAGTCTATCTTGATGTGTGGATGTACGCTTGTTCCTATTTCACGGAAAAACCACCACCAACGGATCTCGATGAAACCCAACACCAATGCAGATCACAAATCAAAACAAAACAGGTCACAGTTCACAATGACATCACTTGGACGAAGTCGCCGGCGTCAGCTAGTTGTGATATAAACCTTTGAATCACTGTCTCGCTGCTTGGAAATGGTATCTTGGTAATCCACTTGTGCTTCCACCTCGTGTTCAGCTTGGTATGTCATGTACTTGCAGTACAAGTTTCATATAAGTGCGTAATATTATGACGCACTTAGAACGACGGAGGTCACCAATTTGGTGGAAGAGGTAGTGGAAATAAAATGTCGATGGTAGTCACGGAAGATAATGTAATTACTTAATTAATTTCTAAACTATGATCTAGCTTATAATAATAGACAAATCTCGTAAATTAATAAGTCTGTATGCGATGCGACTTTTCCAGAATGTTCTCCCCACAATATATGGTGGCAATCTGTCAAAAGCCCATAGATAAAAACTAGTGGTGCCACATATATATATATATATATATTATATATATATATATATATATATATATATATATATATATATATATATATATATATATATATATATGTGTCAGTACTAATTCTGAAACGAAGACTAGATTTAAAATGTTTCGAAGTGTTTAGACATTAAAGAGAGTTTATAATTACACTTTACGTAGTTTTTGTTAATAAATATAGATACTGCTCATTGTATATGAAAACGTAGAAGGCAAATTAAGATGATAAATGTTTCTAATTTATAGAGTTACTGTTTTGAAACTCTATTTGAGTAACTTACTGCTCAAATATTATAATACTTATGCATTAAAAATTAAAGCAATTACTCTGAAACACCGGGTTGCATTCGAACCACCCAAACCGTAGTCAATAAATATTCATGCATTAAAGCCCTTTAACCCAGCTGCTCCCCATTTTCTATCATATACAGTCATTTTCCTTTAATTGTATTAAATAATGGGTTGAGCTAGCGTACAAGATGCCATTCGACAAAAGATAAATAAGCAATTTACTTAAACCATAGCACACCTGGTGTCTTGAAACTTGTCGGTATCAGAAAAAACCAGAAAGCAATAGTAATATTACGTTTCTATGAAAAAAAATCATAGAAACAAAATAAAATACCTAGTTCATTGCCTACCGAATTAAAACGTTCACCATAAATCAAGTTTTAAAAAATATAAACACTACAAGTACAATTGGTGACCTTAAGACTAGGGATGTTAAGTATTTACCTATTAATTGCACTAAGTTGTTCAGTTCAGTTCCAGTAAGTCAATTATTTGTTAATAATTAAAAGTATGAAAACACGGAAAAACGTTAGTTTACCGAGCTAAAGCTTGGGTTAAAAGAATATTATATTAAGTTATGCTTTGAAAAAGGCGAATCGATATTCGATAAATTACAAAATAATTGCTCAATAAAAACGAAAATTGTTTTACCACTTCTACTAAGGGGATAATGGACGAGTGGAAATAAAAAACGCCATTTGAAACAGCTCTACCTGCAGTAAAGTAATAACGTGCCCTGTGTAAAAATTACTACGCATATTTCTGCCACTGCATTTTAAATCTCTATATAAAGACCGCATAAAATATTTATTTAATTAAGATAAAACATTTACTATATTATCTTCATTGTATTGACATGAAACACCGTTTTAACCGTTCTATCAATGTATAAATTATATTAAAGCATTAGCCGCTCAATTATTAAAAATTCCCATTGTATTAAACTATAAACTTCCTGTATTGATGGATATAGTAAGTACAAAGTAATAAATACGTATTACGTACGAAAGTATAATACAAAGTACGAACCTTAATGTGATAGCGCGATCGATTCATTAACGTATTAATTGTACAGACGAGTCAAATTAGCCGGCACTCGGTATCTCTGGCAGATGAGATCCATTTCTGAAAGTGCCTCAGATTTAGTTACATTCACGCCTGTCAGAGCTTTCAGTTCAGTGTTAGATTACAAAGTGAGTGGAAGGACTAGTTCATTGATGTTATTAATATTGGGTATAGTTATGTTATACGGAGTGGACATTTTTAAATAGGCACTGATTTTTCAACGTGTTTGACACAACAAATATAAAATATGTTTGTGTGTCAAAATAATTAGGTAAAAAAAAGTAACTACGACTAAAATATACCTTTTTAATAAATGTGTTTTTGATAAAATTGTTTATTCAGTGAAATATCGTTAATTATGCGTTAATTTTGTATAATGTGATTTTAGTTGGCATTAATTTTAGAGAAATCGTAAGTTTCGTGTGTCCACGGTGACTAACAATTCTTAGACGATTACTTAAGATTCGCTCTCACTAGATTAAAATCCATTTATTCGACAAAAATGAAACAAAGCTTCCGAATGCTGTTTAAAATAATTTTTCCTCTTCTGTTCAATCAAGTACCCAAGGAACTTAATGTCGATGGAATTTTCTGCCAACCAACCTTGATTCTTCACGGACAGGTTAATAAAAAACAATAAATCTATTACTGTCACTAAATCCACAGTAAACTATATTAATTTAACTTGTGGTAAGTTTTTATTGTAGGTCAACTCAATTCCCTTTCTTGCGAGTGCAAGCTTAGTTCAAAAGGCCACAACTGCAACCTCAGCACATAACCGCAAGGACCATCACATTTATTGCGGAGCTTAGCTCAGACAAAATGTGCTCGATTGGTACTGAAAGCATTGTGAAATCGCTTTGCTAAGCATTTCATAAAGTATTGCTAGGTACATTTTTGTGACATATTTTCAAATATGTTTTACACTATAGAATAAATTGTCCTTTTTCTGATCGCACCGTTGACTTTAAATTGTATTACGCTTGTAAAGGTATTTATATTAATAAAGCGGTAGCTTATGTTACATTACAACAAAATAAAAAATGCTTTCTCTTTCCCTATATGTATTTTTAAATCGTTAAAACTACGAAACGGATTTAGATGCGGTTTGATTTAATAGAAAGAGTAATTGAAGAGGAAAGATGTAAAACTCATGTATAATATTCTAGAGAAACGCTGGTAAATTTTTATATTTTCCATGGATTTTACCGATATCAGTATTGCACCCATGCGACGCCAGGGTGGGTCGCTAGTTTCCAAATAAAATGGATATTTATACAAGATTTTGTAATGTGCAAATTTAACAAACTGTTAAAACACGATGCTTTAAAAGGCTATTGCCAATTAAATGCTTTAAACAAGGCGAAATGTCGATAAAATCCTAATTAATTGCTCAATAAGAGAGAAAATTGTTTTACTTCTACAACTAAGCGGATAATGGACGAGCGGAAATAAAGAACGTCACCTGAAACAGCTCGAACGGGCTAATCCCAACAAAAAAGAGCGTACCTGTATTTACCGGTCTAGTGGGTTGACCTCCGATTTTGCAGGGATGAGGCGTGTAATTCGCAGAGACATAGAATTTTTTAAAACAGCTTCCTCAATGATCGCAAAGTTCTATTTGCTGTAGGTCTAAATCTCTTTGTATCATAAAATTAATAAAAATATTCAATAGGTAACTTTGTGAGTAATATATGGCAAAAGTATAATTGTGAGTTGGTAATTAATGACCATCACGCTTTTTTAAAATGGGTTATCAACAGATACTGAGTAACCACCTAAAAAGTAACAAAAAACCATTTTTTTGTTTCGTTTATAATTAGATATTTTAAGTTCTTTTTCTCAAAATATGCGGTGTTCTTTTTGAATACTTTGTCGGAATAATATGATATCGGATCTTAATACGAACATCTACGTATACACGGTGGAAAGTCGGAAAACTAACCGTTTACTCTGTTTCATATGTTATACTACTTGAATTTAAATACAATGAACACTAAATATAAGTTATTTATTGTAGTATCTAAGAAATATTACGTTTAAATAACTCATGAACTTTATAATATTATAAATCCATGAGTTATCGGGATACCGGGGTGGGTCGTAGTTTTTAAACATTGAAACATACATAGGTATACCTATATTAGATAGATATAGATATAGAAAGCAACTTTGTTTTATACTATGTAGATAATGATTATTAAAATATACCGCAACTGATTTGATTTCTGACCACAAAAATTTTATGGAAATGAACAACGTGGTGGTTTTAATAGATGCGAGTCCGAAATGGCCCGTCTTAGCATCCGCAAGGACGGGTATGCGTAGTCATTTCCCTCTGAAGATGTTGTTTGGAGCCCCTTACAACTACCCTTAAAATTTAAATAAAAAAAAACAAAATTTAATAACATAGTAAATATTTTTATGTTAAATATCGTAGTTAAAACGGACAACCACTTCCAATATAGATGACCCCGGTTTAAAATGATTACCCTAAATGGTGGATTAGCATACCATACAGCCTATGGGGTAAATATAATTCTTGATACTGCTTAAATATGAATATTTTTAGCTACCTCAAAGAAAAATCCAGAAATGAAGATGACAACAATTTAACATCTCTTGTGCTTAAAACATTAATATGACTTACGTAGCTCCGACAATTGTGTCCAGATGACACGCACGGGACGAGTCGATGCGCATCACCGCCTTAAACCACTAAATACACTCATTATCACAGATGCACAACACTTATCACGCACGAGCAGAGTTCCGTTTCGGGAGACGGCTTACAGTGACCGTACCCGCTATATTTCAGTAACCGACTTCTACACTGAAACACAGAGTGACAAAACCTCAATATTGAGACTCCTTTTGTGTAAGTACCCGCATTATAAATAATATTCTTACTATATATTTATTTTGACCTAACGTCATTCCTTTCTTTTACTTTACATGAAATCGCCTTTTCTAAGCTCTGATGGAATTATATAACACAATATCAATAGCCCACTTAATGATATCAATAACTTACAGATAGCAATTTATGTAATATACGAGTAGGTACCATAGAAATTATAACAAAATTAACTATATGACTTCAAATAGTATATAACCATTTTGCAAAATACCCTACGAAAACTGCCGCTGCATTTTAAACCTTTAAATGTCATGAGAACACGTTTTGCGCGAAGAAGAATTTTTAAATGCAATAACTTTTGAGGTTTGAACGTACCCAATAGCAATTTTTGACAATGTTTTATTTTAAAATGGCTATACTGGGTTATAATTAAAACATAGATGTATGGATTTGTGGAGTTTTTATACACCATTTAAGAAGTACAATTATGTAAACCATAGTTTAAGTTTATCTTTTACGGTTTCGGCACCGTTTGCAATTTAATCGCACGATGAATTCTGACGCTGAAATTGTTATAACGCTCAACAATTGTTTTCATTACGAGTATAAAAATTGTTTTGCCTCAGAATCAACACATTATTCTAGAAAATGCTTTTCCAAATAGTAAATACAAAATAGAACTTGATTAATGGAATCACCCTGTCACATTGTACCCGCCATTAGCGAGCTCTAAGTTCACATTAATAATATGCACTGCGATCACAATAAACGATGACTTTATGTATGGGTATAAGAGCTTTTCGTTCAGTTTATTGCAAGCTATTAAATAAAATTCCTCTAACAAGAGTTTACGAATAATAACACGTGTTAAATTGAATTATAAATGAATAATTAAAGGCCTATAAAAAGTTAAAATATTGGTGGTTTCTTAGTTTCGTTTACTTCAATGCCAAATACAACTAAATTATTTTCTAAATTAATTAAAATTGAAAAAAAATAAGATTGGTGACAAGAGGTACATGAAAAGAAAGGTAAACCATGATGCTATTTGAAAAGATTAGAATTATTCTTCTCTAAATATAGAATTATTCTACATATCATAAGTACGTTCAGAATTTAACTATTAATAAATTTAAAAGGTAGTCAAGGAACGTTTATGTGATAGAGATTATTACGATACTAATGAATTTTTAAATGATAACACAGCCTGCTAATGAAATTCTCGTTCAAGTCTTGTTTCAAAATCGATAATATGTTATGCCTTCAAATTGATTGTTATTTTAAAAGATGACATAAAAAATTGCCCGCTGAGTTTCTTTCGCCGGTTTCTTCTCAGGTCTGAGGCGTCCTATTTCGAACCGGTAGTAGTGTGTTTGACAATCAATAAGCATGTAAACTTCTATATTGAATAAAGATATTCGAATTTGAATTAGATTTACGAACCAGATACAATATATTACATTTGGGTGATCATAGTGCTTGTTTTTATAGCTTACGACAAAGTAATTAAAGAACGTAATAAATTCAAAGAAACTTTATTCCTCTTAAACAACATAGCGATAACAGCCACTTGGCGCCAAAAATAAAACCGGATGACACGAAAACAGACAGGAGACAGCAATAAGCGCCAATGCTGTTAAGAATATTGACAACAGAGAAATTATGCTAAATAAAATCAATAACTTTTATAATTTTGAAGCCCATCCTTTATGAAATCTAATGCACTTTTCAATATAACTTGATTGCTATAAATAGTATTTGCTGGATCTATGAATAAACATTAAAACTTTACTCGTAATCTCTTGATTTCTTATAAATACACTAAGGATTAATGTAAATTTATTAAGCTGGTATTCCACATGGACACGTATAACTTAATCATTTGATGTGGATAAAACTTCATCAGCTGGTCTGTTAGATCCAGCCTTCTTTTCTCATCATCAGCCTTAGTCTAGTGCTGGACCTAAGCCTTCTCTTATGCTCGCTTTCTCCATTAGGGGATATTTGGACCGTATCCCATCACACTGGTCCAATGCGGGTTTGTGGGTGGACCGACTTTTACATGCCCATCCGACGCATAGCTCATCTTACTTATCAGTCAATCGGGTGAATGGCCTAATTGTTCTTACCAAGACGAAAATAACGATAATACAAAGTCATTTACCAGCGGGATTCGAAACCACGACTCCGATTTATAAGCAATGGCCAACATCCTAGGCTACGAAAGCGGTTTTAACGTTTTACGTTACTAAACCTAACAAATGCTGGTAAAACTTAAAAACCCTGTTAATCAGTGAATTGAGGAAAGCAAATTCTATGTACAAAACTCTAAATGTTTAATTATTATGGATGATCACGCAAACCGAGTAAAACCATCGAGTTGCGCAACAACAATACGATTGAAAAAAAACTAATTAGAGTATATTAAATCGTATGGATCTTATCACATTAAAATGTTAATTTATAACCTTTTTCTTAACTTGCTCTTCTAAAGGTAGACTTTATTCTTTTAACATTTATTAAGGAATAGATACTAAATTAAAGTTTTACGTTCATGATGACAGTAAATCTGCACGCAAAATGCTCTGAATTATGTATAGAATGTCACTACATTTTCATCACATTCACATTTATGAAAATTGAAAGGAAAACAACGTTAAATTTTCTTGGTAAAAGCTAAGCTAAACTACAGCACATTTATATGGAGTGCAAACTACAAATATATAAATAGACAGAATGGAAAGCATACACAAAAGATTCTCTATATCGTCCTAATTATAATGTCACGGAATCTTATACTACTCGTTTCCATAAATTAAAAATAACAATCTGAATTTTCAATGTTCTTTCAATATATTGTATAAATTTTGCTATAAAGCATTGGCATATAATTATTAAAAATTATCATTGAATGAATATGTTCTTTTCCTGTATTGATGGATACAATTCGAAGTACGAACATTAATGTGAGCGCGCTCAATTCATTAACGTGTTAATTGCACAGACGAGCCAAATTAGCCGGCACTCTATCTGCCGTATCTCTGGCAAACGAGATCCATTTCTGAAAGTGTCTCGGATTTAGTTACATTCACGCCTGTCGGAGCTTTCAGTTCAGTTAGATTGCAGAGAGAATGGAAGGGCTAGTTTATTGATGGAATTAATATTGGGTGTAGTTCCGTTACACAGAGTGCACTTTTTTAATAAATTGTGATTTATCATCGTGTTTCATTTTACTTTCCCAAAAAAAATGTGTTTTTAAATGTATTTAGACATCTAGAACAAAAATTCCTTTAAAAGGGTTTTCATAGAATTGGTTGATTTGTAAATTGTCGTTAATTTTCAGTTACCTTTGTTTGATGCAAATTTAAATGCATTACTATCAGAAAAATCGTTTCGTGTTGTTATCATCCATATCATTAATATCTTGTAGACAATCAGTCAATAACAATGCTAGCTAGATGTAACTTAACGCAACTTCAAATCAGGGCTACTTCTTAATATTAATACAGATCCTGTTTTGACCAAGCTGTTTCAACTTAAATGAAAAAGGTTATAGCGATAAATTTCAATCGCAATAAAAGATGGGATTCTAGAAAATTAGGGATGAACATGAATACTACAGTGCAAACCGCATAAAATAATATTATTAAATGACAAAAGCTGGATTAACACGTTTCAAAACACTTAAGTCAGTCGTAACCATAATTGATGACAATTATGGTCTCGAATGAAAATCTTTGTAGGCTTACAAAAGTGCTTAACAATTTTGGACGATTATTCAATTACATTTTTGCACTTTAACTAGATTAACATCCATCTATTTAATAAAATGCAACAAAGCTTATGAATGCTGTTAAAACAATTTTTTCTAGATCAATATTGTAACATGTGGTAAGATTTTATTGTAGGTCAACTCAATTCCTCTTCTTGCAAGTGAAGCTTAGTTCAAAATCACAAACTGCACATAACCGAAGAACCATCACATTTATTGCTGAGCTTAGCTCAGACAAAATGTGCTGATTGCTACTGAAAGCATTATGTGAAATCGCTTTGTAAGCATTCCTTAAAGTATTACATACATTAAATTTTGTGACATATTTTCAAATATGTTTTACATTATAGAATAAATTGTCCTTTACTGATCGCACCGTTGACTTTAAATTGTATTACGCTTGTAAAGTTATTTATATTAATAAAGCGGTAGCTTACATAACTACCTAATATAAAACAATGTCACTTTCTCTTTATCTAAAAGTATTTTTAAATCATTAAAACTACGACACGGATACAGATGCGGTTTGTTTTATTAGAATGAGTAATAGAGAGGAAAGATATATAACTCATTCATAATATTCTATAGAAACGTTGTAAATTTATATATTTTTCCATAGATTTTACTGATATCAGTATTGCACCCTGGACGTGCGGGTGGGTCTCTAGTTTACAAATAAAATGAATGATTATAGAAGATTTTGTAATGTGCAAATTTAACAAACTGTTGCTAAACTGAAATAACCTGCTTTAAAGAAAGCTATAAAGGGCAGTTGCACAACAGTCGTTATTTTACTTCTTAATTAGTGTAAGATATTATTTTCTCAAAAGGCCAAACATTCAAATTAAACACGATGCTTTAAAAGGCTATTGCCTATTAAATGCTTTAAACAAGGCAAATATCAATAAAATCCTAATTGATTGCTCAATAAGAGAGAAAATTGTTTTACTTCTACAACTAAGCGGATAATGGACGAGCGGAAATAAAGAACGTCACCAAACACTCCGAACCAAATCCCAACAAAAAAGAGGTACCTGTATTTAGGTCTAGGGGTGGACCCCGATTTTGCAGGGAGGGTAATTCCAGAGACATAGAATTTTTTAAAACCCCTTTCAATGATCGCAAACTTTGCTGTGGTAAAACTTTTGTATCACAAAAAAAAAATATTTAATAGGAATTTGTGTAATATATAAAGTATAATTTGGGAGTTTAATTAATAACCCACGCTTTTTTAAAATGGGTTACAGATCTGATTAACCACCAAAAAAAGTAAAAAGAAACCTTTTTTTTTCTTATAATTAGACATTTTAAGTTCTTTTCTCAAACATGCGTTTCTTTTTGAATACTTTTGTCGGAAAATATGATACGGATCTTGATAGAAATCTCATAACGGTGGAAAGTCGGAAAAACTGTTTACTCTGTTTAAGTTACACTCTTGAATTTAAATAAATGAACACTAAATATAAGTTATATGGTATTCTAAGAAAAAGTTTTAACCATGGATTTTGTAATATAAATTCTGGTTACAGGGTCCGGGGGGTTTGGGTTTTAAAAAGTCGCTTTCCATACATACAAGGATAGAGAAAGGACTTTGTTTTATCTATAGATAAGATTATTAAATAACCGCAACCGATTTGATTTTCCACAAAAATTTTATGGAAAAAAACGTGGTGGTTTTAATGGATGAGTCCGAAGGTCCGTCTTAGATCCTGGAAGGACTATTTATTTCCCCGGTAAAAAAAACCGAAGATGTTATTTGGAGCCCCCTTACAACTTTCCCTTAAAATTTAAATTTAAATATTTTTAAAATTATCGTAGTTACAACGACGCATTTCAAAACATGACCCCTTTAAAAGATTACACCTTGGTGGATTGCATACTATACAGGCTAGGGGAATTATAATTTGATACTGCTTAAATAAAATATTTTAGCATCCAAAGAATTCCAAAATGAAGGTGACAACAATTGAACATCTTTTTGAAAAACATTAATATGACTTACGAGCTCCGACAATTGTACAGATGTCACGGGACATGAGGCACCGCCAAACCACTAAATACCTATTATCAGATGTACAACCAATCACGCAAAATTTTCCGGGAGACGGCCAGTAAGCTGATCCCGCAATTTATAAACTTACACTAAACGCACAGTTACAAACGTCAATATCGGTTTCTTTTTTCTAATCCCGCATTAATAATAATATTCCAACTATATATTTATTTTACCTAAGTCATTCCTTTCTTTTTACAATGAAATCGCCTTTTTCTAAGCTCATGGAATTATAAACAAAATCAATACCCACTTAATGAATAAAACTTAAGTAGTTTATGTAATAAGAGAGGTACCATAGAAAAAAAAAATTAACTATTGACTTCAAATATATAAACATTTTAAAATCCCTAGAAAACTCCGCTCTTTTAAACCTTTTAAATGTCGTAAAATTTTTTGCCGGAAGAAAATTTTTTAAATAATAACTTTTGGGGTTTGAAAACCCCCTAAATTTTGCAATGTTTTATTTAAAATTTAAATGGGTTATAATTAAAAAACATAGAGGGTTTTGGGAGTTTTTATACCCATTTGAAGACTTTTAAAAACATGTTTAAGTTTTTCTTTTACGGTTTGGAGGTTTGAATATAACCCGATAATTCTGACGTTGAAATTTTATAACGCTCAACAATTGTTTTCATTAATTAAAAATTGTTTTTGCCCTGAATCAAAAATTATTCTAGAAAAATGCTATTTCCAAATAGTAAACCAAATAGAACTTGATTAATGGAATCACCCTGTCCTTTACCCGCCATTAGCGGCCAAGTTCAATTAATAATATGACCCGGTCAAAAAACGATGACTTTTGTATGGGTATAAGAGCTTTGTTATTTATTTGGGTTTATTAAAATAAAAATTTCTAAAAATTTACGAAAATAACACGTGTTTTGAATTAAAATGTAATTGGCCCAAAAAAAGTTAAAATATTGCTGATTATGGTTTGTCTTATTGATGGTTTGTCTTAGTTTCGATTCCAATGAAACAACTAAATTATTTTTTAAATTAATTTAAATTGAAAAATAAGATTGGTGACAAGATAATGAAAAAAGGTAAACCATGATGCTTTTGGGAAAAGATTAAATTATTTTTCAAATTAAATTATTCTAATATCTAAGAGTTCAGAATTTAATTTAATAAATTTAAAAGGTATCGGAACGTTGGATAAGATTACATATAATGAATTTTTAAATGATACGCCGGTAATGAAATCTGCTCCAGGTCTTGTTTCGAAATCGCATAATATTTATGCCTTAAATTGATTATTATTTTAAAAGTACTTGCCAAAAAGGGATGACACGAAACAGACGGAGAAGAATAAGGCCAAGTGTTAATAATATTGATAAAGAAAATTAGCAAAAATTATCGATGCCAATAACTCTTATAATTTTGGTGCTTTTTAAATCAATCACCTTTCAATATAACGTTGCTAAAAATAGTATTTGCTGGATCTTAAAACAAACATTTAAAGATAGTCGTAAACTGATTTCTAAAATAACTTTTTTCTAAGGATTGATTAAATTTATTAAGCGATTCCAATTTGACGTATAACTTAATTGGTTGTTCAAACCTTATAGCTGGTCTTTGATTCTTCATCATCATCACAGCCTTAGTCCGGCTGGACCCAACCTTTCTTTTATATAAGTACTTTTTGCTCGCTTTTCCATTAGGGAATTTGGACCGATCCCACCACGCTGGCCAATGGGATGGGTGGACGACATTTCATGCCCATCCGACGCATTGCTATCTTATTATCAGTCAATCGGGTGAATGGCCCAAATTGTTCTAACCAAGGAAGAAAAAAGATAATACAAAGAAATGGGGATTAAACCACGACCTCATTTATAAAAGCAATGGCCTTCCCTTTACGAAAGGGTTTTAAGTTTTACGTTAAAAACCTAATAAATGTGTAAACTTAAAAAAACCTGTTTTCAATGAATTCAGGAAAAGAAATTTTGTAAAAATTTAATGTTTAATTTTATGGATGATCTCCATAAAAAAACATTCCAAAACCATAAACAAAAACAATTAGAGTATAAAAAATCATGGATTTCATCACATCAAAATGTTATTTTAAACTTTTCTCTTAAGGCCTATCAACCCATTTCTATTTAACAACCTCTTTAGGGAGACTTATTTTAATATTTATTTTAGAAAGATACTAAATTAAAGTTTTCTTATGATGACAGTAAATCTGCGCAAAATGCCTAATTATGTATAGAATGTCACAATTTTTCATCACATTAATTTAAAAAATTGAAAGGAAAACAACGTTAAATTTTCTTGGTAAAAAGCAAGCTAAACTACAGCACATTTATATGGAGTGCAAACTACCAAATATATAATTAGACAGAATGGAAAGCATACACAAAAGATTTCTATATCGTCCTAATTATAATGTCACGTTTCCATAAATTAAAACTAACAATCTGAGTTTTCAATGTTCTTTCAATATATTGTATAAATTTTGCTATGAAGCTTATTGCGCACATAATTATTAAAATTATCATTGAATGAATATGTTCTTTTCCTGTATTGATGAATACAATTTGAAGTACGAACAATAATGTGTGCGCGCTCAATTCATTAACGTATTAATTGCACAAAGGAGTCAAATTAGCCGGCACTTCTCTGCCGTATCTCTGGCAAACGAGATCCATTTCTGAAAGTTCCTCAGATTTAGTTACATTCACGCCTGTCGGAGCTTTCAGTTCAGTTAGATTGCAGAGCGAATGGAAGGGCTAGTTTATTGATGGAATTAATATCGGGTGTAGTTCCTTTTCACAGAGTGCATTTTTAATAAATAGTGATTTGTCATCGTGTTTGATTTTACTTTCCCAAAAATAAAAATGTATTTAGGTATCTAGAACAAAAATTCCTTTAAAAGGGTTTTGATTTGTAAATTGTCGTTAATTATCAGTTACTTTTGTTTGATGCAATTTAAAATGCATTACTATCAGAAAAATCAGTTTCGTGTTGTTATCATCCATATCATTAATATCTTGTGGACAATCAGTCAATAACGATGCTAGCTAAATGTAACTTAACGCAACTTCAAATCCCAGGGCTACTTCCTTAATATTAATACAGATCCTGTTTGACCAAGCTGTTTCAACTTAAATAAAAAAGGTTAGAGCGATAAATTTCAATCGCAATAAAAGATGGGATTCTAGAAAATTAGGGATGAACATGAATACTACAGTGCAAACCGCATAAAATAATATTATTAAATGACATAAGCTGGATTAACACGTTTCAAAACACTTAAGTCGAATCGTAACCATAATTGATGACAATTAAATGACAATTAAATTTAATGGTCTCGAATGAAATCGTTAAACCTTCTTTCTAGGCTTACAAAAGTGCTTAACAATTTTGAACGATTATTCAATAACATTTTTGCATCTTCAACTAGATTAACATCCATCTATTTAAGAAAAATGCAACAAAGCTTTATGAATGCTGTTAAAACAAATTTTTCTAGATCAATATTGTAACATGTGGTAAGATTTTATTGTAGGGCAACTCAATTCCCTTTCTTGCGAGTGCAAGCTTAGTTCAAAATGGCCACAACTGCAACCTCAGCACATAACCGCAAGGACCATCACATTTATTGCGAAGCTTAGCTCAGACAAAATGTGCTCGATTGGTACTGAAAGCATTGTGAAATCGCTTTGCTAAGCATTCCTTAAAGTATTACTAGCTACATTTTTGTGACATATTTTCAAATATGTTTTAAACTATAGAATAAATTGTCCTTTTTCTGATCGCACCGTTGAGTTTAAATTGTATTACGCTTGTAAAGTTACTTATATTAATGAAGCGGTAGCTTATGTTGCATTACAACATAATAAAAAATGCTTTCTCTTTCCCTATTTGTAAATCGTTAAAACTACGAAACGGATATGGATGCGGTGTGTTTGCGGAATATAAAGAGTAATTGAAGAGGAAAGATGTATAACTCATGCATATTCTAGAGAAACGCTGGTAAATTTATATGATTTTCCATAGAATTTACCGATGTCAGTATTGCACCCATGCGACGCCGGGTGGGTCGCTAGTTTCCAAATAAAATGGATATTTATACAAGATTTTGTAATATGCAAATTTAACAAACTGTTGCCAAACTGAAATAAACTGCTTTTAAAGAAAGCTATAAAGAACAGTTGCACAACATGTCGTTATTGTTACTTCTTAATTAGAGTAAGATATTATTTCTCGAAAAGGCCAAACATTCAAATAAAACACGATGCTTTAAAAGGCTATTGCCAATTAAATGCTTTAAACAAGGCGAAATGTCGATAAAATCCTAATTAATTGCTCAATAAGAGAGAAAATTGTTTTACTTCTACAACTAAGCGGATAATGGACGAGCGGAAATAAAGAACGTCACCTGAAACAGCTCGAACGGGCTAATCCCAACAAAAAGGAGCGTACCTGTATTTACCGGTCTAGTGAGTTGACCTCCGATTTCGCAGGGACGAGGCGTATAATTCGCAGAGACATACAATTTTTTAAAACGGCTTCCTCAATTATCGCATACTTCTTTTTGCTGTAGGTATAAATCTCTTCGTATCATAAAATTAATAAAAATATTCAATAGGTAACTTTATAAGTAATATATGGCAAAAGTATAAATGTGAGTAGGTAATTGATGACCATCACGTTTTTTTAAAATGGGTTATCAACAGATACTGATTAACCACCTAAAAAGTAACAAGAAACTATTTTTTTGTTTCGGTTATAATTGGATATTTTAAGTTCTTTTTCTCAAAACATGCGGTGTTCTTTTCAAATACTTTATCGGAATAATATGATATCGGATCTTAATACGAACATCTACGTAACATCTACGTACGGTAAAAAGTCGGAAAACTAACCGTTTACTCTGTTTCATAGTTATACAACTTGAATTTAAATACAATGAACACTAAATATAAGTTATACATTGTAGTATCTAAGAAATGTTAGTTTAAATAACTCATGGACATTATAATATTATAAATCCATGAGTTACCGGGTACTCGGGGGGTCGTAGTTTTAAACATTTAAACATACATAGGTATAGAGGGATAGAGAAAGCGACTTTGTTTAATACTATGTAGTGAAGATGATTAAAAATACCGCAACCGATTTGATTTCAGACCACAAAATTTTATGGAAAGGAACAACGTGGTGGTTTTAATAGATGCGAGTCCGAAATGGCCCGTCTTAGCATCCGCAAGGACGGGTATGCGTAGTCATTTCCTCACGGTAAAAAATAAGGGCTCCGAAGATGTTGTTTGGAGCCCCTTACAACTACCCTTAAAATTTAAATAAAAAAAAACAAAATTTAATAACATAGTAAATATTTTTATGTTAAATATCGTAGTTAAAACGGACAACCACTTCCAATATAGATGACCCCGGTTTAAAATGATTACCCTAAATGGTGGATTAGCATACCATACAGCCTATGGGGTAAATATAATTCTTGATACTGCTTAAATATGAATATTTTAGCTATCTTAAAGAGAATTCCATAAATGAAGATGACAACAATTGAACATCATTAATATGACTCACGTGAGCTCAACAATTGTCTTCAGATGAGTCGCGGGACGAGTCGATGCGCATCACCGCCTTAAACCACTAAATACACTCATTATCACAGATGCACAACACTTATCACGCACGAGCAGAGTTCCGTTTCGGGAGACGGCTTACAGTGACCGTACCCGCTATATTTCAGTAACCGACTTCTACACTCAAACACAGAGTGACAAAACCTTAATATTGAGACTCCTTTTTTGTAAGTACCCGCATTATGAAATAATATTCTTACTTTATATTTATTTTAATCTAACGTCATTCCTTTCATTTACTTACATTCGGAGGGTACACTAGTGATGAGGTTTTACTTTTGTATCAACATATTGAACAGTATAGCATATCTGAAAGAAATAATTTGGGCATTAGCCATTCAAATGTGACAAATTAATATTGAATGAATGTACACTTCCTGTATGGATAGATATAACACGAAGTACGAAGCTCGATATGATGGGACGATCGACTTATTAACGTGTTAATTGCAGAGACGAGTCAAATTAGCCGGCACTCTCTCTATGCCGTATCTCTGGCAAATTACATACATTTCTAAAAGTGCCTCGGATTTAGTTACATTTACGCCTGTCGGAGCTTTCAGTTCAGTGTGTAGTTTACACAGCGAATAGAAGGGCTAATTAATTGAAACAATTAATATTGGATAAAGTTTCGTCACACGGAGTTGTTATTTTTTTAAAAAGTAGTTATTTGTTTTAATTACGATTACCATACATATTAAGTCGACTTTTAGAATACTATGGTGGTAGGTCCCTGTTTACAGGAGACCGTGTAGGTGTGAGTACCACCGCGGTGCCTATTTCTGCCGAAGCAGTAGTGGAAAACACTGCAATGTTCCGGTTTGAAGGGCACCGTAGCCAGCGATGTTACTGGGTAAAGCAGACTTAACATCCTATGTCTCACGGTAGGCAGCCCGTTGGCGATACCACTGGTATTGCAATGTCTATGGGTGTCGGTGACCACTTCCATCAGGTGGCCTGACTGCTCGTCTGCCTGCGTATGCCATAAAAAAATAAAAAAGGAATGCTGGAAAGAGTTAGAACGTTATGAATAACATATAAAGGATAAATGCTAAAAGTCCTTAAAAAGTTAATAGTCAATTTAGAAAGGAGAGAAGTATCTAGTATAAAAATATAACTATCACAAAACATGTTTTCAATTAAATTGGTTAATTTAAGAAAATATTAAGTTTCATTGTTTTTATTTTCTAATTTAAAAATCGTATAAAGCCTGACAATATATATTAAAAATATTTATTAACTATTAAGGTAAAAGAGATGTAACAAAACAACTATTCTTTTTTTCTTTTTTGTATGCCTGTCTGTCTTTCTATCAGCTTGTTCGTTCTCCTTAATTTCTGGAACTAGTCCAATAAGACAGGATTTTCACTAACCGCAACATTTAAAAGATAGCTGATTAAATTGAGAGCGACTTAAGCTACTTTTTTGCTAATAAAAATCGACAGACATTATCTAAAATCTGTTTTTTTGCGACACAGACGTGATCGCGGGCTACAGCTAGTTAGAGAATAAATATATTACAAAATTTACAGTAAGCTATTAAATTTGAACGTTTGGCAAGTTTTTATTGCAGGTCATGTCTTTCTTGCGAGTGCAAGTTTAGATCAATATCGCCATAATTGCGACCTCAACACATAGCCACGGAGAACCATTTCTTTTCTTTCCTCGTACAATCGATTAAGATGTGAGTGATGAATGAGTTACCTCTGGAAATCATGATGGCCAAAAATCGCAAAGTGTTTACGGGCAAAATTCTGTGAACACATTTTAAGACAAATACAACAGTAAGAAGCAGAATACAACATCTGTTATTTATGATTATAGAGTATGTTTATGTAAGTACATATAGTATTTGTATGTATGTATATGTATGAATGTGTATGATTTGCATATATCTTAGTATGTGTATATTTAGTATATTTATGTTATATTACATTAACAATAATTAAGTCTAAAACCTAAATATTTTTCTTATTTTTATCGATTACACCTACTCAATTTTCTCTCAACCATCCATTGGTGACTGGTAGAGAATGCTTTAGCATTAAATCCGCCATTGAACTATAATTCTGTACATAAAGTGTAAATAAATAAATAAATAAACCATCACTTTTATTGCGCATCTTAGCTCGTCGAAACGAGCTCGATTGGTTTTAAAGCATTGAGAAATCGCTTTACTATGCAGTCCTTGATGTTCGGTACATTAAGTGACCTACATATTACCAATTATGTTTTAGACTATAGACAAATTGTTTATGATTATATAGTCGAGTTTAAATTGTATTTCTCTATATTAATAAAGCTGTAGTTGATATTGCACATTCCAATAAAAAGGATAGTTTACACGACAGTGTACAAATTGTACGAACTGAAGAGAGCTGTAAACAGCGGTTGCACAAAATATCGTTATTGTTACTTCTTAACTAGCGTAACACGTGCTTCCCATTTTGCTTACTGGTTTAATTTTCGTTTGCCGTTGTTTCACTCACACAAGGTACGTATTTCGACGTTGGGTAGGAAGTTTTAGGAGGCGATTTTTGTCCTTTTACAAGTTTAATTAGTTGAAATTACTGAAATTACAAAATAATGCTTTAACTATTTCTATTTTACATCTCGATCGAGAGATAGACGGTCATATACTGGTTCGATTGCCCAACGAGTGTTCGTTTTAGGACTTTAGCTTTCAACTTCAACATTTATTCACAACAATGCAAAAGTCTCAAAACGAATAAATTCTTTTGCATTATTTTTACGTACAATTGTATATATGTATGTATATATAATGTGTGAGGGAACATGCATAGGTAACGCACGCTTTAAATATTAGCTTTTTTGTTTAAGAAATTAATATAAAATTAAATATAATAAAAATTAAACAGCATAAAAGTAATGTATATTAAAGTTATATTTTAGTCAACATTAAATTATTAATTTCAATATTATTGTCAACAGCAATTTCAGTTCAATACAGTTTTTTTAGTACTTAGTATTAAGCCGGTTAATATTTTTTCTCCTAACACAATTTCAGTAGTTGTCTGTCCTTTATTGAGATTAGATATAAGCTTGGTTATTTCTTCGTTTCTATTTAAACGACTTTTCGAGTAAGGAATTTGCGTCACATTTAACTTGTTATAACAGGCTCTTTCGCTAGTTGCTGGTGTTTAAACTAGTACACAATAATTATATAAATTGGCAAGAACAAACACAGGTTAATAAGAAAGGTTTTTGTGTTTAGATGGTATTGTTGTTTGAATTTTGCTTTTATACAATGTGCCAATACAAACATTAGTCGTTTATGTAAGTAAGTAAATTTTAAGACATCTTAAACAGTTATACCTTTGTCTTACAAAGTAAATAAAACACTACCGTAATTAAAAAAGGAGAGGAATCGAATGAAATAAATTATTTAACCTTGCCTGAATGAAAATATCTTCTTTAAAATGTAAACAATTCTATGAAAAATAAATATAAATGATATACCAAAATCAACATTGTTTATACACGTATAAATGAATATGAATGAGTAAACCATATAATAATTAATTAGATGAATCTGTATCTGCGAAAACTTTATAAGAACCAAATGGTTTATTATTGTGTATATTATTCGATGCTAAATGCCCATACAAGTTTTTGTATTTATTGTTAAAACCATATTGGCTAGGCAAATAATAACCATAATTTGATAGAATCACAGCAAGCAACGAATCTAGTGGTATATTGTTTAAAATATTGTATCTATTAGAAAGCCTTATAGGAATCGGGACAAGCACAAACTCATTTGTGCTAGGATTATGGCTTGAAAGAGACTGGCGTGAGATTTCATAGTTAGGTAATACATCATTAACTCTGATATTATAACCAGAGAGAATACTTAAAAGTTTTTTAGTAAATTCATTTGTACTGGTTTCAGAAACTACTTTCGTTGTGTCATTGACTACATCGTAGTGATATAACGATGGCTCTTTAAGAAGCTGGTTGTTAACATCAATGCTAGCTTTATCGTTTTGTTCTAGACTTTCGAAAACTTGATATTGACCTTCGTGTTTTGAAGTTTCTCCAAGAGGATGGTCTATCATCCTTGTCACAAGCTGCACATCACCGCCCTTTGCATTACTAGGAATGTCATTTGCTACAAGTTTTGCTTTTCTATGTTTTCTTTTTGAATGCTCATCTATGAGATCGATATCTTCGTCGTTAATGAAAACGTTATCTGAAAATTAATATAACTTATTTAATGCTAGATTGTGAAGGATTAACTGTATTAGATATTATTGATGGTAACGATTTCTTGTACTACGATAAGCCGCCCTGCCATTGCCAGCTATGAAGGCTGATTATTCAATTACATAAAAATAAGGACAATCTTTACGTCAGAAGGATATGAAAAAGTTTGATAATGGTTTTTAAAGGCATTTTTAGCAATCATGATAATTTGTCAGTGCCTTGATATTAATGAAAGGTTTAATGCAATGAATTCGGTTTTATTTGTAGGGATCAGATGAAAGTTGCTCTCCATGAAAACTGTTACGAAAGTAATAATAGATACAAAACCGACCTCAAAATAACCAAAGAAAATAGCTATAAAAAGAAAAATGTCTTGGGAACAAAGGTGATTGACAATTTAACAGGTAGACTTTAAAATTATAAGATTTAAACAAATAATAAATGTTTCGAATTAAATAATGAACATTTTTTCATTATTTGTAATATAAAATATATAATAATAATAATAGAATTTCATTATTTGATTTAGTATATCCAACGATAGTTTTAGAACAACAGTAGAATGTAATACTTGAGAAAAAAGATAAAAAGTAATTACAGCACTAAGCGTTTGTACTTCGGGCCAAATAGATATTATCCCAAAAATATAAATATTTTTTTGGTTAGCCCTAGCAAATCTAAAGATATCATGTTTACTTTATACAGGAGTTACCCCCAAAGAAAACGTTCAATATAGACAAAGTATTCCAGTATAAAGCTAAACAACATTTTATTGAATATATGCGAATTAAGTAAGAAAAATAATTATTAATACCTTTTCTGTGATACATATCGTGAGGACTTATTTTAGAGAAACTGTCACTCGCTTTCATGTCATTGTTCTGCAAATTATTGTCCATTGTTTTTCGATCATTTCCAAGTTCTATCCTCGTGATAAGTTCGTCACTGATCTGAAGAGTTTCAACTCCCTGTGGAATTGGTAAAAACTTTTCGTGGCGCCTGCTGTAAACTTTTTCTCTTGTGATTGGAGTCCAACCATTGCTGTTGATATTAGTCTCCCATGATTGAGATATCACCTGTGTTGCTCCAATCTAAAAGACGAAAGTTTTTTTTTTTTTTATTTTATATTATTCTTTAACCGTAAATTTAATATGCCTATAAAACCAGTTACTGCCTCCGTAGCCTAGTGGTACGTGCGTGTGCTTTAGAAACCGGAGGTCGTGGGTTCGAATCCTGCGGGGACTCGACAAATTTTTATTGTTGTTTCCTAGTTGGTTAGGGCAATTTGGGCTGATCACCCGATTATCTGAAAAGCAAGATGATCCATGCGTCGGATGGGCATGTAAAAAGTCGGTCCACCCACCAAACTGCATTGGACCAGCGTGGTGGGATACGTTCCAAAATGATACTAATGATGATGACAGTATAAATTTATTATAATATAGTATAATATCACGGTGAAAAAAACTTTATGGTAGTGTTTCAAATCCGATTTTAGTATGATCTTTTGTGTACTTACAGTGGTCAGGAAAACTAAACAGACGAGATGCATCTCGGTACTTTAACGACACCGTCCGTCAAGCAAGCTGGACCCAATACTGCATCCACAAACTGAGGAAATAACGACATTACACGGATCGGTGGACACGTGAGTGTCACAGGTAAAGTCTAGTTCACTAAGGTCGGATGATATAAATCCATGATAAATAGTATAGTTTTAGGGATTTTATCGCGTTTGATAACTTTACAATCTTTAAAATTATACCCGAAGTTTTTAACTCTCTGATAAACATCCTAAGATGTTAGGGGTCGCAATTCAGATATAATTAAGCCTTACGTCGGGTATAATTTTATTAAATTCTGTAAACCTGTATTATTTACCATGTATATCGTTAGCGTAAGCGACAGAAAGTATTATATAGTAGAATGGATATATATATATAATCATTAAATAATATCATAGTCCATAATGGCACTAAGCTACTGAAACTTATTTTACTACAAGAGTGTGTTATTGTATTTAAAGTCTAGTTAACATTGATATACCCTAAACACACCTAAACCCACAAAAATACGTTTCTTGCACAACTTTTTAACCAAACTTAAACTAAACTTGGTTCAATTATACGTTTTCTAATTCCGTTTAGTCACGTAAAAGATTTAATTACTCTTTGCAATTTAGTTGCTAGATTAATTAGTTTTCATCGATAACTCAACCATGAAAATAAGCTTTCATATGTAAAAGTAACCTGGCAAAGGAACATTTATTATAGATTTTTTTTAATTACATTAATATACCTAAACCTTCAAAAGATGACCAAAAACTGGTCCTAAAAAGTTTTCAGCGCTGGTTCATCTCAAGTCAAAGGAAATTTATGACGAAGTAGTTGTAACATATCTGAAAATAAAAGTCGAGTATCGTCTTCGTTGAATAAATAATAAAAATGACACAATTTTAAAAAAATCCGTCTCATATTTTCTTTTAAATAAAATTCACAAATAATAATGTAAATCGTAAATAAATTCACCAGTAAGCAAATTTTACAATTACATATTTTGCTGATTTACAAACAAACACTATTATTTTCAATCATACCTTTTGTGTTAAAAGGCATGTTTTTTTCGGTTAAATATGTGACTTCAATATGTAGGACACCTAAGAAATGGAGGTAGAACGTGAAAATTGTGAACATTGCTAAAGTTCCATCGATTAGTTTCGCTCTTTATCCTCCAGTCTGCACTTGGACTAAGACAGCACAATGCTGTGCACTAAATAGCGGCGGCACTCAATGTCTTAATCGTTGCTTCTTCGCTCGCTCGGACACGGGTTTGCTTTCAACGTCTTATTGTCGTGGCTTTCTAGTCGTTTCACTTTATCTGTAATATTTGTGCTTGGATACAGCTTAGAATTTATGAAATACTTTAGTTCGGAGAAATGGCAGCGTATCAAAAATTGTAAGAACTAGGTTAAAAGCTTGAGTAAAAGGTATTAGGATAACAAAAATTACTGATGAACATTGCTCAAATTGTTGGTACAAATTATGATATTACTATCAATTAGTCAATTTAAAATCTTAACAGATGTAAGGAACGTGAGTATAGTAACGAAGCAGTATCATACTTTTGCTGAAATCATTAGTCTACTGAAGCTTATTAATTTCAATCTCGGTTGAAAGAAAGCTATAAGTATGATGCCGCCTTATTCATGGTTGAAAATCGACTTTCTTTCATATGTATATTAAATTAAAAATTTTGCTATAGGCATACCCAGAAATATGTTAATACTCACATTATAGAAAATCTCTTTTAAAGCAACGATATTTCAAGAAGTCTACAGTCTATGACAATATTCTGGACTAGTTTTACCAAATCATAAATTGAAACAAACTGCAATCCCTCGCAGATATACACCGATTCCTAGCAAGGATGATTCAATATTAAAAACAAGAACCGTCGTAAATTTATCAGAGAAAGAATAGACACCGTTTGCTTGGGATCATATTACTTTAAAAAGTCCATTAAGCACGCCAGTACTGCAAGACCTAAAATTGACATCATTTTACTGTATATATAAATGGGATAGCATTATTTTTTGTTTAAAATTAATTGTTGGTGGATATTTTTAAACTTGTTTACTGGGCAAATGTCGGCTGCCCATTTGATCGTTTTGTAATTTTTTGTAATTAATGATTAATGACTTTCAAATTTGCATTATGTACAACAAAACTTTATCGATATTTCCTTATATATCGGTAGTAATTAGTGTATTTCTAATAAATTATGTACTGTTCTTTCTTATAGTAGATTTTAATTTTCAAGGATATGTATTTCATATTTATGTAGAAACTTATTTTAAATAACGTAGTTCCTCTCAACTTATAAAGGATCTTATAACATTTTAAGGATATATTCTAAGTCTTTTATAATTAGATGTATAGTCATCTTAAATAAAACTGTTTGGACTTTTATACCTGAAATCGATCTAATCATAAATTTAATCAATGGTAATCACAGTCTTTTAATTTGTTCTATCTTGCAATCAATAAAAATGTTCGTTCTTTTATACGATTGGAAACTTGATTCCGATAATATTTTTGTAATCATTCATGTGTCTGGTCAAGTTTTGATTTTTATTTCTGCTTTCTGAAATATCAGAGTTAAATAGTTCTTAGTATATTCGTGGCTGAAATTTCGTCCTAGCCATTTTACTGACTACACATTTCAATCACAGAATATCTATAGCCTTGTCTGGTTTAAATGTTATTTGAGCATTTCTGCCTTCTGAAGATATATCAAATAGAGTACTTAAGTTGTGTCTGAATTTACGTCTAAAACCGTCGATTCGCATTTGACTGGCTTATACTTTGTACGATATTCATATGCATTCATGAGAATAATTGTAGCCTTTTGTGTCCGTTTAATGTTCCATTGTTGCAAATTAACTTATTTATTATATTCTTAAGATTCTTTTTCTTTTTATGCTTTGACGTGTTAACTTAACAAGTCGTTTACGCATTTAATGTGGTGTATATGTAAATGCTATGTTTATATTTTTGACAGTATATTGAAGGTTCTTATCTATAAATTCTCCTACAATAATAGTTAGTCCAAACTAATCGAGTTCATATTATAAATGTTTTACAGATTTTTTTCTTTTTATATTCTTTTGGACGTGTTTATTTTTTAAGAAAGCTTTTAATAAAAATAATGGTAGAGTAATGTTAAATAATATGCTTATATTTAACATTGACCTAGTTAAAGGTCTTAATCTTACCTTCCGTCACTCTGATCTATGAGATATCCAAGAGACCTATTTACAGAGCGCTCCATATTATAATTACTACGTTAAGATTTATATAGACGATGGGAAGTAAATGAAATACCTTATTTCACGCAAGAAACAAATGATACCGCGATTCAACGTAACACTGCCATCTATCGTAAGAACTTATAAACTTCGTTTTAAATATTTTGATGTTGTGGAAAATTCAGATAAATGAATATCCGTAAATTTACTACTAATAGATTTCTGCAAACTGTGCAGTGCAACTCACCATTTTTCTTGTTTTTATTTATCAATATTTTCAAATGCTTGCCTCGGTTTTTTACAAAAAACGTGAAAATTTTCAAACTTACAGTCAATAATATACTTAATATATATATATACATGATTCTTTATTTTATTTAACATAAAATATAATTGTATTCACAATTTTTTTTGTGAATTTAATTAAAATTTTATATTTTTTTTTATTAAAATTTTGTTTTCAATTAAGGTGCATGACAACAAAATTTTAATAAAAATACTTACTTTTCATTAAGTTCGTGCAAAACAATACATTTATTACCTGAAATACTACAGTAACATATGCATAATTTTGCTTTTGTACAATTTTATTGTATAAAAAAAGGTCAAATAAATAAACAAGCAAATGACAATCACAAATAAGAACAGTGACATCTAGTGCTGTAATATACAACTTTTTAGTTGTCGTGTCGCTAAATTCTGTGTACGTTTCTGCTAGTTTACTAAAATTGGTGATGGATGGCACTTCCGTCGCATTGAATATATATCATGTATCCTATAATAGTACATAGTAAAAAAAATGTCTCTAATAAATAATTAATATGTTTAGTAAATTTTAAAAATTAATTAATTATAAAATTATATTCATGTCATTTGGATACAATTAACTAAGATTTATTGCGTAGCATAACCAACCCAAATAATTCTGTTTTCATTTGCATTTTAAAGTATTACTTATATTATTTGAATAGAATAACGAGACCGACAAACTGTTCAATTATATAATAAGGAATACGCTCTACCAATATGAAACAAACATTACAAACAAGACGCTACAAATTTGGTCGATTTTCAATGAAAAGAGGTTATAAAACCTTAAAAATGTATCAGTGTTCGCATACTACTGCTTTGCACATATTATATGGTGCGAGTATTACCCAAAAACCAGTAGCAGATAAAATAGTAAAGAATTTTTAAAACTTGCTTCATCAGTTACAATTCAATCATAACAAGAAAACTTGTAAGAGATTTTTTCCTTTGTGATGCCTATTTTATAAGTATGAATTTTGTAAAGACTAAACTTGTTAAACCAAGGATTAAAATACCCTACACATTTCAAAGTATTGTTTGGAAAAGAGGCAGATCGGTTGAAAGCTTTAAAACTAAAATACCATAGATTATAAGTCTCTTTGATATTTGTTTGAGAACTTGCTTTTGACTGCATGCAAAGGCAGACGAACAGACGGGCTAACTGATAGAAAGTGGTCGCCGACGCCAATTACTATCGGCAATACCATGGGTAACATCAACAAGCTGCCTACTGTGAGATATATGTTGTTACGTCACATATACCCAGTAAATACTCTGGCTACGGTGCCCTTCAAACCGGAACACAGTAGTAATCTCACACTAGTGTTTAGCAGAAATAAGGACCGCGGTGGTAACATCCTAGAGGGTCCCTTGTTAAAAGGGCCTACCTTAAATCTATTGTTTAAGGTTAACAAACTCCTGTTCACGCTTGTTTAAATAAAGGACAGCCAAATTATTAAATGTTGTAAATCGATTATAATTAGCTTATTTGGTATATAAGAGGTTGAAGTACATAAGTCTTAGAGTAATAAGCTATAAATTTACCTGTTTTTGTATAGAACGGAACATTGTGTCATTGCTACATTTTTGTGATGACATATTTTCAATTAAATGATTAAAGACAATATCTGTTATCAACTTGTCTCTGATGACGTTATTTTATCTGCTTTTCTTGTATAGTTATCATTTATAGTGGAGCAAACTTAATAATTATCATACTTAAATGAGTTATGTATAAAAACACACACACATCAATGTACCATGTGTTATGTTACTGATAATTTAGAAAGAACGTAACATAATGCACTTAATAAAATTTTAGATCATTTCAACAACTAAACTGGGTATTTCGTGAAAAAGTCTAAACGTAAAAGTAGAATGAAAATAAATTGCCCGACGAGCTTTTAAATGTACGCATCAAAAATATGTAAGCGTGAAAACTATTAACTATATACAAATTTAAGTCTAAAATAAAATTTTTACGTTGCTTGCCAAACTTTTAAAACAAAAATTGTATAAAATGTTATTTTTAAACATACAAATGTTTTTTTGTAGCCATGCAGGAATTATATTGCTATTATTCAAAAAACATTATAGTTATTTTGCTAAGTTAAGTCCATTACATTAGTTAAGTAGATTAATTACATTAAAGCTTAACAAATGTAATGTATTTGCTGTATTGCACCAAAGCTATGTATTTAAAAAAATACTTAGTAATTTGATTTCTGCCTAAAATGTTGTCTTAATTAATTTTTAATATCATTACAACTAAGAGCGAAACATCGTTACATGCTTTTCTGTCATATAATCATTACAAGTTGCGACCTCCATGTCATGTCCAAATCTACCACATCCGAAACCCGTTGGTACTCGCTGCTCCTTGGCGCGCATTAGAGAAAGTAAAAGACTTCAACGCGCAAAGGTGGACGGACGAGTGGCACTTAACTGTTACCTCGTAATCCGCGTAATGTCATCATTAAGCTTTTTGCAACTGGACGCTTTGATCCTGTTAAAAATAAAATAAAAACTGATATTATGTGTCGAAATATTTCAAATTGAGAGGAGGAACAAATCTCTGCTGTGGAGCAGAGATTTGTTATAATTGTGGAACTATCGTAAGAATTGGGACAAAGAGTAGAGCATGACATCTCAAACTTTTTCAGATCGTCAAGATTTTTTAAATAGTATGTTTTCATTTTTGAGATTCACACAGTAACCTAATGAAATATTTCAAATCCTCTTTTAGTACTTTAAATAACTAACTTCACAAGATAGCAATCAGTTGTAATATTAATTTAAAATAGTATCTTACAAATATCAGGAACCTTTTAAGAAAATAACAAAAATATTTATTAACATAAGCGTTAATAGAATTACATACACTTTTACTTGTACAGAAACGTATGAACAATTTTTCTAGTACTAAGGAAAATATAGAAATCGTAATATCTAAAAAGAAAATTAGAAGCAAAAACTATTATGAAACAAATTATTTTTAAATGTCAGAAATTATATACAAGTACAAAACTCCTAACTTTTATCTTTTTAAAACTAACTCATTAAACCAGTTAAAAATATAAATAATTGACCGTCTCAGTTTACTAAATACGCCTCAAACAAGTTATTATCCTTATTTTTTCATGTCAAAGCATTTGTACCAAAGTGAAATTCTCAAAAGCACGTAACCGGCTAAATGGCAACTTGTTTATAAAGTCTGTCGTAATAAGTGTTATTGCCTTAAAGAAATTACTTTCTTTCAACCGGTTCAAAGCTTCCTTCAACCGTTGATTGCTAAGAGATCGTCGGCGTCTTTATATATTTATGATTAAGCCTTGTAAAACATAATACTTTATCATTCTTTAGATAACTACACATGGGCTTAGAAATCATTATTTTTTTTCATGTCATTTTTTGAATACTTTATCCATTCCATTCCATCCATTCTTTAACCATCTCAGTTTGTTAAATCTATATCACATGTAAGTTATTACGAAAATTTGTATTACAATGACGTAAAATATAAGCATGAAAACTATGTTTATATACTAAAATAAACGAACAAATGGAAACGTTAAATTGTACAGTTTAAGTTTGAGCTCTTCATATAAAAATATTTATGATATATAAGGTTGACTCCTTTTTCTATAAATTTTCATTAGTAATAAAATGAAAATGAATATTAAAATGTTGTTTATCTTAATTTATAGATGCCAAAAAGTTGTTACGTTACAAAACACTAAAACATATGAAATGGATTTTACGCCACCTCCAACGTTCTGACAAGCGCTCACCTTATCAAAGCTTCCCGGAACTCTGCTTGTTTCGATAGCAAGGTTTCACAATATCTTTTCCGTTTGAGACACCGTTGATAATTGCTATCTATACAGATAACATCAATTGCGATACTCAATTGCGAAAAAATTAAATAAGAGGTGTTTATTTGTTGCTCGAATATAACATTCATTATTTTGAACGGAATCGGCTCTCAGCTAGGATCGTGTTACAAAAATGTTCTGCGTAATATCTTTTACATTATCACTTTGATTCGTTTCCGTGATGTGCGAAATCATGAACGGATTGAAACGTCATTTAAGTAATAAGGGCTTATCTATGGCATCGATAACATTCATCTTAAAATATAATTCTTTGAAAGCGACAGTACTTAAATCTTTTTTTCATTTCAAAATGACTTGATTCATATACTATATTGATTCTGATGGTCAAATTTTGATAGGTTAAAATATAAATTATAATTTCTTTGAAAGCGAACACTACATAAATCTTTTTTTTTTTTCATTTCAAAAGCGACTTGATTTCATATTACACATATTGATTCGATGGTCAAATAGACGTATAATTCATACTGAAAGGATGAGAATTTGACTCTTTTAAACATAGCGAAATAAAACATTTTATCTAAAACAATCTAACTTTATTATAAAAAAAAACAAAGTTTTTTAGAAGTTTTCTGAAAGTCATTCAACTTTAGCCTTAACAGGGCATTGCGTGTAAACAAATAACAACATAGTTCCTCTAAGTATACAAACAAGATACAAGAATAAACTGCGTGCTACACCATGCACTTGGAATGATTGGAAAGTCCAATCTTGCAGTCTAATAACATTAATTCTGTGCTGAGTAATCACGCCTTATAAGTGTATATACCGACTTTATCGTGCAGCGTTTACACTTGCGTTAACTTTAAAGTAACTTAAGTATTACTACTATAATTATCGTAAATTTTATATAAAACACAAATTAATAACTATTTAAGTTAGATAATCGTAGTATATCTTAATAATCTTAACTGCCTCCGTAGCCTAGTCGTATGGGCGTGTGCTTTAGAAACCAGAGGTTGTGGGTTCGAATCCTGCGGGACTCAACAAATTTTCATTGTTGTTTCCTAGTTGGGTAGGGCAATTTGGGCCGATCACCCAATTGTCTGAAAAGTAAGATGATCCGTGCGTCGGATGGGCATGTAAAAATTCGGTCCACCCACCAACCTGCATAGGACCAACGTGGTGGGTTACTGTCCAAAAACCCCCTTACGGATAGAGGAGGCCACGTCCAGCAGTGGGCTATCACAGGCTGATTAGATGATGACGATGAGTATATCTCAAACAGAAATATAAACATATTTTACATTTAAGGCATGATTCACCATTTATGTTTTTATATGTGAAAGCTTACACTAGGTATAAACAAATATATTAATAAATCAATAAAGTTGAATCTCAGATCACAACTAATGTTTTTTTGAATATTACATGTTCTCATTATCAAAGAAAAATGTTTTGTTAAATGTTCTTATAGTAGAAGGTAAGAAGTTTCTTTTTCTGAAAAATCTAAATAAGGAATCCACGATGTCCTCAAGGAATATTAATAAAAGACCAATGGTTGCTCTTTTTTAGCGGATTTTAATGAATGGCAGAATGACTTGGCATGATCTTGTCTCAGAGGACCTCCTCTCTACGGTTGTGCTCACCGAACTGAGATTATGCCTCTGTATTAAAACAAGCAGCATGGCATCTTATTTAGGCAGCAAGCAGCCTCTTTCTGGTTTAAAAAAGGCTCAGTGTCGTGTAGGAAGATTGTGCGTGTAGGTCACACTTCTGTGTTTGTGCTCTACCTGCAATTGGTCAAAGCACTGATGACTTTCCTTACTATTGTCAGTGCATTTTTCCGGGCCGACACTTCCTCTTAAGGGTTATAAACATACCGTATTTGTTATTCAACTGAATTTATAATATCGTACAAAAGTTACGTCTTTTGAATAAAATTTCAAAATTATGCAACTAAATTGATGAATAATATTTACGTAATTCTCAAAATTTTGAACTTTTCTTTTTACATAACGTCTCTAATTCAAAATCAATAAAAAATTCTAAGCATATTAGTATACCAGCACAGGTAAACATAAGATAAAAAATCCAGTTTTCTGTTTCTATAGTGAAAAGTTACATAATAATTTGTTTTTCGTAAAAAATGCTAATGTTATTGAAATCGTTTCACTAACACAATTATAACTTCCTTACAATTTGATTATTATAATGCACTGGAGAATTTAAATTTATAATTTCAGATCTTTCAACATAATATACTACTTCAAGTAATACAGCTAATTTTTGATGTATGCAACCAAAATATTTTTTTCGTAACTTCAACCTGGTAATTCACCACCTAATTTACCGTTTACTATTCTTGTTAGTCCAAGTTGACTCAGTCATCTGCCTAAGTTGTCACGAGCATTTAATTCTACCATATTTATGTTTTCTTTGAAAAATCGAACCAAATATATAAATATAGAATCGACCTAAAAAAGTATAAAATATTTAATTCGCATGTGTAAGACTCTTTAGAGAATCGGCAGCAAAACTGGAGCTATCCCACGGTCGGACGGTGCCTCTATGGACCATTGGGTACAATATTTAAATGGAAAGCTTGACGAATAGCACCGTAGCTCATTATTTTTAATCTTCTGATGTAATAACGTTTCGATACCATGTTTTAATTATTACGATTAATTGAAATTCTAGCTCCTACTAGAAATTAACAGAAGTAGATTATTGTATTAAATTGTAATTGTAGAGAATAACTATTCAATAAGCCGATCGATTTAAGTCCAAAAAATTTGACTATCTCGAATAAAAGTCGAAACAACATTTTTTATCTGTTTGTGCACTCACACACACAGTAGTTTGTATTGTGTTTGCACCACTGTTTCTGTACTCGTTAAGTAATTGTAAATATTTGTTATATTCACTACAGACCTAAGCATGAATACCATCCAGCTGGCGTAAAGTAAAATTTTACAGTTTATTAATCTTAATGGGTACACCACAACTGGATGTATTAGAATCCCGTTTAAATGCCGATACAACAAATTACCAAAGCGTACCTGTATAATTTATGATCAGGTATAAAACTAACAGTATAGTGTTAATAAATGCTATTCGCAGTAAAAAATAGTTTTTTTATAATACAGTCTTAAGTCGAAAATATTTTAAATAATTAATACAAATGTAAACTTTAACAATAAATAGACAGAACTATATAACAACTTGGTAAGGCAGGATATTAATATTAATTTTTACATTTTAAACTCATAAAATAAACCGCAGTTGTGTTGATTTTAAAATGGTTGATAAAAGTTTTATCCTTAGTTATAGTTATATGCTCTTAACTAACAAGTAGATTTATGCTTAGACGCACTGCATGTCATGAGATCCAGTGATACGGTTTAGGCCGTAATCTTAGTAAGTAAGCACTGCAAATACACTCGTAAATGTGAACCCAGCTGTCTTGTACCAACTCTAAATATCTTGCTTATATTAAATAAGTAAGATTGAACAGGAAATGATCATTTGCTTTACAGAACCGCGAACCAATAAGATAATCACAGTTTAACAGAACAAGATAGTGCGATGTCTTATAAGTAAGCGACATCCGTGGTTAAGCATTAGACTTAATCTGTTTTGACTACTACCGATTTGAGAAGCAACTATAATTCCTTGTCTTATTTGACAATAGAATACATGTAATCGTATTATCTACAACTGCTCGAGCTCATTTTATCTTTGCGTTAACTCCTCTGCACAACTGTCGTTAACTTAGAAATACGGATTTAAATCCTGCAGGGACTCAATAACTTTTTTAATTTAATGTTATAGTCGGTTAGGGCAACAAGAGCTGATCACCTGACAACCTGTAAAGTATGATTCATGCGTCGGGTTGCCATGTGAAAAGTTGGTCCTGCGCTTTATTTCTTTTAGGTCGTGTCGGTTCTCCGTCCCATTGGAATATAAATATTCTTAGACGGAGAGAGTTTACCTGTGTCTGCGTGCACACTTGTGTACTACAAATTCTCCTGCATTGTTGGCTGATCTCTATGACATTCGTCGGCTAATTTATAGATCATCGCTATTAAGAGACTAGATCCTACTGCTGCATACCAGGGAAGGGAAGACCCCACTGTACCACTGCACGAGAAGAGCAATATTGGCTAACACAGTGCTCCGAAATCGCTTTTTAACGGGAACTGCCCTCACACACCTAGTCAGACACCTCAGAGGAAGCGCTCCAAGATAATTTAGGAGAGACCACTCAGACCAACAAACGGCCTACAGTTGGACCAACGTCATCGTGTTTCGACAGTACGGCTTGCATGAGACCACATACACTGGAAAACCGAGAATTAGTCAAAAGTCATTTTCTTCATCGGCGGAAGATACCAAGGGAACGATTTGTTCAGGCGTGAATCCAAGAGAAAGTACCTTATGGCGGTGGCTCTGTACTAGTGTCGGTAGGGATTTCTTCCGGAAGTCGCACAGAGCTGGTGCAAATAGAAAATGGGACTTTGATAAGTCAAAAATATGCCGACGACATTTTTGATGACTATGTTGGAGCTTTTATGGCCAGCATGGATATCCTTTAACTTCTAGAACACCTTTAAGTTGTGCTTTGTGTAACACATAACAATATACAACAGAAAGTGCACTGCGTCCGTCGAGGAAACGTCACAATCCATCATTTTAGCAATTTCACAGACAATATTTGAAGCATATTGTCGACAAGTTATGACGTATTGCAGGCATCTGTCGAACATGGTCGTAAAATTTAAAAGTAGTTGGATATATTGTATTCAGATTTTTAACAAGTGTTTTTCCGACAATAACATGTAATAACAAAACGTCTGTCAATAAAATCGTCTTTTATTGTACCATAATTTTAGTTTACAAGGCACTTATTTTAATATGCATAAGTGACACTTTCATCAAACTCTAATTCTCCTAATCACATACAAGAAGTTGCGTTAAATACGGATTGTTATTAAAGCGAAGCGCTTGATTTCATAACAGCTACACGACCTAACGTCACCGTATATCCTTTAAATATCATAACCCTCAAAATTTATACCGCAATAACATCGGATCGTCAAATGTATCGTAAAATCACGCAATGTGCATCAATACGTTTGCGCAAAACATTGCGACACTACGGGACATATGCAACGACACCCAAGTGGCACTTGCACTTCGTCTGACGATTGCAAAGTGGGCATATATCAAACTGTTCCGTTATGCAAAACGTAATGTTCGGGCTACGGTAGTTGGTCAATGCACGCAACAGACAAGCCCTTGTGTGGTAAACAAGGAAAGTAGGTAGTTTTCTTGTAAAAACCAAAGCATTCTATCCAATTGCTAAATTGTAAAAAATGTTGCTCAAACTAACTTCAGCTAAGATCGCCGCGGAATCAATAATGTAACTTTAAGAATTGAATGTTTTCTAATCTATGCTAATATTATAAAGAGGAAAGATTCGTATTATTGTGTTTGTAATGAGTAAACCATAAAACTGGGCTACTGGGACTACTTTAAAATATCTTTCACAATTGGAAAGCTTTATTCACTTTGAGAAATATAGGCAAAACTTAAAAGTATGTTTTGAGTTACTATTATTTAGCTTCAAATACAACAGACAATAAATTATGTCATGAACCAAGTCTTAAATTAGAAAAATATAACTAGCTTTAGTATATTTAGTAAAAAATAAACAGTAATATTATGCCACTTACTGATTAATATCACCTTCACACGTCTTAAATTAAATCTTGCTAACAAATTATGTAACTTTTTATACCTTTCAATTAATCGAATAACGTTTACGTTTGCATCACTTAAATAATTAGCACCACAAATCGCGATAGTCATCTATAATCTAAGGCGTACAATCGAACTTACAAGTATTACAAATAGCTAAGGACTAATTTTATATGAGAAAAAACTTAAAAAGATTATTCTGTTTGGCAAAATATGTGAGTCCATTATATTAATCATACAGTGCAATATAAAAAAAATATGGGTTGTCGTTCTGACTTGACATTAAGTAAGTAACTGTTGAACCAATCTTAATAATATAGTCTATTTAAAGAACTTTTTGCTTAATAATGAATTCGAATAATAAGAACACAGTGCCAAGTAGTTCAAGCATATAATTTTTTACCTGTCTAAAATAAAGCACCTTCAAGTTAGATTAGTTAGTGAGATGGATAATTACTAGGACATTGGATAAAAATGTTAACTCTTAAAGGTTATGGAACACCTATTTAAATATAAAACCGATCGGTTAACTCAATTAATATAGAGCGTATTGTGAATAAAATATTACGTTCCTTCTGTCCATATTGTTTAAGATGCAATTGGCCTTTTCATCGGTCGTATTTAAGCTACTGAATATAAAACTTACCGACCTTAAACATCAATCAACTATTAAGGTAATTCATTACCTCTTTTTTTTATTACTGCAACCGTTTAACCATCACTTAGTCATTAACACGAACAAATAAAAGACTACCTACTTAGCATTGGTCCATAAATTAGATGCCAACACGGTTGCAAAACTGCAATCTAAAAATATAGAGCGATTAATTCTGCCTCAGATTTGAAACGAAGTTACCCTGTGCAATCGAATTGCGGTTGAGCAAGTGTTGTTGCAAGCACGGTGATCATCGGTAACTAATTAACTTGCACAATTTTACGTGCGTATCCCTGACGTATAGTTAAGTCTAGGGTTTTTAGGGCGAACTGTTTTCGAAATTACACTAAAAAAGTTGTTAAGAAATTATCAAACAAAATCTCAATTGTACGGTAAAACTAAAATATTTTATTTGACGTTTTCTTTATTATATATTAGTTGTGAGCGAATTCGTAATTATAAGATTGAGGCAATATTAGACTTCATTTCACCTGCAGAAAATAGAGCCGAACACAATATAAAAGGTTAGTATTCAATTTACGTACAAATCGTATTTTGAAATATTGAAATATGAACCAGTGATTAAACTTAAGGAAACAAATACTAGACAACTTTTTGTTGATGTTTAACATATGTATGGTAAAGTTATAAGTTCAATTTTCTTTCTTGTAAAATTTACTATATATACAAATACGAAATCACTAAACAACAATATATATTTATATATGTATATATATGATTTCTTAAAAAATATTGAAAATATCCTTATAGGTTTTCTTTTAAATTCAAGGGTCATGGACCTCAAGTATATTCATCAGCTTTAATTTTAAACATAATACAGTCTTTTTTGTAGTTCTTCTGCAGATGTTATTGAAATAACATTGATAGAACTATAAACTTTGACTATTAAATAATGTAAAGATAAAAATTATAATCTCAGCAAATGTCCGAACGTAGTACAAATAATAATAACCTAACTTTTTCTTGACCTATCGAGTCGGTTGTTACATGTTACATAATTATAAACATTACTTACATCCAGTATGAAGGTAAGCACGCTATTAGCTGAGTAGAGTTAAGTTTTAAGGTCATATCAATTAAATAAATATACTACTACTATTAATATTATAATAAAAAAGGAATTTTAAATATAATGACCATCCTGAAAAAATTACGCACATTCTCTCGCTCTCTCTCTAATGTAAATGCAGCGATTTTATTGACACGTATCGTTGAAGTCTTTTGTGAGGTATGACAAAGTTATATAGAAAATGGCAATGACTAAAGAGTGAACAATATTATATGATTCATCATCATCATCATCATCATCAGCCTGTGATAGTCCACTGCTGGACATAGGCCTCCTCTAATACACCGCTACCCATTAGGGGGTTTTTGGACCGTATCCCACCACGCTGGTCCAATGCGGGTTGGTGGGTGGACCGACTATTTACATGCCCATCCGACGCATGGATCATCTTACTTTTCAGACAATTGGGTGATCTGCCAAATTGCCTAACCAACTAGGAAACAACAATGAAAATTTGTTGACTCCGCAGGATTCGAACCACCACCTCCGGTTTCTAAAGCACACGCCCATACCTCTAGGCTAGAGAGCAGTTGTATGATTAAATTAATTAATTATATCTCAGTAAAAGCTCTAGGTTATGCATAATTTTACCTAACAAAGTCGCATTAAATATGCATATGTACTAACCCAATCGCTGAAAATTCATCACACAATAATTTACTAGTTGAAAGAATCGAATCGACACTAAACGCGTAATTAACAGGTACAATTACCACTGTAATATGATAATAAACAGGTCCAATATGATCTAAACGCTTACGTCACGTATAACCCCCGACCCACTGTCGACATAACTCGAGAAAGTAAAAGTGACCGCGGCGGACTCATCTGTTCACCGGAACTTCCGAAATGTCGCACGTACAGTTATAAGTGCAGGCCATTAACACAGTTTTTAATGTGTAAAAATAAATTAGAAGTTATGAGCACAGTTGCTGATTTGAGACTCGGCTTTTTTGGTTTTCATTATATGTACGAATATTATTAATAAAATAACCTTAAGGTTTTTTAATTATGTTTAAACCGTTAAAATGACTACGTTAATTGATTTATTACATGTAGGTCTAAATATAACTACATAAAATTAAGAGACAGCATAGCATAAACGGAAAATAGCTTACTAGAAAAAAAAAATATTATTTTCAAACATTTTAAGGAATGGTTTTAGAAATATAATTTTTCCGATAATTATATTGCTAGTTGAGATCAAAAAATATTTTGATGTTACAAAATCGGAGGTACAATAAATTTTATTATACTTAACAATTTAAATAATTTTAAAATATTCATAACATTTAACTATTAGCATGTTAATAATATTCAGTAAGAAAACTGAAAATGATTAATATTATCATAAATAACACCACACTTTGATACAATAATAAGTATTCGTCAAAGAGTCTTTTGTTCGTACATACTGCAAATCAGTAATTTACTGTTAAATTTTAAAACTGCGATGCAAACATGAGTTGCATTTTAATGAGTATTAATTTAAAAGTTATTCTTTTAAATAAATAATTATTTCATGCGAGTACTAGACATTAAGCATTTTAACAACTAGTTTCTGATTTATTACATACATTTTAAAATGTGGTTGCTCTATTTTCAGATTATTAATGGACATTCAGTAAAATTTATTACTTTAATAATTTAGTTTAATTTAAGATTAAATTATTGGTCTTTCTTAATTTTAGTTTGTTTATTTTTACTACCTTGCAACAGTCAAGTTCACGGGACAGACGAAGTTTGCAAATGCAATAAAATTCCCTTAACATTTAAGTTGAATGTCTTTATTCGATAAAAAAGCATTACCTTTTATAACCTATGGTCAAATCAACCACCACTAGTTCCGAAATTGATGTCTCTGGCTTAAGACGAACCGTTGCAAGGAACTCTGCGCAAGTCTTTTTTACATTTTTCAAAAATAATCCAAAATTTTTTAAAAAGTTATTTAAAAATATTTAAAAATTTAATTTTAAAATCCATTACAGCAAAAATAACCAGAAAAAGATTAGTTTATTATCTTTTGTAATTAAAATAAAGAAAATTGATGCGTAAACCATTTACGTTGGTATAATATATATAGGAGAGTATCGTGTTGAAATGATTACGATTAAAGGCCTAAGCTGGAGAAATTCATCCATTCGTTATTCAAAAGGTAAGCGTTGTACCGTTGCCATTGAATTATCATCGGATTATGCAAAAACGGTTATGTAAATAGAAATGAAACTAGTCATAATTATTCACAGTAGCATCGTGATTTTTTACCTGTAATTAACTAGGACTGTTTGAAGTTTTATTTGCTTTAAATATCACCTATCGTGCATTTAACGTGTATTTGTAAAGAAAATTAAATCTGTAAACCTGTTTTTTTAGTTTGATAGTGGCTTAAACGAGACGTTATAAGCTTTAATGTAACAGTTCAAACTGAATAATGTGTTTTTCTCCATATTGTTTTTTGTAAAGCCTGAATAATAGAACTCACACTGTGGGAAGCAAAATGATTGATTTGTATAATTTCACTAAAGAATATAAGGTAGAAAAAGTGTAATATCTGGTGTTTACATTTTAATCAAACAAACCAAATCAAATTAACATTTAAACAAACCATTAAAATAAATAAATTGCACGGGATACTTGGTATAATATTGTACAAAAAAATTATAGCAACCTAAAAAAATTAAAACTCGTCAGATAAAAAACACAAAAACAGGGTTTTAAATTGGTGATAAATGTATGACATATTGATTATAAAATAACAAGCTGAGAAAACTTTAATAGAGAAAATAGAAATAAGGTTAAGGACTCGAAAGCCAGGAACACCTTTAAAAGCATGCTAAAGGGCATCAGAGCCTTTTAAACCTAATTAATCTCCTTTTAATATATCCCTAATGCAACGTACATTGGTATGAAATAACTCAACGTTGACTTCTTATGAGTTAAGATATCTCTTAAAGTTTTAGCTATTTATGTAACATTTTTGCCTATTTAGTCACCTGACTCTTCATCATTATTATCATCAGCCTGTGTTAGTCCACTACTGGACATAGGCCTTCTCTTATGCCCTTCTCCATTAAGGGGTTATGGACTGACAGGTGGTGGACTGACTTTTTACGTGCCCATCCGACACATGGATCATCTTACTTTTTAGACAATCGGGTGATGTGCCCAAATTGTCCTAACCAGCCAGATAACAATGATAATACAAAGTTGTTTCCCCGCGCGATTCGGCCAATACCGCTAGACCACGAAGGCGGTTGGACTCTTAAGGAATAACTATCTATGTTGATTTGCGCGTATTTTCTTCGTTTGAGATTGAACATTTCTAATTATCTTGCACGCCATAAACATGGAATTGACTTATAAATAATAAAATCAATTAAGTTTAAAAAAAATCAAAGTCTTTCTTGCTGCATACATTTCTTGTAGCACATTTGCATTAACATCGCGATTTTATGCAGATACCACGTGAAAGTCCGAGCTGGCAGTCAAACGCAACGCTGTCCGAAGCCTACTAGAGAAGGCGTTATTACCATGATTCAGATATTCTCACAGCGATAGAATATAAAAGTAGACTTATTACTTTTTGAAGCGATTCCTTAACAAATAGTTTACAATCTTTTCACTATTTGGAATACTCGGTCATTACTTCTAACGACGAAATAATACGTAAAGAGAATATAACAATAGTGCGCGAAGGATAAGGCGTTGTTAAAGATGAGATAAAGCACTTTAAGAAGCAATGATTTTTATTTCTACGTATTTAAATGATATATAACGTGTTACAAGTAAAAGTTATCCAGTTTTGAGCAGATCGTTCATCTGATAACAAGTGCCACGTTTTGCTCATAAGAAACTCCGCTTAAATACTTTACAAATCTATTATCAACCTGAAGACGTGTGATGTTAGGCTTCGTTTACCATGTAATTTCGCTGGCTAAGGTGTCCTTGAATCCGGAAGATTGTAGCGATTACGCTACCGCTTTACGTCAAAAATTGGCACCACGTCTGTACTTTTTTGTCACCCGTAAAGGCCTACCATTTGCAAACATATATGTGTTATTTTGTAATTTTTATCACATTTTTTTGAGACAACAGATTTGGTTTTGAACAAACACCTTATCTTTATAACTGGACCAGTCGTAACAGTTCGTTAGTAACGGTAGGGCTGTTACAAACAAGTTTCAAATGAAAACGAGTAAGTAAACGATGAATAGATAAAGAATGTTACGGCTTGCGAAAACTAGTTTCTGCACGTAAATAGTTAAAAATGGGTTATTGCCGTGATTATTAGTCAGTTAAATAACATTTACGAAATGGTATATTTACGATATACTATAATTATAAACAATTAAGCCTAATAATACTAACACACTATTGTGTTCCGGTTTGAAGGGCACCGTAGCCAGCGTATTTGCTGGGTAAATGAGACTTAACATCCTATGTCTCACGGTAGGCAGCGCGTTGGTGATACCAGTATTACCAATGTCTTTAGGTGTTGTTGACCACTTTCCATCAGGTGGCTGCTCGTCTGCCTGCGTAGGCAATAAAAAAAAATAATATCATAATAATTGTGATTAGTGATAATCTTTCGTTGTACAAACCAGAAGGTTTGCAACGTCTAAAAACAGTTTTGAAATCCATCCCATATTGTATCAATTAACAGATGGGTACTTTGACTTGTGAACCCGTTATGAATTACTGAATACGTAACTGGAATAAAAAAAAACTGGTAATTGGACGTGGTTATTACGCGTTGCAGACGAGCGCGGTAGAGCAGGAAGGAATCCGACGCATCGTGCACGCAGATGTGCATTATTATTTATAAAAGTAATTAATGTAACATGCACGTGTCGAATAAACCTAATCTTACTTAATATACCATTCCTAAGACGACTATATCTTATGATGTACCATGACCTGTGATAATAATACATGCAGATTTAAGAACGCTAAAACATTTACATTTAATTTTAATAAGACCATACAGTTCATTATATTTATGTTCGTTACTAATTTTTTTTGTCTTTTTAAGGAGCCAAAGGAAAAAATATAAATACATAAATAAGTTATTTCTAATCGGTAATGAAATTTTTTAAGAACCATATATTTAAAAAAATATGATTGAAATGAAACATGTTTGGAAACCCTAGATTAGCTTTGTAAACTAATATGATTACGTGTATACTTATCCTATACACATGTAACTTTATTAATAAATACACCAATTGTTACATCAAATTTCTATACAAGTTTTTTCGACTCATGCACCAATTATTTCAACTATCTATCACATACCATAAATGACAGAATCTCCAAAGTTCAAGTCGAATATGTCCCGTCACCGACTTCAAATCGGCCGGAAACAGAGCTTGTGTTATCCAATCGAGAATATGTTACGAATACTACAAGCTTACAACCTTACGGCGTTCTTCAAATCGGCCACAGGTGAAGACACGAGCGGTGCGTTTCAACTCAGTTGCGATTTGAAAGCCGCGCGGGTACCACGCGATTCGGAGATACTTTTGACGTTTTCCAGCACAGGAAACCGATATCAAACAGTGGAGCATAGCTCGTTTGTGATAAAGGGGACTCTTTTTAATATTGTTCTGGATATTTTGATACAGTGGTGAGTATTTATTAACATAGATGCTTTTAATATCTTATTGGTGCTTTGGGAAAGCTTAAGCTTTCGTGCATTATGTTTTGTATACAAATCTTTGTATCGCGTTAACAATCGACTCGATTAATAAATAACTTTTATGGTTTAATAAGAGTTTAGAGTTTGAGGATTTTATCGTGTTTAGTTTATTTTACAATATTACCGACGCTTCTGATACTTTACAGGATCCTATATTCATGGGCAGATCCTATATTCAAGTCTTTTATTAAATCATTTGTATTATTCGTGTCCAAGCAATCTAATTTTAATTTTGCTTAACACGTAAAATATATTAAATATAAATTAAAATGAGCTTTATAAAGTTTAGTATTTTATATTTATTTCAAAAGGTATCACGGTAAAAATTTACAACACAATTTGTAGATCAACTGTGTTTATATCTTACAAACCCCTCTTTGTTAGGACACTTATAAATAACAATATGGCATTCGACAAACTATTTATTATAATTTTTAGTAAGTAATTTAATCACGCAAGGAGTTTAACTTAGAAGTCATCAAAACTTTCGTTTATGTGATAGCAAGAAAGTAATACTAATAAATAGCTGTTTTTTTAGTAACTTTATTTTCGATAAAAGAATCGTAACTATAGTTGTAAAACCATTTTTTTAATACCACTTTAATTTGATGTGTGGGTATATTACTGTATGTGTGGTGATGAAATTAGGCACTTTTCTTCGCTTCTCAAATATATATTTGAAATGACAAAGCCCCTCGGACCCAGGGGGATTATTATTTAAGCTATTGTGTATTTAATCTTCCAATCTACAGTTTCCGCAGCTTATAACAACAAGACCCGATTGGCTGGCGTAGTGGTTAATGACCGTCACTGTTACGCCAAAGGTTGTGGGTTCGATTCCCAACAGATGAACATAGTGTTTTTCTCGAGCAAGGGGTTTGTATCTATGTAGTACGTATTAATTTACAAAATAAAAGCAAGTATTTATCAGTTATCTAGTTTCGTAAGCTTTGCTTAGTTTAGATGCGTTATTAGTTCAGAAACAATTCATCATAATTTTATAGTATATCTGCATTACATGTACAATCAAATCATTTTATATATAAGGTTAGTGTAAAGGAAAAAAATCAGTATGCACCAATAAAAAAATACTGAAAATAAAAAAAATATTAATTAAACGAGTATGTAAAAAGTCATTCCTAATATTTAAAACTATGTCTAGCACTTGTTATAGGACGTGTTATCTTAACAAAAAAAACAGTTACAATATTTCGAAGATAAGTAAATAAATGTCCTTGTTATATCAAAAGTTTTTATTTACAAACAGCAGCCTCTGCCGAAAAGTGCGATAATATTTATTTTGTTCTTACTTAAATTTTTTTAGTGTAAATCTTGAAAGCTTCATAAAAGTTCTAACTGACGGCCATAATTTAGAATACGTGTAATCTTATGTTAAGTGTCATTAATAGTTGTTGTTGCATAACAATTTGCCGTTGAGATAGAATTTTTATAAAATAATAATTTTTAATGAACGCTACAATAATAGCTATCTTTTCATTCATAAATCCACAACTAAAAAAGAAGCTAATTATTGTATTATTTAACAAAGTTGCTGTTGTAGTACTTTGGGGAAAATTTACCATTTTACTTGAATGACAAATTTAACGAACCTCGACTAGTAACCGAACCTTGCAACCCAAATAAACAATAACTTCATGTTGAATTGTTACTCGCATTATTGAAAAGTTTGAATTTCTACTGCCCATGCAAGTCATTAATCATTTTCTTGATAATTTTGCATCGGAAGATTTAAATCAAAGAACTCCAGTTCATTTTAATCAAAAACTTATATCATGAGGCCACCAAAATTGTTCTATTGAACGATTTTTTGTGTTTAATCTTTCCTTTGCAAGATTTATCAACTGATACTGATATGGAGCAAAAGCATCTTGTATGTGGCTAACATAAAACACAATACTTGCTTCGGAGACACTGATAAAGTTATAAAGAGTTTAAGTATTACTGGAAAGTAAAAATATTATACGAAAATATGTTTTGGAAAAAATGCATTGTTGCCACAGTCGTGTATTACGGTATACGAGTCATGTCGATACGAGAGTTCGTCAAAACGTCTGAGGTCGTTTGTTTGTTTTGCATGCATTGTATTTTGCGTCGTCAATTGTTCAGCTTGTTTATTATCACCGTTCACTTTGCTTGTTTTTAAAACATGACATTGCCAATTAGACCTAGTTCGAAATCGCCTGCCTAGAGCGTAATGGTTATGTATAACATAACATATTTTTTCACATCATTTCAAAATTTTCAATTTTCATAAACACGAAATATTGTTAAAAATTTGAACTTTAACAATAGAGGAAAGTTAAAGAATCATCATCATTTCTCTATCTCCCTACTCCCCTAAGAAACGCCATCTCCATTAGGGGGTTTTTGGACGTTATCCCACCACGCTAGTGCAATGCGGATTTGATGGTGGACCGAATTTTTACATGTCCACATCATCTTACTTTTCAAACAATTGGGTGATCGGCCCAAAATGTCCTAACCAACCGGAAAACAATGATAACACAAAGTTGTTTTCCAGCGGGATTGGAACCCTCGACCTTCGGTTTATAAAGCAAGGGCCAATACCGTTAAGCAATAAGGCCACGGAGGCGGTTAAAGAATACGTAATCTATTACTACTTACATGAGCTCCGATATTACTTCGATGTTACTAAAATAATTCATTTTACATTAAATTCTGGCCAATATATATCCGGAAATCATCTAAACATTGTAACCCATCGAGATGGTGACTTACCTCTCGGGATTTATATCAATTGTCACCGAGATATCAATATCTGAGATAAATAGAACCCCCAATTAAAAAGGCGTGCATTAGGGGAGGCCCATGTCCAGCATTGGACTAGCACAGGCTGATGATGATGGGGATGATGAGATAAATAAATCGACCAATAACAATATACGAACGACGTAGCTTCGTTGCTATCGATGACTTTGTTTAAATACATTCACACTTTAGAATTGGTTTAACTCCAAAAACTCTAAGTCTAGGGGTAACCTAAAACTTTTTTTAGTGTTAGACTTTTTTTGTGTTTAAAATATTCTTATATAGTCCAATGGGCACCACATAACACTTTAAAATAAGTTATTTTATGTAAATCGATTGCGCAATTTCGAAAAACGACCTACTTATAAATTATCTACTTTCGAAAATTTTCAAAACGAGAAAAAGAAAATGATAAAACCTAATGCATATTTAATCTATTTTTTATGTGATTCCTTAGGTACACAACCGGTTTTCAGAAAACGTAACAAAATTATAATATTACCATTATCGATAGGGAAATGAGTTTGATAATGGCTTGTTATGTAACTAAAAAGGGAAAGTAAATCCGTATTTTAGAAGCGGAAGCTCAGTTTATTTTACACATTAATTATATTACTTTCGATCATTTAAAGCCTTTCCACCTAAAGTGACATTCATAGTTAATCGTCGTCTTAGAATTGTCAGTCTTTTATTAAGCTATCCAATAAAACCAGTTTAGTTTACCTCAATGATTTTATAATGCTAACTGACTCCGTAGCCTAGTGGTAAGGGCGTGTGCTTTAAAAATCGGAGGTCGTGTCAACAAATTCTAATTGTTGTTTCCTAGTTGGTTACGGCAATTTGTCTGAAAACTAAGATGATATGATTGACGACTAGCACAGGCCGGTAATGATGCTTTATTAATATAAGAACGCGTGATATATAGGGACTTTTAACACAATAAAAACATTATTACGATATCAATAATAATACAAAAAATTAAATATGCAAACCTTATTGCAACATTGCCAATAATTTTATCAAAATAAGAAAATATTAAAACGCGTTGTCGCTTCTAACATCGACTGGTCAAAGAAATACAGACGTAGCTGCCTCTACACTAAAACACTAAATAACGTATAGCTTGTACTTTACAAAATCTAATCAAACATTTGTAGAAATAATGATTAAATACTTAATCAAGTAAGAATAGCCATTCAGTACATACATCAAATGGATTAAGATTCGTGAGGGAAATAAAAAAGGATGGCCCATCCACCATGCATGTTAATATTTGGTACAGGCCATCTTTGGCAGTGGTTATAGGACGTCAGTTACTCCACATATAACATTTTAAAATTAAACTGCTTCTTAAAACTCTGTTATAACAATAATTTTATGTTGTTATAAGCGGTGTTATTACAACATCAGCGTGTCGAATTATAATTACGTATTGTACGTTTTAATGATGTTTATTGTGCTTTAGATCAATCGAATTATAATTTGTTCACAACAACAGTTTTTTGTGCCTCCATTGAGGCTGCAGTGGTGTCAAATATTTTATAAACAATCTTTTTAAACACTTTCACCTATTATTTCAGGCTTACAAAGTACTGACGATTACGAAATTATTTTGAACGCGACCTGAACGGTTTATTTATTTTTTATTCTTAATGCCAAGGGAACTTTTGCCAGTAAACCCTGAGGTAGTGCAGGAAATAAAAGTTGGGACGTGCGCTGATAAGTACGAGAAAAAAACATAGAACTTAATATATTTAGTAAACAAAACGATGTATATATACAGTATATCTATTATTAATTTCATTTGCTATCGCTTGTGCGTTTTTTTTATTATCTACGTTTTAATAAATAATAACATTTGTAAGGCTAGCACAATAAAGTACATTCACAAGAAACCATTGTTCTAAGAAATATACATCGTATTGACTGTTTCTCAAAGTTTACAGCTCAACAAAAATGCATCAAGTCATTACAGCAGGATTAAAATGTAAGAATAAGAAATTTTCAATTTCAAGTTTAAACTGGCTGTCCAGACTATTCTGCCTCGTAAATTGATAATAATTAATGTTCATATGTTTTATTATACTTTCAACTTCGTAGTTTCTCCAAAGAAAAAAAATTGTATTACTTTCGAACTAACACAATAATTACTTAGCTATATTAAATAATTGTATCATAATAATCAAAACCATATTTAATATCTTATCAGGGTAAGTTATTTAATTTGGTGTTTCAAGTTTAAACCACAATAGATGAACAAATCGAACAATAAAACACCTTAGAGCTTATCCTTTGAACACCACTGACCAGCCCGTTTCAAAGTTGCCGTCTAACGCTTCAAAATAACCAATCTTTTCCGCCACTCTAGCATTAATTGGACGCGCATTACGAGATATTACAAACGGCCACTCGTCTGCTTTCGTATTGTAATTTAAAATGTAACAAAAAGAAAGCGTAAAGAAGACAAATTACGGATGCTGAAGACTTACGTAGACTTACTCTATGGATTCGATCCAACTGATTGTTTATTGACAATTAAGTAAGATTTATCAGAAATTATAATTAACATTAATGATGTGAATAATTAAGAAACATTTTTTTTTCTTTTAAACAGGACTAACTAACAACTCCATTAAACTTAAACCGCATAAAATAACCAGACGTATATTAACGCATACTAACATAAATGAGGTGAATTGATTGTATCTGTCTTTAATCAGATAAGAAGAGATATAAGTTTGGATCGGATAGAAGTTTCATACTTTATCGTCAACAATGGCGAATTTCCATACCCCATTTCTACCCTGTAAAACACTTTTTTCGCAATGATAAATAGCTTATGTCCTTTTTTGATATCTATTCCTCTACAAGTATATAATAAATTTCATTGAAACCAGTTAAGTGGTTAAGAAGATAAGTACAGTCAGACTTTCGCATCTATTATATTAGTATCTATTGCATTGGTTAATTTTAACTCCAGAACGTTAGTTTAAATTAAACTCCACGCTAAGCATTAAAATAAAACATTGGCACTCGAAGTTATAACTTTAATATTAAGGATTCAAAGGCCTAATGTTTCTTCAAGAATGTTGCCAAATTTCAAAAACAATTTATTCTATTCATAGATTCTTTGATGGTTATTATGGCCGTATAAGTAAAATAAAAAATGAAACATACCAAGTTCTCTATATCGCTAAGCAAGTCGAAATCTCTACTATCTATCTCACGAAGGCATTTTTTGCAAACACATGTTTCAGAAAAAAATATCATATCTCTATCGATAGTCTTTACCGTTGTTATAACAAATATGTTTCAACAAGGAAGCGTCGTGGAACGATTGGCGGTTATAGAAAATGGCATAACATGAAACACCGTGGTTAGGCCGGGACACTGATGTTCCCATAACGGGGTTCCCCGTTATTCACGTCACTGGCAACTTAATTGGCTCAGCCGTGATTGCCCTCTCGTGCAATAGATACGTGATGGTGTTGCCCCTATATTACGTCTCTCTTGGGAAGTCATCCGAAGGCGTTTACTGTCACACAGCTTAGCTTGTTTCCTAAAAAACCTCTAGAATTAAGGTCATTATGTTATCAACACAAAAACGTATCGAAGGCAGTTTTGGTTAGTATTATAATGTATGATATTTAATGTAAATTTCATACATTACCTTTTTTTAGGGTAAATGAACTTTAATTACTACATTAACATTTTCCTCTTTTGCAACGTTATTTCAATTTATTGCCTAATTAGACAATATGCATTTAAGCACACAAGTCCATAATAATAGTGTTATTTACGTAAAGTCAGAAAGCCAGACATGTAAGAACTCAAATAATACATAATGCAATACGTTAATTTTACTTCTTATAAGGCATAAAATATATTGTTTCCTCAGTTCCCTCAAAAGGCTCGTTACTTTATGCCAGTTTTTCAAACTCCTTACCCAACGGATAACGCATTATGTTACGCACCAAATAAAAAGTTCCACGCTACGTAGTAACCAGCATAAAATACAAAGTTCAAGAAAAAAGTAACACACGTTATCCATGTATATATACATGTAATTGTATAGTGACTGAGATAGTTTAAACGACGATTCATATTCGAAATGAACATAAAGAACTGCAATATCCTAGTTCGAGTAAAAACAGAAATGTAGATATGACAAAGATATAAAGACACGAAAACACAAATATAAGCAATTATAGACCATTAATTTCCTTTTGTAAGAAAAAGCTATATAATGCAGATACTAATTCAGGCACGAGATAAACAGTAATTTTTCTTTTCCAATATTTTTCTCGTAGTGCGAATAAACATACAAATCGGAAAAGAATCCACATACCTCGACGCGACTATCATAGTCACCAACCGCTAAGCCATGTGGTTTATCTAATATTCTCACACGTTATATCTGTTGTGCAATTAAAACATACGAATTATATATATCTAGCAAAATTAACGGCGTTGTAAAGTCTTCTTACATAATAACAAGCAGACATAATCGTGTATCATGCATATTGTGGTCAGAGCGGTACATAAGTAAATTTATGGTCAACGTTATATCATGAAGTTATTCAAACGGTAACCGTATTTGTATTGTGTATTGCAAAAATGTAATCGACCGTAGTTTTTTTTATCGCATTCGAAGGGAGATGAACAGTTGGCGTACCTGATGTTAAGTGGTCAATGACGCCCTTAGACATCGGCATACCAAGGGTATCACAAATGTGCTGCCTACCGTGAGACATCTTGTTTACCCAGTAAATACGCTGGTTACGGTGCCCCTCAAACCGGAACACGGTAGTGGTAACACATTATTGCTTTGCGGTACCGCCGCAGACATCTCTATATTAAAAGGGAACCTACCACCTTAAGAGGTGTAGCCAATTTTGACTCAGAACATCTATAAAAAATAAAATTAGGGTGTCTGTTTCGTAACATTAAAATAACTTTTTTTAAATGTCACATTGTGATATATGACCGATACATTTAACGAAACCAAATCTTTTTAAATGTTTGTTCTGGCTAATATCTGGAATGGCTAGGCCAGTTTTGATGGGACTTTTACTGGAAGATGCTGATCACATCCACATCAGCCTGTTTTAGTCCACTGCTGAACATAGGCCTCCTATCCATTTGGGGTTTGGACCGTATCCCACCACGCTGGTCCAATGCGGTTGGTGGTGACTCACTTTTACAGCCCATCCGACGCATGGATCATCTTACTTTTCAGACAATTGGGTGATCGGCCCAAATTGTCCTAACCAACTAGGAAACAACAATGAAAATTTGTTGAGTCCTCGCAGGATTCGAACCCACGACCTCCGGTTTCTAAGCACACACAAGATGCTGTATATACGACAAAAAGGCTTTAACTGTGTACACGACACTCAGTGATTGACATCTTGGTGACAATTGATACAATAACGACGCTAGATGTACGAATCTACTTCGTTGCCATTGGTTACTTTACTTAAATCTATTTTATTTTAATAAACTAAAGTATTAATAAGTCAATGATACTAATAATAAAAATGTAAAGCAATTATGTTTTTAAATTTACGTTTAAATTCTCTCCGGTATGTTTCGTTCAAAGGACTAATACCAGAAACTAAAATTCGCAACCACTGCCAAACTACCGGACTCCAATGGCTGTTAAAGCCACGTGAAAATTAAAAAAAAACATGTTCTTGATATCTGCTGATTCTCTCAAACAATTTAACAAATTAAGAATCGTGACTTTTCTTAGAGAAAAAGGAAATGCACGCACGCAGATGTTTCTTTCTTTTGTAATTAAAACGTATTTATTGAATAGACTCCCTTGTTTATGAGTATGTGCTTTATTCTACTTTAATTTATATTTTTAATAAAGTTTTTTTATTTCACAGGAGCAGAAAACAATCAGTCTGCGGGTCATGGCAGAAAGAACTGTGCGTGCATTGTGCTAGTGCGTGTTTGCAATAAGATGCCATTTCTTTATCAACTCATTTGATCAGTGAACAATGATGGCGGTGAAAAAAGTGTTATTAGTTTTGTTTCTGGCAATCACCCTGAGGGAGACGACGTGTGAGTATAAATAGACAATATTATTCATCATCGTCATCAGCCTGTGATAGTCCACTGTTGGACACAAGCCTTCCCTAATACGCCCCAATCCATTAGGGGGTCATTGGACCGTATCCCACCACGCTGGTCCAATGCGGGTTGGTGGGTGGACGGACTTTTTACACGACCATCCGACGAATGGATCATCTTACTTTTGGAGAAGAATTTGGTGATCAGCCTAAATTGCCGTAACAAACTAGAAAGCAACAATGAAGATTTGTTGAGTCCCCGCAGCAACATTATTACTAAATTCATTTCAAAGTTGATGTCTGCACCAAAAATTCAAGGGAAAAGATTATTACTACAGTATTTAACTTAATTAGAAATTTAAAATTTGAATATTTTAACTTCTATTTCATTTAATAACAAAATCTTTCTGTGTCGGTTGTCATAATGTGTAGATATTTGTCAAATCTATAAAATATTGAGAAATAAGCGGTTGAAGGGGTTAGAGGGTTAAGTCATTTTTAATCACAATCAAAGCTTTTTCTTTTTAGATTATATTATTACACTGGTTTTGTTCTAATTTTCTAAATTAATTACAATACGGGCTACATATAATTGAAAATAAAAGTAGATGTACATAAAGTAAAGAATATGAATTTTACACCGTGTTAATTATTGAATATTTAAAACCGATTTAGTTCTAGTTTTTTTAATTTATTAGACATAGGTCTAAACATATTCGATTCTTTAAAACCTTCTCGGATTTAAGTGTTATTAAAATCCATCATTTAATATAAAAACCCTGATCAATAAAAAATATTTTATCAGTTATGTTATCGGCTGATCTAAATATTTTTGCTAAACACTAGAGAACACGTACTTGTTCATTACATTGTAGATCGCAAGCTCATAATGAACTGCAATGACGGTCATGAGAAACTTGAGTGTACAGTTGTTCTATCTAGCGGATCTATATCCACTAGTATTGCTACAAGTTACATGTTACTCATTACATTGAAGTTTATTTACATACCGCTATTATGGTTATGCCGTTTTTACATTAACTTACTTTTATAACGGCTACAGTTGCATATCGTTAAAATGAAAAGGATTGAAGAGAGCTATTATCAATATCACTGTGTTAGTCCACCGCTGGACATAATCCTCCCTAACGCCACGCTAGTCTAATGCGGGTTAGTGGTCGGATCGACGATGTCTATAGAAAATTCCATTCCCTATTTCCACCCCTTCAATGACTTTTAATAGTAAATAGCCAACGTCTTGTTTTGGAATCTATCATAAGTGTGTACTAAATTGGATCAAAATCGACCTCATAGTTGAGACAGTAAAGACGATCGGACATAGAGACAGGCAGTATTACCTTCGCATTTATAATATTAATATGGAAATATACTCGTTCTACTGTCTATCTGATTTATTTAAAGTACTATAAAGGTTTATGCTACCATTTATGATAAGCTTTTACGCAAAACCTTTAGAAATCGCAATCACCAATGGTCTTTATACACTTTCATGATTTCTGTTTTACGAATTTCTCGCCTCGCCGACTTGGAACACTGGCCGAAATTACTTTTACTTTGATATCTGTGGTCTGTCAAACGTCATTTGATTACTTTTTCCCGCCAATTCACGGCACGTCCGAACCGCAAGCGTTCCTAAAATATTTTATAATAACTTACCGCATTCTTCTTTCACCTGGCCATTTTTCCAAGTTATCATGCGGTCGACTTCTAATCCATCCAGACCATTACTAAACAACAATTATTACGCAGAGCGACTGGTATTTGACCTCCACAACCCAAAGAGTAAACTGCATTTAGACGAGTATTAGTTGTTGATGGATCTGACATCCTATAACGACTGCCAGTGTTAGTCTCGACAATCGGGACCGACTTTTACCGCACAAATAATCTTAATTTTGAGACAATTGGGTGATCGGTTCTTATTTTTCCAACCAACCAGTAAACAACGCTAACAATTTTATAGATATTTGTTTAATAATTCAAATATTTTAAAGTTGTTTCTCCGCGGGATTCCAACCCACGACTACTACGCCAATACCGCTGGGCCACGGAGGCGGCATAATAATAAACAATAATTCGTCGCATTACTGTTGTTTAATTACGTAATCGTTACGCTGTTCCATTACGACCATTAGATTATTACAGAGGGTCGTTTTACGAGTGTTTTTATTCTAATTATGGTCAAGAGTTCATAGCATTAAGCGCTTTCAAAACTTTCACCGGCGTAACTTATCTGTTTGATCGCCCGCTCGTTGTTACGTTATCTGTGGAGCTTTAACGGTCACTGTGACGGATTATAACACGTACTCCCACTTTTTACTTTAAAAATATACATTAAACTAACATGACTTAACTTTATACCATTTATTTCATTAAATGGAAATTATTAGTTTACCTTTTATCGATACAATTTGACTTTTACATAAAAAATATAGTCTAGTATAGTAGTCAAAAATACTGTTATATAGTTTAGGGTTTCGTCAATAAATTACTCGTTTGTAATATACATAAATACGTTATTTATCGTCAGCTTATTGTCATCTAGTATTTTTAGCAATACAAAGCTTATAGCCTTACTTATTCGTTTTTTATTTTTAAAAATGTCATTTCTATGGCTTACGTACAAATTTAAGGTGGTCAAATTTAGGCTTAAATTTACAAATCGTTACTTAAACACGTTATGCATGAAGTTCATAATAACTCATTTTGACATAATGAATTTAAAAAAAAGGTCTATTTGATTTCTATTCGACTCCCGTTTAAATGTCTACAGATCAGAGTAAACTATGCAATTCTAAGGCAGTTAAAAAGCGCGGGCGAAATTCTAAATATCCACAATTGCTGTACCTTTTTATAACTTGATTACTAGTTAGTGCAAGCTGTAGTTACACCGTTGTACGCCATATCACTTAACTGCTTGTAATACCGGCATGCTTTACTCTTATCCATTTGCATTAATGTCGAGAAATGTGTGAAAGTAACTTGATGTTTTTAACGCTTTCAGTATTCGGTACAGTTTTTAGTTTGTTCGTCAATTCAATTTACCAAAGAGTTGTATAAAATTATTAAAATTAGGGCAATATACGTCTTGTCCTATTGCATTGTATATTATTTATTTTTGCGACTATGCTTTAAATTTAAAAACGTTAGCCATTTTTTTGACTACATGTATGAGACTTATTCTTTTTAATAGCATAACTTGGTCTTTTCTAGCTCTTAAGCATAACTTAATGATTAAAATTAGTCTTATTACACCATAAAGGTCATTCTTTTGTATTAATATAGCGTCTGTCAAATACACATAAACCTATCTGATATTTTCTTGACTATCACTAGTTTTTAATAAAAGCATCATTAATGCTGACTTAGTGAGTTTTAGTGATAGAGTTAAAGGTTGTTGATGTCCTAGTGTTTATAACATATAAGTCAATTAGGTTACGTACTATTTAAAAAGAAAGGCTATTTTGACGTCATGGTGATATTCGCATGACATTTTATTGTCCTATGTGTACGAAAGACTGACCTAAATAATCAATATGCATTGTAAAAATTACAACATTTGTATACCACATATATGCATAGTGATAGATCTGTATCTGTACATTTTTTTTTACTAATAAACCATATCCTTTTCGGTTACAATGTAGGTTATTACACTACGATTCAAGATGGCCGTATTATTGAAGACAATGTCAGTACTTCAATTAGTTTTATCACGCGACACAGTTGAAGAACATGTGGGCCGTCCCACGGTCCCGATCGCAAAGACCGAGACACGGTACATCATTTTAAACATCAATAGTAGAATATAAATCAACACACAATAAGAATATTTTTATAGATCCTACCGGTACGTTTTTGTGTAATTTAAATAAATAAATTATACATAAGAGTTTGTTCATTGAATCTGGTATTTTTACCTTCTATACATTTTTACCAGCATTTTGAAATGCAATGTTAACTTGTAAACTAATAGTAGGGATACATTACTGTACTAAGGCCGTAGAAAGACGTTATTCTCTACTAATTAATTATATTAAACGATACTTTAACACTTGTATGATTTTATCAGCGACAGTGTTCATTCTATAAACCAGACAGAATAAAAATACTGATAAATACTTATAATAATTGTTAATTTATAAATATCTTAATAATCTATTATTAATAATAATATTGTGTTTTGCCGTAATATCTGATATGTGAATAACCAAGGGACAATCATCTAAAAACCTCACACGACACCACATTGTAGATTGTGTAAGTAACATCAAAACTTTTCTTTGGAGCGGAGTTATAAGTTGTTAAACGTTTTATGAATTATAAAAATAACAATAAGCAATGCAAAAGCATATTAAGTATAAATATTCATACGAAATTCTACGAAATCATCTAAAACACACGGTCCTTTCAAGATGCATAGTTAACCCACATTTTTTCTTTGAAGATGCTATGTTCAAGTTACTGTTATACTTTAACGGAATACGCAGAAACCGCTGAATGGATAGTTGTTAATAATTTCTGTTGAAAACTCTTGTTATTACTGTATATATTAACTAGTTTAAAAAAAGTAACAACTTAACATTTGTTCTGGAGTCATGGTAATTGTTGTGAACAGTAAATTAAAATAAATCTATGCACTAAGGTAATTTAATAAAAACGGAAGAAAAATACTTAACGCGATTAAATGAGTGTCAACTTTATATTGTTTTATAATCTTATTCTAATTATAACGTTGTGTGAAAATAAATCGATGAACCATTTTTTTTATATAATTAAATTATGTTTATCATTTATTAACCAATAGGCGAGTGCATAATTGAATATTTTCTATAAAATGTGTCAATTATAAATAAACAAAAGGTTATCTATCTTGTTTTAATACTTACAGTCATTGCAAATGTGATGCTTCTATACTAAATGATAACTCTACGAGGAAGGCCTTCAACCTCTAACATCTTTTCTTATTTTGCCTATAAATTTAAAGAAAAACCTTAAACGACTAGAGTAGGTAGGTCCCTTTTGACCATCCCATTTGACCTTGGGACCATCTGGAGTAGTACTTCTCCGGTGCCTATATTGCGGTATTTATACCGCAAATCAGAAGAGTGTAGACAGTACTGTCTTCTGGTCTGAAGGGTAATGGTGCCAGCGTTATTAATGGGTGTACGACACATTTCACGTCCCAGGGCAGGAAGTAGATTTGCGGCATGTTACGCTATTTTTCTTTTGGCCTAGCAGATCTTTTACCACCGGGCAACGTCCTAAAAGTAAAATCTACGATTCAATCTAAAATTTCACACTGCACGTTTGGTTCAGCTTTCAAATCGATTAATGACTATAACACTGTCGTGGTGCAACAACATCGTCACAAAGCCAAATTCGGGCGGTTCATTAACATAAACATGACAGGCAGTTGGTCCCCGTTTTCTTTCTCATTGTTTTTAAATGAGCAGCACTTGACTAGCCGGAAGCCTGTCAAAGGCACTAATTTGCATACATATTTCAGTCGGACGTATATGCTTACAATTTAGTAAACGAGGAACACTCTCAATTATTTTCACAAACATTGATTGTGTTTAAGGCAATAAAACTAATAGATGACCCTGTTCTGATCATATCAAGATTTATGAAGAACCTCAATTCCAAGAGACGATTAAGACGGTAGCTAAGGTTATCCAAAATTTACTTTGTCATCCATCAGAATAATTTTGCAGGCAAACTTTCAATCGACAGTCATTATAAACCTAAAAGCATAGCACACTCTTTTGCTATGACATAGGTAGCATAATGATCATACAATCCATCCTAATAATACACATGTGATTATCATCAGCCTGTAGTAGTCCATTGCTGTATACAGGCCGCCCCTGAGACACCCCTTTCCTCGGTCCACTCACCACGCTGGCCCAATGCGGGTGGTGGTTGGACCGACTTTTTACATGCCCATCCGACACATGAATCATCTTACTTTTTAGACAATTGGATGATCGGCCCAAATAGCCCTAACCAAATAGGAAACAACATAGAAAGTTTGTTGAGTCCCCGCAAGATGCGAACCCAAGACCTCCGGCTTCTAAAGCACACGCCCTTACCACTAGGTTACGAAGGCAGTGAATTAAATACAAAATAATTGACAAAAGTTGATGGTATTTCTGCTGTCTGTCACACGAATATTCTATCTAGTTCTAAATCTAGATATAGATAATCGCGTGGACCTAGTTCATAATAACGACTCCCATGCTTTTCTCCGGCCAATTCAATAAGCCTGACAATTCATTACAGTTAATGTGGAGACACAACAAATGTTAGATTCTAAACCTAAGCACCATGCAATAGAAATTGCATTCATACACCGTTCAGTGTCATTGCAAGTCGGTCGTGGGATATATCAAACAGCGCTCTCAATTATTATTTTCCTCAATTATTGAATGGCCCAAGTCTATATTTTAAGTCTTAAATTGCAAATAAATAAATGTGTATTATATTTGTTAAGTTTTGTACCTGTTTTATTTATAAACATATTTTAGTGTTACATTCCTTTTCGATGTACACAAATGTAAATTGTTCAAAACATGTAAAGTAACGAGTGAAACGTTTAATTACCTAGTATGTGCTAAAATCAACTATTTATATACACTACTAACAATTTTAAATATCTAAAATGGCTTTAAAGTTGAGTTTTTATTATGTTGTAATACTAAGTAACACAATTTTAAGGATTAAGAAGTTTTCAAACTCTTCTTACCAAAAAATTCCTTGGGAAAAAATTGTTTTATTTATCATGAATAGTATTCGCATAAGCAGCAGAAAGTATTATGTTCGGAGTGTTACATATCTAAGTTTAAGGATGGATTGGTATAACATGTCTTATTATAAGATTTAGTACTGAAGGATTTGCAAACGGCTCTTGTTTCTGTCAATTCAGTTTACAGAGGATCTTTCTATTTCTGAATACTATTTTTCACTTGTAGTATTTTGGTTTCCCATTACGTATAATTACGTCCTATATCGAAACATATTTAAATCATTTCAAAATGTATTGCAGTATTCACTTCGCAATTTCCTATAAAAATGCGTTTGCGGTACTGGCCTCTTAGATTTCTCCTTACAGAGCCAAATATGGTGGGTAGTACATTTTACTGCCGTATGTAACTTTACATTACGTAATGTGTACAGGAAAGGGTTAGTATTTCCTGCTGATGAAAATTTCAAATTTAGTTAATGGAAAGGATGCAATAAGTAGGTATATGTGCAGTTGATTACGTTATTTGTTTTACTATAAAGCCCAATATATTAGCTTTAAGTCCCAACCATTTGTTTCGCTTATCAATAATCATTGATTTTAGTTGAGAATCTTTATAAAGTAAAGTCTTCTCAGTAATAATTAAATATTTTCTTCGTATTACATTTTCATTGCCGCTTAAATAATATTCGAGATAGTAATATAGCTTTTTTTGTCTTATATCGTCGAATCAAGCCTTCGAAAAGTATTTGCATATGAGTATTTTTACTAGCCATGGGATATTTATTTTTGATCATGTGTATTATCTTGGCTTTACTTAACAGGTATCACAGCTACATGTATATAAAGTCACCATTAAATTTAGAATAACTAGCTATCTGAAAAATCGTCAAATCACAGGAATTTTACAATCCCTTCCGCAGGAGTTTCTAAAATTTTAAAGGAATTAAAATATTACTTATATTAAAAGCAGACTGATGACTATTATAGTTCAAAATAACATTAACGTAGTTACTTAGACATGTGGACATACAATCAGTGTACTTGAATTCACGTTACTTTTCATTTTATTTTCAAATCCGTCATGCCACTTGATTTTTGCGAGACCTAAATCTGAAGACGTATTGGAGTTGTTTCAAACGAAAGTGCGGTCATGTTGTAGCGGCGTTTCTGAATACATTACCATTTAATTAAAGCGGTAAAATTTATTACCTCTGACCATATAAATCTGGTATCAAATGGCCTATTGAAGACTATATTTAAATTTTCTACTTTACTATAGAACGTAATTTAAAACTATCTTGAATTGATATAAAAATGTTTAACATTCTGTTTTATGGTTAAAAAACCTTAATTAAAGTAGTACATTGTTAAATTGTAATTAAAGAATACATTTTCTTCTATTGACGCGACTACACATGATTGAATAAAGTACTTTACGAAATAGAAAAGATGGTTAGGCGTTACCACCTGCTTGGGATCCAATTATTTGTAAAATTAAACCGAATCATAAAGTGACTGCTGGACCTCAAGATACCATAAGCTCGGTAAACGTAAAACGGTCAAATGATTGAAGCAAACAAAAGACGGTGGCCGGGCAAATAAATTTGGCAGACGAACAACACCTCATTCTGCCCATGACCATGGTTCCTGAAAACTGTCTAAAACGTCAGGAGTATTGTATAAATAAATTAACACGATAAAATCCGCTATGTCTTTTATTAAATCATAATTTGAGTGTATAAGAAATGTAACCAACATAAATTAATGTAACAAAAGACTAAATAATTAATTTAAATTTTAAACTTAGCTAAATATTGTTATAATTTCTTCCTTCTTAAAGAATCTTTTAAAAGACATCATCTTCAGCTTCTATACTTTTAACGTTGTTTAATGCTTTTAGAATCGATTAGTTTTTACTCAGAGTTTACTACCAAAGAATAAGCTTTTTAATTATTCCGTCCGAGAAGAAAGCTTTAACGAAGCTTTATTAATTACTTTTAAATAGATAACAACAACAAATATCCGATCATAAAACGAGCAATTAGATGGAAAGTAAAACGACATTCTGTTATAGTACTCGTTTATTACCTTTCCTAGTCTGAATCATAGATAAGTAGCTGATAGATCTTTGGTCACTTTCTCCTATCCGCGTTCACTGGACGCTTGGCATGCGGATCGTGTTCCCTTATTCTAGGTATCGCTCATGACCTAGGTTCCGTTCCCCGGTTAAGGAAAGTGGAAGTCTAGATCAATTACACGCGTAATAATATAAGACCGAGTGAAAACGTTTCGTATTTCAAAGCAAAAGTGATATTCGTTTACGCTAACAGTCTGTGTCATATTACCTAATTTATTTTAGACTTGATAGTAAATCGATCGACTGCAACATTAAAAGTAATAAAATCTTTACTTTTCTTGGTAATGAGTGTTCAAAATTTGTGAATCATCCACAAAGATATTCACTCTCACACATACGGATCAACAAACCAACAAATCTCTAAATACAACCTTAACCTAAAGAATGTAATTAAAAAGTTAATGTCACTTGTTAATAGAGCATATATAATATCCAAAGAACGATAAATAAAATAGTTCTTTTTACAGGTATGTAATATTTTGAAAATCTTATAAATAATTTATTAATAAGATGAAGTAAAACGTAAACTCAAATTTCATAAATTTTAACGATAGCGTTAATAGGTAAAAGCTTCTTTTTTTAACGCTGAAGCTTTTTGTTGTACTTTTTTTACTTTTGAACTTTGTTATAAGAGCGAGACACATTTGTGGGCTGTTAGTATAATTTATGCTTTAATGGGATAGTACAATGATTTCCTAGAAGTTCAAAGAGCAATGACTTTTATCTCCAGGACGATTAATTTATTAGAGAAATATCGATTAGCTGTAGATGACGTATTAGCAGGGTAGTCATCGTGCAAGCTAACATGCATTAAGCTATGCCGATGGCATTTGCATTACAGCTTTGCGTAGCCTTGCAATACGTGGAATGCCATTAAATGACTTTCGTTATCAATATTACGTTTTGAAAAAAATTTATAACTTTTTAATACAAAAATAAGCAATCTTTCTTATACCTTAATATTCAAGTGAATTAATTTATTGTTAAATTATTAAGTGAATTAATTAATTGAATTAATTAACAAAATGTTTGTGTTGCGAAATAGAAGTATTTTTTTTAAAATACTGTGTCAATCATGTAGGCTTTTAAAACTAATGAGTAGTCATAAATTTTTATCATTTGAGAAAACGAACAAATAGTTCCATTACTATATTAATTTTATCACCAGATATTGAAAGTTTTTTGAATAATACTTTCAAATGCTTTCTTGTCAAAAATATTTACTTTCGGTAATAAACGGTCGTTCGGAATATACAACACTAAAAACTAATGAAAGCTACGAACTTCCTAATAAACTTTAGTCTAGATTACACAAGTGACTGCACCCTAATTCCAGGCGGCTTCTGCGTTTTATAATCTGTGCCGCCTAGGTCATTGGCACGAGCGAGATGGCGGGAAACCGCCTCGGCTGAGAATCGACGTGTGCAGTAATCTGTGGGAAGCGCAAGTTCCGGACGATTGTGACGGAATGGCGGCAAAAATTCTCTGTTAACGCGTAACGTTCCGCATTCTGACACGCGGTCTGAAAACTTGTTTTGCTTTAGATATAACATAACGTTTAGAAACAAAACAACAGAGATTTGAAGTTATGGAATTCGTTTTAGTTTAAATATGGATATTATTTAGTGATTACAGTTTTCACTTTTATTGTGGCAAAGATAGGCAGTTGCGTGGTTATTTACGTAGTCGGTTTCTGTAATTTTTTTAACCTGTTTACTACTATAATTATATGATCAAGTTCATAAAATAATTTTCCCCGTAACCACTTAACTTTTATTTATTATTGCTTGTTTAAATATGAATCTTTATGATGAAAAAGGCTAATTTGAGTTTCAGTATGAAACGAACACTTGAGAATTTATGGGAAGAAGTCTAGCAGAACTTCATTTTCTCTATTGCAATTTATTCTACATACAACTCCACAAGCGATCATATAATTAAAAGTGGTGGAACTTATAAGAGTCGTACAATTTATAATACGTTCATATCATCAAGCGTTATGAAAAACTATACTTCTTAAATTGGATTTATAAATTTTATCATCACAAGCATTTTTAAATCTATTTTTTTGGTCCATATAATACTAGAGAAAAATGAACTATTAGATTTATGTACACTCCATCTTTTTTAAAAAAACAATATGTTATTATTTATACATATAAATATATTCGATTGTGCGCCCAATCAAAAACGTGGACGAAATATTGCATGATTAGATCTACAGTATCAAACGTGACATATTTTTATTTAGTTACATGTAAGGACAAGGATAAGAGACAATAAATTAGTAATATACTTGCTGCTATAATTTCAACAGGCGTCTGTAAACCAATTAGTCACTAATAGTAAAAACAAAAGAGAAACCATTCAATAACCGGTTTGACATAAATTAATTCAAAAAGCAGTTAAGGAAACACGTTACACAAGTAACACTGGATAATGCATATTAATAACGATTCACGTAATAGTTCATTCACGCTCTGAGAAATTGAAAGCGTCTGAAACCATGTGTCCACCATTTCCGAAGCGTTACTCATTGCATTACATAATTTGCATAGTCACCGTGGACCTGTCTAACATAACAAATGATCTCTAGCGATATTATCTACTGACGATCATCAAACTTTCATTTCAACAACGCCCGTCGTGACGTGGGATGATGCATTTGTCTTTTAAATTATGTAAAATACCATAGAACTGAGTTTTTGCTGCTATGAAAATTTAAATAGTAGAACATATAACAGCGGTAGTCCTAGATGTCAATTTGAAGTCACGTATCTTTTTGCATTCAGATAATTCAATAATTTTTCTCTTCCAATTTCTCTCTCTTTTTAATTTTCCCAATATGTAGTTACTAGTGGTAGGTCCCCTTTTTACATGAGATCGTCTCGGTAGGTACCACCATAGCGCCTATTTCTGCCGCAAATCAGTAGTGTGAAAACACTGGTGTGTTCCGGTTTGAAGGGCACCGTAGCCAGCTTATTTACTGGGTAAACGAGACTTAACTGCCTATGTCGCACTGTAGGCAGCGCGTTGGCGATACCACTAATATTGCCAATGTCTATGTGGCATTGCCACATATATACTGGTATTGTCTATGTCTATGAAAATTATGCAAAACCTTAATGCTTCGTTATTGATTTAGAAATGCGACACGAAGTAATAGAAATACCTACGTATTATTACGTCAAATACATGTGTTTAAAAAAACTGTTTTAATAAGAATTTTAATAAACGATTACTGTGAAAATAATAGAAACATTTAAGTTACTTTTTACTCGAGCCCCTATGTCCTACTGAGCTGGTTTGATTAACGAAAAAATGTAATTTCCTATTCTAAAAAACGCGTATAGTCAATGGAGTGAAATTTCATTATCTTTATTAATTTGTCACTTAATTAGATGCGGGTTGAGAAAATAAAAAAAATATGGCACGCTCATTAATTTGGAACACGAAATACACTCGTGCTTGATAATGTAGATTTGGAACACTAACTGGATATTTAAAAATATTTATCAACTTTCGTACGACGACGCCTACATAAGGAAACGTCATCAAATCCTTCTGTCTTATACACAAGCGTCGGACCGACTTTTTACGTGCTCCTCCGATAAATGGATTGTCGAGGATGGGTATGATTAGACATCTTACAACGTTGAAAAGGGTTTCAAATGTTAATCTAGACAGAGCTATAAATATATTATGCTATATAATATATTATAATATATTATGCTATTTATTGAAAACTAATATTTGATCAAACTCAAGGATTCCAAAAAAATCTGAACACTTTACTTAGGAATCTTCAACTAAGATTACATCACATATTGCATACAAACTTACTTTTAATATTTGAAGAGGAAATGCAATAAACTGTCGCAAGTTTTAGGTAAATTAATACGGTCTAATATTGTTGACGCTAATATGTTACCTCACGATATTAGTACTGTGTAACACATTATACTTAAGGCATAACAATATTTGAATACTTTAATATTACATTTACCATAATTTGTTACACAATTTTAAAGTAATTTCGGAGGGCAAGCTTATGTCGAAAATTGTATGACAAAATCTCATATAAGCCACATTAAAGGTACATCAATCATATGCGCACCTGAAGGTTATTATTGCTATTTGTAAAGATTTGGATTACGAAGGCCTCAAGGCTGACCTAGGACAGGCCTAATATGTAATAAAGTACTACAAATTGACTTGTAATCCTATTATAGTCTCCATTGTAAACTCATATAATTTTATCATAGTCCAACTATTAAACTAATATAATTTTATGATGTCTAAATATTAACACATTTGCGTTATTACCTAAAGATAGGTTATTCTGACTTTATTAGAGAGTCAGGAGTAACAGCAAATCTCCGTGGCTTTGTAAATTTAGCGCTAGCTTCGCCAAACAGCCATTGTATTTCAAACCCCGCAGAATAATCAATGTGTGTTTTAGTCATTTTCTTCTTGAGTTATGTCATTTATAAGCCGTTAAAACTTATTAGCAAGAGGTTATATGGATGGACTATGTAAGACTATGTATTGTAATAATATATACAATGACTGGGCTAGGTGTTAGTAACATCTTTGAAAGTTATTATACGATATAATGTACGTCTAATATATTAAAGTTCTTACGGATATGTAAACAAATGGCGGTATCTTTTTCTGTCATTAAAATACGCAATATCTAAAGAGATTTTGTGAAAATAGGACGTTACGGGGATTCTAAGTGACTTTGCAGTTGTGTAAGCGACCTTTCATGCATAAAACTGTGCAATTGCATGTGAACTAAAATCGGCAAAAATAAAATAACAAATAAAAGCTATAGTGATACTTGCGTGAGAGGCGAAAGACGCTTCGAGTAATAAAACATACTAAGATCAATACAATACATTAAATAAGGTCTTTTATAAATTCTTCCATAAATAAAATTTTATACATGGAAAATATATAAAAGAATTAATATCGTATTGATAAAAGATAACTGCGAATTTCACTACAAGATACTGATATGAAACTTTATTAAGATACTTTAATCTATTTATTATAATTGATATTGCATTTGAGTTAATCAATAATTAGCCAAAATAGAAAGCGTCACATACGACTATATACGAGATAGATAGAGATAAAATATATGACACGTATTAAGAAAAAAGTATTAAAATAACCCAAAGATAAACAAGTTTGTCTAGATTTAGTTTAATAACCTTATCTAGATTATTTTTAATTTTAACCAATTGTAATTATAGATTAATGATCGATTACTAACAGCGATACATTCAACTCGAGTATATTATAATATATGTACTTAATGCTAATTTTGAACGTTATAGAAATTACATAACTAATGAAATCGTTTTACAAATCAATTCGCTATCGCCGGTTTACTTTCTTGTCTTTTTTGTTACACAATAAAGGAAATGCATATTAATATGACGCTTTTTTTCTGTATTGCTTGATTATAATTGATAAATTTTATTTTTGTATATATACAAAGATATAAAATTGAAGTGTCTGTCAAGAGCATTAAAAGAACTATTTTTAATGAGTACGTTGTAACTTATAACCAGCACATACAACAAACCAATATTTCTTTGAGTTTTTATTTGTCTGTTAGGCTAATTATTTAACAATACAGTTTTTTTTATAACCACGCGAGCGAAGTAACGAGACAAGCAAAACCCGAAAAGCATTATCAGGCTCACACCATAATATATAAAGTCTAAAGAAGTTTGAAGTTTCAGCACAAGTAACAAGCACATTATTGTAAGCATACATATCAATGCAGGGGAAAATATACCACAGTACTTACCTAATTGGCTGCTTGAAAATCCTCTTGAGATTATAAAAGTAATAGTTATATCTCGTCTTTACAGCAACATACGCATTCGGATGAAGTTTATTATATTATTGCCTCCGTAGCCTAGTGGTATGGGCGTGTGCTTTAGAAACCGGAGGTCGTGGGTTCGAATCCTGGGGGAACGCAACAAATTTTCATTGTTGTTTCCTAGTTTGTAAGGCAATTTGGGCCGAACACCCAATTGTCTGAAAAACAAGATGATCCATGCGTTGGATGAGCATGTAAAAAAGTCGGTCCACCCCACCAACCCGCATTGGACCAGCGTGGTGGGATACGGTCCAAACCCCCTAATAGATAGGGGTCTATTAGGGGAGGCCTGTGTCCAGCAGTGGACTAACAGAGGCTGATGATGTGTTATTGTATTAAATATGTTTTTACACCGCTTGACATTATACTTATATTAACTTGAAGAGTAATCGTAATTGCCCTTTTAAAGAATGTTTTGAAAGTGGTAAATATTTTAAACGATTTTATATTCTAACGACTAGTGAAATTCTCTTTGAGTAAAGACAGTTTTATGGCTTAAGTTAAATTCACGTTCAAATATCTTTATTCAATATATAAGTTTACACTTGCGGTCAAACACGGTTCAGAAAAGGACGCTTCAGACTTGAGAAGAAACGACGAAAGAAACACAGGAAGCTACTAAAATATTTCGATGATTAGTTACATTTGTTTACTTTTCTATAAATTCACCTGTTCCCATCTCAAACGAAGAAAGTGATCCCATTAGTTCTTACATAATACGTGTAAGCAACGTACCATTAATGGTAGCTTAATTAACTCAGGTTTCCGACCGGTGCCAGTTTGATATTACGCTTTCTACTATGACACCTACACGACACGGGTCATGCTTATTACTTATTTAAAATATAATTTACCAACAATGCAGTAATTAAATGGGTAACTATTTTCAGTTATTGGAAATCAAAAAGAAATTATGTTTACATAAATCCTTGCATTCCAATTGCCATCTGTAAATATAATTTTTTCTAAGAATATGGTGCTTAGTGTCGAATTGTTTGTAAAAATAGATAAAATTTTTTATCGCCTTGTGCATAAAAAAATCTACACCACATTCGCCAGATATTTTAACCTTATTAAAAATCTCAGAACATTTGATTAATCGTCTCTAGCACAGTCATAAAATTAATAAATTTGAATATTCTACAGTTATACACAATGGGCAACTGTAAATTTTGCAACTTTGCCATCAAACCGGATTATAACTAAACTAAATTCATCTAGCTTATTGCTTCCAGGAATCTCACAAGTCGTCGTCCAAGAAATTATAGACTTGAAGCGCCAATTTCAAGTGGAAACCGCTATTGAGCGGGATTAGATTGGTTGTAACGGTCCAAGGTAATGGAAGGGACAAGGTTGATAACATCTTTCGTTCAAGGGATTTTTAGAAATAGAACTTGATATATGTAAGCTTGATCTAGACCTGCATCTTGACATCTACTTTCATAATACTAAATAAGTTGAATATTATACGCAAACCTTAAAACGTTTTAAATAACTAGTTTCTTTTCTTATCGTTCTCTAATTTTGGTGTCTCCTTAAATCAACTTTAAAGAACTAATAACTTGTAAGTATTATTTAAATCTAAATAAAGTTGGGAGCAACGCCAGGCAATCACTACAATCTATCATGTAAATAAGCTACATATCATAACAGTACTCCTAAACGAATGGTACGTACTTCACATCATGCATATGGATACAAAAGCGACTATTTATAATCATTAAAACTAGTCCCTTGTTCAAGTTTATAACCATCGACACTATGCACATGTATAATGTGTATAGTATGTTTATTTCTGTTATTTTCATACAAACATAAATTCTTTAAAAATATCTTTAAAACAGTCTTAGAAGTGTGATGAACCAAAACCAACCGTTACGCCCCACCGTCACGAATAAATCACAAGTAACGTGGCTTTGCATAGAGCTCGGGGCTCACGTTCCGCTAGATCGACTTCAACGGTATCCAGAGCGCTTACATCTATGCACGCAATGTGTCAAGTTTTTACTATGAAGCTATTACGGCGCATCTTATACAATCGATGCTACGATTCTTTGTTGGATATCGTTAAACAGTTAAAAAGCAGTAAAATCCGTAACCCAATGGTAAGGGCGTGTGCTTTAGAAACCGGAGGTCGTAGGTTCCAATCCATCGGTGACTCAACAAATTTTTATTGTTGTTTCCCAGTTGGTTAGGGCAATTCGGGCTGATCACCCAATTGTCTGAAAAGCAAGATGATCCATGCGTTGGATGGGCAAGTAAAAAGTCGGACCAAACAACCAACCAACCCGCTTTGTACCAGCGTGGTGGGAAACGATCCAACAACTTCCTAAAAGGAGAAGGCGTGCATTAGGGCAAGCCTATTGTCGAGTAGTGAACTAACACAGGCTGATGATAATGCTAAAAACTTTCTTATTTCTTATATATATATATATATATAGACCTTATTAAACATTTATAAAAATAAATGACAGCCGCAGAGTTTCTTGACGGTTCTTCCCTGGACATATAAAAACCCTCGAACCGGTGGATCAACCTTCATAAGAGCTCAATAGGGCTGAATTTTGACAAAAACTTTAAAATAAATTTGAAGCTGACTTACTCATTAAGCAAACGTAATGGATATTGAGTCTGTAGTTTAGTTCAACGAGTCTGTAAAACTTATTTTTTTATTCAGTTTTCCTCATAAATATTGCATATTAAGGATTACACAACATTTAATGGTGTGAAATAGTTCATTAACTTCAGATTAATGATACCAGTAATGTAATTAATGATATGTGAGTTACACGATAACGTTTTGCGCAAATTTTGAAAATGTGTTAATGATCGTTTCATTACCTGCTTCATTTACTAGTACAATCCAATGATGTTTGTTAATTCGACCGTGAATAATGTTGTAGAGTCGAGATTGTCCTAATAACCAATAGGTCCCATCATTTCGCGCTTAAGCGGAAAGTTACGAAACATCTGAATGGTGAGAAAATCCGCCATAGCCAATGCTTCTGTGACGCTCTGTAATACGGATTTTACAATCAATAAAGTATTTTTAGCTATAGTAGTTTACCAATTGCAGTTTTTGTAACAGAATTGAGTAGATAAGAAGTATTTGATGAAACGGTAAACTTTTTCTGGGACTGGTTAGACATTTGTATACATTTGCTTTTATTCGAATGGTTATTTATATTATTTCATGATTTTTAAACGGACTCATTCAACGAACTATATTTAAACAAGATTTTTGTTTAAATTAATTATGTAAAAGTTGTTAATTTTTGATAGTCTTTTCAACAAAATTGTTTGCCTCCGTAGCCTAGTGGAATGAACTTGCGCTTTAGAAACCGGAGCTAGTGGTTTCGAACCTTGCGGGGACTCAACAAATTTTTGTTGTTGTCTCCTAGCTGGTTTGGGCAATGCCCGATTGCCCGTAAAGTAAGATGATCTATGCGTCAGATGAACTTGTGAAATTATCTCTATCAAAAAGAGTCGGTTATCCGTCTCATCGGGTTTTGGGAGTATAAAGGAATACATAGTGCACCTTTGTTCACGCGTACACCTGTGTACTATGATCTCTAATTATGGAGGACATTATTTTCATCGATATTATCCCAAAATTTCTTGGTCTATGCAGATAATTTTCGTTTAAAGCTATATAAATATTAAAATATAATCAAAATGATGCGATCAATGCACTGGCCAAATTTAAACAAACACCTTTAATATAACATTTCCTTTATAGCGGTAACAACAATAAAATGCATCTTAATGCTAAGTGAATTCGTTTTCTAATTTATTTCCAAACAACCTACAAAAAATCAATAATCAAATCAACTGCGAAAGCGGATGTTGTGTCAAATCGTACAGATAAAATCGCAATTTAACACCGTTTCGCATAATCGTACAGGTTAAACTTTAGGTTCAGATTTCATAATAACAAATTTTTACTTATTTGTAGTTAAAAATTTAATAAATAAATGCTCTTCTATTGTGCTTTTAGATCATTAGTTTGAATTTTTTTTCAATTTTATTTATTTATAGGGTGTGGTAATTTAAGGAAGATATAAATAAACAATACCAATATAAACCACAGCAATGTGCTTAATGCTTTAACGGTTAGCTTCAATAGTAAGGATTTTTGTTTTAAGCCACCAAAAAAAACCTCACATTTGTAGTGTATAGTTGTTTTTTATGGTTTTAAGATTGGTACCACGAAGTTTATATTGGCCATTTTGATAAGAAATAAATCAAATTTTATTGGTCCTAAATACCATTAAATATATTGGAATCATTACAATAATATTTTTGCAAAGGTTTTTTTTCCTTATTACATAAAATTGAAAGAATTCACATCAAAGGATCGCAACTGAGAACGTAAGTGAACCGTGTAACTAACATAAAAATAACGTGTACGAACATGAAGGCCACTGTACCTAGTGTAATAAGTATTTACACTTGATATTTTCTGTTGCGTTGTTATAAGAATTTTATAGCGTTTCATTACTTTACAATTATTACTGGTAAAGGTTTCTAACCTCGGTACAATTATTGTAACCCGATTTAATCCGTATCATCATTAAAAGTTATTATTCTGAGTCAACAGTAAACAGAGAAAAAGATTAAATAAAAATAAAATTTATAAAAATCTTTAATAAATTTAATATGAACGAAATCAAAGATACAATTCAAAACTATAATTTCAATTGCCACTGCTTACAAAATTAGAATTGTCGAAATAATCGACCATTGACCTGAGCAGTTCATTTCATTATTCCGATTCCATAATATATTTTGCACAAGCTTCATACTGTGTCGAATGAGACGAGAATCGAATAAATTTGAAACAGTTATAAAACTAGATCCGTGAATATCAATACTGTATAATGATAATAAATTATCTGCATATTGTATATGATAGTCATAGTTGATAAAGCATTCTAAAGAAAGATAGATTTTTTGTAGGGTTTTAAGATTTGGTATGATGTTATCTTGAAATATTATTTTATTGAATAAATCCAAGATCAAATTAGATAAACAGTAAAAAAACGTTAATAGTATTCTTCCTAGCAATTTTGGTTTTACGTGGCCTGATTTCGTTTAGCGTCTAACTTTCACAAAAAGAAAAACCAGAATGCTGGTAAATGTATTGGTATTTAAAATACTTAATGTTGAAATGATCATAAGAACTTGCTATAACTTATTAAGTGACCATACGACCTTGCATTTGTAATAGTTGGCCGCGGTCATTATTAGCTTCATCACCAGCCAGTATCTGTTCATTACTGAATATAAGCCTCATTCAACGAACGCCAAGATGACTGATTCCACGCTACTCGCTTCTTACTTACGGCTGACCCTCTGCTACTTTTTTCTAAATTAAACCAGCTACTGCATGGTGATCAGCATTGCGTCTGGTCAGGAGTCTACCACGTCTATCGACTTTGTCTTCCCTAACGCTTCTACTCCAGATCTTTATAGACGTCTTGATAGTTGGTGAACATGGCAACTTTATCAAAATTAATGATTTTTGTTTCAAATTGGTATCGTCTCTCTAATTTTTAATTAGCCATATAAGTAACCCTTAAATATTAAAGTTTTTCCAAACGTTAGATAATATCAAACGATTGGTCCAAATCCGAAGCCTATTATAGAATCCTTACCAAACCGAAGTAAGTACTGTATAGACTCCTCATTTTCTCGTAAGGTAACCAAACTAATCTATTACAGCAATTTTTTTAGCTTCTCTATCTGACAGGAGAATAGGAGATACTTTTAAACCAGCCCGCCTGAGAGACAATTGGTGATTTCAAAACAATGAATAATTTGACCCTATTGAGGTATAGGACTGGACTCATTAGTATGGGAGTATTGCTGGCATTGTCTTAGTTGAATACTCGAAGGCATTTAAGTTTTTGGTATTGCATTATAATAGCTACATTGTTCGAATATAAATTGGTCTCCGGAACCTTTTCCTGTTGCAAATATCACAAGGGATAATACGGCTGTTGAACTGTACCTTGATTTATTATTCATTAACAGTACATTTCGAACCACTATAAGAAACGAACACATTTAAGTTAAAATCGATTGTTGCTCTGATTTTCTTTTACTAGTTTCCTGTTAAATTGATAAATTAATTTTAATTTGTTTATTAAAACACTTCGAACTGAAAAGAAGTCATGTATAACGAAAGGTTTTTTGTTTGTCAACGAACGAACGAACGCCCACTTGAATTTATTGATAGTAAAAAACACCACAATTTCATTCACTATTAGACACTTTTAGAAATAATTGCTATCTGCACTATTTGTCGTTACCTTAAAATAATTACTATAGTAGAGGCCAATCTATTTACTATCAATAAAACGCAGAAAAAATCTTTTTGAGAATAAGGAATAATAAAACTTAAATTTTTAAATAGATTTTTTCTTTATAGTTAGTTTTAACATTTACGTAACGACTTTTTTAATTTCAGGTTGTAATTTCTACCCCGTTGGAGAATATATGAAGTTCGTCAGAATACCGGAGAATTTGAAAGTTGGAGAAGAAGTATTACAAGTTGAAGTTCATCCAAGGTAAGTGTTTATATTCATATAAATAGAACTTAACATTTCTTTATTTAGATATTTTTTATTAGATTCGGTCATATCAGAAGTAAAAAACACCTTTTAAAAGGACGAACATTAATTCAAAAACAAAATAAATCATATCACAACTAATGTAATTACTTGCCTTTCTTTAACTGACACTTAATAATACTTATACTTAATAATGTACACAGTAGTGAAAAATAGCAAATAACATAAAATAGATAATTTTTACGTGAAGTAAAAATTTATACATTTGTCTCCCTTAAGTAATAAAATAAACAAAAAAAAACTTTTGCTGTTTGCGCATGCCTCTAGTGGCTATAACATTGACTATTATGTGCGTTAGAGTTCGTCTCAAAATTTGTTTACATTAATTCTTTAGTCTCCTCTTTCTTGGATGTCTTGTTTAAACTTCTTTGTATTTCTTGAAGTGTTTTATCCTTAGTTTCAGGTAAATACTTATAAAGTAATATTAAAAATATAGTACTCGAAACGGCGTAAAACAAAAACGCACCGTGTAGTTTTAGAGTTCGGAACACTAGTGGCCCAACTTTTACAACAGTTGCCATTATAAAGTGGCAGACCATTCCTATAACAATCATTGATGAGCATCTGTACTTCAAAGACACCAATTCCCCATAAACCGTCGTACACATGTTAACAGGACCAAAACTTATTGATATAGAATACACTGATAACAATAATATTGAAAAATATTTGTTCTCTCCAATAATTTCTAGATATATAATAAACAAGTAAATAGATATTGTAAACAACAGAATTATAGCAACAGACGATGCTGTCATCAAAACAGTTCGTCTGTTAAATAATTTTGTTAACACACCTCCTAAATACATACTCAAAACTGTAATACCATCTAAAGTCAGCATTCCTATGTAAGCAGTTTTTTCACTGTCAGTAATGCTCTTAATTATATCAATAGCGTAAACACTACAAACTATTTTCCCTGAAAGGTTATAAAGACCCATCATGGCTATGGATAGTAGTACTGGCTTGTAAAATTCGGGACAGAAAATTACATCAATTGTATTTTTGAAATTATTTTGTGAATGGTTATTTAATCTGTCTTTATGAAGTTCTCGTTCAGCGGCGATCAACTCTTTCAATTCCTTCTCAGCTTCTTGTCCGTACCCTTTTAACCATCTGTGGGAGTTCGTACAGTCGTAGAAACGGCGTTTGCTAGCCAGCCAATAAGGTGACTCGGGCCAAAGGAAAACCGTAACCGTATTGAATATTGCACAAAGAATTCCAAGTATACCAATCTTCCTCCAATTGAAAAAAGTCCCGATCGCATTGGCAATCCAAATTCCCCAAAAGAAAGACGCCACTTTTAGGGACATGAACACACCTCTGTATGTCGGTGATGTATACTCCGTCGCAACGAAAATATTAACCGTTATCTGGCATGCGAAAAGTAAACCTTGCGTTATTTCACTTATAAAAATCTGCAGTACCGATGTACTGAAATAGAAGAGCAGAAAACCACCCAGAGAGGTGATACTAACAAGTAAAAATGATTTCTTCCTTCCTATATATTTGGCTAATACACTTAGTATAATTACTCCAGGAACTGCACTGTAAAGATGCGACGAAGCTAAAACAAAAGTAGAATTCATTGATACATTCATATTCAGAAATACACAATTCATATTCTATATTGATTATTTTTTCGATTTTATCATACATATTTTTGCCTAAATTTGGGCCCCTTTCTAGAGTTCATCATCACGGGCAGTCTATGATGGGATTTCTGATAGAGAAAGAGTTTAAAACTTCAAGAACAAATTAGGTACTAAAGAAGGGAAACATTTTTAATATTTAGCAATAATTCGACAGCAAATATTTGTTTCTTACATAGCCAAGATGCCATTTCTTCACTTATCGTGTAATTGAAAGTTGTATCCCGTCTCAATTGTGGAATGAACACTGTCGGTGATCCCATGCAGAGACCATACATAAAGTATGAAGTCCATACACCAGTAATGACCATGAGCTGAAAAACGAATTAACTCAGAGATTATTTTTTAAAATTGTTAATTAAATGAAGAGATTAAGAAAGAATAAGCAGTAAAAATTATAAATCTGTGAGTTGCGAAATTATTGGAATCGGTAGGCTCTGTGTAGTAACAATGAGATTATTTAAATGCAACAATTTTAGAATTTAAAATATATGTAAAAATATCAAACCTGTTTCAAACAAATTAAATAGTCCTTCTCTTGATTTATTTCACTTGATTCCGTCTCAATCCTTTCAATCACTTCTGAATCAATCTCCATATTAACATAACTTGTTTCAAAACCTCTTAACACAAAATATGCTTTTATCTGCCAAGTAAATTGTGGAAACTGTTTTCATAAATTACAGGTAATTTAATATGAGACTATTTAAATTTCCATCTGTATAAATAAATATTGTTGCGGGCGTCTGATAAAAATATATCGTGCTTCAGTTAATTAAAAATTCTTGGAATAACAAACAGTAGCAAATATATGATAATACTAAATATCTATATAAAACAATAATGACTTCGATTCATTATTGTTATGCTGATTCGAAAAATTAACAATGAAGTTAAGTTCATAAGAAACCAGGGGGTTATTTGAAAAAACACTTAGCAGAGAAACAAATACATAGATACAAGACAGCTACGATGGTGGATCCCGGATTAAATGATTTTACTTTATAACCTCACCAATACGGAGCTATAACTTACTCTTATAAAATTCCTAAAATATGTCTAGTCGATAAAAGAAATATGATTAAATATAAAAAACATTTTAGAATTATGATCTCCCTTTGACGTGAATACCAATTATGCTAAAATCTATAGACAATATACAACACTGATATAGTGAAACTGTAACGCTCCACTTTATGTCAGCTAACCTATTTGCTAGGCATATAACAAGTATTCTGGGTTTTAAGTATTTCGTTAATTAAAAAAAATATTTCGTCACGACGAAAATTTCATTGCTAGTTTGTAGAAAATCTACATTTTACTACAAAGTAACTAAACTAGTAAGTCACATAATAATACAAGTTAAGTACGTTATCTAATTGAAATGTATTACATTGCTTACCTTGACTCAGAACCTGTGCCTCGTCTTTCTAATTCATATAACGTAACGTGAAAGATTTACACTTTTAAATTACTTATTACATAATATACATATAGTATACATAACATAATATACATAATATAATAACAATAGTTTGGAAAAAGAACTCTTGAGAAGGGCTTCCTTTTTTTAAGACATACAATAATAAAATCATAATCTAAACAGTTTAATCGGCGTTTTAATAACCTGTAGTGAACAGTCAATATTCTGTATTTATAACTTTGTAAATAAATTTATGCAAGATACAAATACTGTGCTCATTCACTTTCATTAAATGTACTACTAGAACTACTATCGGCTAGTTTCCTATAATAATGTCCCCCGAGTCGATTTTAACTATGGCGGCCGATCTATATTAGAGATCAGCCAATTACTTAATTGATGTTATGGTGCACAAGTGCACGCACGTGTACTTGTGGATTCTTTCTTCCATTCTTCATTTATACTCTCATGGTCCCTTGGGATGGTAAATCGAAACGACTGGAGAGAGAGATGAGCCGCAGGACCGACCTTCCACATACCTATCCTACGAATGGATCATCTCCCTAAACAGGTAATCAGGTCACCAGCAGATCAGCCCGCATTGCGCTAACTAAGAAACAACAACTAAAATTTGTGTCGCCACAGGATTCGAACCTGACCTCCGGTCTCTAAAGCGCATGTCCATGGCACTAGGCTACGAAGACGCTTTCTATATTAAACAATAATAAAGGCTATTATAATTGATTAAAAAATATATATTCCAATTAACAGCAACCTACCTGTTGATTTGATTGTTTTAAAAATTGATCTTGATTGAAAATGTTTTCTATTTAAAAAAACTTAATTTAAGTTCTTGATTTTTAATTGGTCCAAACAATGTACAAAACTTGTCTAGGTACTTAAAGAATTCAGTACTAACTAAGAAAATTATCGCAAACATTAAGAAATTCACACTTGTTAAGGCAAAGTTTGCTTACTTTACTCTTTTGTAAAATATCGTCCTAATGTGATGAATTCTCTACTTAATGTTTTTGGGTTACAATAAAATTTTTAATCAATCAGTCAATTCATAGCGTTTATTCATGAAAAGTATCTTATAGGTTTTTACGATATTTAAGTTACATAATATTTTGTAACTATTTAAGTATTGACTTCTTAAGACTACTTTTTCTATTCCAACGCAGAGATGACATTGCGTATGTAAAGTATTTCTTTTATTATACATTTTAGCGTACATTTTCATTTATTTACAGAACAAACTTTTTGATATTAACAATAGCGCTCTTTGAAAGTAAACCGTGTAGTTAAAGATACAAAGCATATTTTCATTACATGTTAGTGGTCGTAAAAATATCTTTTACATATACATATGTTTTTAACATAGTTCGATAGTTTCCTCCCTCCCTTCTGCAATTTTCGTCGTTTTACCGCTTAAACAATCCTGAATTTCTTGTAATGTTTTATCCTTTGTTTCTGGCAGATATATGTATAACAAAATTATAATAAGGCAACTAGATACACCATAAAACAAAAACATTCCGTGAACATTGAATATTTTAAGAAGCAATGGACTCAGTTTAAGCAAGTGTTGCCATGGAAACGTAACCAATTATGCTGATAATTATCATAGAAAACTCTCTATGTTTTATTGATATGAGCTCGCCGTAAATTGTTGTACACAATATTGAAGGGCCAACGCCTATAGATATTGTGTACATAGTCATCAAAATCATAGAAAAATATTTGTTTTCACTAATCAAACCTAGATGTACAACGTAAAAATATAATGACATTATCAATAAAAATGTGGCAGCAAAGGTTGACGGAATCAATAAAACCTTTCGTCTATTAAACACTTTTGCCAACCCACCTCCAACATACATGCTTACAATTGTGACAAAATCTAAAGTTAACATTCCAACGTACGCTGAATCTTCGCTGTTTGTTACACTTTTAATAATGTCTATAGCGTAGACGGCACAAACCATCTTTCCTGATAAATAATATAGCATAATGAGGGAAATAATCAATAAAATTGGCTTATAAAATTCCAGCGAAGAAATTAATTTAATAATTTTGTAGATGCCAGTTTTTTGTTTGGTTTTAGATGTTTTAAAATTAGAATATTCATTTTGTGCGGAAATCAGCTCTTTCAGTTCCTTTTCAGATGCTGTTCCAAGGCCCTTCAACCATCTATGCGATACGGCACAGGCATGGAATCGCTCCTTATTCACCAACCAATAAGGTGATTCAGGCCAAAAAATCGTAATACAAAAATTATACAACGAGCAAACCGCCCCTATGATAGCGATAATTTTCCATTGAAAAAAGGTGCCGACAGTATTTGCAACCCAAATACCCCAGTAAAATGCTACCCCTTTTAGAGCCAAAAATATTCCCCGATATATTGGTAATATATATTCGGTAGCTACGAACATTGATATCGTCAACTGAGAAGATATTAGGAAGCCGAGAAATATTTCACTTATTAAAACTTGCTTTACAGATCTACTAAAATATAAAGCAAGATAATTTACTGTTACGCTTGCACTGAGCGTTAAAAAAAGCGGTCTTCTTCCAAAATATTTTGACAAGACGCTGATGGAAACAGATCCTACTGCCCCGCTGTAGCCTTGAACACTTGCTGAAATGATATAGGAATAATGTTAAGTGCACATATTCTAATAATACACATATTTAAGCGATCAGACAATTTAGTCCTTCACCTGATGGTAAGTGATACGAATTACCCATAAGAAATTAAGAATAAGACGGTACAATACTGCTAGCCCTACATCAGAAATGAAACGATACCTACTACCGGTTACCCAGTAATTTTGCTTGCTATGGTACCTGTCACACTGGAACACCGAAGAGATTTATACTACTCTTTGGGGCAGAAATAGCCACCTTTTTAGTACGTACCCCGGATGTCCCTGTAAGATATCACCATGGTAACAAATGTATCGCTTTAAATGGAAAATACAAAAAAAAATCTTACAAAGCCAAGATGCCATGTCGTCGGTAATGGTGTCGTATGAATTTGACTCTCGCCTCATTTGTGGAATGAGTACAGTGGGAGATCCCATGCAGAGACCAAATATTAAATAAGACGTCCATACTCCACTGATGACGCATAACTGTTGAAGTTTAAAAATAATAAAAATTTAAATCTATTGGTATGTCTTAATACTACTTATTTATAAATGAAACGATGACAAATTAAACTTACCTAAAATACAAAATGGTAAATATTGTTTACCGAGACAATCGTTCTTTGAAAAAATATTTCTGGGTTTATCGCGGAGGTTTTTAATATCGGAATGATTTTAATACTACCATATATTAAACGCGGGATTGAAGAAAACATTTTTGGTACAAAGACAGTAGAATCATACATCCGGTGTGCTTATTGATAAACTGTTACTAAGATATCAAGCAATACAATAAGTACAATATATACGATGCCTTGTGTTGATAAGGTTTACTTTGTTTGGTTGTACTTTGGGTACATCCTAACAGCCCTCTAATATTGCAGGTATATTTCATTATTTTTTTCGAATCAAAAGAAAATCAAACCTGTTTCAAAAACAATTGCAATCGCCCTCCTTCATTTGTAACAGTGCATTTGTTGTCTTAATTTTTTCCAGCGCCATTTTGAATAAATCTGTAACAACAATCTTTACTCCGTCAAGTGTCATACGTGACTAGTGAATTCATTAAAAATCACTTGTACATACACGTGTATTGTAAAATAATTTTGTGTCGTATTGTTTTAACAATATTCAAACAATTTTCCAAAATAACAGCTGCGAGCCGATAATGAGACAATATCATAAACCAGTACCCTTGTTTCCAGATTATATTTCATTATTTCATCAGCATATAAAATTGTTTTTTTTTTGTTTTCATTTTTAGCATAGTGATTATCGTTTTTGCTAAATGTTTGATAACCTAAATATTTTCAATGCTGAGATAGTTTTAATAATTTAAATAAAACCTATTTCATATATTAATGTAAGAGCGAAAAAAATATATCTAACGGTATCAATTAAAATATTTTTTTGCTATAAAAATATTGCTTTTTATAAATAACATGTGCCTAGTTTTGCTGCGTGATAGAACTGTGTTTCGGTTTGAAGGCCACTGTAGTAAGTCTAGTTACTAGGCAAACAAAACGGAACATTCCTGTCTACTGCATCTCAGAATGTGACATGTATTTTGCCGAATTTATTATAGAAAGGTGGTATCGCCTCACATCAGGCTAACCATATTTTTGTCTTGTCATTTAATAAAAGGCATTTGATGTTATTATTTTTTAAAAACCTTTATTAAAATTATAAATACAAAACTTAATTTTTTTAGCACTTTTTCTTACTTATTGCACACCTATTTTTTATGTGGCTAATGCTTCACTTAATATATAATACGATTTGACGTCGTGCCCTATGAATATGTCGTAGTTTCTGGATACCGGTAATAAATAAAAAAAGTAATTTCAAAGTAAGTTCAATAAGGAAACAATTCTAAATACCTATCATCTTAAAAAGAAAGTTTTGGATTTTGAGATAAGGTTTTTAAACAATACTACTACATCTAAATTGAAGGAATATATTTATAGCAGTTTAAAACTTTGTTGATCTATTCGTTAACGTTTTTCATTAATCATTTTGTAAAATAAGTATAATGATGGCAAGGTTCAAGATCTTTCTTGAACCTTGTCAGTAATCTTAAATAATTTTATATAGTTATTATAAAAGAAAACAAGTGTTTTTTATATAACTAGATAAAATTATTTAAACGTTACTTTTCATTATCTATCTTACAGCCTTTAATTAAAGATTCTATTTCTAGAAGCGTTTTATCTTTCGTTTCTGGAATGAAAATATAACACAATGTCAAACAAACTGAGGATATTGATGCATACGTAAAAAACGCGCCTGATAACCCGAGCGTTGAAAATATAAACGGAGCCAACTTTATAAAAGTTGCGAAGATAACGTTTAAATATATTCCAATAATAAGGGAGAACATGTTTCTTAATGATAATGGAAATACTTCACTAATAATTGAAGTGCACATTATTAACGGACCCATACTCACAGACGATGTAAAGCCTATTAGTAAGAATAGAGTGAAGTAGATATTTGGACTCATTTCAAAATATTTGACGATGTATAAATAGGTTGATAGGGAATATAAAAAAAAAATGCCCGAACCTGCTGTCAAAAGAAACATGGGTTTACGCTTTGAAAACCTGGATACAAAACAACCTACGTGTATGGCAATTATAGTCACACCGTCTAACAGCAGCATTCCTTTATAAGCGGTGGACTCGCTACCTGTAATGTTCTTTATTATATCTATTGCATATATAGTGCAAGTCATTTTACCTACACTGTTGTACAGAGTAAGAACTAAAAACGAAATCAAAAGAGGTTTATAAAAGCCTCGATTTGTAAAAATTAAATAACACTTTTGGAGACAGCTTGCTTTCCTTTTATTTTTCTCTTGTTGCATTATTCTACGGCGTTCAATCAGACCCTCCAGTTCAGTAATAGACTGTGCCATGTTTCCCTTTAACCAACGGTGGGCGTCTGCACATTCTTCAAACCGATCATTAGATGCCAGCCAATACGGTGATTCAGGACACAGGTAAACTATAACAGCTTGAACACAAGATACAAGACATCCGATGATGCCAATATATTTCCAGTGATAAAATGTTCCCACTGTATTAGACACCCAGACACCCCAATTGCTTGATGCAGACTTAATAGAAAGGAAAGTTCCTCGATATCGTGGGGAGGAATATTCACTGATAACTATCAAGTTAAGTGCTACTTGACTGGCTGCCAGTACGCCTTGAAATATTTCAGAAATTAATAGATGTGTGACATTCTTTGAAAAATATAATATAAGGAAGCTAAGAAATGAGATCGCTGATGTTAGCAACAAATTAAATCTTCTGCCCATATACTTTAGTAGAAAGAAGTACATCAATACCAAGGCTGCACCGCTATAAACTGCACCGGAAGCTGCAAAGAAAAATTGTATCAGTACGTAGAGTCAAATATCTTTATCTGATATAGAAGCATTATATTCTACTATTTATTAGATTTAATCTACCACGTTATTTAATCATAGAGTTCAATAAACTGAAATTAACCTACATAACCAAGAAACCATTTCCTGGCTAATGGCATTCGTAGAGTTGGCATCACGTCGCATTTGTGGAATGATAACAGTAGGCGATCCTATAGACAGTCCAAGATTAAAGTAGTTCATCCATATAGCACTGCACATGAGTAACTGCAAAAAATTGTTATGTTATTTTTATTCTATCTGTGGTGTCTAATCCCAATTTTATAAGGCTGATTTAAGTTTATTTTAATCCTATTGCGAAGAAGGTGGACAAGTATGACTTCATAATTAGAAACGAGGAACTAATTCTTGGCTTGAAAGGTACTAATCTTGCAAACTGTATTTATGAAGTTGGTTGTGGTTGATACAATGTTTTTTCTTCTAAAGCTCATTTACAATATTAAAAGTATAGATAGCGCTATTTTTATTCATTTAATATTTTTAAAATAATTTTAACTTTTAGATCGTATTTAGGGACATAAATAATATAGGTGCTATATATAAAGTCTAAGTCCAGCAGTATTTTAGTTTAGCCCAAGATGCCCGTATAATTATTTAACAATTGCTATCATAAGAGAATTGAGGATACTTCGCAAACAATTTTTGCCTTAGAAAATGTGATAAATGTATCAGCGCACACGTTTCTTTACTGATTAATATAGAATCCTTTGCATATAAACAGAGTTTATACCTATTAATAAGTAAATGCAGAAATTAATATTTAAGATAAAGAAAATATCAAAAGAATAGTTAATACTTTGTTAGCTATAAAATATAATTTACAGAACGTTCCATTAAATTTATATTGAAAAACTAATTAACTAACTCCTTCTTAGCGGCTTTTACCTCCCATCATGCACGCATATATTGCAAAAGAGCCAAAAACTATAAATTGCAGCGTATTTCGTGTCTTTTCCTATTTTTTTAAATTTAATTATAATCCATTTAGTAAGTTTTATTAATATTAGTAGAATTACTGGACAGTAGTCCTAATAGCATGTATACAACAACTTCAAAGATATTTTATACGTATTGTACACAATATTATCGTTTACTGGTGAGAGTTTCATATTTCGCACATATTTTTACACATTACATAGGTTACACTTACTTACCTGCCTAAAAAAGTGTTTCCATGGGATAACATTTTCTTTTCCATCATTCACTTCCTTTTTTATCTTCGCCGACTTCTTCAATATACTGTGTGTCAATCTCAGCGTAACCAATATTTTCAAATGTTGACATTGCGAACGCAACCTTTAGAAAACCTCAAGTTTTCTTGAGTGTGTCTATGTTAAGAGTGCTGCAAATTGTGTTTTAATTTACCTTTAATCTGATATATACAATTTATTTATGTATCACCATACGCAATACTACGCACTCGCGACTAATGGTATGTAATGTTTAATGAAGTGTTGGAATTAAATTGTTTGACAAGCTGTTTTGCCGCACGAGTTAAATAAAACTGTTTTTGGGTTACAATACAGTTATCCTAACGATTAACTCACCACTATATCGTAACTATTAATATCGTATTTGCTATACAGATAGGTATAATACCTATCTCCTAGTTAAAGTGTAGTGAAGGGTTTTATCGAATATTTCTTTGATTAAATAACGTCATAAATATGCCGTTACATGTGTACTTGTGAATTGAGGCATTTAAAGATTTTACCTTGATGTATGATCTATTATGTATCTAATACGTCTTAACTGCATCCGAAGCCTAGTGAGACTGCCTCCGTAGCCTTGTGGTATGGGCGTGTGCTTTAGAAACAGGAGGTTATGGGTTCGGACCCTGCGGGGACGCAACAAAATTTTATTGTTGATTCCTAGTAGGTCAAGGCAATTTGGGCTGATCACCCAATTGTCTGAAAAGTAAGATTATCCATGCGTCGGATGAGCATGTAGAAAGTCGGTCCATCCACCAACTCGCGTCGGATCAGCGTGGGATACGGTCCAAAACCCCCTAAAAAAGAGAAGTATATTAGGGAGGCCTATGTCCAGCAATGGATTATCAAGGCTGATGATGATGATGCTGATGAGTTGGTTAGAGCAATTTGGGCCGATCACCCAATTCTCTAAAATACAAGATGATCCATGCGTCGGGTGAGCAAGTAAAAAGTCGGTCCACCCACAAACCCGCATTGGACCAGCGTGGTGGATACGGTCCAAAACCCCTAATGGATAGGGATGTATTTGGGTAAGCCTATGTCCTGCAGTGGACTAACACAAGCTGATGATGATGATGATGATGATGATCTAATACTTAATTTTTCCCTTGAATTTCAATTTAAATATAGTTTTATGACCGAAAGATACAATATAGCTAAGAAGAATTTTATAAAAGAAGAAGAACTTTGTAAAATATTTTAACAGCGGTTTATAACGCCGTGCATTTGTAAAAGGCTAAGAACAGTAAAATTAGGAATATGTGAAAATAGAAAAGGCGGGGTCAGGTTTTTACCTTATTTATATTGTTTTTTAATTATATTATAAAATATGAAAATTTTATTGACATTAACGTGCAGCTGAATAACAACGGTTTTCGAAAGAAATAAAAATAGCAAAAAGATAGAAATATTAGACTTACATTTGAAACTACATTGCTGTATTTTTCCGATTATTATAGACAAATCATTACTTAAAAATAACAAAACAGAGTAAAGACTATTCTATAAACAAAATTCCCCATATAATATCAACGAAGCAGTAATTGTTTTCATAAAACAGAATTTATAAATTTCGCTACTGATGATTTGGGAAGAACCAGTAATTTTTACTCAAGTACATTATTTACTTTATAACGCTAGCCTGTTATACATGTGTATATTCTGTTATCTTTTTAATAACGAAATTTTTTATCTTCGATATCGGCATTGACATTAACACTTGTTTGCTCAAATAAATTTAGAAGAGAAGTATTTGGACATCACCAGTTCTTTTCTATTTCCATGTCATAGAGCATAATAAACTGATACTTATTTTTTCAAGGACATAGTGTTTAGAATTTAAATTAGGATAAGGGTGCCCACATAAGAGATACACAAAACTTAACAAAAAACCTTTATTTTATTCATATGAAATGTAATATTACATCACAATTTATCGATTCAGATATTGTTAACAATTCAAAGACAAACACTTTAAACAAAATATACAATTTAGATGGACCTTAAAAAACAGTACAAATTAATAAGAGTTATTTACGTTTTTATATTTTATGCACAGAGAAGTTTCACTTTTTAATATTTGCAACAACAAAATCAATGGAGGGACTTCAAAATCGAAGGAATTTACTAAAAAAAAATTAGTTTGCGGGTCTAAAATAAAATCCAATTCTGTGTGGTTTTAACAGGCGACGAGCACGCAAGTATCTGCTTTTTTAGTTCTTTTATGCATCATAATATTGTATGTTGCTTTGAAGCGCATCCTATCTACTGAAAAAAGGGATTATCTTATCTGATATTACTGACTATTTTCTATTTCATTACCTTTTATTAAAGATTCAATTTCTACAAGCGTTTTGTCTTTTGTTTCTGGAATGTAAATATAACATAGAATTAAACATGTCAAGGATAATGTCGCAAATAAAAAAAACGAACCCGACAAACCAAGAGTAGAAAATAAAAAAGGAGCAATCTTCAAAAAAGTTGCAAAGATGACATTCATATAAATACCGACTATTAGTGAAAACATATTTCTGTAAGACAGTGGAAATACTTCACCAATAATAGAAGTGCACATTATTAACGGACCCATACTCACAAAAAACGTGAAACCTATCAGTAAAAACAAAGTAAAATAGATACTTACAGTCATATTATAAAATGCAACGATGTATAAATAGATTGATAGTGAATACAAAAAGAAAATACCTAAACCGGATGTTACAAGAAACATAGGCTTGCGTTTCGAAAATCTGGATACAAAACAACCCACGTGTATGGCAAGAATGGTCACACCGTCTAACAACAGCATACCTTTATATGCGTCCGACTCGCTGCCCGTGATGTTTTTAATTATATCTATCGCATACACTGTACAAGTCATTTTACCGAGACTATTGTAAAGAGTAAGGACCAATATTGAAATCAAAACAGGTTTATAAAAGCTTCGAGTAGTCAAGATGATGTAGCACTTTTGAAGACAATTCACTTCTGTTTTATTTTTTAGTTTTTCAGTTACTGTCTGCCTCTTTACGAGATCATCAAGTTCAATTTTAGACTGTCCAGTTTTGCCCTTTAACCAACGATGAGCGACAGCACACTCTTCTAAACGGTTTTTAGAAGCTAGCCAGTACGGTGATTCGGGGCATATAATAATTATCACGGAATTACAACAAGCTACGACACATCCGATTATCCCAATGTATTTCCAGTGAAAGAATGTTCCGATTGCATTTGATATCCAAATTCCCCATATGTACGTTGTAGATTTAATTGTCATAAATATTCCCCGGTAACGAGGAGAAGAATACTCACTGATTATAATCAAATTAAGTGTAACTTGACTGGCTGATACCACACCTTGGAAAATTTCAGATATTAGTAGATGAGTGGCCGTCTTTGACAAATATAGAATAATAAATCCCACAAATGCAAGAGCAGAGGTAAGTAAGAGGTTCAGTTTTCGTCCAATATACTTTGGTAAGAACGTATAGATGACAACAATTACTGTTCCGCTGTACGTGGTTCCAGATGCTAGAAAGAAGAAAGTGTTTGGTAATCATGAAGTGATAAACAAAATAAAATTAAGATTAAATGCAGTGTAGTCATAAAGTAACATACATAACCAAGACGCCATTTCTTGACTTATGGCGTCAGTTGAGTTTGCTTCACGTCGTATTTGTGGAATTATAACTGTAGGAGCTCCAATACAAAGTCCAAGGCTTAAGTAATTCATCCATATTGAACCACATATCATGAGCTGGAAAATTAACACTACGATTAAAATTTGCATTTCTATGTTGAAATTCCACATTCCATTTTTGTTCAAAAAATATCATGCTGTATAAGTTAACGCTTAAATACGATGAACTTCAAGTTCAAAAATATAAAATTTACTACATACATCACATACATCATCAGCCTTTGTTAGTCCACTGCTGGACATAGGCCTCCTAATACACCCTATCCATTAAGGGTTTGGACCGTATCCCACCACGCTGGTCCAATGCGGGTTGGTGGTGGACGACTTTTACATGCCCATCCGACGCATGGATCATCTTACTTTTCAGACAATTGGGTGATCGCAAATTGCCTAACCAACTAGGAAACAACAATGAAAATTTGTTGAGTCCCTGCAGGATTCGAACCCGACCTCCGGTTTCTAAATCACACGCCCATACCACTAGGCTACGGAGGCAGTAAAAATTACTATCTATATTTCATTTATTCAAAGTAATGAACTTGTTAAGTAGCCACTTCCGTGGCCTAGTGGTATTGGCCCTTACTTTATAAACCGACTAGTGGGGTCCAAAAACCCCATCATAGAGAGGGCGTGCAATAGTGCAGGCCTATGTCCAATAGTGGATTAACGCAGGCTGATGATGATAATGTAAAGATTTGTATGCACCCCGCATTAAATAATCTATTACAATCCTGTTTGTACATTAAACAACGAATACTCTCGTTGGTCTCTAATGGTAAGATTGTAAGGTTTCAACATACCTGCCTGAAAAACAGTTTCCATGGTATAATATTTTCATCCTTCAATGCCTTTGCCTCGATTGCTCCATCACCTTCGGATATTTGTTTACTAACTTCTGTATAATTGCAATTTCCTAATGTAGACATTGCAAAATTTCGCCTTTTAATAAAATAATTTAAATGTCTGGCTTGAAAATATCGATAGCTCTGTTTTAATTATTTCTAATCTAATATGCAAAATAATGTATGTATCAGTACAGACATTTAAAACATATTCACAGCGAACGATATGGTAAATGGTAAAGGCGTATCAAATTAAGCATTGGAAAATGCGATTGTTGAGTAATACGAAAGGAATTAAATGTACAAAAATCATTACAAATTAGGTTTATGTTTCTCCACTGTTGCATATATTTTTATAAAATATGTTGCATATATTAAAGCTTTTAAGCTTTAATGAAATTTAGGAGTACGTTATCAGAATAATTACAGTTTCAATCGACTAGCTTTTGGCTCTGCATTAGAATTTTGTAGCTGTTACTTAGATACATTACTAAGAAGTCTCATCATATTTCATTAAGAAGTTTTTGCGTTATATAGTAACAAGTATTCAAACTAACAAAATATCACAATAATAATGTTAGCGAGTTTTTAGTATATTATTATAATTCACTTAACAAAAAACTTCGTACTGGTGAATATTTAAATAAATCCACCATAAATTATTCTACGTTCATTTATTAATATTTTAAAAAAAATATACACATTGCAACCCTCAAAACACTGCATAATAGTAATCCTAGTTATAAAAAGTATAAAATGAAGTCCTAAAATAACAAATTATTTTTATTTGTACAATTTTTATTTCTTGAGAATATCCAAATTTTACTTCAGATATTTTTAACAATCAAAAAATTTTCAATTTCCATGAGTGTTTTGTCTTTTGTTTCTGGCAAATATATTTTAATTAAAATAATAACAATAGTGGACATACACCCATAGATAAGAAATAATCCAGAATAATCAAAAGTAAAGAATAATATAGGTGCTACTTTCAAACTTGTTGCAAATGAAAAATTTCTACACACTCCTATTATGACTGTAAATATATTCCTGTTTGTCAAAGGTATAAGCTCGCTTATTAAAGAAGATGTCATGATTATAGGTCCAATACTAACAGCAAATGAGTACATTGATAATAATGCAAACGAAATATACATATTATCATCTACTACATACAATTTAACAAGGTACATATAAAACGATAATGAAAAAAGAAAGGTGATTCCAATCGAGGCGGTTACTAATAAAAACGACCTTCTTTTTACAAACTTGGATAAAATGCAACCTGCATAGGCACCAGATATAGTGATCCCATCCAACGTAAGCAGTCCTTTGTATGCTGCTGGCTTGGAATTTGTAATTTTAGTCAATATATCTAAAGCATACACGGTACACGACATTTTACCTAACGAATCATATAAAAAACCTACCAGTAACGCTACTAATAACGGTCTGTAAAAATTAGGCTGCGATATGATTTGAAAACATTTCGAAACATTTACAACTGAGTTACCCTTTTTAACATTGACATTATTAAGGCTCGAATAAAATTGGATTAGCTCAGCTAGTTCCTTCTCAGAACTTCGATCAGTGCCTTTTATCCAGCGATGAGATTTTGCACACTCGTCAAATCGTCCTCTACTTGCGAGCCATACAGGAGATTCAGACCAAATCAAGGATGTTATTAGAGTATAAGCAGTTGTAACGCACCCTACCAACGCGATATATTTCCAATGCATGAAAGTACCAATTGCATTTGATACCCAGATTCCCCAAAGGAACGATGCAGATTTCGTAGTTAAAAACATTCCGCGATATTTAGGAGATGAATATTCAGTTATAATCAATATATTAATAGTCATATTATTTGCTGAAATCATTCCAATTATTACCGCACTTATAAGCAAATCCGTGATTGTCTGGCTAAAGTAAAATAAAATAAATCCAATCATTATTATTGAAGAAGCGAATAAGAAGCAATATTTTCTTCCTAGATATCTAGGTACGATAGCCATTACAATAACTAATATCATTCCACTGTAGCCATGTGATGACGCTGAAAAACAAAAAAAAATATTGGATGGGTTCAAAGTTTTGCTTGGGTTTTAAGAATGTAAGTTAGTGCCGTATCTTCAAAAGTTTATGAATGTTTAATGAGTAATATTAACTTTAATATCAGTTATAAGTGCCAAGCTTATAACTACAAAGCTTTTATCCTACTACTAATGAGAGGCTAGACTTAAAAAGATATTTCAAATCAATAAAATTTTTCTTTAAAAGTAGAAAACTGAGGCATGAGTGCATAAATCATAGATAAAAAATAAAATAAAACTGACAGAACCATGATGCCATTTCTTGACTAACAATATCTGTAGAGTTGGCTTCATCGCGAAGTTGTGGTATTATCACTGTTGGTGAACCGACGCATAATCCTTGCAGGAAAAAGTGAGCCCAAATTGCGCTTGCAATTAAAATCTGTAAAATATGTATCTGTTTGAGATGACATATGACTTTTAAAATGTTTTTAATCAAAAAAATTTGAATGTGAGTTTAGCTTTTAGATGCACTAAAAAATCTAAAAGTGTGTTAAAGTTACACTTACAGATTAACACTGGATCATACATTTGATAGTTATAACCTACATTTCGAAGCGTCTTTTAATTTTATACGTGTTAAAATAACCACAACTATTTAAACATTCATGTTTTTGACTGTTTTTATTTATGTACGTAAAATAGAAGTAGTGATTACCTGGCGCAGTATATGTTTATAGCCGAAATAACTCTCAACTTCAACTTTACAGATTTCTGCTTCATCAACTTCATCTTCAATTTTCACTACATTGTACTCACAGCCTTCCATTTTTTGTATTTATGTAAAGTTATTATTTGTAAATTACGTTGTCATTTATATTGTAGTTTTGACTTATGAATTAAAAAAACGCTTAAACTTTCATGTAACTAACCATAACAACAAAATCCAATTTAATTTGAGTACATTTAATTTGACGGTGAAGCTCTATATATAGTACTTTTATAAAGTAAATAATTAGTACACTAAAAGCATGTTGTGTACCAATTACCAATTTTCTGTATGAATTAACATAAAAAGCAGGTTTACAAAGTTATATGTTTACTGATTGAAATTTAAACAACTCACATTTTAACCTTCTGAGAAACACTCAATAAAATAATATTTCCGTTATAAAACTCATAATTCGCCAATAAAGTAGAAAAAATATATGGATTTATGTGACCTATATCATAAAATTTTATTGCTAATTATAGTTATGATCTTTACAATTTCTACAGTAATTAAAAAGTTATTCACAAACAACAAAAAAATTAGTTTCCATTTGTCATGTTTGATTCTAAAGCTTTTAAAGGTATTTTACAATAAAAATATTTATTACAAAAAAAATACAACTATTTTGTTTTTGTTGTTAAATAAGAATTGCAGTAAGGTGTTTCAAGGGCATGTGCCCCATTTTATTTCTTTCTACAAGGACATTACGTCTGTTCAAAAGCAAAGCAAATAACAAAGCATTGTAATGAAAACATATGTGTTTACCCGTTTATAAATTCATGCAATTGTACTTGGTGTCTGTATAATATATGTTTCTATATCAATACACAATTTAAATTGAAAACAAAAAGGTCTTTATTCAACTTACACTTTGTCGAGTCCTTATTAAGTTCAAATTAGTACCGATCGGAAGTTTTGACCTGTCCAGAGAAGAACTGAAAAAATACTGCGCGGTCGAGTGTTATATCAATACATGAAACACATAGAAGCATTTTTTACATAGTTTGAGCGGTTGTCTGGGAACATGCCAGTGCAGGGTTAAATGCTTGCCACACAACTTCCATAATTTATTGTCTAAGAAAATAATGGGACAGCCAACGTCACAACAATTTGAAAGCCAACATCGTTTAGCAGTTCTTAAGTGTTATTAACAATAATATTTTTTCCTTCTTATTATTAAAATCCTTTTAATTCTACACTTATAAATTATCCTTTATTATGAAATAATCCCCGGAGTACTATCGAGGACCCAAGTAATAGATTTTGCAACAGAAATATAATGTTCATACTGGCTACTGATACCCATAGCAACACTCTGTATGACATAATACTAAGAAAATACGCGAAATAAATTATTTTGCATTAACTGCCTCCGTAGCCTAGTGGTATGGGCGTATGCTTTAGAAACCGGAGGTCGTGGGTTCGAATCCGCAGGGACGCAACAAATTTTCATTGTTGTTTCTAGTTGGTTAGGGCAATTTGGGCCGATCACCCAATTGTCTGAAAAGTAAGATGATCCATGCGTCGGATGGGCATATAAAAAAGTCGGTCCACCCACCAACCCGCATTGGATCAGCGTGGTGGGATACGGTCCAAAACCCCTAATGGATAGGGTGTGTTAGGGGAGGCTTACGTCCAGCAGTGGACTAAAACAGGCTGATGATGTAAATTATTTTAGCAGTTGCCTTGTCAATGAGCTGCGTAGTATTGCCTCTTTCAAAGATAGAAGAACTGAATCTTTTTGTTAGTCCGACAATATTGTTCATATTCCGCAGTGTGATGTCTAACAGAATATTAGAACTTTTTTTGATATTGCCTTTGCAACATTTCGAACGCCGATTTCATTTAGCACAATTATTTTCACTGTTAATCATTCATCATCATCATCATCAGCCTGTTTTAGTCCACGGCTGGACATAGTTCCTAAAAATACAGTGGAACCTTCATATTAATGAACAATTCTGTCAACATGATTGTTTAATAGCGTAGTTAATGGATATACGTGACGCAAAATCCTATGTTTCATGGTCGGCAGCAAGTATTTCCTTTTTTGCCGATGTCCATGGGCGATTTGTGATCAATTTCCATAAGTGCCCTTCAAACTAGAAGACAGTACTGTCGGCACGCTACTGATTTAAATAGGAACCGCGGGGTACTACTCAGATGATCCTATTAAAGAGAGACCACCTTAACAAATGTATCTCCAACAAAAGCATAAATTTCAAAGTTTTACATTTGACATGCGAGTTTGTACTTCTATACCTGAGGTTAGCGCGATCGTCAAACATAAAAAAGCATTAATGACAGAAATTTATAGGCAATCAAATGTCATGTGTCACGTTTGAGAATTAATGCATTTTAGTCATATAAATAAGTATATTTCCATTGTTTGAAATTTAAGTATAACGCTCAGTATATATATTTAGAATTTTTATCTAAAGAAAAGTAATTCTGAGTTATTTTATGAGCGACAATTATATACCACTTCTCTAAATACATTTCCTTAAATTGTCTCAATTATTCGTACTAAACTTTAATTAATAATTTTTGTGCAAGTCTTTCCGTATAGACAAAGCTCGCAATCAAGTGCAGTATGTTACGATAACAAAAAGAAAACTAATAGAACGTTCTCAAAAGTACAAAAGAAGCGAAACCACGAAACACTTTTACTTTCAGAATTGCCAAAAACTATGAGCGCGCGTGTTTCTTTTTGTTCTTGGCGGTATGTTAAAAAACGTAACGAACTAAACCGCTACACTTTTCTAAAGAGGTCTGATTTTAACAAAACAACTGTAACTAATATAACAATAAAGAAAAATTTCTTAATCTATCTAACGTAACGAAGCTTACAACACACATATCAGAACATTTATTGCCAAGTATGATTATGCAAGTTCAACAGGAAGGTAATAACAAAAGATTTAAAGAAAGGAACATTTTAACATGCCATCGCCCTGTGCATTGTTTCAAATGACTTGGGTCGAAACATCTCTGGGTTTTAAAGGCTTGATGTTAATTAAAAACGTCTTGAGCATAATGGATAGAAGCAATCTGCACTTAATCGCTATCAAGAGTTATGTAATCAAAATTTGGTACATCCTGCTTTTTAGTGACTGCTAAACTTTATTGATCATGTCAAACGAATCGAATAGTTCTGTAATTTAAACACTTACTTCTAATTTACTACTACTTAATTTCGTCCTCGTCCACAGCCTTACTTGTGTTATTTTTAGATTTTTCAAATGAAGTCTTGTAATGTGTTGTGAGCGTTCATACTATTTTTAAAACTGTTCAGTGGTTTTTGGGTTTATCTATTACAAACCTACTCACAAAAATACAAATCGTTCCTTTATATAGTACTAGCTGATGCCCGCGACATCTTCAGCGTGATAACGTGTACAAATATCTATTTTCAAAAGAAATAGCGTATTTTGCTCCCTATTTTATCAGCGGTCTTTTAAAGATAGGCCCGTCAAAATCGGACCAGCCATTCCAGAGCTTAGACAGAATAAAAAAACAGATTGCCTGACTATAATCGATTATATACTTATAGACTTCGTACGGGTGAAATATTTTTTGTAATTTTTATACGCTTTATAAATATAAGCGATAGCTCCTTAGTCATTTAAATTTTCATAGTGATATTTTGATAGTTTAAGGTTATAAGAAATAATACTGTATACGTCTAATTACCTTTGAAATTACTGCATTAAACACGATCAATTTTTTCAATAAAATAAACAAGTTAACCTTCAGAGAAACAGATGATATCAGTTATAGATCTAAAAAAAGGAGAATATTTTTAATTTACATTGTTTTATTGTATCTCATTGGGATTATAGCAGCGTTTTCGTTGAAAGCTCTCAGATGGTTTAATTTATTTCTGACATCTCTGACAAATATATATTGTGCTTAAATATACACAAAAAACCATACAAATCATAATCCTAAACCATCCTGAAGAATCATTCTACCGAATAGTAAAAACCACGTGACAATCTGAGCATAGTATTTGTCTTAATCGCGTACAGACAGACATACATGCGGCCGGGGACTTTGTTTTATAATATATATAGATAGGTGAAATAAATATAAAAAGTGACTATATAAATTATGAAGCTATTATTCTGAATCGCCGTTACTGTATTAAAACTATTTTATTCTTAATATCTAAGAGAAAAATAAAAAATAACCTGTTTAATGTTATATTGCAGTATATTATGCTCACTTACTGCTTAATGCACTTGCTTCTTCAATGAAACATAATGCATCGTAATATTTCGTAACACACTTAGACTCATTATAAATGAACAGTTAGATATTAAATAATCAAAAACAACCAAGAAGCAAACGCTCAAAGCGTGTAGAAACGCCCCAATTGGCAAGACGAGTCGGGCTTTTACAAGCCAGTACTTCCCTAATTACTTCTTATTTACGCATATACTACATATTTTTTGCTTAAAAAGATAAAAAAAAAACTTCAAACCGCGTTTTTACAGTAAAATAATAAATCGTCGAATTTTTTACTGTAAAAAAAACCGTGAGAGGCTTTCAGGATATTTTTTCAAAAGGACCCTAGTCTAGTCCTAGTCCTCATATCTGTTCATAAATTTTGTTAATACAAATTTATCTTCTATTTTAGTTGAATTTTCTTGTTAAGCGTTTTGAATTATGTTCAAAGATTCCGTTACATACAAATATACGGATATGTTCATGTATCACTTGTAAATTTGTGTTCAATAATGATAGTGTGGTAATACTTTAAACCCATCAAATGACCCGCCAATTACTTGATACACCACAATACCATATAAAAATGTATTTGTGACTAAGTAACTTGCTTCGCCCCGCGTTTCGAATGCATGATGCAGGTAATTAATGGTAATGATGACTAAATATTGTATAATAATAAGCCCAAAAGTTTCTGCGGTGAACGTGCCGGATTACCTTACAATGGGGGGATATTTTTTTTAAATACGTGACACTTTTTATTATAATAAAAAAAGTTCACTTTAAATCTACATTCACCATAACCTTTATTGTAATGTAAAGCTATATCACTGTAAGGTTATATCAATGTATTGAAGAAGTGATTGCGTAAAAGAATAACAAAAATACATCCATTTTAAGCAAGCTTTCGCATTCGCAAAGTTTGTGAAATTGTAATATCCTACTATTCCATATCCTACTTACATGCGACATTATTTTTTTTAAATATGTAATTAAAGCTTTCAAAATCTTATTAAGATCTATTAGTAAAATTATTGCTAAACTTATTTCATTACATAAACCGTTCATCATCAGCCTGTGATAGTCCACTGTTAAACATAGGCCTCTTCTAATACACTCCTATCCATTAGAGGGTTTTGGACCGTATCCCACCACGCTGGTCCAATGCGGGTTGTCAGGTAGACCGACTTTTTGAATGCCCATCCGATGCATCGATCATCTTACTTTTCAGACAATTGGGTGATCGGCCCAAATTGCCTAACCAACTAGGAAACAACAATGAAAATTTGTTGAGTCCCGCAGGATTCGAACCACGACCTCCGGTTTCTAAGCCACACGCCTATACCACTAGGCTACATAAACCATTATATAACTATAATATTTTATTGTAATCAGTTGGTTGAAATAAAACATTGTAGTTTTTTAGTCAACGTTTTATTATGATGATGTAAAGTTGCTTCATCTTAGATATAATTTACATACATTTAGAGGTTATTAACATTACAGATTTAGCATATTTATGTTGCATTTGTGGTCGGAACACGGTTCATTCTTATTTTTTATGTGTACAGTTGTTTTTATTATTAAGCACGGCATTTTAATTACAAAAAAATCTTTATCCTAATATTTCGATTCGGAATCTTTGACGGTAATCAAGTTATTGTTTTAAACAAGTATTATTTTTACACATAATAATCAGTGACAACACTGAAATAACATTTACTTACTTAACGGGAAGCGTTTCCCCAAGATTTGATTCAGCTCTGTCGTCTAGCTTTAGATTACATTCGAACCGGAAGACAGTATATGTGCATTATGAACCCATTTTCTTCAAAGTTATCGTAATTGACCATAGAAAATTGCACAAGACAAACAGAAAGTTGTTTTTCCGTACATTTCGAAAGTCTATATGTATATAAGATAAACAAGCTACATAAAACAAGGCCCCATAACCCTTGACCACGACAGTTGTTGTTGATGAATGTAACATACTCAAACAAAAAATATCTACTAACATGTTTGCGTTAAACTTATTACTATTTTATGCAATAAAGTTCTAAGACGACTCCACATTTATCATATCGAATTGCTGCCGGTTAATTATTTATGTCGAAAGCAATTATAATTGCCACTTAATTATACTGTCATCTTTAATACGGATCGTATATTATCAAAGAACATGATAGAAAAGGGTCAATAGTACACTGCATCAACTAAGAGCTGACAGCTGAACAAAAGAAACTGATTCTCTGATGTTTTGATTGCAAAATAAAGACAGTAAAACTGTTACGTAGGCAGCAAATGTCAGCTAATTGGAAAAGTAATCTTAATCTTTTGGTATGCGCCGTACAAAAGAGCGTTTACGTCACTAGGACGAAGTAAGACAGGAAGTGCATATTTTTATATTGATTAAAGCGATAAGAAGAGCAGGACGTTCACCTGCTGGTTATACCAGCCCTGCACATAAGAAGCAGTGAAAGAAACCACAAATACGCTCACCCTCTGAGACATGATCGTTTACCCAGTAGTTATGCTGGCAATGGTACCCCTCATACTGGAAGACAGTAGTATTGCCATGTACTGATTTGCTGCAGAAATAAGCACCCCAGACGGTTCCTTGCGAAAAGGGACCTACCTCGTCTAAAAAACATTTAAACTAAAATTTTATGTCAAACATAAATGGCTCCAAACGTTGGCATGTTATTATATTTGGGATCATTGTGTGTGTGTGTGTTTTGCCGCCATATTTAATCAACACGTGACGTTTTACCAATAGGAGCGTCCTACTGCATGGCGGTAAAATAATTTAACGTTAGAATACGAATACGGTTAAATAATTTTACATTAGACTTTGTTATCTTTAATTGTATATTTAATCGTCTTAGATAAATATAAATTACTTTCGTATATTGTCAATTGAACGACCAGAATCGACAGGCAATAGCAAATATTCAAATTCAAATATATTTGTGTTTTGCATTATATCTGCTAACGTTTTTATTAAAATAATTCTCAGACAAAGTCTGATCACTCTTTTTGTATAAACAATAGATATATTGACGAGAAAATACACGTACCTACAATATTTATGGTGAAGAAAATATCGTTTTAACTACTCTACTACTCCACCACCATATGTGAGTAAGGTATGGAGTATACCCTTTACTTTATTATACAAAAAGTGTACTTATTTAGATGTAATTTAGGTATATATTTTATGTATTTGCAAGACACAAAGCTTCATAAATCAAGCACAACAATAAACGCGGCGTTCGAAACGCCCATTAGAACGGACCCAATCGAATCCGACCCATTGAGAGGTTATTATGTGCACATTAGGTGACTCTTTATCTCTCACTTAATTTGCATCGGGAAGATGACGAAATGCTTAACCGACCTTCGATAGTTTGAAAACTGGGATTGTCAGATTTCACAAGACTGTAGAAGTAGGCAAACAGACTAAATCTATTGTAACGAAGACGATTTATTGATTTACTTTTGCAAAGAACCTAATGCGTCGGGAATTATGTCATGAAATACGGGAAATTAAAAAAACTTTATGGACTCTATCATGTTAAATTTGTATATAATATTCTTAATGTTTTAACCATTGGAAAACCAAATACTCCAATAAACTTAAATAAATTATAGATAATTTAAACAGTACTACATATTACTGCGTAAACTTGAAGAAAACATATATACAGTAATTTAATTTTTTTAGTAAATCTACAAGAAAAGCAAAATTTGTTAAGATTTTCGTATTTGTAGGAAAGCTAGTAGTACCAAAATATTTGTGTAAACACCGCAATTCTATTAAAACAAACGTTAACTCTGCAAAAAATATAGCCACGGTATCCGTATAAAGTTATTAGTTATGAAATATATTTGTGATGAAATGTAATGTATTACCATTCAATGATGACAATCTTTGTTACAGGAAGAACTTGGTACTCCAAGCTGTCGACAAAGAAGAGGACTCGCTGCTGTTTACTTATCGGGATGTGAACAGGACACACGTATCAGTAGTGCTGGCTCAGAGCGTGGACAACTTGGTGGACAGTGATTCTCCTCAGAATGTGGTCAAGTTCAGACTTGGATGCGACTTTGACTCCGGAGATGATCTCGTAAGTATTTAACAGAAACAAATAAACTTAATATATGTATACTTATGTATATATTCAATTTTTTTTTGAGATAGGCTTCAAAGTAAGTTTATACAGTCATATAATGCTTTTTTTTTAAATACAGTAGTTTGGTACGAAATGTAGAAATAAGTTTAAGAAATAACGCCATCTAGCGGGACAAATGCACTAATTATTTTACCTGTACTAGCAAATTGTGTTAATTTTTGAAGTTGACACAAACAATCACTGGAATTGCTTGCATTGTAATTTAGTTTTAATAAACAAGTGATCAATATTAAAAGAACGTATAAAGTTTTAAAATAACTGCGTAATAAACATAAACCTTAAATGCTGACATCTATCGTGCTTATGTAATACTAAATACAACTTTAACGGTTGAAAATCCTAGTATTATTTATGGTAGTAGGAGATGGCGCAAAGTTAGTAAAGTGTTAAAATATTTTCTACATACATATTTCACTTTAGTTCCATATTTTATGGGTAAGAAAATCTATATTGAATTTGTTAGTATTGCTTTACTCAATTACTTTTTAAGATTTCTTCAACTTAAACTTAAAAAGAAAACCTTAATATGTTTTGGCTTTTTGGTAATAATTGATAAAAATCTGAACCTATTGTAAATAATAAATAATTATGTACCTATTCTTATATAAAATAATGGATATAATCTAAAAAATTACTACAGAAATACAACATAAGCAATAGCGTTAATGAGGTTTTTTTTTTTACTATTTATCTAATATTATTACTTTCTCAATGTACGGTAGGTATATTAAGAATACAGAACCATGATATAAAGCTGTAGAACGATAATCGATATCCTCCTTTAAAAATTTCACTGGATTTGAACATCCAGCCTCTACAAACAAACCTATGCCGCTTGTTTCTTTTCACTATAATACAATTATAAAATAAAAGGACTTTTTATGGATTTTATCGTGTTTATTTTACATTTAAATTCTCGACGTTTTGAACACTTTCCAGCGGCCGTGGTCAAAATCCGTAAAAGAACTTTAACCAATTTTGTATGGTATTCGAAAACAAAAGAATTAATTACTATAATTCAAATTAAAATAATACGAAACAGTGTACCGAAGATTTCCAGGATAATAAACTTAACGATTCTCCATTTACTTAATTCGCATCGTAAAATGTGTAAAGATTCAAACGGTGTCAACGACCCCATGGCGGAATGCGTGAATCTTGTCAAAGTAGACAATAATAAAAATAGCTTATATTGGCGAAGTTTATAACTCGATTAACACTGCAGTGAAGTTTTTTATTTCATACGTTCATGATCGTTCGTGATCCGCCTCCGTAGGCTAGCAGTATTAGACCTTGCTTAACAAACCGGAGGTCGTGGGTTCGAATCCCGCGAGGAAACAACTTTGTGCTATCGTTGTTTTCTGGTTGGTTAGAACAATAAGGGCCGATCTACCAATTGTCTGAAAAGGAGGATGGGCATGTAAAAAGTTGATCAACCCGCATTGGACCAGCGTAGTGGGATATGGTCCAAAAAAACTCTTAATGAAGTAGGCGTACATTAAGGGAGGAATGTCCATCAGTGGACTAGCACAGGCTGATGATGATAATGATGACGATTTTGATACTGGTTTCGTGTCAAAACATCTAAAGTAGCTATATACGTACTCGTTCATCGCTTAGTGTTAAAAAATACGTGCTGTCCTGACTAATTGGGAAAATCCTTAATAGATGTTTTCCAACAGAATTAGTGAAAGAAACATGTGCATTATGTTATCCTCTACGCTAGAATAAAATCAAAGATGTTTGAATTTATGTTTAAACAACATTTATTTTTATATAAAATTACTAAAAAATAAGTTACCATTCCATAAACATTTTGTTCCAACAAAATGACTGTTTTAGATAGAACGAATACAATCTGAAGTTCTTAGCGAAGAGTATTGAATTAAAATAGTAAATTGTATTTGATAAAAATAATCTTAATAACCAAGATTAATAATTTACAATGACTACAAATTGCTATTTCCCGAAATTCTGACCCCCAACTATCAGTACATAATACAAGGCTACAGAGGTAGTATTTTAGCTTATTTATTTATTTATTATTCAGGTAATCAACAGCTTACAATTACGAAAATTTAACATATAAGGTATATAATTGCGAAGTCAATAAAATATAACCTCACACCATTACATAATACTTAGATATGCAGAAATATGGAAATAGAAAAATATGCAACGTTATTTGTTCAATAAAAACGCTTAATTTACGCAAAACTAAGGTTATGTTTAGTAAATAATAAAAATGAAATAGAAAACATTTTAAGAAATGGTGCTTTTATGAAGCATGAAAATAAAAAAAGAATAGTCCTGAATCTTTTTCAAAACGTCTACTATTAATCATAATCATCCATAATTTCACAATAGGACGAGGTGTAAATAACTAAAACATGTTAAAAAGTTGAAATTTTTTACACATTTGTATAATAGAGCATAAATGAAAAGGCCCACTAAGTTGCCACGAAAAGCAAATCTCTGCTTTAACATAAAATGGAAACTGCTGTAAAAATTCAAATATGATCTATATGTAAAAGTTCACCAATTAACCAATCATAACGAAGTGGTTTCATACATCTACTGTACTTATGGACCAATTCTTTTGCGATATCAACCTCTGGCTGACAGACGACAAATAGTTACACCATCGCCAGTCTTTACTATGTTTTACTTTATATACCAATTTTTGAAGTCTTCATGCCTAACTGTACGTTAAGGCTTTAAGATTTGTCTGGTCCGAAAACAAACAAACGAAGCGGCCGCCTGAAAAGCGGGCTTGCGTTTAATATCGGAAGAAATGCTCATTGGGTTGCGTTATAAATTTAATAAGGCCGTGTAAAGAAGGAACGGAGCACGGACTGGCGTCCTTCACCCATTTCCCTTTGTTGAATTATTCGCGCGCTTCGGAAAGCCCTGCCCCGTTTGAAGTTGAATGCGCGACCGACCGGAATGTTTACGGCTTAACGAGTGCCCGTGGTCGTAAAATGGCATAGGATGCACCCGAAATCGATATACCTCTTGTTATTTTATACTGAGCTGAAGCATTCGTCTGTTTACTTAAACCAGCCAGTTTCGTTGTTTTATTTAACCTTTTTGGATTTAAATACGTCAATCATTACAGTTTTCGGCAATGATGCGACTAAAACACATGTTATTTTAACCATCATCACTGTGAATCAGTTTTATATTCAAAATTCGAGTAGCAAAAGATAGACAACAGTCCCTTTCTATAAACATATATATTCGGATGTTATTCGATTTATTTTTGTGACGTCTCAGTTAAAACATTCAAGGTTCGAGTCGTTACGTTCAAAATGTTACTTAAATTTACAGATATCGGCTTATCTCTCGGTGACTGTGTACATCGAGGATGTGAATGACAACGCACCGAAGTTTCTGGATCTCCCCTACCGTGTTACAGTAGACGAGTTAACGCCAACGGGTACATACATAATACTTTTCTTCTATTCTAATTAATCTTCTTAATTATACAGTTTAATATCCTAAACACTTTTGAAACTTTTACCTCCAATGTTATGACTCATAAGTTTATATATTAGGTCATCACTTTAAAGATCTATTCATATTTTTTTGTTAAAACGTTCTAATTTTAATTTAAAACATATTGGTGGTTCATAAGAACTTTGCTGTCATTCAAGGGCTGACGATCTTCAAGGGCATCAGAGCCTTTGACCGAGACAAACCAAACACACCCAATTCCGATATCCAGTACAGCATCACCGGTGGAGATCTAGAAGGACGGTTTTCATTAGAAAGCTCCCATAAGCCGGGTCTTGTTTTAACCAAACCCTTGGACTACGATGCCGGCGACCGAGAGTTCCTCATCACTGTTACTGCATCCGTAAGCTGAATCACAAATCATTCTAATGTATTCATAAATCCATTTAAAAGTTTCAAATCACATATATACTTCATACTTAATGAATGAGAAAATAATGGTTTAAATATATCAAGGATTAATTTAAATTTTGTTGCTTTGTAAGAATCTAATATTAAATTGTTTTTTGCAATGTTAAATCGCCTGGTACTACAAAGTTATGATTGATTTTATATGTCCTATACTGAAGCATCTATAAACTAAACATCAGAAAAAGATAATAAATTATATATTATATCTTTTCCACTATTTTATAACCAATTATCAAGCCTTATATTTATATAGCTAAAACGATAAATAAAATATTACTTTAGCTAAATATTATATAATACTATTTATCATTTCTCGTATTCATCAGGACCGTGGCTCACCACCTCGCAGTGCAAGTGCCACTGTGCACGTAATGGTTGCTGACAACGACGATCTCCCACCTAAGTTCACCCTGGACGTCTATCGGACCAAAATACCGGAATTCTATCCAATTCTCGTAAGTGAACGCATTTGAAACACTACTTTCTCCAAAAGCTATTCAGACATTAAAGGATTTAGTAAGTGTTCTTGGCCTCTAAAAGGAAATAAATATACGTTGTCACGATTGATTCCATTCTGTGGAATTAACTATTGCTGAGCAGTATATCTGTACCACTACTAGATTGGGGTCTTTAAAGGTACGTAATGCTTAAAAAAACGATAGGGACATTTATCCTACTTGAGGTTATAATGGACAAAGTCCCAAACGCTATCAAAATTTATTATAGTACCTGAGAAACATTTTTTTTTCTTATGGCTAAAGCGATGAGGCAAAGAAAGCAAGTTGCCTTATGGTAAGTGAACCGGAGTGCCCACATTGAATCGGAGCGTGGGCAATAACAACTCCGATCGCTGCCTCGAGACATGGGATATTACGTCTGGTTTATCTTGGAATTACGCTGGCTACGGAGCCATTCAAACCGGAACAACGTAGTGTCCATATTAAATTGATTTGTGGCAGAAATAGATACCATGGAGGTACGGTTACACGGTTACACTACCCCGTACGGTCCCTTCTCAAAAGGAGACCTACCTTTATAAAAGTATTGAGTCCAAACGACCCACTAAGTTAACACTTTCACATATGTCGCACTAACTCCTGAATTCACTTTATTTGTTTTAACAGGGAGAAAGGATTCACAAGCCGTTGATATTCGAGCAAGCAGTCCGAGCTTTCGACCAGGACGCTGGGGTGGGGGCACCTTTACGCTACGAGCTACTGCCGACAGCGCCACATTTCGGAAGAACTTTTTCGTTGGGAGCTTTAAATGCCACTTTGTTCCTCGATAGAGAGGTCGATCTGGAAGCAGAGTCATTGTCAGGTTAGCTTATTTTTATAATATCTAGATATAGTACAAATATCTGAACATAAAATAAGTATTGAAAACAATAAAAACCTTTCGGTAATTTATGCTAAACTATTAATCTTGTTTCGCATGAGCTGTAAACAGATTGGACTAGGTTTTAGCAGTAATCTAGGCAACTACTCACTACGTCCCTTAAACAAAAAAAAAATATAAACTTAACAAATTATTTTCCAAAAAAAATATATGAAGTTTTACAAAAGTTATTAATTAAAAAACATCAGTACTTTAACAGTTTAGTGTGAGTTACGACTTAAGCAAATTTTCAGAGTGATAAATCAAAGTCATACTTTATTGTATGTGAATGCTTATAGATGTTTGCATATAACTTACAATTTTATAAGCTTTTGAAGACCACAAGAAGAAAAATTTTAACCCAAAAATTACGACTTAAATCAGTACAGAACCATTTTACGCAATACAACTGGATAACAAAGTGAAATTGCTCCGTGATTTCTGCCCCCATTATTATTCTGCCATTTTAAATAACTCGTTTCTTTTAAGATATTCATTTTTTAAAATGTTGTGTATGACATGTTTTATTCTAATAAAATAAAGAGTTTTTAATTGTATTAACTTTTATGTCAACTTACACTAGACTCAAGATATCTTAAATGAGCTTTGAATATCCATAATATAAATAAAAATAAATAATAATATGGTTATTGAGCGTTACTCTTAAAACGTAGATATATGCGCTTGCGGACTTTATTATAGTCCAGTTTATGAAGTACAATTACGTAGATCATACTTTGAGTCTATCTTTTACAGTTTCGGCAGCGTTTGTAATTTAGTCGCATGAGGTTGTGATTTTTTGTGACGTATTTTTTTATTTCTCAAATATCTATTAAAATGAAACAAAAAATAAGTACCTCCTTCATTCGGGAAGTCGATCAAAAACAGTAGGTCCTACATAATATGTATCCCAAGATGGTATCGATCTAAAACCTCTCGGCGAAAGGGTCAGGGTCACTACACCATTCGCATATTTAATTAACATAATTTAATAAGCAATTAACAAATATTACGGGCCAGTGAAAATACTGTATTGGCCTAAACTACTCTAATATTATGACATATCAAAAATATATAAACATGTTAAAACTTTAAAAGATACTAGATGATGATGATGACGTCGATGTTCCTCACACAATATTTTTGCGTGGGGGATATTGTAACCAAACTGTCTGTATAACATTTACGAATTAAATATCACATTCCATTTCCAAATGCCAAATCCTAACTGTTTAATAGTTTAACATGTTATGATAAGTGAATAACAGCTCAAATCTCTTCAGGGAACACTTTCGTGCTGCAAATTCAAGCTTCGCAAGTCGACAATCCCCTGAAGACAGCGCTGGCTCGCATCGAAGTTGAGATATTGGACCTTAACGACAATTTGCCCGAGTTTGAAGTTGACTTCTACAACATAAGCATAGTCGAGAACTTGCCTAATGGTAAGATATTTAAGGAGGTTTCACTATTAATGTGTATCACTAATAATTAATGTGGATATTTTTCATTGTAGATTTTGTATCATTGTATCATAGGCTGAATCCTGATAAAATTACTATAATTATGATAAACTTTAAAAGTATTGATATTTATTTATTTGTAATGTTAAACCACATGCGCCAGGATACTAGTTGCTATTATAATTATCTATTATTTTATCTGAATACGGTGAATACTGTTCTTTTTAATAAGTTACACGAAAAATTGTTAAAATATCGGAATTATTAAACGATCTTTGTTCCCTCCAGGCTTTAGCGTACTACAAGTAATGGCGACGGACAAAGACCAAGGTGACAACGGGGAGTTCACTTACCAGCTCAGCGACCCGGAAGGCGCATTCTCCATTGATCCAAGAAGTGGCTGGCTCACTGTCAGGAATCAGGTACCTCAGAATTTTATTGAATAAGTAAATCTATCGGTGCCTATTTCTGCCGCGAAGCATTAGTGTGAAAATACTACTCTGTTCCGGTTTGAAGGGCATCGTAGCCGGCGTATTTACTGGGTAAACGAGACATAGGGTCTCACGGCAGGCAGCGCGTTGGCGATACCACTTACATTGCCAATGTCTATGGGCGTCTGTGACCACTTTCCATCAGGTGGCCCGACTGCACGTCTGCCTGCGTATGCCATAAAACAAAATGCCAAAAATCGATCGACAACTTAATAAATGAGTTGTTACGTTTTTTTAGTCGTACACTACTTATAGTGACTGTCAAACTAAAACGCACATCTTTTTGACACTCAAATCTTTATCCTACAGCTCTCCTTAAAAAAATAAAAACTTTTCTTTTAAAACATGCTTAGCTGCAATTATCTAAATTCTTATTTTGAAGTTCAGCGTTAAACTCATGTCTTAAATGCTTATTTATTTCCCACAGTAAGAAGACCGATAATGATATACATGTTTTTATGTTATGTCACACAACTTTAACGCGAGTAATTTGGACCCATGGGTAGACGTTATCTAACGTTATAGTTATTGGGATTGTGGTAAAATCCACTTTGCGATGCGAAAGTCGTAATAAGAAATGTCTGATTATAGCGAATAATACCTGCGATCTAGTTATAGATAAACAAGCCTTATGTCAGCAAAACACGGCTTTACCTTGTAAAAGCCCTTGAACAAGATGTAAATATTTTTTGATTATGTAATAAGATATGGAAATATGAAAAAAAACCGACTCCGTGGTCTAGCGGTATAAGCCCTTGCTTTATAATCCGGATGTTGTGGGTTGAAAACCGCGGGAAAACATTGTTGTGTTATCGTTTTTTCTAGTTGGTTTGTACAGTTTGGGCCGATCACCCGATTGTCTAAAAAGTAAAATGATTCATGCGTCGGATGAACTTGTAAGAAGTCGTGTGACAGTGTTGGGATACTGTCCAAAAACCTCTAATGGAGAAGGCATGCATTAGAGGAGATGAAGATGATATGATTTTTTTTAACATATGTACATTACATATGTAAAAAATTACGTTGGTTATTTATTTAATAGAACATCTTTGTTCTTAATAATAAAAAAAAAAAAAAAGTGCAGAAAATGGTTTTCAAAATATCTCATGAGCTAAGTCAAACGTAATGTTACATTGCTAAGGAAAAAATACTTTCAAGGTTTTTATCGTCTCACTCCGTTAAATCCTCATAAGAACTTTTAACTATCATTCATTAGAGCGTAATTGCATAACTTAGACCTACTTTAGCAACACTGCACACTCCGTTACACAATACAACTTGAAGTTTCTATCTTGCAAGGGGAAGAGATTTCACTAGTCCTTGACCTATTCACAACAACGATAGTATCCTTTTTACTCATAGTTTACGAGCTCGTTACGTATGCGCATAAACAAGTTTTAGTTATTACCGCAATATGTTACATTTCGCGCACAGCGCGTATTAGATCATTGTTTGCTTTTGTTAAAAGTTTCTATACACTCGTTACATAATGGGTGATCTAATGCTATTGTGTGCTTTGGACTTCTGAAAATTATGTTAGCAAATTTATTGCAAAACATGTTTGAATCAAAACACGAGCTTTGAGAGATAGCGTCAAATTATAAACGTAGCTATACATAGTCTTATTTAAATTTTTATAGACGGTCCTGGACAGAGAACGACACTCATCTCTTCGCATGAAAGTGTACGCGAAGGAGAAAAACCCGAGTGTTGTTGGGGCACATATAGATAAGCGGTACCCAAAATGGCACAGAGACACCGGTATAGCCCGACCAGGCACTACCTACGTGTTCCCAGACAAGGCAAACTACGGTGTTAGAAGTAGCAGTGTCGAGTATTTCGCAGACCAGGGGCAGCTGATGTCCTTCGTAACAGTAGAAGTTACTTTGCTTGATGCGAATGACAACAATCCAGCTTTTGTCCCAAGTAACCTTTACGAGTTCTCCGTTAAATCTACCGCCCCAGTCGGAACTTATGTGGGCGGAGTGCGGGCTGCCGATCCTGACTTGAATGGAAACGGACAAGTGCTATATGGAGTTCAGCGAACAAGCAATCTAACTGTGACGTCACCGTTCAAAGTGGATCCTCACTCGGGGGCGCTGTTTGTAGCGCAGACCCCAATAGCAGAGGGAAGGCATGTGCTGTTCGTGGAAGCTGCCGATCAACCTTCAAATCCCAGCGAGCGGCGTTACTCTCTGGCGGTGGTTACGGTAGATGTGACAAGACCAAATACAGGTTATTATAATTGTATAACAGTTCAAAGTGTAAATAGGTTTTAAATTCATAAACATCGTTTAAATCAGCACAAAAACAATATTTGTATATTAATTTAATTGCTAAGACTAGCAGAATGTTTGCTTAATGGTAACCACAAAACAGAAGACATGGAATATACGTCTCGTCTAGTCAGTTATTGCACTGGCTCTTTTAAGATAAAAGTCGTTTTTATACACTAGTGTTTGAGGCATAAAAGACACCATAATGATACTTCTACATAAAATCCCCAGTAAAGAGGAGACTTCCACGACCAATAATTACAGTGTTAATTTAATTTTTCTCAATATTCAATATATTGTATTCAGAATATCAAATATTTGCAAGATATGAATACTTAAGATTGAGACAATTTCTGTACTCATTGCAGGGAAGCCCGATTTCATTGGAGCACCGTATGAATTTTGGGTTGGTTCAAATGTTGGTATCGGGACTAGCGTTGGTCAAATAAGAATTAATGAAGCTATGGACAAATCAGACGTCTCTTATGATCTGCTTCACGGCTACGAAGAGGGCGGTGAGTTACATCCAGTACATAACTCTAATATAAAAGATTATGGTATGCTCATGAAACAACACTATACTGAACTAGTTTTCTGACAATTGGCATATATTAGACTTATACTTTAATTAACAAACTGAAATAATGTTTTCCTTAAACATTTTTCTTTTATGTTTTGCAACAAAAGTGTTAAGTAATACAATTGTAGTTTAACCTGCATCTCCTTTGATGTGCTGGATTCTGTTTGAATATTTAATAACTTTAGTTTCTCCACCGTATCTTGCAAGTTCGAAACAGTTTCACAGCATCAGCTGTCATGCTGTGTCCTCTGTCTTTTTGGAATAATATGAAAAATATAAAATTTAATATGATTATTGTTCTTAGTGCCATTCGCTGTCGAGGAGCGATCCGGCGTGATTACAGTTATCCACGAACTATCTGAATTCAACCGTCCGGTATACGAGTTCGAAGCTGTTGCCGCTCAGGAAGGAGTCAACTTGAGTATCGCTACTAATGCCACTGTCCATGTAGTTGACGCAAACGATGAGAGGGGTGTCTTACTTAAGTAAATATCTTGATTATAATTCAATATCATAGTTTGAATAGATAGCAAATATTGATTTAGCTAAATATGTGTGAATCACCGCTATTGTCTATATACCGCCTTCGAGGTCTAGCAGTATTAGCCGTGCTTTATGAACCGAAGATCGAGGGTTTGAATCCCGCGGGAAAGAGAACTTTGTTCAACACGTCGTTGTTTTCTGGTTGGTTACGACAATTTGGTTCGATCATCCAATTGTCTATAAATGACTATGTCGGATGGGCATGTTAAAAGTCAAGGACCAACGTGGAGGGATACGGTCCAAAACCCCCTAAGGCAGGAGGCGTGCATTAAAGGAGGTCTATGTCCAGCCGTGGCCGAACACAGGCTGATGATGATGATGTCTCAATATAAATACATATTTTGCTAAAGGGCGATTAAACATACAATTAATTGGTATTAACTTTAGGAGTATGTAACTTAAAGTATTTAAGGTTGTTTTAAATCAAAAGATACAAACAAAAATGTTAACAAACAAATATTAACACATGTGGTTTGGCCACGTCGTTCTAAAAAATCATTTAGTTGTTAAATGACTTTTCATTATTTGAAAGCAGAACTATGTTATGTATGCATTTTGGGCAATATAAATTGTATGTTGCCTTTCTGTCAGAATAACCGTTACAGCCTCCATAGCCTAGTGGTATAGGCGTGTGCCTTAGAAACCGGAAGTCGTGGGTTCGAATCCTGCGGGGACTCGGCAAATGTTCATTGTTGTTTCCTAGTTGGTTAGGGCAATTTGGGCCGATCACCCAATTGTCTAAAAAGTAAGATGATCCATGCGTCGGATGGGCATGCAATAAGTCGGTCCACCCACCAACCCGCATTGGACCAGCGTGGTGGGATACGGTCCAAAACTCCCTAATGGAAGGTGGTGTATTAGGGGAGGCCTATGTCCAGCAGTGGATTATCACAGGCTGATGATGAACCACTACAGAACTGTCTTTTATTTTAAAGTAAATTGGTAATTTTATGTAAATATAAATTGTAATGTGCGTTAATTAAATATTTCTTAATAGACCAAACTAATATTCACTCTTTATACTTACACTTTTTTAATCAAAAAAATTTGTAAACTTGTATGAAAAAATTATAGGGGAAACCAGTCGCCGATTGTATTCCATGTAAAAGAAAATGCACCCGGGGCAATCATTGGTCAAATTTATAACGGTAACATGAGTGTATCTTCTACAAATAACCAAGGAAATATAAGGTTCATAATTGCCAACCAACAAGATGTTACGGATGATATTGCTATAGGTAAGCCCATAACTATGCCATTTGTTACTAATCTGGAATACATTTTTACTTTGTAATAAATTTTTTACATTGTATTTTTTAAAATCGAGAAAACATCGAGGTTTAAATAAATATATCTTTAAATTTTCACATACTAATAAAATATTAAAATTTTTATTTTCTTGCAAATATACTTTACAAATTTAATAAACTTTTACATTTTAACAAATTTATTTTTAAAGGCCAAGATGGAACTATTTACGCTCAAAAAGCCTTGGATCGAGAAAAGCGCGATTCATATAGAATGACAGTTATAGCTGAATTTAATAAGGGAATGGTATCTGGTGCAGGAATATACCAAGTAACTATTAACGTAGATGACGAAAACGATAATCCTCCTATATTTGATATTCCTGCTTATGAGGGTGTTATTACCGAAAATGCGAAAAAAGGCACTGAAGTAAAAATGACGAATAGAATTCATGCAAAAGACGCTGATATAGACCAAAATGCTGTGTTTTCATATACTCTGTTTGGAGACGGACACGATTTGTTTAGTGTTAATGAAATGAGTGGAGTCGTGAGCTTTATTGGTAACAAGTTAGACCGAGAGGAAAAAAGCATGTACATGTTAAAAGTAGTAGCTAGAGATAGGGGAAGTCTCAAGTCCGAGGCGAAACTAACTATAACAATTCTTGACGAAAACGATAACGAACCGAAGTATAATCAAATAACCATACCCTTAGGGGAAAGTGTAGATTTATTAGAAATTGATGATAAAACACAAATAAAAATATACAAAGAAAAGAAAAATGATGTCAACGGTGGTGTAATTAAAACGGAGTTAAAACCAAAGAATAAGTTTTCTGTGGCGGCTGATGCGGCAGGTCCCTTGTTTTTAGTTCCAGAAAATACTGCAATTGGTTCGACAATTTTAAAGCTAAGCGCTATCGATATGGACAGTGGGGTAAATGGTCAAATTCGTTATGAATTCACTTCCGAAATGTTTATGCCCCCGATCGCCTTATCGGGGACTGCAATGCAAGTTAAGGGATACTTTGTAATTAACGAAAGACATGGGCATATAGTAATCGCTAGAACGTTACCACCAGAATCTGAGTTTAGATTGAATGTATCTGCTATTGATGGAGGGGAGTTAAGTGACCACATCACAATAAGAATTTTCGTGAAAGATATTAATGACCATTTTCCAATGTTTAAGAAAACCTGGTATAATTTCAACGTAGAAGAAGCCCAATATAGTCGAAGGGTATTGGGTAAAGTGGACGCTACTGACGCTGATTTTGGGCAAAATGCCAATATCACGTACTTTTTACAACCGATAGTAAAGATTTGCCATTCGAAATCTCACCATTAAGTGGAGTGTTAAGCATTAACGGTGAGCTAGACAGAGAGAAAGAAGATAAGTATATTCTTACAGTAGTTGCAAGAGATAATGGCTACGAAAAGAAATTGACGTTCATCTGTGAGCGTGGAGATAGAAGTTTTAGATGTCAATGATAATGCACCCAAGTTCTATGGCTACGATGAATTGTTAGAGTGGCGTCATCCAGAAGCGGACAATATTTCAAATCATAACTTTGAATCCGTTATGATGATCCCTGTGTACAAAGCTACTTTAGATGAAAACGCTCCAATTGGAAGTATTGTTACCCACTTGCACGCCAATGATTCAGATTTTGTTGGAAATGGAAATGGTTTAATTCTTTTTAGTTTACCGAGACGGAAAAATCATATGAATATTTTTGGAATAGACTCAAAAGAGGGAGTAATTACAACTGTTGGGCGGTTAGACTATGAATCGCAATCTATTCATAACGTAACTGTTGTAGCTTCTGATTTAGGTTCACCAAGTTTGAGCTCAACAGCAATAGTCATGTTGACTGTTAAAGACGTTCCTGATGAAGTAGAAATGTCAGACAAACCAGTGTTTATATCACGATATTACGAACTGGAAATAGAGGAAAATGTTCATACTCCTGTCGAACTAGTTACTTTAAATTTGACCGAACATTACGAAAATTTCAAGATGAGGTATTTTATCCTTAATGAGAACGATACTGATATAAAGAGAACATTCGTGATAGATCCTCGTAATGGAACACTGTATTTAGTCCGAAGTCCTGACAGAGAGGTGAAGGATCACTATGAAGTTCTAGTAAGAGCAGAGAGACAAAAGATTAGTCGAGAAATGCCTCATATGATATACCCGGTCTCGGATGATGTCTTGGAAGGTATGACTAAGTTTGATGTCAAAATCATCGTAAGGATAAAGGATGTTAATGATAATGCACCGAAATTTATCAACGGTGGAAGACCAATGGTCACAGCTATTCCTACTACCGCTTCATTTGGATATGAAGTCATTCAACTACAGGTATGTGTGATATTGTCATAAATATTCAAGTATAAGTAACTGTCGAATAATCATTTTACTGTTAAAAATTTTGAATTATTATTTTTAAAAACAGCGTAATGTCTCATTTTATTTTTAAAATTAATCAATTTGTGTCGTAATTTATTATTCTAAGCTTTGTTTTTAATCTTTCAGGCGACGGATGCAGATTTAGGTCTAAATGCAGAGATCCGATACCAGGTAATGAATTCGGCGGGAGGTCGATTCTCCGTAGAGGCTGACAGCGGACGAGTGCGCGCAGCGGCCAGCTTTGCTCGCGACGCCGGTCGGGTATTTGGCTTCGACGTGAAAGCTACGGACCGTCGAGGGGCCGATGACGGCAAATCAGCCATTGCTAACGTCTTTGTAAGGATGTTTTGCTGAACGACTTTATTGTTATTGTTATAACTAATAGATTTGACCAGTAAATATTACTGCTAATTCCTTGTCTGACATTATACGACTATTTGAGAGCTTAGTAACAAAATGATATTGTAACCTGTTTGTTTTAACTAAAATAATCTACTCGGGACGTCTAAACTGAGCTAAGTTTGCATTATGAAAACCAGTTGGGTCACAAACAGAAAAACTTTCCTTTTGATAATATAAGTATTATATGTTTATAGGTATATGTGCTCGATGAAAGCAAACAGCTGGTACTAATAGTTGGTGCGAAGCCAACAGAAGTACAGAAAGGAATGGACAATATAACGCGACACCTTTCCAATATGACCGGCTACGACATTAGGGTGCGACGACTTGAACAAAGTGCTAAGGCCTCCATGGATAGATATGCGTGAGTTTTGGCAATTTTTTACTAGGCACCCATCTTGGTCTTGTTTATGTATCTCATTTTTTAATAATTACTTTGTATAATAACTGTGAATTTATTTTTGAATATTTCTATCAAAATTCTTTCAGAACCGACCTTTACATCTATGGAGTGGATCCTTTATCAAACTCAATCATAGACATGGACGTTCTACAAAAGTAAGTATCTTTATATGATATATGTATAAAATTTCTGGGCTTTGTAAATATATACAACAGTGAATTTCTCGTCAAAATATAATAAATTTTATCCGTTCTTCATTGAATCTAAACTAACTTTAAAAATTAAAGAGTAATTTTCAAAAGATAATATTAAAAACTTTATCTATGTAGACTTGCAACGAACTGTAACCATTTAATCAGAAAAATTCCTTTAGAAATAAAAACAAAGCAATACAAGCAGAATTTACTTGTCTTCAGATCTATAATGAAGAGAGAGGCATCCGAAAGAGTTGCAGTAGGTGGCTTTAAGTTACTGAGCGTAGGTAACGCTGGTGCTGAGTTACTTCAAGCTCGAAGTGGAAGGCTACTTAGCACTGTGGAGATCAGCGTAGTTGCCTTAGGATGCCTAGTGTTTGTTGGTGCATGCACAGCAGCTATATGCATTCTCTGTCTGAGGAATAATCGAAGGTAAAGAATTTTAGTACTTCCATGATAACAAGTGCAAACAGATGATCAATTTTGCGCATTTTTTCAACATTCAACACGTGAGAACACAAAATTATTTTTGTTTTAAACGTAATACGACAAAATTTGTCCAATTTATAAATGGGCTAGTTTAACTTATAAGACCTATAGGACCTACTATTTGTCAAAAAATTTAATTGAACTAGATAAAATTATCAGTATACAGCGTATCAATTTTTAGCAAAATCTATATTAGTACCTGATTTCCTCTATACATAAAAATAGAATACCATGTCGTAGTTTAAGAATGAATGGGATTAAAAGAAATAACCGCAATAACAAAATGAAAATGACATGTCATGCAAATATTTGTGCAAACGTTAATTTATAAAGTTAAATTAAAATATTTTTTGTATATTTTTCTGCTTTTATATAACACACAAAGACTTATAATAATTTAACACAATTATTATTAAAATTATTGTAATTTAAATTATGATAACTGAATCTTTTCTTTTTGCAATCGTATTGAATAACAATCATTTTAAATCCGATCATTCGAATTTTATGATCATATGAACGCTGACAAATGCTTAAAGGTCGTAAATGCACCCGAAATCAAATAAATATTCAATTGCATGCAATAAATGTTATATGCCTATATAAAACGAAACTTTATAAAGTGTAGTTAAAGTTTCAGACACTATTAAGAATTAAAACAAATCTCCTAAAAGTTTCAGTGTTTCAGAGAAAACTTGTCAGTCGTATCAAAAGTTTAATGCGTGTCTTAAATCAATCTTATACATAGATGAAATATGTGTGGCTCTATAGGTTCGATTTTTAATGACGTATTAAAAACTTACAAGATGCTAAGAGATAGAATGTTCACCCAGCTCAAAACAGTATTGTTCAAACCCATTTGAAAAACTACCTACACATTACTTAAAATTCAGATACATTCATGTGGCGTTATGACGCATAGTTGTCATTATATATTCTTTTACATAGTTTATTCATAGAAAATTTGTCATATATAGTATAATAAATGAGGTAAGTAACATTTTGTTTCACTGTTGCTTTTCAGACACGACCACCATCACAAACGAAAGCATGCAACTCATTATTTCATATAACTCCGCCATTAAGCACTAGATAAGCAACATAATTTATTTATTTATAAACTAGTACCAATGTAATTAAAAGTAATAAAGTTTCGTGACCAAACCAAAAGGTCGTTTTCTTTCAACACTACACACGCTAAGGGCCCTGCTGTCACTTAGGACAATTTCATTGACTGACTCCATTTTATATCTTTTGCCCTAACAGAAAACGTCACAAATCATATTCCCAACAACGCCTAAACGCCTTTTCCACTGAGCACCTAACTAAGTACGGAGGCCTCTTCCCATCTGGGGCAAACCAGTGTCAGGAGCTAAACCAATCATATAGCGAGGCAGATTCGTACATCGACGTTATCAACCACAGTACATTGAAGAAAACCTGTCCCCATGGTAATACAGTGGAGGAGTTTGGCAAGGCGCATCAGAAGTGCGTTAAAAGCCAATACGGCGAAAGTACCGACGCATTTGGTCAGAAGCACGAAAGAATGTGCATTAAATTCAACCAGCGACCCTTGCAGAAGAGGTGAGACTAAAATTAAACTATAGGCTCAAATAAGAATGCATTCGACTAACAAAACTTAAATCCAGGTGCTTGACTAATGAATTTAGCAAAAAACAAAATCTATAAAATAGAACGTCAAGCTTATTCAAGAGTTAAAAAGTTGTGTACGATGAGAACAGTATATCGCTTGGAATAAATGGTTACTGTATTAACCAGTGACTTTCTCTTTGCATACTTCACTATCTTTTACTCCACTTTAACGAAAAGCTATAACGTGACAAATAAAACAACCGATCAATCTACATCAGCTAAATCAGCTCAAAACCCACTATACGAGAACTGTACTAGTTTTTAAAACCTAAACGGTAATGGTACATAACATTGCTATGAACACTAATCAATTATAACGGTATAAACGACACTAATTTAGTATTAATCGCTTAGTAATTCACTAAACACTAACCAGCCAAGAGTACGAAAAACAAACATACGTTAAACACACCAACACGTCCCAAAATAGGAAAGGGCAGGACACTTCGATAACGTCAGTGAATTCCAGTGGCCAGGATTCGGGAATAGCGGAAGCGGCAGGTGCCCATGCGGGTACTCAACCACTCACACCTCGGAAGAGAGTAGCGGGTGAGTATTTGGCGAGTAGTATCATAAAATTTTGATATATACAGTTCTTCTTCATCATCATCATCAGCCTGTGATAGTCCACTGCTGGACATAGGCCTCCCTAATACACCCCTATCCATTAGGGGGTTCTTGATCAAACTTATATTATTTAAAACACAGTATGAAACTAAATTTAATTTTGCTTTTTAGGTTAAGTTTTACTTATGTTAAGTAATCGGCCACTGTCTTTGCAAAGACTTACATTAAAAAAATAATCATCTAAATCAAAACGCTTGAAAGAAAACGAAAAATAAATTACAGGAATTTGCTATTTTTACGCAGGAGTTTATGCAATTAGCACTTGTAAATGTTGATTATATAAAAATATTGAAATTCGCCTACCTTTGTACAAACTTTTTCTATATAAATAGATATTTTTCCAAGTAAGTACATTTTTTATCACAAAATTGATTAAATTATAATAAAAATTGGATTAACAGATAAACATATGTTTTTTTAATCGGTTAAAATATACTACTTTCTGTCTTCAGTATTTTTGTATTGTTATCTATAATATTAAAGGATTTTATAATACATTCATTTATTCATCATCAGCCTGTGTTAGTCCACTGCTGGACATAGGCCTCCCCCAATGCACGCCTTTCTTTTAAAAATTTAGGAATAATAAGTAACTATTCGGTAAAAATGCATTTAAATCGTTTAGAATAAAAACATGTCTTCTATTGTACTGCTCTACATAATCTTACTTTTAGAATATACTTAAAGAGACCTTATTATAAAATTATAGTTGCAGCTATGAGGATTCCCTGAAGTCAAACAATAACCAGGAAGCTCATCCAAAGCCGTACCGTCCCGACCCGGAGCCAAGATTCCTTAGGAGGGCTTCCTTTGGCCACCAACCCTTGGATGCTCGTCGATTCAACCCCAGAAGGCAATCCTTTTCCGAGAATGTTCAGAGACACTTCCCCCCTTTTGAAAGGATTGGTTCAGGTGGTAAGATGACCAGGCCCGTGTCAACTTCCAACGTCGCCAATATATCCCAGTCATATTTCATGGGCAAGAATGCTCGCAGAAAGGAAGTACTCAACGAGCCGATGGTTGATTACGACCATAGCGAGGCAGAAGACCTTTTTGATACGAGACTCGATAAGAGGCAGAATGGTCACAGGAAAAGAGGGAGCTTTATGGAGTTGAATGGGCAGACTGCAGTCTTTGTGGCAACTCCTGCCGCTGCTGAGATAATGCGGCGTCAGGGAAGTGAAAGATTGATGTTTGCCAGGCCCTTATAGTGAACAGTTACGATAAAGAAGTGATATAAGGAGGCTTTAATTTATTAAACTTGACTTTGACTTTTCGAACCGAATTATGATTTGATTGTTGTATGTATGTGTTTTGATGAAAGTGAGTAGTGAATGACGTTATGAGTATAGTAGAAAATGGGCATCATGTTTGTCTGTAACATGAGATTAAGGTACGATATTATCAGGAGTGTTAATAAACGAAAACAACTACATAATGGACTGACAGCTTCTTGTCAATCAGTGTTTGGTAAATACCTTTAAAGCACATAACGAAACCGATTACAGCCCGAAGTCCTGTCATTCCAGTAGTGTTGACTTATAACAATTATAATACTCCGAAGATAATGTCACAGTGGTATATTTTCAAGTAAATATAAATTAATTTTAGTAATTAGTGTAACAATGTATTTATGTAAATAATAAGGTTTATAAATATACTTAATATTACTTGCGAACTTTAAATAATTTAACACTGTATTTGAATTAGCATGTCGTTACCACAATTTAATAAATATGTTGTATTATTACCTGTAGATATTAACGTTAACTATGTTTTTTTACTACTTTAAATATCTTTGGAAAATAACAAGCCCAAAGAGTTTTTTGTTATTGTATATCTTGTATAGTACTTATTTTAATAAGTGCCATTTGGAACAGATCTTCGTAATTAGAGGGATCTTTGATGTAAACTTTACCACCTTTGTAGGGTAAAAATATCGGATAATAATGTCATATTGTTATGTCGAATTAATTGTATTATTGTAAATATTTCTACTTTAAAATAATAAAATAATTAATATTACTTCTGAAAGTAAGCTTTTATTGCCTTTTCTGAAAACAAAGTTTTTTTATTTTCGTATACACATTACATAAAAAAACTCGGAGTTTTGGCTTAATAGACGTCATATTCCGAAATAGTAATTGAAAAGAATTACAAAAGAATTAATCGAATTATAAATACTTTTGAAATATCTTGTACATTAAGATAACTAGTACATCAAAGATCATCAATTAACGTTTTTTTTACTAAAGGGAGCTTTAGACTTTGAAACATGAGACAGGTTTTTGCATTTAATACTTATTGATAATCGATCAAATTTTATTTTAAATCGAAACAACATTCATTGGACATCGATTTACTAAGCTAAAACAATTAGACTACGGATTCAGTTAATGAATTAGAAGTAAATACGTACAGACAAAAGCTAACAGAGCGAGTAGATGTAGTTATAAAATATTTACTTATATGATTTTATTTTTATTTAACGAAAAAGGTGGAAGGCCTCTTTACGGGGATCTCTGTCTGGAAAGAACTATCGCGTAGTATACTTTTGCCGCAAATCGGTAGTGTACGAACGCTACTGTCTTTCAGTTTAAGGGCGCTGTAGCTATCCGTACTTTAGGCCTCCCCTAATGCACGCCTTCTCCTTTAGAGGGTTTTTGAACCGTATCCCACCACGCTGGTCCAATGCGGGTTGTTGGTGGACCGACTTTTTACATGCCCATCGACGCATGGATCGTCTTACTTTTCAGATAATTAGGTGATCGGCCCAAACTGTCCTAACCGACCAGAAAATATACGATTACAAAAAGTTGTTTACTCGCGAGTTTCGAGCGAGTTCGACCTCCGTTTTATAAAGCAAGAGCTTATACCGCTAGACCACCTCGGTTATTCCTTTAGCTTAAACGAATAAAAAATAAATATATTAAAACTGTAATCTTATTTTTAAACATACTATGGAAGCGGAGACAAACAAGGTAACTTTCCCGCAACTTTCGTTTGATTCTTAGTCAGCGATATTTTCCAATATGCCTTCACGCACGACATCAAAAATATGCCTACACTGATTAATACCAACGATATCATACCGCGATTGACTTATTGGGAAAGATAAATAATATATTTAGTTTTCTTGGTGAAAACATAGGGCGGTTTCGACCAAAGTTTTCTGCCAAACTTTATTTGTAATAACGTTATCGTTGTGTAAATAAATCTTGATATTTAAACAGAAAAATATATTAAATTTAAATAATATTACAATAGGTTTTATAAAACGGTCGTATTTTACCGGTGTTTTGAATGTTATAATGCCTCTCTGTTACTCTTTTAGTTAGTCGGTATACCTAATTTGTCTTTAGGTAAGTTAAAATTATGTTTTTATTTATTTAATGAAGTGTCAAATACAGTATGTTTTCCTGAGGGTTAAAATTTCCATTAGGATATACCGCGTGAGACGCCCCGACTCCACTCGCCGTTTAGTTACAATGAATGGTTAATCCAGCTTGCTCAATAATTACCTTGTTACGGTCCCATTCAAATCGGAACATAATAGTATTTATAAACTTTTTATCAGAAATAAACACGTTGATACCTTCACAGTATCAACGTGTTTATAACTATATATATTAATTAGATTAAGAACTCTTATGAACTAGAAAAGACATTCTTGCGATATAATGCCAAGATTAATATTATTATAAGTTAGAATTAATTTAATAGATGTCAAAATTGGTTTACCCTAAAGTCACGTCAAAATTTTCAAATTAAATTACTGAGATCGCTTCTCCAATCGTTTGCAGACCCTTATCACAAATTCTACTATGTACAGTCGTTCAATTGAGTACTTGGCTCCGATCTGTACGTCTTGTTTAAAACAATAAATTATGTAATTTTTTTTGTTTTTTTAATTCATTAATACAATATTGTATTTTTATGCTTTTATAATTTTAAGTCTACCCTTTCAGTTTGCTAGAATAATTAATATTCTTAACAATCAATTCTAAGACATCAGAAAAAGCCTTTTTTTCTATCAGGTGGTAGGTCCATTTATTACATGGGAGCGTCTGGGTTTGATAGCACCACGGTGTCTGTTTCTGCCACGACGAAGTGGAGTGAATATATTTCTGTATTCCGGTTTGAAGGGCGCCGTAGCCAGCGTATTTACTGGGTCAACGAGACTTAACTTTCAATGTCTCACGGTAGGCAGCGCGTTAGTGATACCCCTGTTATTGCCAATGTCTTTGGTGACCACTTACCATTAGGTGGCCCGAGTGCTCGTCTACCTGCATAGTCTATTTAAAAAATCTCCGGCAGCTTCGTGAAGAAAGAGAAGGTCTGCGGCATTTAGCGGCCGAGACAGAACACTCAAAGCTATGAGTTCGCGTGTTCGCAGTTTTCGAGAACCAGCATCTTGACCTTCAAGAGCCTTATCTTTGGACAGGTTGGGTCTACTCGCCCTTCACATCGTCCATTCAAACGCTATATTTTAGGACTAGCATTGTGATGATAATTTACTTACTTACGTTATTTTCCGGCTTTGATACTAGTAGAGTATTTGTCTTTTTGGTCCTATCGTTATAATGCCCTAAGCAATCAATAAACTTTGAATATCTCAAGAATTCATCCCGCATATCAAAAAGTAAAAACCTTGGTAAAATGTGAGCATACTAGTTTACGATTCATTAAAATTCTTGCGAAAGAAGTTTGATTCGTACTAAGAATGATTTCAAAAACCGTACAAACATTTTTAAAATTTAAATTTTACAGAGAGGATAGTTGGGCCCTACTACTTACTTACTTTACTTGGGACATGAAATACAATTCTAATCTTTTGATGAATTAAGCCCCGCAACATAAAAATAACGAGGAAAATACTCGATAAGTTAATTTTGGTAAAATATAATCAAAACTAAGAATAAAGAAGAGACTCAGATGCACAAAAACCCCATCGTAACCTGCTTTGTGACTATGGACGCTAAAAAAACTTTTAGATATAAAATACATATAAATGGGTACAACAAATTTAATAAAAATTGTGTTTAATATGCACAGTGACAGCATAAATGAACAACTTAATTTAAACGCCTAAATGGTCACAATAACTGAATTTGCCAACTCTATTGTGAAGTGTTTCTTAAGTCATTTAAAGTGTCACGTAATTAGAAGGTATGGAAGTAATTAATCCACGCCTTAGCGGCTTAATCTAGAAAAGGGTTAGATTTACAATTCGGACGGGGGACATGTCTCTGGGCGTTTTGGTCTGCGTAATCCATTTATGTAAAAGCTCTCGGTCGACGCTCTCGAACAGTTTTACAGAACAACGCTTTAATTCTACTTGATCACCTTTTTACTAAGAACTATCTGAGCTAGCATCATGTAGCCTATTAGTCGCAAATCAGTAGGGTGTAAACACTACTGTCTTCCGGTTTAAAAGGCGCCGAAGCCAATGTAATACTAATAATACTGGGTAAAGGATATGTAATTTTTACCGGTGGTATTTTTACCGGTAGTGTTTACAGGAGTGTGTGGTGTCTATTTCTACTGCAAAGCGGTAGTGTGAAAACACTGCTGTGTTCCGGTTTGAAGGGCACCGAAAACAACGTATTTTTTGGGAAAACGGGGCTTAACATCCTTTGTCCCACGGTAGGCAGCGCGTTGGTGATACCAGTATTGCAAATGTTTATGGGCGTCGGTGACCACTTTCTATCAGGTGGCCCCGATTGCTCGTCTACCTGCATTAAAAAATGTAACGTCATGTCTTAGGGCGGAGGACAGATGTGGCGTCTTACGCTGCAAAAAATGAACCTACTGATACGGACGTACTTCTACTGTCGATTCGAATTCGATCGATTTCTGTCAATTCGAAGTCGATCTAGAAAATTATTGTCTCAATAATTTTAAACAATTTGTGTGTTTGGTTCAACGGGTCAGTGCTCCGGGGGGTCGTATAATCTATAAGTGCCCTAATTTCTTCGCTTCGAACATTTCCGCGACAAACTGTAAAGTGGTTGCCTCGTCGAGTCTATGATCATAAACGCGTCCTCTTATGATGTCGGTAAAAATTAATGGACGATAACACCGAGCCCGCTGGCCATTCATCTGCCCGAAAGTTAGGAGGGTTCCGTGACTGGTAAGGAAATGAGAGACATCTCTGTGAACTTGATTCTGTATCAGTTTATCACAGTAAGCGTTTACAATCTTGGGGCGACTTTTCCTATGTACATTTGTATGCATGGATGACTTTTTACAATATTTTTCTTGAAAAGATTTCTTGCTTAATAAAGTTATTGTTAATTTCATAAAAACTATTTAGCATACCGTCAACGATTGGATTTTCCTAAAGTAAGAAATAGCCTAGTAAGTAGTTACATAAGGATAATATGTCTTTTTAGTGGTAAAGGAATATTTCGAATCTGTTCAGTAGTACTACATACCTATTACTTTATTATATTTGTGTAGATTTATCAACATTTCTGATATCTGCGAAATTAAAAATAATTCAACTATTTTTAGATATAGAATGTCACCACAGCGTTGGTAGCTGACAAAAGCCACATTTGCAAACAGAGAATCGTGTAGTATCAACAATGTCCTTAATACGGCACTTAACTACTAATTATTAAATATTTATACATATTCATATTCAAAAAAACCCATCGTCAGTTCACAACTATGAATCAAAGCGTTTGAAATACGGAACCGTATCTTTATAATGCTGATCACACTTCGCTCTCTTTTGTAGGTTTACGGCAGTTTTTACGACAATTTAGAAAAATACATAGGCGTGGGCCCGGACATCGTGAGGGTGGGAAATGGAGCGAATTCTTCAGGATTATTTCAGTTTTGGACATTTCCAACACCTGTTCATTCAGTTGTGTCTTCCGCGTGATTTATCTACATCTACTAAATGTGGTAAAGAGCATGATGTTTGTATCGTATAACTTTATTATAATAATCATATCGATAGAGGTAGTTAAAAGAATTGAAATGCCAAAATTTATATTGCTTACTATTACAAGAGAAAAGTAAAGAACAAAAGTTTTTTCTTTATATATGTCCATATATGGTGAAGCGTTCAGCTATGGACCGCACCATGCTAAGAGTTTCTTTATCAGCTAAAACTCGTAATGTATTTATCCGTCCAAAAACAAAGTCAGCGGGCCGGTGATATAATCAGGGCAACCGCTAGCCTATGGGCCAACAAGGTTCTGAGTGGAGGACCCTCAGACCATCTCGACCGCCGACCACCGGTGGGATGCCGTTCTCCGCAAGGGAGCAGCCGTCTTTTTGTCCAAAGAACGCCAGTTCATTGGAAAAGGCCTACGTTCAGCAATGGCCGGAAAAAGACTGCTCATGATCATGATGATGATATGCTGAAGTGTTAAGTCAGTTATATTTTCAAGCGTGTATGTTGTCTTTCGAATTAAATGAGCACAAGAAAATATGTCACAAACTTACAATTAATTTCATTTAGTCGTGTGACTTTTTTCGGTAAATGATACGCCTTGCTCTTAAGAAATGCGATGTGAGAACAAGGAGTATTACATTTCGTTTTCATTCGTAAAAGGGGATCAACTACCATAGGACTGGAGGAATATTAGACCGTAATATTGGACCGTATCGTATTTTTCGTTGTATAAAAAGAAATATTTGAGCTCATATCGTGTTGTATATCTACACATACAAATTATTAAAATTGGTAATGTCTGTTTGTAATATTAAAATAACCACTTTCTACTACATGCATATGAATGTAAATACGGTACACATAACAAAATATATATTTTTCTGTCTGTCTGTTTGTTCCGGCTAATCTCTGGAAAGGCTGGACTGATTTAGAAGAGACTTTCACTGGCAGATAGCTTATGTAAAAAGGCGTAATTTAGACTACTTTTATTTTAGAAAAGGAGATTAGAAGAGATTAAGAGAGACTTTAAGTAATATTGCAATCAATCATACCTAAGTACTGTCCAGTACCGCGCGAAGCTCACGCGCATTCCACCACTATGCCGTCACCACTTCTCCCGCCAACAAATCAACGTCACAAAGGCTGCCTTAAATGATAATTTAAACAAAAATGTCATATACAAAAGAAAACTAAATGATCAAAATACTTTTTTATTACATTCCACGCTGACGAAGTCGTGGGCACAGCTAGTAAATAAATAAAATGTATATTTTACCTGTAAGCAATATTATATATCTCATTGGACCTAGAAAAATCCTTAAATACCATAGATTGAACCGTCCTTACAATACATAAGCCAGCCTTTCAAATATCACTAAACTTATACAGTAAACGTTTATTTCTTCAAAAAACGACCCTCACGATGGTTATGAACTTGAAAGTGGATTTCATATTTCATAGTACTAATATTAGAAATAGGTATGTTTGTGTGTATGGATATGTTGCCAGTTATCGTAGTTACTGGATTTTGACACAATTTTAGCATAAGCTAACAGTTTATAATTTGTTCTAACTGCGACTCCACCCGTGGTATTTTTAGATTTTTAAAATGGATTTTTCTCGGGTGAAGAGTAGCCTATGTTGAGGTTTATCTAAAGATGAGTATAGTTTTCTAATGGCGAAAGATTTTTTAAATCAGCACAATTCTTTTTGAGATTATTATAAGTTAATAATCATCTATATTAATATAAAAATTAGTAATTATTTGTATTATCAAAACATTGGTTTCATGTATTATATTGTTAAACATTGGAAAGTCCAATTATTAATAGGTTTTTTAAATTTATTTTGGCACATTCTGCATATTAGATAATAATTAGGTGGTACAAAGACAATCGGATAGAAGCAAGATAGATGTATTTATGCACGCTCAAACTTGATAGTTTTACACAAATAATATTAAAATTAATGCTCATAAGGTTGGTGATGATGAGATGCTTAGAAGCAGTACGCATTAATAAGTTAATTTAAATTTAGGATTCTTTTTACTAGGCGTTTGGGCGTGCGGACTAAGAATACATTCATACATCATTAGCCTGTGTTAGTCCACTGCTGGACGTGGACCTACCCTAATGCACGCCTCCACATTAGGGGGTTTATAGACCGCATCCACTGGTACAATGCGGGTTGGTGGGTGGACCAACGTCGGATTTCGTCGTATGGGCATGTAAAAACATGCCTATCCTACGCATGGAGCATCTTACTTTTCAGAAAAATGGGTGATGGGCCAAATTGCCCTAACGAACTAGGAAACGACAATGAAAAAAATTACCTCTAGGCTACCTTAAGTCTCGTTAACCCGGTAAATACGCTGGCTACGGTGCCCTTCAAACGGTATACAGTAGTGTTTTCATACTACTGCTTTGCGGTTGAAATAGACACCGCGGTGGTACCCATCCAGACGATTTCCTGTAAAAAGGGGACCTACCACCGGTACCATTTGTCATATAAAGCGCCATAAAAATATAAATAATAATGGAAAATAAGATATTATTCTAACAATTATTAGTATTATTTTAAATAGTAATGTATTATAAGAAACACATTAAAAATTGCAAAAGAATAAATATCCTATAATAAAATAGGATATATAAAATAAAATGACAAACGATTTAATAAAACACTACGGATTTCATGGCGTTTAATTTGGTTTAAAATTTTCACGACGTTTCAGACACTTTACAGGATCCATGGTCACGGGCAGACTAAGGCGTTGTTCGTCAGAGTTTTTACCCGGCCACCCTCATTTCTGTATTTTATTAATTAGTCCGTTTTACGCACACGAGCTTATGGTGTCTTGAGGTCTAGCAGTAATTACATGCTTGGGTTTGATTTTGTGTATTATTGGTTCCCAAGCAGGTGGTAACAGCTAACTATCTTTTCTATTGAAGTTAGGATGTTCTTTTTATTACGTCGCGTATCATCCTAGCTAGGAATCGGTGCTCTTTGGCAAGGATTTGTGGTTAGTCAAATCTAATATAATGGTTGGATTGATCCAGTAAATGGTTGCATACTGTAGACTTCTTCAAACGGCGGTGCTTTACGCACATAGCTGACGTATTGAAAAACTTTGACAGGTAAACACCTCAGTCTACCCATGAACATTCTGTAAAGTGTCTGAAACGTAGGGAAAATTGTAAACCAAATTAAACTCGATAAGATCCGTAAAAACTTTTATTAAATAATGTGTCTTAATCTTGTATTAAAATGACGAAGTTTAAATTAATATTTTCATTTAATCATCATATCATATTAATATGCACCAAAACAAATCGATTACTTTCATATATAAGACTTAGCAAAAACTTGCTTTGAATAAAACATCTCAAAAGTTACATAAATAAAACAAAACAGGTGCCAGCAACCATCAAATAAATCTATTGAAACTCAAATAAAAACCGATGCAACTTAGGATTTCTGCAGTAAAAGCGGACGCACAATTACATGCTTGATGTTGAATTGCATCTCGAAGTGTCCGTCCATTCGAGGGTACAGCAATCGTAGTTTTGTCCAATTGAGCAATAAATACAGAGAGATATTGCTGGAAAACGCCGCGTCTTTCCCGGGGTTTTTCAATCTAAACTTTCACAACTAGCAAAGGGGTTGAACGAACTAGGCACCGCTTCGATGTGAAGGCGTTGTGAGACTACAACTATGATATTTCTTATCTTAGGTTTAAATTCATAATCAAATTCAAATTATCTTTAATGGCTGAAAATACGGTACATTCAGATCTTAAACACACATTTAGTTCATATTTATACCACATCGGCATGCAAATCCTGTTTTTTTTTTTAAAGAGGGGAAATCTTTATGTGTTATTTTGATACCCGATACCGTGGGGAGCAGCAACCGGGTTATGTGGGATTTCCACCCACTAAAACCCCTCAGCGTTCCTTCTCCGCGTGTTTCTGGCGGCAAGGCGAGACCGACTAAGTCATGCGACCGCTATGTCACTCGCGCCTGGTCTCTAGGACTTTATCTTCCTGGATAGGCTGTGGAACAGCCATTTCCCCTGCACCAGAGCGTGCTCTTAGCACTGCTCGCACTCAGAGCTATGATGTTAACGGATGTCGGACTCTCCATCATCAACTCCCGCGGCTACACTCATAGGGGTGGCAATAGGCGAGCGTAAGCTCGCCGCCTTCGCCCTGGGCGTTGTCGGCGAATACGCGCCGAGGAGGGATGTAATTCCCTTTCCCACTCAGCGGCCTCTTTTTGCCAGCCTAATATTAGTTTTGTCCGCACCCAGCACTGCCTCATCTCTTTCTCTTTCTCCGACGCTTCACTCTTGCGTTTCGAGGGTTTGCCTGACTTGGCTGGCATGCCATCCGCGGGCGCTTTAGAAACTGAAAAAATAGCCAGGTTAGAAGGAGATGTCTTCTTTCTTTTCCTTCCAACATCAGCCCACGACCCATCTGCGGTTGGTGTTTGAGGCTTAACAAACTTTGGAGCCGTTGGCTCCTTCAATGCTTGAGTTGGCCTGACCTTTTTTACCGGCTGTTTAGGAATTGATGCATTTAGCTCTGCGGCTGTTTGCGGCCGACTGTCAGCTCGCAACGGTAGACGTGGCCGGTCTGGAAGAGACCAACCATCTAGTTTGGCATCGATCATGTTGGCGATGTCTAACATGATCTTGGCGTGGTATTCCTCTAAAACCTGCGCTATAGAAGCAGCTGGACTATGGCTGGCCAGCTGATCAAGATCAACGCGAAGGTGTGACTGACCCTCTTATAGCTCCTCAATTTCTCTTTGGAGGCGAGCATTTTCTCAATCTCCTTTTGAAGTTAAGTCTTTGAGCATCGTTTTCTTCCGAGGTGATTCGATTCAGAAGCGCCCCTTTCGCCTCTTTCATTAAAGCGCACGCAACTTTTGACGACCGTATAAATCTACCCTTCAGGTTTTTGAACTTGCACGCGACATGCAAGATTGAGCCAAGGGCGCCGTCCATCTCCTTACTGAGTGAATCTGCGGGTAGGTCGCGGATCACAGGAATTGTGATGTCAGAGTCAAAATCGAGTGCCTCCCGCTTCTGGCGATTAAGCTCCTTACGGGCTTTGGCCAGCCCTACATACTGCCCGGTTGAAGGAGGGCGTCCTCTACCTCTTTTGAAAGTGGCTACCTTGTTCGGCACCTGTTTCGTCTCTCCGGATGAGTTTCTATCCGATGACTTTGCCTTTGGGCGCTTTCGCCCTTTGGCGAAGTCACTATCTTTTTCGGAGCAGGTCTCCATAGTGGTATCTGTATCAGACACCGTCAGACCCACATCCTTTAAGCTTTCGACACTTCTGACCCGGCTACGCAAACTGCGTGCAACATAGCTATCCCTATCTATATATCTATCAGTATATCCGCTATTGAGGGGATTTCTCCTGTAGGAAGTGTAAGGAACTGTAGGGCGTTTGGTGCCCCCCCTCCCTGAATACGTGAGAGGGGTTCTCCCCTTGCTGTGCAAGAGGTACCCTCCTGGGTTAACAATGATCTATTGCGATCCGCCATTTAGATTTTTTTGCAACATTTTATTTACCCTTGCCCCAAACCGATACGCGTAGCTGCGGCCAGGTTACGGATAGGGGCGTTCCCTTATCTGCATAATAAAGAGACAAAATTCTACTCAATTCTTAATGCTAATTTAGATTACGGTGATAATTGTTTGTTAGCCTATAATTGTAAAACTAATTAGCTAACTTTTTAATTTGACAGAAGTATAGCTTATGCACCAGAAAAAATTATTTCATTTTTTTCTCTAAATTAGCAACTCAGTTGCCAAAAAAAGTCATCATAATGCTCTGTATTCTTTTGAAACGTAGTTACCAACTAATCCTTTACTCCAATTGACATCAATTGGAGTTTCAAAAACGTCTTTCTGTAATAATATAAAAGTAACTCCAAAAGTTATTTATGGTTTTAAAAAAAGTTTTAAACTCTTCACTGAGGTGTATGACAGCCCTACGTCCACGAGGTCTGCCAAGCGATTTGATCATTACACTATTGGTACACAGTTGCTGTCATGATAACAGGATTTTCTAAAAATAACTCTTCAATTCCTTAACATTTATTGTGTTGGAAAAGTTTAATAAAGCCGCTACTATTGTGGGAGTAAAGTTTGCCTTTCAGCCTTCCTATTTAGGGGCTGTGTTTATTTATGTTCGCTTTTTGTTTCTTATTTTTGTTATACTTGAACGTTCGAATTGAAAATTAATAACTTATATCTAAACTAAATAATCTCGAGTCTATATAATCGTAGTTTAATATCAAACTGTAATGAAATAAAAAAAAATGTTTATTATAAATAGCCTAAGGACCTAAAAATAGGGGCATCGGAAAGTAAAGTCATGTATACGACGTTATTAGGATTTTAAGTAACATCACTTATTACATAAAAATAACTGGATTTATATAGCTTTCTGTACACTATTCACAGTTTTATATTAACAAGAAAATTAATTTAAACGAGGCATTTTAATTTTTCTTGTTAATATAAAACTGCTAAGTTACGTTAGAGTGTATAAGATATATACATGAGGTTTGTTAGATATGCAATATTTCTATGGATACGATCATTTCATCTAACAAATATCAATGAATATATAGTATAGTATATTTTATTTGAACGTTGATAAAATATCGTAGTCGTCGACATTATTCGAGCCTGCGGGCACAAATACTGCCAGCGCATAATAATGTACGCTGTACAGTTTCTTTTCAGATTTTCTGATGTTAATATTATTTAGGATATGTATTGATTTATTGACTCCTTCATACATAATACTTTTTTGTTTACGCGAATGCCGTATATAATAAACATTCAATTGAATTGTTTTGAGGTCTTATTGTGTTTATTTTATACGCAATAACTTTAGTTATACCTAGCGTTTCAGACCTTATGAGATGATTATAGATAATGAAAATGATGTATAAGGTTGGGTATGATTTAAAAAATTAAATGCCGTTATTTCCGTATTTATTATTATAGTCTTGCTATTTCTTATTATCGCAATTATTGTCTTTTTCTTCTTATACAAAAAACAATGAAATTTAAACTAGTGAAGTGTTTATAAAATTCTCGTGCTGTTTCCAACTCTTTATATCAGTCATAGAAACAAGAAAAATCTACATTGAAACATCATTTCCAATGTTACTACGCTGTTAAAATCATAAAATCTACATACGTGTGTACTTTAACTCTATAACACAACACTAGCTTAATATTCAAACGTTAAAGTGTCTTAGGATAACTTAATAAGCACAACCGACGCTCAGTTGTCAAGTAACGCCTTCTCAAATACTCAGCTCCGTTATAAAACGATAGGATTAAATGTAACGAAGTTCGTGAACTACACACTGGATGGGCCAATTAATTTACACTACCATCGCTATGTCTAGATTACGAGTGATTCATTGCAGTTTTTAGCTCAGACTTTTGAACTCGATTCTTAAAGAGATAGTCCTACTGATATTATACATGCGAAAGCATGTAAAGATGAAAGGGTGTATGTTGGCTCTATAAGCTGCTAAACAGTGTTTAATTAAAGTTTACAGATTTGTAGCTTTTAATTAACAACAATATCCAGCAAGAATCAAATTTTATTGTAGAAAGATTATCATTTTATTGTATATTTAGAAATATTCTTAATAAATGGGTTTGTTAAAATAAAGCAACTGGCGTACAAAATTTATTAGTCATTTAAACACGTTTTAACAAAATAAAAGTTACCAATGCTATTATAATATTTAAGTAAACTCAAATTTTATGATTATATTTATTGAAAAGCCCCTTTTGCTACCATACAGCGATACATACAAACAGTACGAACAAGTAAAAATAGGAACAAAAGATATTTATAAGAAATTTACCGATAATAAACCTAGATTTCCATTCATGATCATATTAGCCAAACAATGTTCAATATAATATATGACACAAATTATATATTATGTCATGCGTAACATAGAGTTCCCGTGAGCTGACGACATTTACGATCCTGGGCACTTCTCCACTGATTCCTGCACATTTGCAAAGATCGTCACCGCTAATCATGGTAAGTCCTCCTACATTGCGATGGCCAATACGAAGCCGTCACTTGAGAAACTTTCGTTACCAACAATTGTCGAGTTCTTCAAGCTATTTTGCTAACCTATTGGAAAAGCTTAGCTAAATAAGCTTGCTAATTTTGCTAGTTATCGCTAACAATACTTCTGCCGCGGATTACACACCTTAATGTGATGAGAAATACCAAGCAAAGCCATTTCAAATTGCTCTATGTCGTAGCTGGTTTATAGCATATCCCTATTTTATTTAATATGCTAACCCAAGAAGTTACGACAGATCCAATCATCAAAATTATCTCTATAGCCTATAAACTATTGCAAACGGTTCAAAATCATTTCATCGATTGTGATTACGAGACAGAGCATCTATCAATGAGCTTTATACGATATATTCGCGTAAAGAAACATTTTTTTAAAATAGACGCATCAACTAAAAGCGAAAGGATTTGCACGCTGCTGATTAAACGTCAACGAGAAACCGCGACTAGGAGACAGTTATTTATATTTCAACTTCGCCCAAGTCAGGTCGCTGACCCCAGATTACTTCCGTTTAAGTGCACGACTTAATAAGACTCGTCACTTCCCTTCGGATCGTTGAGTGACAAGTTATGTTCGCTTGAGCCTGGTATTACGGTACTGATTGTGTTATTACCGGGCCGTTATCACTTTTACTGCTGTATATCCAATGCGTGGAGGTGAAGAAAAGCGATGAAAACGATCACTATACGTCATTCCTGGCATTTGAAACGAGCCTAGAGTTATATGAGAAATAGTGCTTTAACCTCATATAGTTAGACCTTCAATATATTAGTATTCATTTTCAGGAAGATAATCCATTGTTCAGATTTTAAACGTTGAAGTTATTGATTTTATTTACGATTTATTTCGTAATTATTTATTTATTAAACATATGAATAAAATAATCATTCTGTGAATATTATCTTCCACTTGGCATCAAATCGGCCTCTAATCCTGAAAATATTGCTTATTTCATATTATTAAACAAAATTATTTTACGGATTTTATCGCGTTTATTTTACATTTTAAATTCCCGACGTTTCGAACTATGTCTATATAGCTATATTTTATAGTTTTTAGCTCCTTAGGTAGCTTGGTGGTATCACTTCATAGTATAAAACAAAGTCGTTCGTCCCTAAATCCCTATGTATGCTTAAATCTTTCAAACAACCCGACGGATTTTGATGCAGTTTTTTAATAGATGGAGTTTGAAGTTTATATGTATAACACATGCTTAATATTGTAGGTATATTATCTATCAGCACAGCTTAAGCAGAAGCAAGGGGCGGTAGCTAATTGTTATAAACCGAAGTCGGTTTTAAATGCTGCGGAAACAATGACTCATGTTGTGGTCGTGGCTGCAAAATTTAATAAATTTTTTTAAGTTTATATTTTTCGTAAAGGATGTGTTAGTACTATAAAGTAGTGGATATTCCTTACAATGACGATAAATCCTAAAGCATATGAATTACTTTAATAAACGTGAAGACATTATTAAAGATAAAGAGAACTAAAAGTGAAAAAAATACTTCCAATTAACAGTCTTACGTTTGGCTTTCAGTTTCATGTTAAAAGATAATGAAACTTACTTCGTAAATGCACTCTAAGCTCTTGAAAATTTATTGCGGCTTTAAACATATCTTGGTTGTTTTCGAAACGGAAATTGAACGTTAGACGAATAATAAATACGAAAATCACATGCGAGACGAACGTTTAGGTACGTTTATAAATACTTTAAGAAAGTCTAGACAAATATAATATATATTTCATGTGGTATTTCAGTTTAGGCTAGAACTGATTGTTTTAAATCATTACCATCATTATCACTGCTGGAATAGGTCTCCCCTAATACAAGCCACCGCTTTTGATCTTTAGCTATTCTCATCCAGCCCGCAACGGTCACTTTCACTTTCACTTGCTTCCCCTAATACACCCCAATCCATTAGGGAGTTTTGGACCGTATCCCACCACGCTGGTCTTATGCGGGTTGTTGGGTGGACCGACTTTTTACATGCCCATCCGACCCATGGATCATCTTACTTTTCAGACAATTGACCAACTAGAAAACAACAATGAAAATTTGTTGAGTCCCCGCAGGATTCGAATCCACGACCTCCGGTTTTTAAAGCACACGCCTATACCACTAGGCTACAGAGACAGTTGATATTTATTATATCATAATCAGCCCCTATCACTCCACTCCTGAACATTATGTCTTTTTAAATGAACGCCAAGACGACCTATCCCCCGCTACTCGCTGCCAACTTTGAGCGGCCACTGCACGGAGATCTACTTCGTATCCCAAATGCGGCCTCCACTCCGGAACCTTACTGATATTTATTAATTAAACTTAAATTATAAAAAGACGTTTACTAATTCCTGTAGCGAGCAACGGTCTCTCGGCTTTAAGATATCTTCTAAATTCTTATCCAGCAGCGGTAACATAGGTTTATGTGTTTTAAATATACCGGTTGCCTCGCACAATTTTTTGCACATTAATTTATCAGTCTTTATAATAAAATACCTGTAACTGATTTTTAATTTATACATTGTGGAATACTTAACGCACTTATGGTATGACAATTGATACGACACGTATGGTATGACGGAACAATATATTTTTATAATAAATATTTTCTAATTTTGGCTAGTTATAGAGACTTCAAAGTCCAAAATATTGTTATACGTAAACTTACCGTCTATAATCACGCAAGTTAAAGTTTATGGTTCAAGGAACATAAATCGAATCATTATTTCTTTTTTCACCGCGAACAAGTGTTCAACAGGTGTAGGACGTTTCCAGCCAATACCTGTATCAGCTAAGTCACGTTCAGTACAGATTATTGGTCTAAAAATAGGCCACGCGTCTATTCGTATCTGTAAGGAGCAGGCAGCTGGGCCGGTCGTCGACCCCGCGAGGAGGTTCGTTCACACGGACCTCTTTTCGTCGGATCCTTTACGTTTACGCTTAAAGGACGCCATTATAATGTATCGTTAAAAGGACAAAATAAAATATTCGGTAGCATAAAGGATATTTTGGGTGTAATGTTTATTATTGAGAGGCTGGTATTGTGAAGAGGTACTATTTCCTAAAAAATTTTATGATGTTAAATGCTGCGTTATAATTTTTGTTTTTAATATTCAGTAGCTATTGCAAGTGACTTTATAATCCTGGATTTCAAATTTATCAATCGATATAACACGAAATCTGTATAAGTTTGCGGTTTTTTAATGCTTTTCAACTTAACAAAGTTGTGGTGACGGATGGATATTAAGTTATACTTATTGGTATGCATACTAATGTTCTCCTAATCGATTCCGAATACGGCGGCCGATCTTTATTAGAGATCAGCAAACTGTGCAGGAGATATTATAGTGTCCTTTCAAAGCCTGATGGGACGGATAACCGACACGACAGGAGAAAGATAAGGCGCGGAACCGCCTATCCCACACATGGATCATCTTACTTAACAGGAAATCAGGCGATCAGCCCGCATTGCCCTCACCAATTGGGATACAACTATAAAGTTGTCGCAGGATTCGGCCCCACGACCTTTGATTATTAAATTGCGAGCCCGTACCACTAGCCTACGGTGGCAGTTCTATTACACATGTAGTTATTGTTAACTATTTTATTTTGTATGCCTGAATTTTTGCCCTGGAATAGTGTAGGCTATACAGACGCCATTATACATAGTCTAGTGAATACAAAGAGGCCTATTATTTATAATACAACAATAACAGAATAATTTCTTACTAAATGTGACGTACTAATAATAAACTAGCATTAATAAAGCTATTGGATACCTATTCAATTTGAATTGGTTTATTTATTTGTATACAGCATTGCATTAGGGGAAGCCTATGTCCACCAGTAGATTATCACAGGCTGAATCATATTTTTAATAATTATTTTAAACTGACTGAATATTCACATCACACATCTCACACACATCATCAGCCTTTGTTAGTCCACTGCTGAACATAGGCCTCCCCTAATACACCCCTATCCATTAGGGGGTTTGGACCGTATCCCACCACGCTGGTCCAATGCGGGTGGGTGGGTGGACCGGCTTTTTTCATGCCCATCCGCATGGATCATCTTACTTTTCAGACAATTGGGTGATCGGCCCCAATTGCCCTAACCAACTAGGAAACAACAATGAAAATTTGTTGCGTCCCCGCAGGATTTGAACCCACGACCTCCGGTTTCTAAAGCACACGCCCATACCACTAGGCTACGGAGGCTTTGAATATTCATGGCATCTTTATAGATAAAGCCCAAATAAGAAAATAACGTAGTAATAGAGAATCTACTTTTACAGATTCCTTCACGTTTTTTTTCCTTTCAGCTATTTTCTAAAGTTGCATGAGATCGGATTCTCATTCACTCAGTTTATAATAATCAACAAAACGATGCAATTCAATTGCAAAACATTATGGTTTAGAATCATGCCCAACGTTACAAACCATTCACGGGTTCGTCGTGGACCCTGGGAAGGGTTTGAAAATCCGAAAAGCTATTTATCATGTTTGGTATTCGTGTGAGCAACGGAAAGTATTAATATTTTTTTTACACATACATTATATTTATCAAATATTTTGACACATTGCAAAAGGGCATAATAAAATCACACAATACCGAGTGTATTCCGTCGCGAGATCTACACATACATCCGTTTGTTGTTAGCCGCGTACATGCGATCAAAGAGTCCCTAAATTGTGCCTAAGAATGTTTTCGTTTGATGTAAAACCTCGAAAATACGACATTTCGCGTCGAGTTCATTGAACCTACTGTTATTGTTCGAACATAGTGTCGTTATTTTGTTGGTTTGAAAGAAAAAAGACGTGGATTTCTGCCAAATAAGTGTCCGATCGGGTGAGGTCCAGTGTCATCGGACGCGGCGTAATGTTTGCCTTGCCCCAATAACATGGAGTTATTGCTATAGCGTGACAAATGCTCAGCGGGACAGGGATTGTTCGCATACTTTATGATGACTTAGGTATCACTAATCGATAAATGGTATGTTATTAGCTGATTAAGAAACTCTTTGTATCCTTCCAAGTACAAGGTAAACACACATTTACAAATAGCGCTAAGTAGCCGACACAAGTGAAATAATTATCAATCAAAAACATTTGTTTTACTCGCTTTTATCGCTGGAAGTGGATTTGTTGACATTAAGATATCCAATGACATATTTCCTTATCTAGTAGTTTTTTTTTACTTAGGCACTATACTTACTAGCGGAAACATAGCAAAATTCAAATTTTGCTGTTGTATGATACATACTATATATGACAACTTTTATAGAGATTTTTTTTTCTGATGAATAAACATTTTTGCGTAACGGGATTGTCAGATCTTTATTGTAAAAATAAAATGAGTTAGTTTTGTATACTTCGGAGTACAGACTTAAAATTTCATTAGAATTAAGATATGACAATCCCGCTTTAGCAAGGGCAACAAGACGAAATACAGAATGTCCCGTGACTTTAGCCTATCGAAAGTTTTCGAAATGTCGGGAATTAAAAATTTAAATAAACCCAATAAAATCCTTTAAAAGTCCTTTTGTATAATAAAAAAACATATTGAGCAATATATAATACAACAAAATATATTGAGACATTTACATGCGTTTAAAAATTAATTTCTATACGTCATTTGTTCGCTAGCATACAATTCATATACTCATTAATGATTAAAATAAGCGAAATTTAAATAAAAAATTATAGTATTAAAGTATCACCCGTCGCATATAAGGATGTAATAATCTCGTACCTTAAGGAGCGCTCACAACTGTTTGCGAAAGGGAGTCGGCGTCGATAGATTCCATCTTGAAGCACTCGAATCCCAAACAACAATATTGACTGGAACTGAAGGAGGGAGATCCGCGAATTGTCTGAAAACAAGTCAACGCACTTTACACTTAAGGATGGTGACAAACGTCGCAGTAGATTTTAATATCATATCACCTGAAATTAAGCAACACATCTAGCAATGTCTAACATTAATAATGTTGCTAATAGAGTGTATTGAACATCGTTACCGTTCCATATTTTTAAAATATTTTGCGATACACGTACTGTAAAGTAATTTCATTCCTACTGGAGAAGTGAAGATATAAAAAGCAGAAAGTACGTGCATCGACAACCTTGTGATTTCAATGATAAAACACCTTCAGTTTCTCAGATTTACCATCACCAACATCCTATTTGCTTTGACTTTGTTTTTATTATATTATGATCACCAAACCCCAAAGTCTTACGAAAAGATTTCTACAGTGTTGACTCATCTTCACATTTACAGTTTTAAGGTCCAGGATGGAAATGTAAACCGTTAGCAACTCTGACAATGTAGAAACTAAAACACATACTTAGGACACTACAGCGGTGCCTCATTTTATTTTAATTACCATCAGGTAAAAAAAATGTCAATACTATAAAAAAAAATGTGATTTTATGAACAATTTATCTATCTGTCCCATTGATGTTCGTTCGTCTGAAAAAAACCTTGGCTTGCCAATGTATATTCGTCTGTTGACTGCCTTAAAAGGTAGCTATGAAGTGTGTGCTATGCATTGCAATACAAGCTTAAAGATTGTCTTTTTGAAGTATTGTTTTAAATTAAGCGTACATTAACACCCGTTCAATAGCATTGTTTTATTAATAAACAAACTATGAGGACCGCAATACTTATTGGTGTTAGAATATTAATTGTTTTATCAATTTGTATCATGTAAACTTCAATATTTACACACAATTATGAAAAATAGAGCTTGTACTAAATTATTTGACCGCTTGGTGTTTTGGTTAGTGACCCTGATTGTTCCACAACTATGGGTGTGGGATCGATTCCCACCACGAGAAAATATTGTGTTATGAACTTAGTATTTTTCTCGTGCCTGGCTGTTTGTATCTCTATACTATGTATTTATTTACGAAAAAAAGTAAGTCTATGTATTTATCGGTCATCTTGTTTCCACAGTATAAGCTGTGTTTAGTTTGTGGACTAGATGATGTTGTGTAAGTCCAGAAACATTACTTAATTATTAAATTATTACAATCAAGTACAAATTTGAATCCCAGATCTTTAAACAACATCATTAAAAACTTTTTTAAATGTGTTAGTTCACTGTTACTGAAAAATAATAAATGTAGAAGCTTGTTCATTCATTCATAAACTATATTATATTTTAATTTTTCAATCATCTCTGTAGGATAGCGAAAAACTAAAATAGGAGTTCAGTTCGAATCTATCAAATAGTTATTTCCTCGTTCAATTCAATAATTCGGGCTGATCACCCTGTTGTTTGTAAAAGATGTTCGATCGACACGACAGAATCATCCGTCCCGTCAGATTAACCACTGTGCCATAAGTATACTTTTTTGATGAACTATATTTATGCAATCTTTGAGTGAAATAAGTTGCATGCTAAACAAGTATACGGAGATTATTATATTTTAGTTACCGAACCATTCCGTTACGAGAAAATGTAACACTGTCTTTTTGTGTTTGCTTCATTAAGGTACATTACTGATTAGGTGTGACTATTTTATGTACTAGTTTGTTTACTAAGTTTCACGTTCTTATGAAGAGCAAATATATAAACGACATAATCATTAAAACTTAAAAATTTTATTGTTACTGATAATTTTTGTTGTATAGGATATGAAATTCTTAATTAAAAAAAACTCTTCCTATCATGCTTACTTAAATATCAATTAATATTGAAAATTGTCAATTTCCAATATTTCGGAATTCATCTAAGTCGGAGTTTGTCGACCCTGTGGTGACACTCACCGTGATAAGTCAAACAGATCGCTAATGAAAATGAGATTCAGGCCATTCATAATATTAATTATGGAAGTTTCTCGATTTAAAAGTAACGAAACCGTCCTCAGGAAAATTCGACAAGAAATATTGGATTCGTTGAGAAGTATAAAAGAGCTGGTTTGCGTTTAAATTGCTCAGATACATTTACAATCTGCGGTGCGAGGTTTTTGAAAGATGTATTGTAGAGATAGATAATCCTACTGTAAATATTTTGTTTATATTTTTACTACTTCACTTATTACTAATTACAAATACGTATTGCTTAATGATCCTCGTTTTCTTTGTTATTGTTGAGCATGTATATAAATATTTTACATTTAAACAATTAACCATAGGAATTCAATTAGAATCAATTTTATATCTAGGATATAATTGTTGAGGTACGAAACTTGATTTGCTCTGTACCGATTTTTTTAAAATTTTTTAATTAACAAAAAAAGATTTTTTAAAAAATCCAAATAACAACTAAGTTAAAAAGAACTATAATGCTTAGTTAGCATTTTAAATTGCAATTAACATTACTTTCGAGGCCAAAGTCAAATTTGTGTAAGTTGTCTAGTCTAACACTGAATTTTCTTTTCAACAAACATATAGTTAATACATATAATCAATTTGTTCTTTCCCAAACAATTAAAAGCAGATAATTAAATTTGATTCAGAGATATAGCATCTACGAGGTGTAATAATAAAATTTTCGTGGCTCATCAATTTCTCACGCGTCCAAGGTGAGAGATTTGCATACCGTCCCGGCATTGGCCTACATTCGAAAACGCTCGTCCGACAAATAGGAAGAATCGAAATCACGTAAGTTGGCCGAGGCGTGACCACTGTCGTAAAGTTTTATTGGGCAGGTCGCATAGATCATTGTTGGGTTCGACCCCTGTCGAAGATTCGAGTGTTTCGAACTTCGAGGTTGAGGTGGAGTTCGTTATAAGTTTTTTAAATGGAAACCTTCTACTTCTCAAATGAGTGTCGTTATTATTTTTTTGGATGATTATATACTATTTATGATTGAACTTGAATTTGGAGACATTAACCGTTTGGGTTTGATCATATTTATATGATTTTCAAATTCAAAGTCATGTATCTTTATTCAACATAGAAGTGTAACACTCGCTTATTGATTTTCAAGGACGCTACTACCGATTCAGAATATGACGCCTCCGACCTGAGAAGAACCGGCGAAGGAAACTCAGCGGCATTTTTAGTCATCTTTTAAATAACCAAATATGTATTCATATGAGCTATATGCAGTTCTATTATACGTATATTAAATTTAAAAAGCCTGGAGCGAGCATTCCATTACCAGGTAGTGTTATCATTTATAAATTCATTTATGTTAAAATTATAATAACCTTTAACACATAAACATTCCCTTACTTTATATTTGTCTTTATATCCTTTAATCCCATAAAGGACTTTAAAAATAAAAATTTAATAAATGATCAAAGCAAGGATGGTAACGATAAACTTCATTACGTTTTTATTTCAGTTTTGATAAACCAATATTTAATGATAAGTTTTGGAAGCTATGAGAGTTTGAGGTTTTTTTCAATTAGCAATGTTTTTAGTACTATTATCTATTATTTTTGTGGTGATTAAAAATGCATACAAGCAACTTTTATAAGGGATATTAGATGTAAACAAGACTTTATATATTAACATTATGCCAAATCAAAATTACCGCCTTAGTGAAAGTTTTATGCCGTTCAACTCTTTCATTTAACATCTAGTGAATGTAAAATTGTTAAATTTTTAACCTTTACAAATTAAAAAAAAAATGTAAGTATTAAACATCATACTAAAGAAAAACCCATTGATAATAATAGTTTTCCTTTCAACTGTTCGTAAGAAAACCTAAAAATCATAATCTCTGAAGAGTCATGTAAACACTAGCCTGCCGTGACCCGCTTACCCAGATCCGGAGGGCCTTCAGCCCCATCGACTTCCTGTACGGATGGGGAATTAATCACGGGATACCGCAGCCGATGGGACTTCACCTTGAAAGCGGTATTCGTTTCAGGAATTCCACAGCTCTTGCTCATTTGTGTGCGTTGGAAAATTCGCTTTCAGACGAAATAAAAAGATGAACTTTTATTATAAAATTCTTGTTAAGAATTTTGGCTGCGGAAGGAGGAAAATTCTTATCTGTTTAATTTTATTTTATTGCATGAAGTGTAAAGGCACATTGTTGATGCGATAGGAAGCGATACTCTTTGCCCATATTATTTATAAGTTTGTGAAATAACTGTCTGGAACCCTGTGACATAGGATTTGAACCCAGTGACTTTATTAGCAACGGTGCCCTTTAAAAAAGAACGTGCGATGTGTACACTTCTGCTTTGCGAAAGAAATAGGCAACAAAGTGGAAACTAGATATTCTATTTTTGTCTGTTTTATAGTAGTTACCGATGACATTTTATATTATTACTACATAATGCTCAACCTAAAAGTGTATACCCCACGGCCTTTTGCTCGAAACAAATGCTATGTGCGACAAAAGCTTACAAAAGGCATTAGTAGCATTATAATCTATGGATTAAACAAAACAAGTTTAAAAAGGAAGTTAAGAAAAATCGTATTGTAAAACAAAAATGGAATCAAAGTACCACAAATTTTACAGAGCTAAGAGTAACTAGGTACGTTATTTTATTTTTTTCTCCACATATTGTATTTTTAAATATTCAAATAGCTTTACTATTAGGAGTCAACTGGGTAACCTTATCGCGATTCAAAACTAGTTCAATATAAACGTCAAATGGATCGACATTTAAGAGTTCACTCCGTCGTAAAGGACATCACGAGCAAAGCGTGTCAAGTGGCGCGGATGGCGTTATTTGCATCCGAAGCGAGGGCCGAGCAGTCTGCGCTCAAACTTGGAAATAGCTCTACCTCTCCTGAAATAAGCTCTACCGCAATCGTAGAGCTTATTTCAGGAGTTTAGTTTTGTAATAGAAGCAAAGTGTTTTCAAGGAGGAATATAATTTGTAAGCCCGCTTGGCGTTGTTGTTAATAAGTTGTCTGTCACGCCAGTAGTTGCGGAGTCGATTCCCACCACGGGACGAATGTTGTGTGGTGAACTTTGTATTTCTTTCGTGTTTGTATGTAAATAATATGTATGTATTATACATATTATATTATATAGATACAAACGTAGTAAAAGTAACTCTATATCTTATTTATTAATTCTATATATTATTAATTTTCTGGATTTTATCGCCGTTTAATTAGTTGAATCAACTGCTTCCGTAGCCTGGGCGTGTTTGAATCTTGCGGGGACTCATCAAATTTTCATTGTTGCTTCCTAATTGGTTAGGGCAACTTAGGCCGATCACCCAATTGTTTGAAAAGAAAGATGATCCATGCGTCAGATAGGCATGTAAAAATTCGGGCCACCAACCATCCCGCATTGGACCAGCGTGGTGGGCTACGATCCAAAACCCCCTAATGAATAGATTGTATTAGGGGAGGCCTATGTCCAGCAGGGCTATCACAGGTTAATGATGATGATTAATAATTTGAATTGCTAAAAGTGACAAAACGCGATAAAATTAATAATTTAATATAATATAATTATTTATCAAGGAAGTTTTGGTTTCTCCCAGCTGTCCTACACTTAAAGTCCCGTCAAAATCGAAACAACCATATCATAGATTAGCCAGACAGGCAGACAATTGTTTTTTTTTTATTCTGTTTGCTTATACCTATCGGTTATATATCACATTGATATCTGTAAAAAACCGGCTATTTTGATGATGCTTACAGAAACTCCAATTCAATTAATTTGTATAAAATATTCACTAAAATCTGAAAGTGTCTATAATAATTGCTTTTATCCGTTTTTACATTCCACAAACGAGTAAAACCTTCAAACCAGCGGTCCAATACACAATTATATCCGATGTTTAACTATTGGTTCTGCTGGCCGTGACCTGCAGAGGAAGGCCGGCCACGCATCCCCGATGCATTCCGCTCTATTTAACTGCGAACTTAACCGGGGTTTAAAAGGATCAATGTGTTTACCGGAAAAGGGACCGGAAGGAATAAAGGAGACATGAGGGGTATTTATTCAGATACTCGATAACCGTAATTTTATAAACTTGTTTCGCATATTATTCTAACTCAACTAAATTATGCGAATTGTTTTAAAACTGTGATGCATAATTTTCTTAAATTTTGTTGACGAAAAAGTTTTTTTTTTATTTTCTTGTGTATGTTTTTTATCTGCGACATCGACTTTTTTTGTCAGAAGCTTAATTTAAACTTAAGAACTTAAATAAAAGATTAACATAGCTGATTTAACAATTAATCTAAGATTATTAAATTTAAAAAGATAACTTCTTTCTAACAATCTCCGTAGCTTAGTGGTAACTGCGTGTGCTTTAGAAACCGGAGATCGTGAGTTCAAAGTCTGCGGGGACTCAACGAATTTCATCGTTGTTTCCTAGTTCGGTAGGGCAATTTGGGCCGATCACCCATTTGTCTGAAAAGTAAGATGATCCATGGACTAACGTGGGACACGGTCCAAAAACCCGTAATGGAGGTGGCGTGCTTTAAGAGTAGCCTGTGTCTAGCAGTGGACTAACGCAGGCAGATGATGATTCTGATGAACTGCTATCAAACTGTATCTTTAACTTACATAACCTACATTTCCCAGACCGCAGTTGTTTGATGCATGTATATTTTAGCGTGCGATTAATTATAATGCTGTTCTGTTTAAAATAACTTGTTCATATTTAAATCAGAAGAATGATACATATACATAATGAAAGCTAACAATAGAATATTATTTCCATGTCTTGTGCAGCTAATGTGTAGCCACTGGTTAAGAGTTGATTAATTGACAAATAATACTTTTTTTATCTTACCTGAATCTCTTAGTACCATGAGGTAGCTTGTAGCGTCATAGATACTGTTACCATAAAGAAAAGGAACAAAATTAAACTAGTCTATACCAGGGTGGGTATATAGTGGCATAGGGATGTGACGACCCCACCGCCCACTTGACGGCGGATCTGCCTTACTGAGGATAAGACAGATCCGTAGTATAAGTGCAATTAGTCAATTGCCAATCCGCCTGCTCAGCGTGGCAGTTATGAGCATTTTCTTTCCAATGAGCGCCAAAAAAGGAAAACGGCCCCTAATTGCCGGTAGTTCCACTATTCCTGGCCACGGTAGCGGCCAAGGTAACGGTGGGACAAGGGGTGCGATGAATCCCCGGGTTACGGATCGCTACCAGCAAAAACTTGAACTGGCTACGTATAATCGACGAACGTTGAGACTTGGCGAACGCCTGGCCGAGCTGGAGGTGCATAAGGACGTCGGCAGCATAAGGAGACCACTTCGACAGATGTGAAAATTCTTTCAAAGCGGATCCGCAAACTTATACGCCGAGACCTTCGCTGCTCAAATACGCAAAGAATAACCAGAGCGATTGAGCAGAAAAGAGGGTCAAAGGTTTTTTTGGAGAAGCTCGGAAGAAGCCATCTCTTGCTCGACTGTTTCTACTAAGCCTGAGATCTTGCCGGAGATAGAAGACTTCTATTGCAAATTGTACGCGTCACAGGCTCCTCAACCTGATTACCGATTTAACAACCCTCGTGCTAGTCTAACTCGGCATCATTCTGGTGAGCTTCCTAACGTCAGCTTTGATGAGGTTAGTCGGGCTCTTAGGCAGCTTAAGGGAGGGAAGGCTCCTGGGAAGGGGTCCCCCCTGCCCGAAGCAGTTCGGTCGTGATTCCATCCATCCAGGGTATTCGATTCCGTCCTTCAAAGAAGCATTTCCCCCAAGGCGTGGCTTGAAACCCATCCTGCTCCTGTGGTTCCATCCACAGGAGCAGGCTGGGTTTCGCAGAGGATTTAGCACCGTAGACCACATCTTCACCATAAGACAAGTTGTACAAAAGACATATAAGTAAAATCAGTCACTTTGCCTTGCCTTTGTGGACTATGAGAAAGCTTTTGACTCTGTAGAAACCTGGGCCGTTCTGGAAGCTCTTCAACGCTGTCAAATCGATTATCGATAAGTCGAGGTGTTGAAAGGTCTCTATAGTGGCGCGTTTATGTCTGTCCTGATTCCAGGGGGTCGAACGAGACCAATCCAAATGCATCGTGGAGTGCGACAGGGGGATGTTCTTTCCCCGAAACTGTTCACTAATGCTTTGGAGGATGTCTTTCAGACCCTAGACTGGACTGGATGTGGCATAAGAATCAACGGCCAGTACCTTTCACACCCCCGTTTTTCCGACGATATCGTTTTATTGGCCGAGACCTTGGAGGACTTGCAGGAGATGTTGCACAGTTTAAATGAATCCTCCCGACACATTGGCCTCAGGATGAACTTGGACAAGACGAAAGTCATGTTCAACGAACACGTTCTCCCGAGGCCAGTCAATGTCGATGGTGTTACTCTCGAAGTTGTCGATGAATATTTCTACCTTGGGCACATATTGCAGTTGGGAAGACACAACTTCGAGAGGGAAGCCGATAGGAGGATTCAGTTGGGCTGGGCAGCATTTAGGAAGCTGAACTATATTCTCACGTTGCCGATACCGCAGAATTTAAAGACGAAAGTCTTTGACCAACGCGTACTCCCCGTGATGACCTACGGGGCCGAAACGTTGCCTCTGACTGTTGGACTGGTCCAGAAATTTGCCGTAGCTCAACGGGCTATAGAGCGCACCATGCTTGGAGTTTCTTTTTTCGATAAAATTCATAACGAATTTATCAGTCAAAGAACTAAGGGCACTGACATAGTGCATAGGATTAGCTAATTAGCTAATAATATAATTAGCTATGATTAGTAAGAAGAACAGATGGCCGATGGGCCAATAAGGTTCTGGAGTGGAGGCCGCGTTTGGGAAGACGGAGCGTTGGTCAACCCTCGACCAGGTGGGATGCCGATCTCCGCGCAGTAGGCGGTTCAAGTTGGCAGTGAATAACAGAGGATCAGCCGTCTTGGCGTTCATTGAAAAAGGCCTATGTCCAGCAGTGGACGGATAAGGGCTGCTAATGATGAAAAATGATGCTGATGATAACAGGTTATGCTCCTCAGCTTGGCATGAGCAGCAAAGCCTTTGCTGATAACTTACCACAGTATTATTGAACCGCTTTACCATTTTTAATTACTTTTCAGAATTATGGGGTAAATATTCTAAAAACCTGGAAATTAGAGAAGATCCCTTTAGGTTACTAATGGGATCTTTGAAGCAATTAATGGGTTTCTTCAAAAAGCAGCAGAAGTATATAATAATTTACTTTATTCTAGTTAGCTTCCTTCAACCAACTATTAAAAAAATTAATTAGACGAACCGTTATCTAAACCTACAGTGACCCAGAATCGGCGCTAGATACGCCTAAATAAGAGGCTGGGGTCGCACTGCTGACCCATATTCGCTCGGTTCAAGGTCGCTGCACTGCCAATCGATATGCAACGCGCCAGGTGGAGCATTCCGTGTCGAGACACAAAAGCATTCAATCTTTCTCTATTTAGTCTGTAAAGCGTTTTAAAAGTAAACAACTGTTATACTTATTTTAATAGTATTGCAGATTTTGACACGTTAATTTACAACTAACTGCCTCCGTGGATGGGGGTGTATTAGGGGAGGCATATGTCCAGCAGTGGACTGTCACAGGCTGATGATGATAATTTACAACTAGCAGTCCATCTACGGCTCTGCCCCTGTTATGTATTGATTTTTTAAATGGCTCTGCTTGTGATAAAAAGTAACCTTTGTTACCATGGTCAATGTAGCTTTCTAATGGTGAAAGAATTTACAAAATCATTATTTTTTAGTTTATTCATTGAAAATAGAGTCATTATATTATTAGTTGATGGTTTTTTACGTTCGAAAGAAGTATCGTATTTTTTTAATGACTACATTTTGCCTCTTGTTTAGTTTAATTTAAATTAACTAAACAAATGTATTTTATATTGTACATAAATATACGAATAAAAAGGCAGTAGAACAATTTTATTTATTGCCTAGTTATCTTTTAGTGGAAATTAAAAAGAAACCATTTTGCAAATACACCAACATCACTTATGATAAATAATAATATCTCTATATATACCTATAAATTTAGGACTTGCCCTTCCATATTATTCGCTATAAATACTGTAACTTTTACTACAATACAAAGAGTATTGTGAGTCAAACAATTTCTTTACATTGTTCCTTATTTTTAGATATCTAATAAACGGAATAAACTCAACCGCCTACATGTTCCATCAAACTAAGTTCAATAACTCGCGGCTCAAATAAAACTTATTTTGTAAAAATCAACCACGTATCCTATATCCTTTATCCTCGCTCGAAATAATCTCACTTTTAAACGCAAATACAACACTTGTTAGGAAATTCACAAAGTTCAATGACACCGTGCCACGAAATTGGGAAAATGAGTGTCAAATGAATAATTCAACATTAGTCTCGTAATTGGGAAATTGATTTTGGCACGTTAGCAGTATTCAGATTGCTGCATATGTTTATCAGTTCTTCGAAATTTTTAACCTTATTTTGATATCTGGTATTCGTACCAGTAACGAGGATGTGACGACTGATTGGTTACTTTCATACTAAGAGGAAATTAGATGTTTCCGCGACTTATACTTCGTGGAACGAAAATTTCTCGAGATATTTAATCAGGTCAGCAAAACACTGTTTGTAGCATTTGTCTTTTATCTCGACTGATTAATTTCTAAATATAATTACTGCTTATAAGCAAAAATTGTCTTGCCTTAAAAATGTTGTTGTTTATTAGTTCGACCGAAAAAGCACAAAGAGAATTATCTAATTATTGTACTACTTCAGGAATATAAAACATACGCTTCGAATTGAGTTCCTTCTTCTTTTGGGAAGTCTGTCAAATATAGTTAAAATCAGTGAGTGTATTTACTCTGTACTTTGTACGGTATTTAATTCAATTTTGAATAATAGGTCTTTACATTAAGATTCCAAAGTAATCTAACCCTAACGATTGTGTTTTAAATTATTTAAAAAAAAAATTCTGCTATTATACTAAACATATTTTGATTTGACTAAACTGGACTGAACTGCAGTTCCTTAGATCACATTCACACTTCTTTCTCCAATCTAACCGTCAATATCTACTGCGATTAAGATTTTTTTTTTTATTTTAGTGTTGTCAATAATTTATAAATTAATTGTATTATCAAAATATGTTTCATTAATCAAATGCCGTCTTAGCTAGTTAATTTGTGTACAGAAAAGCATAAGTAATGTCGACTATGCAAATCTTAAGATCTAGATACTAAACTCGTATTAAGCTATTAAGGCTCATTGCAACAAGTTAATAAATACCTATTTATTAGTAAATCTAGTAACTCTGGTACATATTTTGCTACCTACCTATGCTTGGTGTTATTAGAATGTTGCTATCTGACAGGGGAAATGCGACCGTCACCCGGTTGGGTTCTTGGGAATGAGGAATGCGACCTAGAGCTCTGACTAATGAGTTTAAAGCCTTATCGGTGCGTCCCTGGAGAGGCCGTGAACCGAGCTTTTTGGGTCACCGGTGCAAGGTTGCAGCGAGGTAGGCTGCACGGCCCGATCGATAGGGCTGCCTTTCCTTCCTTTTTGCTTTTATAATATTCCAATAAACATTGTAGTTTAGATAAATTAGACTCAATACTTACTCACTAGTACTTGTAAAAGCCATTTTTCCAACTTGAGATTGTTTTAGTAGAGATTTCTGAGGGTTTTTTGAATTTTTTCCGTTATACAAGAAGCCTATCATACTCGGTGATAATGTAACTTTGTGATAGCTGAACATGTTGTCCTTTATACTAATACGTTTTTTTATATTGTTCATCCATAAATCAATCAGTTCAGCGCTGTCAGCCCCGTGACGACGATTACACAAAAGAATTCTAAAATATATATTAATACGTATCCAAGTGGTAAAATCATCCAAGTGCCAAAAAGCTTACTTTATTACATATGTAAATATATATATATATATATTGCCTTTATTTTAAACGATATTTCAATAACTTCAGATTAGAGTGACAACCCTATGCGTTGCACCGAGATTTTCAGGGTCGCAATACTTTTGTTGATTGCTTCGTTCGTGAGATTAATACAGGTTTAGTTTTCTTTCCATTTATTTGTATCAACATTAATGCATCGAAGTTAATCTGAATGCAGCGAGTTGTTAAGTTTACTGACCTGTTATGTTACGACTTGATGAAGATGTTGCACTTATTTATTTATGTTAATCTTGGTTTTGTCTGTATTTTAATGAGATGTTATAGGAGTTAAATTATTAGAGCATTTACAGACATAAAGGTTGCACTTGATAAAAGTTTTTTGTAAAGATTGTCGTTATATATAAAATAACACACAGTTTCTACCAAAAAATGCAAATTGAACTTTGACAACTTAGTGTAATAATTAAAATACAGAGTATATAAAACGTCCTGCTGTTTACGCGAACATTACAGATGTAAAATGATACCGTTTTAAGGATTTTAGTAGATTGCATAATTTTTGAATTTGCAATTATTTAAAAATTATACACAATTTATTATATTATGGAGTATATCTATATTGCATAATTTTAAACATATTTATAACATATTTATCTGTTGGTCTGACATAAACGTACACGCCATAATTACTTTATAATCAGTAATGATTTGGTTCCTACTCTTTATCAAACTATATTTTTGAAAAACATACTCATCTGAATGATGCTGCCAATAAACTATCATCATCATCTTCATCATCAGCCTGTGATAGTCCACTCCTGGACATAGGCCTTCCCTAATACAACCCTATCCATTAGAGGGTTTTGGACCGTAACCCACCACGCTGGTCCAATGCGAGTTAGTGAGTGGACCGACTTTTACATGCCCATCCGATGCATGGATTATCTTACTTTTCAGATAATTAGATGATCGGCCCGAATTGCCCTAACCAATTAGATAACAACAATGAAAATTTGTTGAACCCCCACAGGATTCGAACCCACGAACTCCAGCCTCTAAAGCACACGCCTATACCTCTAGGCTACGGAGGCAGTTTAATAAACCATCCTAGTCATCAAATACACAAAATCCAAGCAACAGACAACTGTACAAAATAAAAGCTTAAGCAAATAACCGAAGCTTGCCTACAATCTAATTACATAATCGTCGTAAACCTCACTGGGGGCAAACACATTGTTCCCGCGGCCCGTCAGTAATCTAATGAATAATTGAATTAAACTGTGCCATCTTTGGGAGCTTATTTGCACAGACCGATGGGTGAGGTTGATGAACTGTCACAGAGACCCCTATTCCGTGAAGTGCCACTTAAAATCTACGTCACACGGGGCCAATGAACGATCGACAATAGAGTGACGTCAAAACATGACCAATATCTCGCGGTCAAAACTGTTTGTTATTTTCACTCTTTTATCCTGCTTCCAGATAGTTGGAATTAAAAATATGGACAGTCAACTCAGTATGGTACCTGACACTCGCTTAACACGGATTAAAGCATATTGATTAAACTTACCCGAACAGACAACAAAAAAGCATAGGCAAGCAAGACATTTTAACTACTATAAAAGTAATAAATTTTAAGTAAACTCATTAATAAATCAATATTTTTATATCGTGTCTTATGAACAAGAATCTAAACTTTGGCCATTAAGTATTGAACTTTTTTGTTTTAAAAAACAATTCCATTTGCTAACAATAATTTGTAAATATAATTATAAAATAAATATAAAGTTTTATAATTTATAATACAACAATTTTAATGCTAGGTTATAAGATCTTTTTCTGTTTGGTTTTGTGACAAAGGTTGATTTCTATTCAGCGGTAAGCTCTGGTCCATTAGCACGATATCAGGTTTATTGGAAAAAAAAGCCATTTTAGGCATGACGTTGAACTCTAAAAATTAAGCCCTCTTTGATCTGCTGGAATACAGTTCAAGATCAACTATTAATGAATAATCCAAAAGTGTTTTACCTATCTATTTCAATTTAATTTTCGTAGCAGATCTTAATATCTTTATTCAGATCTGCTACGATTTGAGACCCTGCGAAAGTTATTTGACTTATTTATTATTTGTATTATTTTTAAACCTTTAACAAATGTTTTTTGAACACATTGTTAAAATTATATTTTTTTTTATAATAATAAGACATTTATTTTAAAAAAACATGGTATAGCATAATTGCATTGAAGTGTAATTACAAACGTATTCAGACCCACATTTTTTCACTCCACGGAGCGTACAAAACATTTAATTATTTATGTTTATAGAGAATTTATTAAAAAAGCGAAAACATTTCATTTTAACATCTTGTTTTATTCTTGACGCCCATAGGCCAATATTAAATCCACTCGATATGATTACTACCGACCCGTGGTACATGAGACACCTGTTCTAGAGGATTTGTTTGTAAGACCACTCAGATATCTAAACCAGATTTTCTTCAATACAACACTGATGCGAGTATTTTTGATTCTTCGTCTTAGGGTATAAAGCCTTTGAAAAATGTTGTTTCATGCTGTCATCTAAAGTCAATAATGTTAGGTAACAGTCTATCAAAAGCTACTTGATCTCTTATTCTTTTTATCACAAGGCATCAAAAACGGTCGCAGAAATCCTATTAATGGTCTAGAACTAGGCTCAACACTATAAAGATCCAGTCATATCACAAGATGGATCAATAACGGTAAAGACATAAAGTTAGTGTTTGTGTGTGTTTGCTATAGTAAATCATTTTTTGATGACATGAATTTACAGATAATTACTGGATATAGAGAGTCTGATACGTATATATATAAGGATCAGGATCATCTGTACATTGTGATGGTGACACACGGACAGATAGGTGGTGGAATGGTTACTTATTAAACTTTTAAGGTACAAATCGTCAACCTCTTTAGCTGATACCATGCTTTTGTATTTTATTAGCAAAACAGGAATCGAAGAAACGACTCCTTGTTTTTGTATTCTCTGTACGAAAGTTTACTTTATATAACGATTCGACTGAATAAATTGCGGCTTTATTTCTTCAACTCAAATACGACGTCTTAGAAAGCAAACATTTTCCATTACTCATTTCCTGAATCGTAAAATATGTACATATTTTAAGCGTTTCTAAGAAAATAACGAATGCTGAAATAACAAACTTATGTCATTAATTTTAAATCACTTATGCAATTTAATGTTACTCATATTATTGTTATTTCATTTATTTCTTCTTTTCTCTTAACCATTTCCTAAATATATGATAGAGCTTGCTTTTTATACCTCTAAGTTTGTCTGAACAACAATTTCATTCATAGGAGCTGGCATCTTACCTTCACAACCCAAAAAAAATGTATTCTAAACTTCAATTAGTTTTCTGTAAATTTAAAGCCCTGATGATGGTCTTGACAATCCAGACTGCCTTTTTACATGTCCTTCAGACGCATGAGTCCATTTCTATTCGCAGTTAACAACAGTGAGTAACAGTTAAAAAACAGCGATAACCAAGTTGTTCTCCTAACAAGGGCCAAACCACGACTTCCGGTTTGTAAAGCAAGAGCTAGTACAACTAGACAATGAAGGTGGTATTTTATTTAATTTTATTAATTGTGATTTAATATTTTGTATATCGATGCAGAAATTATTTTTTGTACTTTTCTTTTATATTTGCCAAAAACTTGAACTTTGAATTTTCCTTAGTACCCATGCGTAAATTAGGGCATTTATTTTGTTCTTATATAACCTAGTTAACATTGCAATATCTACCAAAATTAATTTCTTCGATTTGACCTTTCCTCAAAAACGATTGCTTTATTGTTGTTAAACAACCAGACAAGCGCAATGTTAAGAAGACCAGTTATTGATATTCATAAGCAAGGTTTTAAATATATATGTTTTTGTGACTATATGATAGTCCACAATTACATATATTAAAACATTCAAATTCAAAGTCAAAGTCAAATATCTTTATTCAATATGGAAACATTACACTTTGTTATTGATTGTCAAATAATATACCACCGGTTCGGAAATGGGAGCCTCTGACCTAAGAAGAACCAGCGTTAGAAACTCAGCGGGACGTTTTTTTTTATTTTTTCAATAAATTTACGTACTTATCTAAAACTCATATGCACGACTCACGGACCGTGAGAAATTTCATGCTCTTCAATTTTGAATTGTGTTTTGCGTTGTAAACGTATCAAGAGTAGTACGTATTGTATAATACAAACTACTTCCTTTGCAAAACGTTCAAGGCAAATCACTTAATAATTATTGGAGATTCCGTTCCTGTTTGACCTTTGTCTGTAATTCAGGTAAACCCGTATGGATTAGAAGCCGACCCCATAAAATCTTGGGAAAATTACTAGGTGCATGCTGTTACAAAAGTTATTTGTGTGCATTTTCACTTTATTAACAACTAGTACCGAAGAGTACAGCGCATAGTTGCTTCTTTGTGGAGTTCATGACGATTTTTCCTCTTAAAATAATAGTAAAAAACAGTTGTTATGTTTAAATAAAAAACATTTACTGACGCTACTATTGAACATACTAAATTTAGAATTATGAGTTGGGTATGAGACAATTTGTGACTCGAATTGTGTGGGATCAGAAGTTTTACCTAAAGGGTGCCTTGAAAATAAAACAAATGATAATTTATAGTTATTTATTTATCCAATTACAATTCAATAGTATGTCGATGTAAGTTTATCTGCGTCATACAAAAGCATTTCTGGAACATAACTCCAACAAACTAATAGAGATCATTACTTTCACACAGTGGTTTAGTACTAAAAAAGTTACAGAAAAAAATGGTATAAAAATGTAAAGGATCGAACATTAACATATAGACGTATAATACAAATAAATATGACTAGTTACAATACAATACAAATTAATATAAATTGACAACATTAATAAATAAAATACTTACTTATTAATGTTGTCAATGTATAGGTACGTTGGTATAATTAAAAACACATTTTCTTTCGAATCCATCGATGTTGATTGATATTAATAAAAAAATTGTGCATCAGTTTGGTGTATTAGTACAGAAGTTAATACATTTCTAAGCGTCGAATCAAATGTATCAAGATGGTCCATTTATACCACACATACTTATAAAATAGACGACAGAGGTTGTACTACAAGAAATCATCGTGTGTTTAAACGACTCTACTCATCATCAGGTAAAGCAAAAAAAATATACCAAGAGAATAACAAGATAAACTTTAATTAAAAATTTTAACAAATTATAAATATAAAAACACTAGAAGTTATTAGAAAAACATTAATAATTCTGACTGAGATTCAAATTAAGTAAAACTTGATTAAAAAAAATAGAATAGAATTTAAAATGAACAGTTTACGACAAAATTCAGTTAGTGATACAGCATATTTGTCACTGCTGGAATATAACTCACAATGTATATTTACTGCTCATAAAAGCCTTTGAATCTTTAATACAAAATCATATTTTTAGTGAATTATATAATATAGGACACATTCATATTATCGGCCATAAACAACAGCGAAATTACACCTACAAAACGTCGTATCTATAAAGTTTTTTCTGTTAAAAAACTGAACTATCCTTCGAGTAGGCTGAACTTTGATATGTGTGAAATTGTACGGAATTACAATAATTCTTTCATTCAATATTAACTTCGTTATGTTGAATATGTAAAAATTGCTTTAGTTTACGATACAGTCGTTATATAAAAGTTATTATATTGCATATCAATATACAAAATAACCTGATTTAATTTTGGGAAAATAGTTTCACGTTTAGAGTACTAAAACGTTAGCGTTCTAAAACATAACTGAATATGCATTTAATTATAAAAACAATATAAAGAATTATCGACAGAAAACAAAAAAAAACATAAATAAATTAAACAAACTGTCATTTTAACATGATGTTTGCAAATCTGTATTCCAGCTTCTTTTTAAAAATAAGAAGCAAGTTGTAATTTTCACTGTCATTGAAAGACAAAAAAATTTAAAATATTGATTTAAACAAAAGTCAAAAATGTTGCGCATTCAGAATGTCTAATATTTAAAAACTTAGTACAAATTTAAGCTTGATTTAATATTTAATTCTTTTAATGTAGTAAAGATGGAAACTTTCCTCGTGATGACAACTAAACATTTTCCCAAAATTAAGCCAGGATCAGCTGCTATTAAGCTTATTAAGATTAACTCTATAGAACTTTGAGTAACATTGCTTGCAACACCCATCTAACGTTATAGATAATATTTTGATCTATTTTTACAACCTAAGTCTAGGTATAAACCTACAAGCGAGGGTATACACAACATGCAACAGGTATATTATACATAACATATTCTCTACGTAGAGACCCTCGAACTCTACATTCATTCAACTATTCCTATAAGTTGCCAACACCAAACAGTTAAATGTACAATAATTCATTAGATACAAGTATAAATTTACAATATAATTAGTATTTAATGGCGCAAGACAAAAGTTTGCACTCGTATCCAACGCGTTTGATAGTAGAATAGCATATTAAGAATTTCAGAGTAACAGTTAAGTTAGCTGAAACAAGTTCCCGAAAGTTTATCTAACAGTAAAAACACTTTCTTACGATCTAACACCAAAAGAGGCAACAAAAAATACAGCAATATTTTACACCGATGCGAATAAAACACAAAAGTTAAAACACCTACTAAGTTTCTAATAAAATATTAATATATTTTATAAAACTCGAAGTTTACAAGTATATGATACCAATTTTGTATAAATATAGTATAGTATATCTTTGATAGAAAACAATACTCGACTATTTAATATAACTATTATGTTGCCTGAACAACACGCATCTTCTACATATTTCGCATAGTTAAAATACTTCACCCATTTTGTCTTATATGAAAATACACGACCTTATTTATATGAAGAAACTTATTAAGTTGTTAATTTATCCAATGGGAAATGTTTTATATGATATAAAAATACAATTATTGCCTTATAATGTTTTAATTAAACTTTTTCTGCATACCTAAGCTCGCATGTTTTTCAACTCTCAACTTTCATTTAAGACGAAAGGATTGACCCACGCTATTTATTTTATATGTTAATAGATAAATATTGTCTATATAAACATAATAATTTTATTACGCAAATAATAGAAGAATATTTATTGAAATTAAAAGTAAATAATAAAGTGATTAATAAAATAAACTTACTAAACATAAAATATTCCGAAGTATAAAACACGACAATAACTTTTTTATATTATCATTTATAACGCCTAAGCTAATTCTCGATGATCGTTGAAAATTAAAGGAACTCTATTTATTTCCATTTATTGAAAGCTAAGCTTTGTCTATAAAAATAGCTGAATTCAAAATCCATCTCGGTATCACAAATTTTATCCTTCAAAAGGAGCAGTTTGTATTCTTCCAAGGGCGTCAGTCTTGCAAGCCTCGACTCTGTCTTTGATATTCCATGGATATGAAAAACGAAATATTAAACACAGATACTGTTGTAAAAATAGACATCATACATTATAAATTTATACAAATACAGCGAGATACTAATATGAGTATATACGTCAAGTTCAAAAATAATGGAGCATTATGTTGAATTCAAACTAAAATTGAGAAATGAACATCATTTTTGTAATAAAAATATAAGTTTATGGTATCTATATAGGTCCATTATAAATAATTTAAACATAAAAATCTAATCTAGTTGTTTTCATCGTATTTAACATACATAGAAAATATTTAAACATATACATATATATAAATATACGATTGTTTTGGTGTATTTTACGATTTTGAATACTTAATAATTATTTTGTGCTTTGAAGCGACTGCAAATATCTGCTGTTAGTTTATAACTATAAATGTACAGACATCTATCACTACTTAACATTATTATTGTTACATGGAATGATTATGAACGTTCTTTTATTTCTAAACTCTTCAAAACATAGCGACTGAAAAAGCTTCCGAGGTGTATCGCAATCAAATAAATATTGTTATCTTTTCATTTGCTAATATGGACAAAACTTTCTTATGTTAAATAGGACCAATGATTGTTTGACATTAGTGATTAAGGTGATAACGCGTTTTTAAATAAAAAAAAAAACACGAAACTATGTGCGAACGGTTTTTATAGCATCGATAAAATTTGCCAAACTGTTACAGGGGACTTTAGAATTATATTTCTTGATTTATGAATGAAAATCATGTTTCAGTAAACATATTTTGATGGTTTGTCTATTAACCTTTAAACATGTACTATATTTATTTTGTACATATTTTTTTATGTTTAACTTTAATATATGATCACTTTTATTCGTTCATTCCGTATGATGAAATGTTGGTCTTACATTTTTTTTTACATTTTTGCATTTTGAATTTTTTTTTATAAAAATATTTTAATTTAACATCAAACGCAACACAGGACAACGCTTTTAATAAATACAGAAATCTATTAGTAGAAAAAAAATAAAAAGTCTACTATTAAAAATAATATTGTACATTATAAACGCAATAAAATATTGCAATATATTATTAACATACAACTACATCAATATATGCAACGTCTAAATAAAAAAAAAAACACCTATATCGTAACAAACTTTGTGCTTTATGTGCGTCTCGCGGCAATATAAAACGTAAACCTTAACAATACTTCGAACGTTTTACGTACAAAAATCTTAACATTATTATCGGATAAAGGTATAGTGTGTTCACGTATTGCATCACTTCACGGCTGTTCCGCTATTTTGACGAAAATCTTTTGGACGTAGTGTCCAGTATACCTTCAGCCTCAGGGACGACCGATTCTTCAGAATGGTAGCATTTGCTGCATCGTTGAATTCCGAATCCCTGCAACGTAAAGGATTAGACGCCAGTGTGATTAAATATAAACGAAACGGCATTCTTGTCCACCGGTGGCGACCTGCGCGTTATCGACGCATGGTTATTGTTATTGTAATGCCACGATTTCCTTGTCGATGTACTTGACGACTGGAGTGCGATTGTTTCATAGTATCTTAGCCTCCCGCAACACTTCCTGCTCTTGATTATCGCGACGAAACCCTTCCTGTACTTCTTGTTGAAGAACGCGTACAGTATCGGATTGATGCAAGAGTTAGACGCTCCTAACCACTGAGCTAAAGGCGTAACTACTGGGAACATGTCTTCCTCCCATTTCTGCACGGGCCCCCCCAGTTTTATTCTCGCGAAGATCAAGTACAGCGGGAACCAAGAAAGGACGAATAATATCACCACCACGACAAGCATCTTGACTACCTTCACCTTGGACTTCTGCTGCATTCTCTCCATTTGCGCGTCCTGAGTGTCAGTGGGGATGGATCGTCGCCACACCTTAATCCAGATTAGTATGTAGCACATGGTTATAAGAACCATCGGTAGGATGTAGCAGAAGATGAGGTTCCCAATGACGAAGTATAGCACTTCGCTCAATGGGTTCGGCCAGACGTCTAGGCAGAGACGCACGTGTGGATTCTCCTCAAATACAACCACCAGATCGAAGAAGAAAACCCAGGGTGTGGTCACTGAGATGGCAAATATCCAGATGAAGACTATCATCATTCGTGCACGGCGTTTGGTTATCTGGCATTTCAGTGGCCACCAAATGGCGAGGAATCTGCAACAAACAGATAAACAATTTTTAATGTAATTGTTAATTGAATTACGTTTCAATTGGGGATAATTTTAATTCGATTTTAAAAATTGTAATTTAAAATATCGTTTGACTATATAAGCTTTTTGACAATTTTAGGATGGCATACCAGAACAGATTTAAAATAAGTTATAGAAATTTGATTTAAGTTGTTTATGTATATATTTTATATATAATAATAGTTGCAGTCAATTCAGTAATGCACCATCACATTTAACATATTTTTCACGAAAAGTCCACGTAAATTTCGCCTTGTGAAATTATTCGAAGCGAGCAATTTTCTCTCAACGATATATACCTAACCGTGCGGCAACGGGTCCAGTCTGCTGAGCATAATTAGCATCTTGGAAAAAATAAAGAAAGATGAAGACATTATAGCAGCAGACGGAGATCGACGATAGCAAAAAATGTTAAATTTATTATAATACTCTCTACAGTTTAACAGATTATAAGGAATTCAATTTTACACAATAATGCGTAAAAATGTTGAGACGGATAGGTATTAGTAAAAAGATCTAGTAATACTTAAACGTTGCTTCTTCCATTATATCTTAAAATTATTGGAAGTCTCGTTTTTACGATGGAACGCCTATGAGTCTTCCGGTTTGAAGGGCACCTAAGCCAGCGACAAACGTCTTATGAAGCACCATTTTTATTGATAGGGCATATTACTATAAGGTGAACATTCTATGCATATTTTTAATCGAGAAAACAAAAGGATATTGTTATAAGTTATTTAAACCTGTACATATTTCTAAAATTAAAAATTTTGAAAAAATTACTAGTATTATTAAAAAAATACATAAGAAATGACAGTTTAAGATATAGTGGAAATATATATTTTTCCTATTTTCTTGTGTATTTTATCTATTAAGAACATATATTTTTTTTAAAAATTCGTATAAAATAGGTCGAAACTTTTCAGTAATGGCACCTACGGAATAATTTTTCTATATTAATTCATATATAACGTTAAATTTTGCATTTTTTTATAAACCAATCTAGGTATAATAAATTTATAATCGTTGACAAATTAATCACTGTCAGTTAATATGTACAAACAAAAAAAGATTTGGCAGCCTGACCAAGTGGTAAGATAACAAAAAATTCAATGCTTTTTTAAATAATTTTATGTACGGGTTCAGTAAAGTATAAATAAAATACCGGTAGTATAACATAAATACATAAAGACTACGGAGGTAGCCTAGTAGTATATGCGTGTGCTTTAGAAACCGGGTCGCTGGTTCAAATCCTGCGGGGGCTCAACAAATTTTCATTGTTGTTTCCTAGTTGGTTAGGGCAATTTGGGCAGATCACCCAATTGTCTGAAAAGTAAGATGATCCATGCGTCGGATGGGCATGTAAAAAGTCAGTCCACCCACCCGCATTGGACCAGCGTGGTGGGATATGGTCCACAAACCCCCTCATGGAGAAGGGGAGGCCTGTCCAGCAGTGAACTTACACAGGCTGATGATGATGATGATAACATAAATATACATTGTTTATTATTATAGTTTTTTTTCTGATCGTCGCAAGCAAAGCAAACTTATGTCAAAGTTTATTGGACGAGATAACGTCGGACTCTCTTACAGGTTAAAAATCGCGCGATGATTCTCCAATGAGGGATGGTTCTCTTGTCATTAGTGTGTGTCATTACCCTTTGGTTACGTGAATTCCTTTTTATTTAAGGCTTGTGTATAGCAAATATTATAAAGTTCAACTGCTTTTTATATTTGTACGGAAAAATAAACATTTTTTTTTCATATACATGTTTTTCGTAGGTATAAAGCGGTAATCACTAAAACAAGTGTTATGATTTTGATTTTTCATGCATTCAATAGTTAATTTAACAAATGGCTGTATCTTACAATCAAAAAGTAACTTATTAATATGAAAAAATTAAATTCAATTGTTGATACATGCCATGAGGAACCCTAACCATTATCGATTTATCGAATGCATTCAATAGCTCGCCTTGAGCCTTCAATACGGTCATAACTGTCTACTCCATAGACTTCTCAATCCCCAGTTATCTTGACATAGGTCATAGTACCATGCGACTACTTTCGATTACCTCGCTCTCATTATGCTATTAAAGTCAGTGTTGAGTTAATTGCATAATTAATTGATCATAAATGCAGTTACTCAGTGGGCATTTATGGTACAGTAGCTGGAGTGACAGAGCTAAAGCTCTGAACGCTACATGGTTGTGGGTTCGAATCTCAAAAAGCCCGTCCTTAATGAGGATGCGTCTCGCTCTATTTGCGGATGACACATGCCTCTTCGCCTCTCACCTCTGCCCCACAAAATCCACCGTACCTCCAGACAGCTGCAGACGCCCTCAGTGTCTGGTTCAAAGTCTGGAGAGTAGACATTAATCCCTCAAAAGTGCAGCCATCCTTTTCTCAAAAGGCTTGCCTGTCCCCTGCTAAAGTCAATTTGCTAGGTGAACCAGTACCCTGGGTCACCCAAACGAAGTACTTGGTGTAACGTTAGATTCAAAACTCTCTTTAGTCCCCACATTAGCCGAGTGAGAAATAAAGCAGCCTTTGTTCTCTCACGCCTGACCCATAATTAACTCTAAAGCAAGATGTCACTTCGAACAAAGTGACAATCTACAAAACTTTCATACGCCCCATCTTAACCTATGCCTGCCCTGTCTTCCTACAGGCAGACAATAGTAAATCAAACGCCTGCAGGCGATCCAGAACCAGTTCATGCGCAGAGCCACGGAGCTCCCTGGTTCATCAGAAATATAGACCTCCACCTCGATCTTCAGCTACCTTCAATAGCCCAATTTTGTAAAAAGTTCACCCAAAGGTACTTTGACACGGCTTCCGAACATCCCAACCCGCTTATAGTTCAAACAGTGGACTACAAACCACTCGAATTTTACAGAAACAAAAACTCCATGCGTAGGCCGCGCCATGCTTTAACCGAACCAGACGACGTTATCACCGTCGCGCAAGAGAAGCGTCGTCTTCTGCTCACTCGCTCACACAACTCTGACACAGCCCGCTCACGACGACGGTCAGAGCGGGACCGCAATACGTACAGTAGATATCGGCACGTACCAGGCCGATTCTCTCCTATCAATGATAGAAGCGCGGTGGGAGTTTCTTCCGCCACTTCTTCTCCCACCCGATAACGCTTTCCGAAGTGGTAGTAGATAGTAGCTAATTACGGTTAGGGAACATGGACCAATGCTGCAGCTGAACGAGCCGGTTCGGCCCAACTGGGCGCCCTCGTTGCAGACTGCAAACGCGAAAACGTAGTGACGGCCCAAGCCGAGGTTCCTTTCTCTCGAGGGGCCCTTGGTGTTAAGTCACAAATGAGGTTCAGGCGTGCATAGCGTTCGTGCACGCCACCTCCAAACCCGCGGAACAGTAAAGGCCCCGTAGGCCAACTGTGACCATCAGTCACAAAAAAAAAAAAAAAAAACTTTCGACGTAAGTGTCCAGTGAATGTTAAATAAATATTTTTTGACTTTGACTTTGAATAACTGTTTCGTAGTAAATACCTTAACTGCGTACACTTGGAAATTATAATATGTCATGTGATTTATAACGCCAAAGTCGAAATCGGATTGAAGGTCATCATTTGCATTCATTTAAAAAACAATATAGAATTTTTGTGTTAAGAAATGATAATAACTATAGAAAATTATGTGAATATTTCTGTATAATGTTATATTGTTCTAATAATGTTATATAACTGTATTATTTCAACTCAAAATTGTTTGAATAATAAGAAGTATTAAATGAACCTAGATACATCTTATGCTATAGAAATACTGAAAAAACATGCAAACACAAGCATAACTACATATGACATAGATACAAGGAACGAACATAATTTTATTCTTCCAGCAGACTAGACTGCGAAGAATAAGAAAGTCTTTTATAGGACAATTTATACGTTTTTACAACAAAATCCCAGTAAACGTTCAGAATATAACTATTAATAAATTTAAAAAGGTAGTCAAGGAACGTTTATGTGTTAAAGGTTATTACGATACTAATGAATTTTTAAATGATAACACAGCCTGGTAATGGAATGCTCACTCCAGGTCTTGTTTCAAAATTGCATAATGTGTAATGCCGAATTATCAAATTGTGTGTTATTTTCAAAAGATGACATAAAAAATAGCCCGCTGAGTTTCTTTCGCCGGTTCATCTCAGGTCTGAGGCGTCCTTTTCCGAACCGGTGGTAGTGTGTTTGACAATCAATAAGCAAGTGTAAACTTCTATATTGAATAAAGATATTTGAATTTGTTTTGATATTTGGTTGCTATACATCTAAATGAATTCTTTTCGTCATTTTAATTCTCAAATCCGCTTTAAATTAGCCAATTAAAGGTTCCCAATGCAATTCAGCTATTATCTGTAAATAAATTCAAAAAAGTTGTAAAAAAACGTTTGTGTGTTAGAGGATATTATTGCTCGCTCGCTCCAGGCTATTTCCAACTATTAAAATGTGATGTTTGTTGTAAAAAATTTCTAAAATGTAATGAAAGAAGGAAAAAAAAGTCTCGCTGAGTTTCTTACGCCGGTTCTTCTCAGGTCAGAGGCTTCCATATCCGAACCGGTGGCAGTTTATCAATAAGAAAGCGTAATGCTTCCATATTGAATAAAGATAAATATCTTTATTCAATATGGAAGAATTATGGAATAATGGTAGAATTAGACTTATCATCAATGACTAATGATGATAAGTCTAGAATGATGATGCGCCTAGTGTCTCTCAGCCTAGGTATGCATTAATTCAATGTGAAAACTTAACGATACTTCTAGATATTCAACAGGTAAGTGAATTGAACGTTTTATTTTCGTTCCCCTGTGTTCCTCGCCTGGCGTAACAGGTGACACTTGACAAATTGACGAATAGTTCTCATACAGGGGTCCATTAGGTCATTGACCCATTGCAGGTCCACAAGTTCAATGCCCGAAAGCAATTTTCGTTTGGACGGCGTAGTTAAAATGCAAATTTCTCGTATGAAGATGGAAATTAGTGACCTTTGGTTAATTTACCCCTTTGAGCCTGATTAATATCTCAAATTTATAGACTGCCCCTTTTATATATTACATAAGTGTCCTCATGCTTATATATCCTCAAAACATGTATGCTGTTGTGCTCAATAGGTAAGAGTAAAATTCGACATACGCGTTGGTTTATTTTTTATTTTATAGATGCTTTACTGACTGCCTCCGTAGCCTAGTGGTATGGGCGTGTGCTTTAGAAGCCGGAGGTCGTGGGTTTGAATCCTGCGGGAAACAACTTTGTGTTATCGTTGTTTTCTAGTTGGTCAGGACCAATTGGTCTGATCACCTAATTTTCTGAAAAGTAAGATGATCCGTGCGTCGGATGGGCATACAGAAAGTCAATCCACCCACCAACCCGCATTGGAACACGTTGTGAGATACCCTAATGATGTAGGCGCGATTAAGGGAAGACCTATGTCCGGCAATGGACTAACACAGGCTAATGATGATCACGATGATGATTAAGCATGTAACATTGACATCGATTAGGATATAGAAAGCTAAACCAAAAAGGATAAGAACAGATGTTAAAATAAAAACAAACCACTTTTGAAATCTACTGCGTCCGATTAGCCTGCTAAGAAGTTTTTTTATTTAACTGTCATAATCGCAATGGCATGTGGCGTTGCTTTCATTGGATATGACATTGACATAAAAGTGACAGAACCATACAACGTTTAAGTGCAGTCGAAAAAGTATTATTATAAAGCAATAAAGACTATTTAAGACGGTAAAATAGTAAATTTACACTTGTCAGATTATTGGTGACATTTCTTTGCTGGCGGGTAATATGTTTCGACGGAGACCGGTTTTGTATTATAGAATATTGTATGAATATTGTTTTTATGATAGTATACAATTTTCTGGTGCAACCGTTATTTACATTACAAAAGGTTAAAGTCAATTAGGTTAAAAAGCTAAAAGATGAAAAGATATAAATACAAATACTTCGCCTAATATGTATAGTTATGGCATGAGGTCCATCATTGTACTTATTTATATTTATTTGTTCATAAAGTGAAAATAAATAAATAGATTTTTTTTTTCTAAGCGAGCTTTGTACATTGAAAATTAAAGTTCGTTTTACTTTTAGTTTATTTTAACGTTTTAGTTTATCGCTAACGCAGATTAATCTGGTCTAATTATTTTAACAATCCCACCCATTACAAAATTTAAAAACCTAACGATAATACAACTTTTATTGTAAATAAAAACATTAAATAATTAATTTCTTTATTATAAACGCGGTCATAACTATCAGCTATCGTTCTTATTCATGCAAACATCAAAAATATCATCTTAAAGTTGCCAGTTCATCTGTTCTCACTGAAAAAGGTCAGAAAGAACAATAAAAAATGTTAAAGGTTGAGTAGCTTTTGTTTTTATTAACAGTTGATGACTTTAAATGTTGTTGCAATGATCCGTTTTATAAAAAAAATGGTGATAACTTCCTTGTATAAAAAGTGTTACCTAAAATCTGTAAGTATGAGAACGCAAACACGTCTTATCCATACAACCGTCAAATGAAACACCAAGTTTATCGATTCGAATCCTTTAATATCACAATTTGGACGATAAATTATGCCTAAAGTGCACTGAATATATGTATTTCACAGTATTGCGTTTTATATGGCTGTAAAAACTTTTGTTATATTTACGATTTTTCATATTTCACGGCACTCAGTTTTAATACTGTAATATTATGAAAGTTGGGTATTGCACCCTGCGACAAGAATAACTTTTGGCTTTTTCTGTGGAGTTCTTAAGAACTATGTTGTAAAACCGTTTACAAACTGGCTATTGAAGTGTTCTTTTAGTCACAAAGATAATTTGTATGCTGGACATCTTCTTATATAATTTTGTACACTGATATGTTTAAAGGGATTTGAATGTTTTTAAATAATATATATCGTAATTAAGTATACATAGATAATTTATGTTTATGTTTAAGTTCTCTTGACATAAATTAATTATAATGTCCGAAATAAACCTATTTGCAGTTGTAAACATTCCTAAAATGTTGTCTTATTCAATCAAATTTGTTACAACTTTAAAGTTGCCAATGTTACCTTTCAAAAATTAATATTTTACAATAAATCCGGTCCACGTAAAGTTACGTTTCGCAGTCAACGCTTTTAACACTTTTCGGCCGTTAATTCGATTTTATCGATCGATGATCGTAAATTTAATGAATCGGCCTATAAAATAAAGTAAAATACGCTCATTAAACAACCATATACTTTTATTACTGTATTTATAAGTTCTGCCACCTGATATAATCAATTAATTGAAAATACCAATTTAATGTGAGCTTTTGTGTTTAATCTTCATTTATTTTGCAATTTAAGATTGATTCCTGAGCGTTGGTATTAAGCACGACTGTACCGTACACAGCATAGCATGACTTTTGGGTGAGTTGATTTATAACGGTTCTGATGATGCGAAAAGGTCACTCTTTGGAGCCAACGGATGATTTATAGGACGCCGTATATTCGCTGCACGCTGTTATGGCTGATATTAAGAAAATGGCCGATCGGCAGAATACTGATGTCGCGGTTGTGAAACGACATGTCTGTATGTTCTTTTACGAACAGATATGCCGAATGCTTCGCTACTTTTCGTGATGGTTACTATCATTGAGATAAAAAAATTACATTAATAGTTTTATGTTGTTATTATACTATTACGTTTTTAATATGAATGGATTGATAATATGCATATGTGTTGCTTACCTGACGTTTATGAAATACAAAAATATCTTACTAATGAAGCATATTCGGTACAGAAAATTTTAGACATCGTCAGGTATACAAATGCAACAACTTTTACTTGTTAGGCAGCGTTTTTCTTATCTAACGCGCGCTAGATGGTAATGCTGATTCGTTAGGCTTTAAAGACATTAAAAATAAAAAGGACTAAATATCAAGTTAGCTAAATGATGCTTTCTATATATTAAAGACAACATGAATTTTGGAATCAGCAACCCATTCCACGAAACAAGGAAATAAAAGCTCGATTCTAGCTGACATGGACGACATAAACTTATGAGCTTCGAAGCATAAATTAGCCAGAATACAGATAAAGCTATAAAACATCTTATCGCATGATCTCACACGAGTCGATTCAAAAGGGGAGAGCGTGAAACAGATTGGTACCCTGTAAGATATCGTCCCACATTTATTATCTTGTCGCTTATAATTAGTTGAAGACGGGGTGGCCTTGAGCAGAGCCTTGGAATCGCTGATTCACAGAGCATAAATATCGATCCAGCAATAAGATTAATCTTAAATTATATATCGATAAGATTTATACAGGATGATGTAACCGGTGTAGTTTATTCTCTGTATTAAATACTTCCTTTCGACTTTTTTACACCCTAGAGTATTATATGGTTAAGCTCGATTTAACAGTCTTAAGCAAAGTGAACTTTGAAAACACAGTGCTTATTACATCTAGCATTTTCGTTGCCAAATTGTCACCGACCAGTGTCAAGCTCTGAGTGTCAGTCGACTAATAACGTCACATAAACGACGCTACTTTGTTAGTTAAACCCATAGGTTTAATTTTACATGTATTCTTAGACTAATTTAGTTAAACTATAGGTTTAATTCTAGTAGGCAAACGCTAGGATATTACCATCGTGGAGCCTTCATCATCAGGACTACGTACAATAGTTTTCAAGGGCATCCGTTAGTGTAATTACTAAATAATTATGATGTAAGTTTTCATATATTTAACTAAAGAAAGGATTTATATTAATTTACACAAAAATTTACATTCAGTTAAGGTCTAACAACATGTCGCTAAATAGATAACATCCAGAAAAATGCATCGTCTGAATTAAATAAATAAAAGCTCCAAAAATTATAAATAAAACATTGAAATCAAGTACCTTAAACCTTTGGCAACACCCAAGAGCAGGAAAAAAAGTAATCGAGCTGTTTTACAACATTACGAGTATTAAAATCAGTTTAAAAAAAACTGTAGAATCAACAAGTTCGCGTGTTCGGCAGGAATTTGTGCGAGCCGTTATTGGCGGTTGACCAATCCAAATTGCTGCCTTAAATCCTCAAGTGTAAAGGTGCAAACATATTAACACATAAGTTTTGATTTTACGCGCACATCATTTTATTAATTATCTTAAAACTTTAACCTTAACTGTATTTAGTTATGACTTAACTTCAAATTGCAAATCCTTATATAGAAAAATTATTTTTAGAAGTAGAAGCTATATTTTTAATTAAGGAATATGTACAATGTGTATGAGTAAAATAATGTTCGTGGACTTTACCTTGGAAAATGCTATTTAACGTTTTGTTCTGATATAAGCATCATTATGTCAAGTTACAAACATATGCTTATAATATTAAAGCACGGACTTCAAATATTTACATGCATTATAATACTATTAACATTAAAGTTTGCCTTCAAGTATCATCCTTGAAATGGGTATATGTAATATATTTAAACATCTTTCTAGTATATGACATGCCTTAATCGTTGTCACCTCATTGGCGCCCGGTGGCCGGCTTTGGTGAAATTCAGTAGCTCGGTAAAAAATGATCACCATTTACTTCAAATTACAATCTGACAAGCGAAAAAAATATTAGGAAACCAACCTTTCCAGACCATAATATAATTTCTTTTTAATTTGCTTTTTATTTATTTTATGAATAAAATTTCGGTTTAGATATTTTGTGACAAATGGTATGAACAATATCTTTTCAGATTATTAACCACGATCTTTTTCCGATTAGAATGAGATCTGCTTTTAATCCGTCCAGCATTTAAGCAGAGCTACTGGCATCTAACATTCCACAATTCAAAGGTTTAACTATCGTTCGATGGATGAGTTAGATAGACCATCGACAGAACAACCAAAACCAAATTTTTAGCACATACGATAGAACATCTTACTTTACAGACAATTGGGTGATCAGCCCATATCGTATTAAGGAACCGAACCAAAATCACGCAAAGTTATTTCCCCGAAGAATTCGAACCCATCTCTCAACTCATTCTTGACTCTATCTTAAAAGTCGGACTTATCTATTACTCTGCCGCTATACTGATAATAAAAACAATGATTATTAAAAAATAATTAACCTCACATAATTTTAGTAATATCTTGAGCCTAGATAACGCTATTATGACCAAACTGTTCTTTGTAATCTGCTGCACTTTTGTACTATTAGCAACTTAAGACCTATTGGCCTAATAAACATTTTTTTCGGTCTATGTTTCTTATTGGCTCCCAATAGAAGAAAGGCTTTATTTACATTTCTAATTACATCAAAAAACTTATTTGAATCACCATTAGAATCAACAATAACTACAAATTTCCCTACAGTTTATTTTACAAGACCCAACTTCTTTGATCTTGTAAAATATTACTCACTCTATATTTAGGCACTCAAAGTGAGAGTCATTTCACACAAATCAAATTTGGCACAGGCAACCTAGGTTTACTCAATTCTTAGGCTATTCCCAGTTGGTTCTAAGTCAGCCGATCATCCGTCATGTTGCGTGTCAATGTCACTTACATAACCGGCTTAGGTACTTGCGATTTGCGATAAATTATTTTTGCGTACACAATTTTATTTCCATTATTAATGTGAAAGTTCCAACCTTGACCTAAATTTATGGCTTGGTGATATTTTTCTAAAGCTTACAAAAAATTTTTGTTGTCCAAAAAAACGTAAAAACCTGTATAAATGAAATAAGAGCAATATTATGGATTATATAGTCAGTTTGTCAGTTTTAAATACGTGTATGGGAAGGTCGTTACCCTAAATACATTAGCCTCTGCTTGCTTTCATACGTTATGTTAAATTGTTTCAGGTTATCTGATATGACACTACATTTTGTTAATTAACGGCCACTAAAACACAATGTTAAGCAAATGTTTGAAAAAATTATGGTGCTACATTTTTGTTTAAAAAAATATATGATAGTAAACATGAAACGGGAGTAAAAAATACATTTACATTTGAATAAATCATCAGCATCAGTCTGTGATAGTCCACTGCTGGACATAAGCCTCCCCTAATACACCCCTATCCATTAGGGGGTTTTTAGACCGTATCCCACCACGCTGGTCCAATGCGGGTTGGTGGGTGGACCGACTTTTTAAATGCACATCCAACGCATGGATCATCTTACTTTTCAGACGATTGGGTGATCGGCCCAAATTGCCCTAACCAACTAGGAAACAGCAATGATAATTAGTTGAGTCCTGGCAGGATTCGAACCCACGACCTCCGGTTTCTAAAGCACACGCCCATACCATTAGGCTACGGAGGCAGTTGGAATAAGTATTTACATCAAAGTTTTTTACATCGTCGAGTAATGATTACTTACCTTAAAAATTTTTGTTGATTTTTCTTGATTTCATGTACGAACCATAAATTTTCTCGTTGTTTCTGACGTAGTTTCGGGATTATTTGCAATAATTTAAATATATGTACTCATACGACTGAAGTTTTCAACTTTACAAATTGAATGTATGCGATTAATAAAGCCTTTTTAAGTTGCAAAGCCGTTTGAAAATAATTTACATGCACAAGCATCTGCCGTTTATCTGTGTCGACCATCTGGCAAAGCTTGTGTTGTTGTGCAATAAATTTTTGTCAGACAACATCGTTCCGATTTAAAGCAACGAGAGAAAATTTAATCATTAACATTGACAGTAAATTATGAATTAATTGATTATTGAATTCAAGATTGTCGTGCGTAGTTACAATCCTTCTGATTAAATTGGCAAAGTAACAAAATACTCGCAACACTTTTACATTAAGGTCGAATCTTAATCGTTTTATCAGCTAAACCGTAGAAATTTTTACTATTTTGGTACTAGCTAGAGTGTTACTCTTCTTTATTGCAATAGACCTTTAGACAAGAAAAATTTTAACAAGTATCTCTTACAACAAAGTGTTATTTTAAGTTAGTTTATAGCAATCATTTCGTAATATCATTTAATTTAATTTAAAGCCAGCATTTTAAAGACCTTTCTGGTTACTTAATTCCGGTAAAAATCGATTCTAGGCATTAGCATTAGGATACTAGCGATTAGGCTGCAAAAGCTGTTATGTCCACACTTATCAGTATTTAGACAGTTTAGTTGACAGATAGATAAAACAAATCGACGACATGATCAATTAGTTACTGTTTATGCAAATCAGATCCTAACCAGTTTGCAAACAAGCAAGATACGATCCAAGGTTAGTACGAGGGGCGTTTTGCCAACACATGACGATTTCGCAATCCCTATGAAAGAAATTTCATACGTGAAACCTCTCGAAGAAATCAAGTACGTGTCCCCGTGATTTTTGCAATCCGGACCGATCGATAATTTTGTACAATATATAAGGGACTCGCACGGATCAAAGATTATCAGTTGAATTCTCGTCACAATCCAACAATGTACTCTGTAAGTTGTCACTTCACCAAGTTTTAAGTTATTAAATTCGCATTTAAGATTAACATCATTCAACCAGCTGACCTCTGAACAAAATGAAGATGAATTAGCTACGCTTGTTACTAGCGTATATCAATGTCAGTTGTTGAATTAACAATAGAAATAATCGACGTCGATTACTACACAGGCAGTTAATTGTAATCGTTATAGTTATAATAAAATATTAATTAAATTCATAATAATTAGCAATAAAATATTATAATAACGACTGAACTTACTTTAATTCATGATAATTATTTGTTTCATTGAGCATTTTTACCTAATAATTTAGATTCAAACTATAAATTTTACAATCGTCGTTCATAAGATTATTTTGTAAAAAAGTTTTTATAGTCATTTGTTAATAAAAAAATAAAAAGTTTTTTCTCTTCCCTTTAGCTAATCTTTCTGGCAACCATAGCCTGCGCTGCGGCGGCACCTGGCTTCCTCCTATCAGAGGGACCAGATTACGTCCACCTACCCCTTGCGAAGTCTACATTCACCGCGAGCAGCCAGACCGTCGACCACGGCAGCACTCATGTCCTGCACCCAGTACCAGTAGTGCACGCTGCACCAGTAGTCCACGTGCCCATGTCCATCAGCACACAATCCCACGAAAGGACATCCTACCACGCACCAGCAGCAAAAACCACAGTGACCAACAGCAAGCAGATTGTTAACCATGGAAGCACTGCTGTATACCACGCTCCAGTACTCCAGTCCTCGGCAGTGGCCATCCACTCCTCACCAGTCGTGTACCAGTCTCCATTGGTCGCCTACAGGACACCAGACTCAGCCATATCTCATCACAGCTCGACTGTTCACGAAACAGTCCCCGTAGTCAACTCATACCCATTGTACGCCTTCCATTAACTTTGTTATCCAATCACCGCTTTTGTAATTTATTTTGTTATTACATATATCGTAAATATGAAATGTTTATTCCTTCCCCTCGCTTCTCAACATTAACCTGTTTTCGGGATACGATTTGTGTACATTTTAAACGTGTACTTTACCAGAGGTTTTATTATTAATGTTATTTTTTCCTAACCGTAGGTTCAAGTATGTATTATGAAATTTATATTAATAAGAAATACTCTCTTATTTATGTCAGTTGGCATTTGTTACCTTTTTGTGTCTTTAAAAATAACATGTTTTGCATTACTCCAAATGAGAATATCATTGTGCTATACGTGTTTTGGTACTTCTACTATGTCGTACTATTTGGAGTTATGACACAATTTACTTGTTAAAAACTGGGCAATTCTAAATTCTAAAAGGTTACTGAGCATGCTTTAACGAAATGATAAGGATACAAATACTACTAATAAATATATAAACAAGTTCAGAGGTTTGACATCAAAGTCTCAAAATACAGTTCAAGACTAATTGTAAGAATGAATTTCTGAGCTAATTATAATTAACACCTGGAAACACCTGTGAGCTGTAATCCTTGATTACGAAAATATTCATCTGTATGACGGACTTATTCAAATTTATCATTAATAGTGTAGCTTAAGACAAGTCTTGTATACGCATTATTCTTTGACAGTTAATTTATCGACAACAAATCTAAAACAAATCGTTTGCAATGAATCCTTGAAGCCATCTATTGAACTGATATCTGATCCGTAGCTGTCAATTGCACGCTACCGTTTCGAAATTGCGTGATTAATCTATTGTGTTTGTACTGACAATAATGCTTTAGGCAGAACATTAAAGAATTTGTCTGTATCCATCTTGTAATTCTAGTTGCATTAACTCAATACTTAAATGAGGGATTTTTTTATCCGCACCGTATGTATCATTACGTTCATTCTTCATTACGGAATATTTCTGAGTCGATGGGTCATGTGATCAACCTTTTTTTACTTTTTTTAACTTAAGTTATACCTTCTTAGAGTTTGAATATACGACCTGTATCACTGAGCAGCGATATCAGTTTATTATTAAGAGTACCTTAAAATGTTAATACGCTGTTCTCTGATAAATTAGAGCTGTTAATATTGATTTTTGACATAAATTAACAAAGCAATACTCGTCATTAATTTACGAGTTAGCCAAAGCATAGGTGATTGAAACATTAAACCCTTAGCATAAATGTGGCATCATACATCTAGCATCCTTATTGATGAGTTGTCAACGAGATATTACTTAACAACTGAGCGCCACTCGAATAAAATAATACCCCTTTACTGGCAATTAAACTGCAACATGTTATCTCACACTGTAACATCAAATCTCGTATTTTTTTTACTGGATCTCGTACACTGTGGAGTAAACATATTAGAACATACCGGATTTGGGGGGGGCCTGTCGCCACAGGCGTGTCTCCCCACCTAGTGAAGTTATGTGCACCAAGGGCCCCCAGATTGGAAGCCTCGGCTTGGACCATCACTTTCTGGTTAAAAAATCCAGTATTTTTTGCCAACGTATTATGTAAATTATACTACTAATAATACTCCATTCATCATCAGCCTGTGATAGTCCACTGCTGGACATAGGCCTCCCCTAATACACCTCCATCCATTAGGGGATTTTGGACCGTATCCTACCACGCTGGTCCAATGCGGGTTGGTGGGTGGACCGACTTTTTACATGCCCATCCGACGCATGGATCATCTTACTTTTCAGACAATTGCGTGATCGGCCCAAATGGCCCTAACCAACTAGGAAACAACAATGAAAATTTGTAGAGTCCCCGCAGGATTCGAACCCACGACCTCCAGTTTCTAAGGCACACGCCTATACCACTAGGCTACAGAGGCAGTTTACTAATACTCCATTAGGTATAATTAAAAATAATAATGTCCTCCAAGTCGATTTTGACTACAAGGGCCGATCTTTATTAGAGATCAGCCAGCTGCGCAGGTGATATTTAGAGTGCACTCCCTATTCCAGTATACTCTCCAAGCCCGATGGAATATCCGACACAACTAGCCGCAGGATAGACTTTTGAAATGCTTATCTGACGCAGTAAATTAAGATGGCTTTACTGGCATTAAGATGATCAGCCTGCATTTTCCTAACTACCTACGAAACAACAATGAAAAGTCGCTGAGTATCCGCAACATTAGAACGCATGACCTTTAGTTTCTTAAGTACAAGCCCATACCACTAGGCTACGTAGGCAATTAAATACAAAATAGTATAATTATACGCATGCCATAATTCACCAAAATCAGGACCAATCAAGAATTTTAAGTTCAAAATGACACCATCAGATTGAAAATGATGCTGAAAAAAAATTTAAGTATTCAGAACTAACATCATCTTTGATTCTTCTTATCACTGCGGCAATCAATTAATAAAACATGTTAAGTCTTTCATCAGTAACCAGTGTATTAAATTCAAGAAGCGGTAGCAATTGCATACCCAGACGGATTCGCAACACACATGTTAATTCCACGGACGTCAAACCAACACAACCATTAATTCTCCCGTTAAGTAAATAAAACCATTAAGTTGCTCATCCCAAGAGGTCTTTACGAAAAGACGCATAAAAAGCCGCTTTGGCAAGAAGCTGACTCGGTGGTTCCAGGAATAGGATGGCCATAAATTTAAGAGTCAAAGATTCCGATTAGTTTAATATTGATTTTATCAATATTCAAAGTTAAAGATTTATGTCCTCTTTAGTTTAAATCATTTATAAGTAATTAACGATAACTGAAATGTTTTGTATGTCGCTATTATAAGAGGTCAAATAAACATTTATATAATTTTTGATACCGGAATGTTAAAATTTAAGGGTAAGTTTTTCAGGTAGACTTTCGGAATTATTTTCGAAACCACATTATTTTTGAACAATCAGAAAACAAGTTACATTTAAATATAAATATGAACGACTTCAAACAACGTAAAACTATTTTATGCAATATTGTCAGGTAACGTGCTCTCTGTACGAAATTGCTTCGCGATTTTTGCCGGCGCATTTTAAATCTCTGATACCTTTTAAGGTATTAAATTAATCGAAATGTCGCTTATGAAACGTTTTATGTACATAAAATGAAAATTTTTTTCATTGTAAATACTACTATGTGAATATAAACTGTATTATGCTAAATAAGCTTTAAATATGTGTGATTGTAATTTTTTAAGGTGCTTACATTAATATGCTTGTTGTGGATTATTGTTAAAACATAGATACATCTCTTTATTTTGCACCAATCTACATATAGACAGTCTATCATTTGAAATAAGAATGAACAAAATGCATCCACTAAGAGCTAAGCAACGAGGTAACATATATAAAAAAAAATTCTAGACTTCAAGATACCATAAGCTACACTATAAATGGACTAATAAAAAAAATACAGAAATAATTGAGGCCGGGTATTAAAATTTTGACAGACGAACAATACCTCAGTTTGCCCATTAAAGACTTTTTTAGATCATGATCTTGAGTTTTTTTATTAATGGTTCCGGTTATTTTTTTCCTCCTCTAATCCCATAATTCACTAAAATTATGGTCACTACTATATGCGCTATAACACGCATATATACGTGTTACTTTCGTGTTGCACGTATCTGTCAAGTTTGATGTTGTTTATTAATAAAAATGACACCGAATGCACAAACGACCTCAGTTCTCAGTGCAGATCATAATTTAGGTGTGCACGTGCTAATATTTTAAATGTAGGTTAAGTAAACTGATTTAATTAAGCACAATCAAAGGTTACTACATGTTTTTTTTTTATAAATAACATTTTGAAAGAGTAAAGTTAAAACGATATTAAATGGTTAAACATTTGGCGGGTGTAAAACATGTTAATGACGACTGTTATTAAGTTTTTAGTCTCGTATCTGACGCATGTATCATCTTACTTTTAAATGTTTAGTTTTTAATAGTGACCTTGTTACGAAGACTGTTTTAAATTACAGTCTAATCTAAAGACTTAACATCGTTGAACGTTATAAGGAAACGCCATTAAGCCAAACAGTTGAATTTTATTGATTTACATTTAATGTTATTCGGTAATATTGCTAAAATTGATTTATAAATGAGAAAATGGCGGTGAAAAGATTATTATTTTCCTGTTTTGTAACTACGACCCCTGGTTCGTAAAACAAAAGCTGTATTACCAATCCCAGGTAGATAATATAATATAAATATATTATATATATATATAGTATATTTAGATATCTCCCTCACGTGCACATTTATGAACACTATGAGATCTTTCAAAACCCCGGACGATTTTGTAATTACCGAGCATCTGATAATGAGATATTTATCCTTGATCGATAATTTTCAATGAAGTTATTACAAGTCGATGCATTTTGTCAATCAATATTTATAAACCATTAATCAAATGTTAAGCAATATAACCATATATAGATCGAAAGCTCTCGATTGGCCCGATGTGTTAAGATCACAAGTTTTTTTTTAGTCAAAGAAAAACCTTACTCGAGATTGTTGAGAAATACCTTGCACCTCAATTTAATATCCAGCAGGTTCAGTCGACCGGAAACAACCTTAATAATAACAAGATTAGGCTGATGATTATGTGATGAAATTCAACTTGGATATTTTATAAGAAAATATAACTATATTTTGACTTAACAATATTTCAAAAAGTTTTGGAAAGTTCTGGGTTTGTACAACATAACAAAAGTTCAAAAAATAAGTTTACTATTGCATTTTATATGTCAATTGCAGTTTTTCTCTAAATCCAACATTATTTATGTTTTTATACTATCGTTAAGTGTCCGAAATTACTTGGCCTGATAAATTTCCATTAAAATTGCTTTGATATAATTGTAAATATTATGGTTTTGGACATACATACAGAAATTTTGGAGGTGGTAGGTCCAATTTGCAGGGGGCTGTCTGGGGCGGTACAATTGCAGTGCCTATTTCTGCCAGAAAGCAAGTATAACACTGTTGCGTTCGGTTACGGTTACAGTAACGAGCACAGTAGCCAGCGTATTTACTGGGTAAATGAGAAATATCTTACTTTGTCTCCCGGAGACAGCGCATTGGTGGTATTGCTGATGTCCATTGGTATCGGTGACAAGTTACCATCAGTGGCTTGACTGCACGAACAGTTTTTATTTTCCTTTATTTTTATTAAGAAAATTAAGAATAAAACAAATCAACTTTAGTTTTAGATAGCTAATATTTTGGCGCCATATTTGACGTATTTGCGATTTCCATTGCCTATAACTAAACAACTGTCGTAAATTGACAATCTATTTTCCCTTCAGCAAAGGTACAATTACCAACTTTCTTAATAACAACAACTTTACTGCGAAAACGAACGCTAGTAACTTGAAATCACCTGAATCTAATCACACAGAACTTCATGTACCTTACAAAACTTTATAGAACCGAAATAATTTCAGTTTTACTACAAAGATGTAAATAGAAATGAATAAAATTTTTACAATGACTATTTGATTTTTATTCAAAAATAAAAAGGGGAAACCTATCTGGAAATTCGAATATGCTCCTTAATTTATTTTTATTGATAAAACACACGTTTACAATTTAGTAATTAACATTTTTTAATACCAATTTATTCGTAGTTAATAAAACAAATCAGGGTGCTAACTTTTTGCAGCTTGGTAGCAGAAATAAGAATTCTGGAGAATATAAAAAATTCAATATAAAATTAATTTAGGAAACTAACTAGCTGAAGTTGGCAATTGCTTACTAGCCTTAGCCAATTTAAGCCTCCAATGTTCTTAACTATAAAAAAATACAATCCATTAAGCTGTTATTTTTGTATTATACAAATTTATGAATATAATAATAACCATTTTAATAATCAAACAATTTACAGGTTTTTTGCCCAACAAAACTTTAGGAAAGCTAACTGTCAACATTTTACATAATGAAATAAAATATTTTTTGACCTGTTCGTTAATTTAAAGTCTTAACAATAAACATGAAAGCCTCATTCGCTTTCTCATTTGTTTAATACATTTGGAAAATACGTTTAGGTAAGAAACTTACTTTTTCTTTTCTAAAGGTATTTACGCGATTTGTATTTTGCTAATTATAAAATTATAAACTTTAAAATAAAAATTAAATAATATATTTAATTTATATTTAATATAGAATAAATATTTAGAAACTAGACAACAGTGACGCAAACTAGAGTTAATATATCAACTACTTACTATACACATTATTCAAATTAGTACGACCGTGTACTGTACTTATTACCAGCATTTGTAAGAGCATGTCCAACTTCTTCCGACAAGCGTACATTACAGTACAGTGGTCCGAACTGAATGAACTTGGCATCGGCCCACAAACCCACTTGTGTACTTATTTATTCATAATAACCCAACTGATACCGCCTGAAGGCAAACGCGATGTACAGCTTAAGTGAAAGCTCGTGGATGCGGCACATTAATCAGAAATATATACAATATCAAAAAAATATCAGTTGTTGTAAATAAATGTATTCTATGTTACTCCAGGTGAATACAGCATTGGGCTAATAGTGAAAGAATTCTTAAAAATTCTTCTTTTTGAGTTTAATTATATACAAACATACAAACATACACACAAAACACAAATCTTTCCACTTTATACTAAAGATAATTTAGATAATAGTATAGTATAGATAGTATACATTTAGCGATCAGGTTCTAAAAAGATGACGAGCGTTTTTATGTGATTGATTAATAACATTTCTAATCCTTATTTTATTAAATTTTTTTTTTTTGGACATTTTAGTTAATTAAAAATATTAAAATAAGGGTTACGGTTTTAGTCGGTTTCGTTTGGATTTAAATAACTTGTTACTAGTATTATTTATATTACATCATCAGCCTGTGATAGTCCACTGCTAGACATAGGCCTCCCCTAATATACCCCTATCCTTTAGAGGGTTTTTGGACCGTATCCCACCACGCTGGTCCAATGCGGGTTGGTGGGTGATTATTTATATTGATTTTTGTTATTTATTCTTATATTTAGAACAAGTCAATATTATACGAGATGTCTTGTTATATAAATGAGTTGCCACGTCCATAGAAGGTTTAACGACATACATCCGCAGCTTAAAACTCAAGTACACTATTGCGTGAGTCCATTGTGGATTTTCGGCAACGCCAGTATATATACGGGGCGTTTTGTTGCATTCGTTAGATAATTCGACAACTTCGGTTCGAACACATCAAGTTAAAAACAAACAAACAAAACAACACACAAGATGCAGTCATTCGTAAGTTTCCTAAATCAACATCAGAAGTTACGCTATCCGCAATTGTACTATGTCGTTGCTAATTTAATATGTTTCAATAATTTTGTCATAGTTCATCAATCATTGATAATTTTAATCTCAAAAGGTTTCTTTATAAACAGATTGTCTTCACCGCTGTACTGGCTTACGCCGCCGCCGCACCTGGACTTTTACTGGCTCACGAGACACCCGTGGTGGCAGCTGTCCATGCACCAGTTGTCCACGCAGCTGTCCCAGTTGTGGCTGCCAAGACCACTGTCACGAGGAGCAGCCAAGTCGTCAACCACGGTGGTCCCATCGTTACCCCAGTTGTTCATGCACCTGTGGTCCCGCTGTCCACGCTGTGCATACCCCAGTCGTCCACGCTGTACATACCCCAGTTGTTCACGCTGTACATGCCCCAGTTGTACATGCTGTACACACCCCAGTAGTGGTCAAGACCGCCCCAGCTGCGATCGCCCACAGCACTTCGGTCGTTCATCATACACCCATCGTTAAAGCCGTCCCCCTCGTCGCCGTCCATTAAGTTATTGAAGTAATTATAACGCAAGTGTCTTATTTAATAAATCCAGTACCTTCGTAATTGTTGTATTTGTCAAAAACCCTTTGAATCTTTTCATTTACTCTATTATAAGACGCTTTGAACTTAATTGACTCAGATAGTAATAACGTTTTGAAAAAAAAGGAAACTTGACAACTACTAATTTTGTTAATAACGTAATCAATTTAGCCAAGTTATCCCAAACCATAGTTTCATTATGCTTAAGTATTTTCATGCTATTATTACGTCAAAGATATCTACAAAAACACAATAACCTACCCCTCTGTTCGAGCCTGATTTACGATGGTAATGATCATTAGACATTACACACCATTGCGTAATTCCTCCGCGTAGCAACGATAAAATTCTTACATAATCCGGTGTGCGATATAACAGACGATTATAGATATAAAGATTTACTACACCAAAGGACGCTCGGGCGAACACGCAGTACAAGTATTCAAGCATTCCTTCGTCGAAGATTCCACAGAGCAACATGAAGACAGAACGCTTGGTTATTATTGTTACGAATAAAAAATTGAATAGTATTAATTGTTTCCACTACTGTTAGCTATTAGTCTTGATATATTAATTTCTTTACAAAAAAACTGATTACAATCAGAATAATTGGGTGGCTCGTACTATTACAAAAATTATTATCAGGTAATAGATGATTTTTTAGCACATGATAGATGTTAACTAGAGTAATAACTACTGTAAAAAGATCTTTCATTATCCTGTACAAAGACTCTTCCAACACTAGTAAATACACATATTTTATGGCTATTTTAAGTTGGAATAATAAAGTTTATTTGGGTTTTTACATAACGTTTTTAGGTTACATAATATTTTTTACATAATGTTTACATAATATTTTTATATTTCTTGTCTACAATTTAGTTTTTACAACACAATTAAAATTTAAGGTTTAACAAGTAAATTAGATTTGATACACGACTCTCTGGGTGAAGCTTATCTATTATCGAACTACACAAACTATGCGTAAGACGTAGTCAATTTTAACGATTTGTACTATTTAGTTTCTAAAAGGAATCTTAGATAAATTGGAATTAAGTGTAACTTTACGAACTAGATTAATAAGGAAGGAAAATAAGTTTAATATCAATTTAAATCATATAAAATAGGAGAAACGGTTTTGTAATACAAGCAAAACTATTTAGCCTTAAGTGTCGTTTATATAAGAATATTTTAATCAAACAGTTAGCGAATAGTAAAAATCTTTCTAACAAAAGGGTTTATTCGTAGCTAAAAAAGAAAGTAAAAGTGCGTAATGTAAAATGCCTGTACCAAATTCAAAATTTTAAAAAGGTTTACCTGGAACTTTGGATGAATGAATTATAGAAATTGAATTATATTAAACTTAAAAAATCCGGCTAAGCAAATTATTCTTATTAGGCTGACGATAGATAATATTACTTAACAGGCAATAGGTAGATCGGCTTAAATTGCCGTACCAGCTAGGAAACAACGTTAGAAAAGTTAGTCACCACAGGATTCGAATCTTCTAATCGTTTCTACAGCACAAACCTGTGCCGCTTGGCTACGCAGGCACTTAAAGTTATAAGGCTAATCATGTTAAGAAATATATAAATGTTTAATTTGTCAGATATCGTTAAAGAATATCAAATAACAAGTGATTCTCTAATAACTTATCAAAATAATTATAGCGATTGGGTAATAATTTGTGAACAGCACAAACTTTCCGTAATTTATAAGATTACCCAAGGAATGTATCGCACATCTAGGAATCTTATCGAAGTATTTGTGTGAAATTCCTAACCATATACATCTTCTGCCTTTTTTGATGACATTAAGGAACGCCATGTATCTAAGCCAGCAGATATATATTGAACGATTCCTAATTATTGGACAGTCAACTTGTAATTTTACTCGCGCTCGGTTTGATCAAGGAAAGAAAATGTATAAGCTGGTGAGTATGTAATTTAACTGATAATTTATAATAGCATAAGTCTGTTAATAAGAAAGTAAAATGTGTAAAGTGTTATAAAGGTCCTACTCAAACTTTTGAGGCTCATTTTTATTTATGGACAATGTCCTTGAAACAAGTTCATTATTGCATTTAGACTGTTATTTGTGAATGTATTATTAGCTCAGGATAACTACTTTTTTGACGTTATTGTCATTGCAACTAATTCTAGATTCAGGGTGTGTGATTCTTGAGTTTGTAAATTTCCTTACAGACCAATAAAAACTAGAAATATCCATCTAAGTAATTTTAATATTAATTATGAAATGTTTGTCATTTCAGCTACTCCTTGCGGTTCTGTTAAGCGTAGATGCAGCACCGGCGCCAAAACCGGGAATAGTAACATCACTTCCGGTCTACCATCCTCCTATTTACCATTTGGTGCATGCTCCAGTGTTGCCACACTACAGTACTCTACACTTCCCAGTTTATCATCCTCCGGTGCTGCATACACCATTCCTGCATTGGCCTTGGTGGTGACACATAAATTCTGCTTTATATCAACTTTACGTTTTTTATATGTCTTCATAATCTTTTAATCATTTATGTTTAGTCTTACTTTATAATATATTTTTGTCTCGTATTATTAGTAGTCTTTCGGTTAATAATATCACATTTTCTTACTAGATTAACCCATGGGCGCTGCAAACGATATCTTATAATAAATATTTGCTAATTATACGTTCTAAAAAACATTTGCTAGTTTTTTTTGTAAAAAGCTCCATTACTTACATACCCAAATTATATTTAACGATTATGGGCCAACTTATTTCATTCTACAGCCATATACTATATTAACATAATAAGTGATGTTAGGGTGAAAAATTAAACTGAAAAAAGTTTTTTAAGTATATTAACACAAAGTCAGATGTTAAAGCAAAAGTTCAATAAATGCTTTTACAATACTTTGATGTTTGTTTACAGACTTTTTCCAATTCACTCGGATTATAGTAGAGTTAAAAGTGTAGTATTATAACTCTTAGGTGAGTATTTTATTGTAATAACTGTCAAATATTTTTTAAAATCAGAAACATATTAAAGAAACTTTATTTTTGCCACATCAAACACTTGAAAGGTTGCACAATTTTTTAGTTTTCTTTTATAATATTCTTAAATGCCTATTAAACAGACTTTGTGCGAAGTATTTGTTGTACAATTTGTTACCTAAATTATTTGTTAATCAGTGCTTCTAGAAACTCTGTAAATGGGTTTGAAACTTTGTTGTTTCAAGACGGCTTCAAACTTAGATTTTCCGGTATTTTGTCAAAGCGGCATTAAGAGGCATCACTATCACAATTTTGCTTAGCACAACGAAGTTAATATTATCTTTCTTATCAAATAAAGTAAATTTTATAAAGAACTAGATACATCGTTCGCGTGGTGATATAAAAAACATAATTCTGCTAGTTTTAAAGCTAGTAGAAAAGAAGCTTATGTTAGTTCCAGTTACTTTGACTATCTTCCAAAGAAAGTCCTGTTTAAATAGGATCATCTATTCCAGAGATTACCCAGAACAAACACACAAAAAGTCGGACAGACAAAAATATATGTAGTGGTGATATATCACTTGACTATGAAAACAGTTAGTTTGATGTTGCAAATAGACACACAATTTTTATATTATATATGTATGCATAGATTCAGTATTTCGAGATATCAATTATCACCTTACGTATGATTATGGCTGCCCATATATTTCTTATTACTCATTACAGAGATGATTAATATTTAAATTACCATTCTCCGTCAACATGCAATAAAAATGGTAGAAACATTGGAATTAATTAACAATATATATAAAGTAATTTAACACGTTAAAATTCGTAAAACTGTATTTTTTGATCATGCGTCATATTCTCGTAAACAACGCAAAAGCTATTTAAATTTAACTCAACTGTTTTCATATTTTAAAGATTGAATATGTTATTTATTCTAGTAGATGAGATTTTACCGCGAAATATTAATTCTGATCGCAGCCTATAAAAGTAAATGTGTTATGATTTTTAATGCTGTCATATGTTACCACTGATTTTCTAGGAAACTGAATTATTTCATTCACTTGAATGAATTTTTTTATTCAGTTCTCAATAATTAATCTCTGTAGTCATAATCTTCTTAGATAGCTCTGATTTATGAATTTGGTTTTTAAGACTGCATTTGTTATAACCCAACCAGCTATCAGCTGCTCAAAACGTATTTTTCTGTACAATTTCTCGTATTAAACACGCAAGTAGAATCTGGACCACTGAATACCTAATGCTGAACGATCATATCCAAGGTATTAAGGGCAACGAGTCATCCGTCTTGTTTAGGGTTAATTAACGATGCCACAAGCACAGAAGCGTCAGTGATCTGTTACTCAGAAATGTTTGGATCGGGGTTATATTGGCAAATGATTTAAAGCGATTCAGTTAGGTAAGACTAATTACATATTATCTTCAAGAAATATTTCTCTACATTTTATCTGTCATGGTTATCTGATTATAGCCTCCGTAGCCTAGTAGCCTAGTGGTAAGGGCTTGTGCTTTAGAAACTCGGGTTCGAATCCTGTGGGGACTAAACAAATTTTCATTGTTGTTTCCTAGTTGGTTAGGATAATTTAGGCCGATCACCCAATTGTCTGAAAAGCAAGATGATCACCGTCGGATGGGCATGTAAAAAGTCGGTCACCCAACCCACCACTCAACCCGCATTGCACCACCGTGATGGAGGTGGATACGGTCCAAAAACCCCCTAATGAAAAAGGCGTGCATTAGAGGAGGTCTATGTCCAGCAGTGGACTAACACAGGCTGATTATGATGATGATGATCTGGTTATAAGAAACAATACATTATATTGGTTCTGCCAAATATAATGCATTTTTAGAGCATTTGTTTAAACAGAGATGCAAGTTAATACGAAATAATTAAGAAAAAAAATGTTATCAATTTTGTCCACATTAAAACAGTAAACGTAAATTTCTAAAATAATAATATTGTATGTTTGTTATTGTAAATTAATGTAGATTATTTTTCAGGCAATGTGTTATGTACGTATATTAAAAGTTACATCTGATTATATTTAAAATCAGGATGCTTAATAAGCAGTCTTTGTGAATAATAAGCTCTGACATCTTAATAATTTACAAAGCAATGTAAATTTGTCTAGCCAGATGTCAGTACATTTTACAAACACTTAATTCATTAGGTTTAGGGCTTGCACTATGTTTAAACAACTTTACTATAGAACTTACAGATAGTGAAAGTTTCTAATTGAATCAAACGATAAACATAATCGTTGTTACAAATTATAAAATAGTAGAGCAATTTTTTATTTAATTTCCTTGAGTCAGTTCAAGTTTGTTTTGTGTTTTGTAAATTTCCAAAAAGTATTTTGCCCTTTATCATAAAGTAATGATCGAAATTAACTTGCACTTGTATTGATTTGTCGTTACAGATTGTAGAACACTGAATAATACGTCAGCTAAACAACAGTTAGAATTAACGAAAAAAACGTCCAATATCCAAACAAAAAAGGCGCGAAAATCTTAAAGGATTCAAAACTGCCACGGTGCAACAATAATTGTGATGATGACCATGAGTGTTTGACATTACACGAGTTTACATTCATTTCGAGCCTAAACCAGGTAATTTATTTTTATTGCATACGCAGGCAGACGAGCAGTCGGAGCCACCTGATGGAAAGTGGTCACCGACGCCCATAGACATTGGCCATACAGGTATCACCAACGCGCTGCCTACCGTAAGACAAGGATGTTAAGTCTCTTACCCAGTAATTAGCTGGCTACGATGCCTTTCAAACGGAAACAGTAGTGTTTTCACACTACTGCTTTGCGGTAGAAATAGGCACCGTGGTGGTACCCACCCAGACGGTCCCTTGTAAAAAAGGGACCTACCACCGGTAAAAATTAAGTCATTTTCTATAGAAAAAGTCTAATAGTGGTGATTTTTTAAGAAATGTAGTTATGTTTAAGTGCATTGTCGATAATACAATACTTATTCAGTATTTTCTAATATAAACTAATAAAGATAAGCTAAAGGTAATTGATCTATAAATGATTAGAGCAATAAAACAACTATGAATATTTGCTCAACATAAAACACAGGCGCCATAAAATTAAAGCCATTTTATATGCATAAGAAAGTTAAACAAAACTATTTATTATAACTTTAAACAATAATTAATGACTTCCAAGAATGTTTTCACATGAAAAAAATTGAACAGTAATGTCTCCTGTAATCACGTCATAAATATTAAATTGCAATTAGTTACAATAGCAAAGTGTTTTAACTTATACCAAACACAAAAACGTATAAGGTTTACGACACACGAAAGACTGTAGACGATCTCAAACTCCATGACAATAAATTGAACTTCTTAATTAAGAAGATGGCCGCGATTATTTTCGTTTGAGACGGAATTTATTAACGCTTTGCTACTTGTCTCCGCCGTCTAATGTAATGCGAAAAGTTTGCGACGAACCAATTAAAGGGTGAGGGGTGTAAGAGTTCGTGTTTGTACGTTGACATTTCACTTCACATACTGTTTTTAATAATGAAAAACATGTGTTTTGACTAAGAATCAGTGATTGCACTTATTTTTATGCGGTAAACAAAATAAAAGATCAGAAGCGGTGGCGTGCTTAACAGGAGGCCTATGTCCAGCAGTGGACTGGCACAGGCTGATAATGATAATGAACAACATAATATTCAGCACCCTAATTAGAAATAAGCCAAAAATTAATGCTTTATGTATCATATTTGAGCCATTTCCCACGACGTAATTTTTTTGTCCTAAAATAAATAATAGAAAAATCTAAGATCAGTTCTAAAAAAATTGTCATAAAACATGTCTCATATCTCATTGCCATATAACCACAAAAATAACACTTTATAATCAATAAAATTTGTTACCGCTGGTAGGTCCCCTGTATATAGGAGACCGTCTGGGTGGGTACCACCGCGGTGCCTATTTCTGCCGCGAAGCAGTAGTGTGAAAACACTGCTGTGTTCCGGTTTAAAGGGCACCGTAGCCAGCGTATTTAATGAGTAAACGAGAATTAACACCCTATGTCTCACGGTAGGCAGCGTGTTGGCGATACCACTGGTATTGCTAATGTCTATGGGCGTCGGTGATCACTTCCCATCAGGTGGCCCGACTGCTCGTCTGCCTGGGTATGCCATAAAAAAAAAACATATACCAATAAGTAGTAGTATAATAAGTAGAAGTACTAAACAAATATAAGCATATATATCATTGAAGCATAAACCTTGACTGAGTAAATGTACGGTGGCATATGAATGACCCTAAGATCTGCATATTGGTTCCATTGATTCTATTATCTATATACTGATCAGTCATATATCAAAACTCAATAAGATTGTTTATATGAATATCGATAAAACTATTTGCAACATTCCCTTACATGGCTTATATTATAAAAATTATAATAATCAAATAAGACAGGTGTGTCTGCAAACATTTCCAGTTTAGAGTAATTGACATAAAATACGACACTGAAATTTATAAACATTATTTTTATTTCATAATAGTATTTTTTCTAACGCCAGTTGAGAAGTCGGCCACCTGATGGAAAGTTATCACAACTCCCATGGACATCAGCATTGCCTGTGGTATCACCAACGCGCTGTCTATCTTGAGTAATAGGATGTATTGGGTGATCGGCCCAAATTGCTCTAACCGACTAATAAACAACAATGAAATTTGTTGCGTCCCCGCAGGATTCAAAGCCGCGACCTCCGGTTTCTAAAGCACGCACCTGTGCCATCAGGCTATGGAGGCAGTCCTACTCCCCAGTAAATATCTGATCTCTTTCAAATAACTATCGGCTTTAGTTACCGCCACAGACTTCGAATGTCGACATCTGATGATTTAACGATAACCCTTTAAATTTTTATTATAAAACAAAAGTAATTAATCAGAGGTAATCGAGTTTGTGCACTTAAATTGAATTTATGATGGGATAAAAGTTTATTAATATGCAATTTCAATCAAAAGGAATACATTGTTTTCTAAAGTTCAACGATATTACCACGTGATCGATGCTACGTTTCCTGAATAACACAAACTACTTCTCAATATATTATGGTACACGAAATAAGATTCAAATTTGTTGTACTGCAGGAAAATTGCCTCATTTTTATCCTGTAAAGAGATACCTATTTTTGTAATAATGCTAACAGAGCAATGTAATTATCTATCAATATCGAGGAAACTATAATTTCCTTACAAATGGACTTTCCTTATTGCGAAACTTGCCTGTGAAAATATTTCGAAAGCATTGCTCTAAGTGAAAAGCAAGGCTTCTGTTGTGGTTATAAAAGTGTTTGTTGGTAACAGGTAAATCACTTGAAAGGTGTTTTGTGTACAAGATGGAATACAGCTTGCTTTTTGTAAGTGCTATTGTGTTTATCTTATTCTGTTCCTTTTTTATACTAGGAAAATGTTATACTTTTTTATCATCAAATTAATATTTGGCTATAAATATCTTGATATCGGTGCATTAAAAAACAAAATGGAAATGTGAATCAAATTATTACTATTAATGGGCTGTTTGCATCCCAATAATAATAAACGCTCCTTTTTAATTTTTCTGTACAATCATATTTATCTTCCTAGCTCCTGTATTTAACTGGGCTCTCTGTCGCTTGAGTATAGTTGGAATATTTTTTGATTTTGATTTGATAATTCTATTCAACTCAATATTTTTTAGTCTAAAAAAACTTCTGTTAATATATCTCAAATCAGTTATATATTTTTCGCTATTTTTTCCTATTTTTTGTCTGATATAAGCAGCTGTAGTATAAATATTTTTGTTGTATTAATGTATTTTTTATTACAGGCCCTATCATGCCTCACTCTGCAACTAGCCCTCTCGGCACCAAGCCCGATAACTATCTACACATCGGAACCAATAAAGCTGGAGCACGTACCGAAAAAGGAACCGGAACCGGAAAAACCGAAACCAGTCGAAGCGATACCGATTTTTACGACGGCCTTCTTCCACGAGTACACAACGGAGAAACCGGTGAAGAAGGAGAAACTTGAAGTGGAGAAGGAGAAGGTAGAGACGTTACCCTGGTACGCAATTTACGGACCATACTATGGTATGATGGCGATGAAACCAGTGACCGTCGCACCAAAACCATTGCCGATTTGGTATCGAATGAAGATGTTCTATCAGATGTTTGGTTGATAAATTATGTAGTTCATTATTACTTTCAGATAATAATTTATTTATTTTATTACGTGAAGTTTTATTTGCTATATACGATATGTTTTAAAATAAGAATAAAACCTAAAATATCTAATTAATATGTTTATTACAATAAAGAGCAAATATAAAGATTTATTATTTAAAATTATTACTTAGTAACGATATCTTGGCTAGGATAAAATATATAATAATTATAAATATAGGATAGATAAAATATAACAAAGAGAAATAAAAATATTTTTAATTGAAATTAATAATGAAGACTTCTATAAATAGGTGAATCTATTTCATGTTCAGAGCATTTTTAAAACAACTACATATAAGTAATAGATATTTTTTTCAGTATATAAAAATTCCCAATTTGTACTTATTACGGAAACACTTAACAGAGTCCGTAAAATTACTTTTAAATATTAACAGTAGCATGGATACTAATTTACTGTAGCTCTTACTGCGATCATAAAGTCTTTACTCTAATATTCTTCTTTCTTTCATATAATTATTTTAAAAAACAAAAGACAGGTTCCACAAGATTCTACTATAACTAATTTAAGAAATTATTCAAAGCCGAGATCGTATTTGTTCATCGACCCTATCATTTAGGGATACGACAATTCATTGACTTCCCTCAGAACCGGTAATTCAATTAGACGAAGCACTTAATGAATATTAAACTGGAAATTGCGCGGCTCAGTTTTCACGGACAAGGGATTATTCCTCGTTCTACGTTCGGGATGTCTCATAACTGTGGTTTGAAGTTCATTAGTGTCATTTGTCTATTCCTTTTCATAATAATAGAAATGTGCTTGGACAATTTAATTATTCGTTTTCTTTTAGGCAGCTTTCTTTACTAATAGTAATACTATTCGACGATGTTTTATTAGACTTTTGAAAGAGTGTTTTCAAATATCTTTCTTTTTGTGTTACAAAATCAAATGCAAAAGGTATGAACAATGTAATATTGCATAGAGATTATTAACTTATAGATTTTGTATCGGAGTTGTGACCTTTCGATATCATTGTAATTGTTTTATAACTTATCCTTCTACTTCCATCATATCAATTTTATAATATACTGTTATGACATTCTTTTGTAATTTTGTAAATCTGATATAATTACCTTATGTTATTATTTATTTTAAACTTTATGAGGCGTAAATATATGTATTTATATATTTTATCTTATTGCTTTCTTTTTATAACAAATTATACATGAATTTCATGCATAGCAAATTGTAATGTCATTCGAAAAATACCTGACGATAATACAACAAATGTTTTTGTTTTATTGTGATATTGACAACTTTAAAGAAAAAAAAATATTGTTAATGGGCAATCATTATTAGCGTATATCATTCCACTGCTGGGCATAAGCCTCCTCCAATGCACGCTACCGCATCCGATCTACGCTTATTCTCTTCCAGGCAACACTGGCCACTCTGCGTCGCATCATCTTGCCGTAGATCGTCACATATTAAGTTGGTGTGGTGGTCAATGGTCAATATTGCGTCTAATATATTTAGCAGCATACATTTATTTACTTTAATGTTGTCCATACGCTTTATTTCAACATTTGGGACTACGATAATATGCAATGTTACTAAAAACATAACTTACTTACTCTTTTGCGAATAAATAAGTACGTTTTATGTAAATTATACTTGTTAGTCATTTTCACTACTACTTATTAACCATTACTAGATACGCGAACTCAGGAAAATATAGAGACTGATGAAGTAATAGCATGAGTCATAACAAGTTTGACCTTTCCATTTTTCTACTAAGAATATTACATCGGCGTAACGAGTATCCAGCAACCGTCAACTGAGTCCAAACGGGTAAAAAAATACAGATCTACAAAATACAAGAAAAGTAATTTTTATTTAGTTTTACTACAACTTTTTTTAGCAGGAATGTCCTTGAAATATAATTTATCAAAAACAATACTATAGTTAATACAAGCATAGTTAAACACATTGTTTTGTTTGTTTGAATAAGAATTTGCTATCAACTATCAAAACAAGCAATTTTCTTTCTCGTTAGTTAATTGTTTTACAAATTAATAATTTACCTCTTGCCCCTTTTATTATGATAAGTATTTTTTATCCGCTTATGACTGCTATATTGAAGAGATTTTTTTATTTAAAATTTGCACCAATTGTTTAATACATAAAAGTAACTGACTTCATATTAAAAATATGAAATAGACATTATAAGATTTAATCTGATTACTTGTACAATATATACTTCCATAGTTTTAAACATATTTATGTTATTGTCTCCGTAAATTATTACTAAGCAAGTAAAAAAGGTTTAATTAAAGCCAACGGCTATCCAAGATCAAGGCAATCTAGCTTACGACGGTCAAATAGCAAAAATACTCGGTCTAGGTTACAGTTCTAGAAATAGGTATATCTAGGCTAAGCTACATAACACTATACCAATTCAAGTGTAAAAACAATTAGAAATGCAGGGTTTATTTTACATAAATAATAACGCATTTAAAATATTTTTATTTATGAATAAAATTAGCTAAAAATAAGTCTAAATTGATATATATTTTTTTAATCTTTTTAATCATACCTTTGACTCATGACTGCCTCCGTAGCCTAGTGGTATAGGCGGTGGCTTAGAAACCGGAGGTCATGGGTTCGAATCCTGCAGGACTCCACTAAATTTTCATTGTTGTTTCTAGTTGTTAGGCAATTTGGCAGATCACCAATTGTCTGAAAAGTAAGATGATCCATGCGTCGGATGGGCATGTAAAAGTCGTCCACCACCAACCGCATTGGACTAACGTGGTGGGATACGGTCCAAGAATCTCTAATGGATAGGTGTGTATTTAGGGAGGCCTATGTCCAGCAGTGGACTATCACAGGCTGAGATGATGATGATACCTTTTTATTTTCTAACCACTAAAGTTTGACTGGGACGGAATGTCTGAGGCATTAAGCCCTTTGTACTCACTATTATTCTTATTGTGTACGAAAAGTTTATATTAAATAAATAAATAAAATGATCTCAATAACTTTTGAAAATACCAGCCACAATTTAAGACGAAGATAAGTTCTGTCAGTTTTGGTAAGACAGTCGCTTTTAATCTAGTTTGTACAATAAATAAGCATAAGCATAGTACATTTTTGACATGAACCTTAGGCAAATATATTATTATTATTTTTAAGCCGGAAATCATCCTTCTCATTGTTGAGTTTTATTAAATTATTGCATAATAATGTGTATTTTCATTGACCAACATAGGTTTCATAATTAACATCCTTTATCAAACAAAAACTTAGGTAATAACCTTAACACTAATATATGGTAAATATACCGCAAATTGATTTTTACTTGCAATCAATGTAACAAGTTTCTCATCAGCCGTTTCCTTTCCATTGAAATACCCGAGACCATGTCGTGTCTTAGAAGGAAACAAGACCTTTACAAAGCAACCGTTTGAAGGTAAGTGACCGGATGATTAATGCGGAAGCGGAAATGTTATGAGAATAATTAAAAATAAATAGGAAAATGAACGAACGGGAGAAACTGGAACTGCCATCGTCGTAGAATATCACAAAGAAGAACATTTTATTAATTTTAATTTGTACACCTATTTTGTAATAGCTAAATCTAGTTATAATAGTTACCTAATAATCGGATTGAAAAACTTTGATGTTTAATAAAAGTATTTAAAAAATTTGTAAACATTATACAATAGATTTTACTCAAAGATTTTATTCAAAGACTGTAAATTTTTTGCCGATGTAGACAGGCGAGTATTCAGGCCACCCGATGGAAAGTGGTCACCGACTCTCTAAACATTAGCAATACCGGTGGTATACCATTGCTCTGCCTCCGTGAGACATAGAAGGTTATACAGGTTTATATAGGTTTACTGGGTAAAGGAGACATAGCATCATTTGCCCATAACATCCTCAATAACGCTGGCCACGGTACCCTTGAAACCGGAACGCAAGCATTTAACATAATATTGCTTTAGACAGAAATAGCACCGCTGTGGTACAACCCCAGACGGCCCCTGTAAACGGACTCCATTAAGATAAAATTCATTAAAGAAGTAGATAAAATCCGTAACTTTACAGTATTTTATTACTATAGACCACGTAAATTAGAGATATCGTATATCGACCGATCCATCTGCGATAAAACGAAGGTTGATTGCTCGAAAAGGACACATATACGTAACATATAAATAAATCCGAGCAATACTGCAGAGTAATATCAATGCCGGCCAGAACGTAGAAATATAAGAATTGTAATCGAATATACGAAGTTGGAAGGCATCTGTTCTTTATCACAATGTCGGCAAAGCTTTCAAGTTCAAGGTGAAGCCAATTCTTTAGGTATAAAGGTTTCTGTTACGGGAGTAGAAAAACAAGGATCATAAATATGTCCATGTTACGTCACAGACGAAAAAACTTGTTTGTTTCTACTTAATAGGTAATGTTCGAAACTACTGGTATATGCCAAGAATATATCTGCTTAAAGAATTTTCATTAAAAGTTATATAGCACAAGATTTTAACGGATTTAGTTTTTGTGTTGGACGGGTAAAGTAAATATTTTACCGAGGATAAAATTACTTGATCACGTTGTTGCGTATCTTTTCAATTGTTTCTGTATTTCTTTTTTTATAAATGTAACGTCGCAAAAACAGTCATTTACAAGATCCTAATGTAAACAACAAAATAGGAGTAAATAAAATTTTAAAAATTATTTTAGGTTTATTCCAACCTCAATCCCAACCCATAATATAAGTATTTACAAAACATCGGTTTGTTAAGAAAGTGAAAGAAATCAAGTTCTAAAATATATGAAAATTAAATGACTAAAACGCGTTTTGTTGACAGCTTGAAATATATTCTAATATACAATATTATCCAATTTGTATTAATTAGTAAGAACAAAGATAACATAAAGTCGTCTACCTGAAGGATTTAAATCCACAACCTCCGGTTTGTAAAGCAAGGACCAATACCACTACAATACGAAGGCGGTTATGTTAATACGTATCTTTACTACAGTTTGAATCCAAAAAATTTTGTTAAAGTGCCCAAAAATATTAAACTCGACCTTCATATAGCCAATAACGACAATAATTTCGGTCGTTCGCTTCAATGGCACTAAATGCATTCGGGTTTTGTTGCTATAAGCAAACCTATTTACTGAAGAGGCAGTTGCGAAATGTACGTTGTTCGGCGCCTTGTCACAAGTTTGGGGTTCATTACTTTTCATGTCTTAAGATATTGTACTTAGCATTAATTTTATCATATAACTAGCGACTCGCCCCGGCTTCACATAGCTGCAATACTTATATCTGTAAAATCTATCAAAAAATATATCATATAGCAGCGTTTCTCTAAAATATTATGCATGGGTTTTACATATAAACCTTCGTCTTCAATCACTCTATCTATTAAGTTAACCGCATAAAAATCTGTTGCGTTGTTTTATACATTTAAGATTCTTAAGGATGGGACGAAAGCACTTTTTATCTATGAAGGCCGCGATCTGATAGAAAATTACTAAAATTAAGAATAAAATAAAGTTATACGTATAAACCTTCCTCTTCAATCACTCTATGTATTAAAAAACGATGTTGATGATTTTGAAAGATTTAAGCATATATAAGGAAATAAGAACAGATAAACCGACTTTGTTTTATACTAGTAGTCAAATGCAATAAAAAAGTAAATTGCTCAAACGTTTTATTTTACAATTAGATTAATGTAAATACAATGTGTGACTAGATTATTATGTAGTTGGAATGTGTTCTATAAAGTTAAAAAAATGAGGACTAATTTCTTCAATTCAATATTTTACTGGGTTTGTAATTTTTTTGGGGTCGACTTTTATATTAACCCGTCTTGATTGAATAATAGATTTTACGACAAAAAACGTAAACTGCAATCGAACGAAAGATTACATTTAATAAGATAGGAAGGCAATCGTTTTATTACGACTTCCAAAGATGGTTTGACTGCCGGGACCTATTTTTAACTTGCTCTTCCGATACTTGTATAATCTTATTGTAGCAGATTTAGTGCTTGCTTTAAATAACATAAAGTTTTTATACTGCATGATTAACCACTATAAAACTCAATTCAATTAAAAAAATTGGTTGGCTGTAAAATTGGTATACGAGTGAAAGTTGTACGTGACAACATCTTTTAGTGGTATAATGATTGTAATGTGAATATTCATACGCATAGTAGGTAGAAGGATCAAATAATAATGATAATTAAAAAATATTGAAAAAACAAATTCGACGCTCTTTCTCTTTCTCTCTGTCTCTACGACGCGCACGAGTAAGAGAGACGCGTGGCTCTCACTTTCTCTTGTGATTACTTATGAAGAGCGTTACGTGAGCGGCGCTGCGACACAGGTTTCGAGAGTGCCTCCCTATCTTGAACCAATTTAAAAAAAGTTTTTTCCAAAGGTTACAAAGGCTCTCTTGTATAGACTTTATTGAACAAGAACTACTTTTATTAACTTCAAATTTTGTATACGGATCCCAAAGCAAATGAGAGAAGAATAAGTTTTATTAAGCCCAATTGCTTTGTAGATAGCTATAATAATGGTTTCATTGAAAGAATCAGTGCTCGATGATACGACATTGTTTGTTATAGTCAATTAAATAAAAAAACCGATCTCTTACTATATTTGGTTTTATAACACTAAACAAGGTGTCCTCATACATAATATGCCGTAATGTATTCAATGCGAGGATACGTTTATGGACTAAACTTGCATTAATGAACATAATATAAATTAAAAAAATTAAACATTACTTGTGCCTATTCAGGCTGTTTTTATAATCAGTCACTTATAAGACCGGGGTGAAACCTTGACCTTACGTTCGGATATGAAAACCCCTGATGTGTCGGGGTGGCTTGCGGCTCGGCGGCTTTTAGCCGGTGTCGCGTTTGGGGACGAACGCGGCGATACACGACGCCTATCGGCCTCGTTAGCGGTATCCATGGCGGCGGCCACGGTCGTGGGTTCGAGCTCGATAGGCGAGGGCCTGTTATTAAATATCCTAAGAAATCAAGTAGCCTACGCTATCTCGGATATTCCTCTCGTAATTAATTGTGTTGTTATTTACAATTGTATAATTTTAATATCTTTAATTATCTGAATCTTAAATTAGTATGTTCCTGTTGTACTGTTCATATTTGATGAAAAACTACTTACGACGGATACAAATTATGTAATGCAAAAACCTTTTTACAATTTGTTTCGAATTTAGTTTACATCATGTCTTCATTATTTTAAGTTTAACGAATGAACCGTCAGAAATCACTCACTGTGACATTGTGTTGCAAATCTTGGAAAGCACGCACTAGATATTTTTTTTGTATTGTTTGCATATTATGGTAAAATACTTAAGCAATAACTACAACTACCCTTAATTACCGCCTCCGTGGTCTAGCGGTATTGGCCCTTGCTTTATAAACCGGAGGTCGTGGGTTTGAATCCCGCGGGGAAACAACTATGTATTATCGCTGTTTTCTGTTTGGTTGGGATAATTTCGGCCGATCACCGAATTGTCTTAAAAGTAAGATGATCCATGCGTCGGATGGGCATGTAAAAAGTCGGTCCACCGACCAACCTGCGTTGAACCAGGGTGGTGGCATACGTTCCAAAAACCCTCTAATGGAGAAGGCTTTCATTAGGGGAGGCATGTGCCCAGCAGTGGAGTACTAGTCCACAGGCTGATGATGATGATCCTTAATTATTTCGAACAGCTAAGCGTGTCTTCACTTTTACTATTAAGATATCACGTGTAAAAAACAAAAAAAGTTACAAAAAAGATTAGTTGTGACATTTTTTCCTTTTTCCTATTAGATTTATAAATCTCACATTTATCAGAAAGTTGAGTAAATTTAGTCTTTTTTTTCGTAACTTAGGAAATAAGTGCGAGACGGATGAAGGACCTCCGGTAGGTCGAAACTGGTCGGCACCAATACCGACCTCTCGATATTTCATAAAAGTAAAGGTTTTTGGTAATTTTATCCTAATTTATATAGACCAATGTTTCAGTATTAACACATATAAAAGAAACGACCAATGCTTCGGTATTAACACAAATACGAATTAAAAAAAACTAGCGATAAAAATCGCTTATTTATTTAACTCTCGGAAAAATGGTCTCATTAAATTATTAATACCGTGTATACCTATTTTTTCAATACAAAGTAAAAATCTTTAATTGAAAACGGAATCTATTCAAAGTTTACACATAACATGTATAAAAATTTGTACTAAAAACTACGATTAATCCTTCAAATAATTTGCTATAATTTTCTCTAAAATCCTAGATTAACTTCCGATATTCCAAAGTAGGTTCATCGATCTTTTATATATACGCTAAAAGGATTGTATTACCCGTTGTCACTTAGGTCTCTTACAAAACCTATCAAGTACATTGTACATAGCCTTTAACCGCACGACAAGCACTATAAAAGGGCTAAACCTAGCTTACTGAAGCACAGTCTCTCGACAGCAGTTCAAGACGACAACAAACCAACAAACAAGATGTTCAAACTGGTAAGTTTATTATTCAACAAGCGAAGCTATTGCCTAAAATTAAATAAATAGAAGTATGTTTAAAATAATGGTTGTTACCTTGTTATCTATCTGTATTAAATATACATTTTATAAATTTTAATATTAGATTTATAAAACAAAAAAGCATTTATAAGCTACAGCATCTTACCTTATTATTCAATTGCATTCGAATTCTATTTTGACTGTCGCGGGTAATAAACTAATATGAAAAAAATCTTTTCCTATTTAATATTAGACTCGATTATATTTAAACACTTGAAGGAGATAATAATCCAACTCATAATCATTCGTAAATTTGCTTGGCAATTGGCAATTTTTTTCCATATTATCTATCTATTTCCTGAACAAATTAATCACGTTTCATGACCCTTTTATTGCAAACATATTCATTACAAAAACCTAGCAAATAGATAGAATGAGTTTACATTACCGTACCATGCCAACATTGAAAGTTAATGTACCCTACATTAATACAAAAAATTGAGGTGAATACTTTACACACAAAATTTCTGAGCAACAAAGCAACCCGTCATTAACTAACCTCGATAGACATTTCCCGTCCGTGCCTAAAGTAAATTTAAGTATTTAAAGGTTACAACTAGAGTCCGACGAAACTGTTTTTCTGGCCGAAACCGAAACCGAAACCGAAAGTTCGGTCCGTGGCTTCAGTTTCGGCCGAAACCGAAACCGAAACCGAAACCGAAACTCACGTGATCAAGTATAAAAATTCTTAAAATACTAAAATATGGAGCTTATATGCCTATTATTTTGCTTTATTTTAGTCATGTAATGTAGTGTGGTAATCGTTTATTTTAGTTGCTAATAATATTTTTATGTAACAAAATATTTAAAATATATTAATTTTTTTTAAATAAATTTCTTATAGCAATATGAGTTATTAATAAATAAAATAATAATTGTGACTGTTGCATTAGAGACTAAGTATTGGTATTTTGAAATCTTACAAATTAATACTCTGGTTTGTATTTGTAGGTCCGAGGGGGGATCAAAAAGTAAAAATGAGATAGAATATAATGACTATGATAGCTTAATTATTTATTTTTCTACGTAATCTCCGAGTCCATCTACACACCAAGTCCAGCGTTCCAAGTTTCCAATGCTTCAATTCCTTTAAAAAAAGGATTGTCTTGGTCCTGCAAAAAGGTCACCACGGCATCGTTTACTTGTTATATATAGTTTTAACATATTTCCTCTTAAGTATTGTATAAATTTGAGAGAAGATGAAAATAGTTGGCGCCAGATCTGGTGAATAGGGGATGCTCAACCAATTGTACGCTAGCATGCTGAACGGTGGCCATCGCTAATGCCAACCTATGCGCCGGTACGATGTCAAGATGAAACACTCTCCCGTTCAAAGTTTGCCTCTTTTTATCATTGACGGCATTTCTTAACCTCGGTATTAAAGCTGCATAATCTGTAATGATGGTTCCATGCTCCAGGTAATCAAACAACAATATCACTTCTGAGTCTCAAAATATTGAGGCCATACCCGGCCAGGCCTATACCACGGCCTTTTTACGGTTTATCCTTCGGGATAAACCCGTGTTCGTCCACTGCCACAAAACTAGATTAAAGTTTTTAGAATCTTCTTAAAACTTGTCCAACGATATCTTCGAAGTCGATTTTGTTTCTGATTCTCGCACCCATCTTGCGGAGACTTTTCTCATATTCAAAATTTGTGTCAATATGGCGTTGTATATTAGGTATCAGATGGTAATTCTTTAATCGCTAAAACAGTTTTTTCGAATATGGCAGCGTATTTTTGTTGTTCTTGTTGATTACTGGCTTGATGGACGTCTGCAACCATGTTGGTCTTCCGTGTTCGTTCTCCCTACTCGAAAGTAAGAGGCCCACTTTGCAAAATTGATTATAACAGAGCAGTCTCTTCTCATGTTGCCTTTGAGCCTTAGTAAATCTCTTGCGTTGTTAACTTTTATAACAGTGGTTTTAATGACAAGGTCGCACTTGGGTTTCTTTTTTTTCGAGAAAATTTCGCCACACATAGCAAACAAATGACTACATTCAGAAAAAAAGTAAAGAGACTAGAAGATTTTTTTTATTAACACAACAAATATCTGAGCTACACTTTCCAGTATTATTTGTATTTATTTCTTGGTTACCAAGGAGTATATATTTTGTTCTCACTACTATTTGTTCCCTCCTCGTCTTTATAGAAGAATCATCAATTTCTTTTGTCAAACTTGGAATGTTTGTCTGAACTAAAATCGACTGATCTGAGCTCGATTGTAGCAATGATACATTTAACTTTCGCTACTATTTTGAAATTGAAAACACTTCTGAAACCAGTTTCGGTTTCGGCAAAAGTTTCGGCCAAATTTGGCCGAAACCGAAACTGCAGCCGAAACTTGATTTTTGGCCGAAACTCGGCCGAAACCGAAACCGAAACCGAAAGTTCGGTCGGACACTAGTTACAACCCTTTTAAGGACCCGCGGAGTGATGTCCTAATTTCGCTCGGGGACGTTGTCATACTTTTTTCTAAACACCCCTTTAAATTTTTCCATTCACCCCTAATGGACTTGTTTTCTTTAACAAAAACACGAAATCCAGTTAATTACGAAACATTATGGAAAAATGCTAAATATAACGACTTTTACAATATTTCATCGAAGAATTTTTGTAATATTCTTTATAAAGATTGATATGTAACGGTATTAGTACAGCGTATTTACCTTTTTTGTTTCCATCTAAATTAGAAAGCCGTGCTAGAATTTACTGATTACATTTATACGAACTATTACTTTAACTAAATATTAGCTATCTTGAACTAAGAGCTGTTGCCACCTATTTTAATATTTAACCATCCAACCTCCTCCAAATTATCATGCTTTCTAATCTAACCACTCTTCTAATACATGTATTTACATATTTCTTTATGTCATTTCAGACAATCCTTCTCGCCATCATCGCCTACACTTCGGCTGGCATCATTGCCCCTGTGGTCCCAGTGGCGCACCATGTGGTAGCCCATCCGGTGGTAGCCCATCCGGTAGTAGCCCATCCAGTGGCTGCCGTCCACCACAGCTCAGTGGTCCATCATGCTGCCCCATTGTCCACGCCCCATTGTCCACGCAGCACCCATTGTGCCAATTGTAAAGCACGCCCCCATCATAGCAGTTCATCATTGAATACACGATGCGAGGGAGAGTAAATAAATGTTTTAATAAATACACTTTTCATTTCTTTTTTTTAATTAATCCATTTTTATCGTTATTACTTTAATGCATTTCTCAAATAAAAGTACGTACATTATTGAAACAAAGTTTTAACTAAAATTGAACTCATTGAACTCAATTGTGCTAAGACGAAGACTATTACGCGTATTTTAATGCCCTTGATTTTATTTTAAATTACGAAAAATTCTTTAATGTCGTATATCCTATGCCAGAGCCAAATACAACATGGAATTGATGTTAGCAAAAATAACTTATAGCATTAATGAAACCTCAACGAGATGTCAATCACCAAGGGAACAACAACAACACCAAATGACAAAATTTAAATCATTTAAAGCCAAATGCCAACAACGTCACTTCAATATAATCTTGTATGTTTAATAAACAGACGAATGCTTTAATAATTATTTCAAAATATGTATTATAATACTTAACAGGATATAAAATTTTGTTCAAACATAACTTCTCTTTTAAAATTATTTCAAAATCTATATAGTAAGTCATTAACTTATAGAATTTGGTAAGAGATATATACCGATTCCCTTCAACAAAATATGAATACCAAGAAAGATTTCAAATTATTTAAAATCTCGCAAATAACACGACAACAATAGCAAACACTTTATTAATCTGTTTTACTAATAAAACACACTAAATCTCCTGTATGTCTAGTGCTAAAAGCATAGACACCAATACCAGTTGACATTGAACGAGGCTCAATAGTGTTAGCCGCATTTAACTAGAGTTATCGCTTAACTAACTGTCCCCGAGCACCATTCGGATTAACTAAGCCATCGAGATAGATGCCTAGCCAGTTCAAGCAGGGTGTCAATAAAGCCTATCTCCAAGGATAACAGGAGGCAGAAAGGATTGCTGTAATAGCCTTGTATCGCCTCCACATGGGACCTTGGCCACAGAGCCCAAGTTAAACATCCAGAGAAATAAATAGTTCGATACGGCCGTTAACTCTCCCGCTCGAGGCGTTTCTTAATGATCCTATATCCTTTGGTGTTTTATATCTGCTCATTGAAAGGAACATAAGTTTCAAGTATTTATGAGGTACACTATTTATTACAATGAATTTTGTATAAGATCTGTGTGCTTTTGATTCTTTGTTATACAAATAATTCGTGTATATTAGAGATATTTTTCCTTTTTTTTTAAGTAACTGAAAATGCTACAACAAGTAATGGTTTTCTTAGATTCTGAGTAAAAGTTTATGTAATAAATATTTTACTTTCGTGCATATTTATATTATAATCAAAATCTAATTGTAGTTAATCGATTTTTTCCGTTTTAGTCGTTTCTACCTGATAACCATAATAATATTACAATAAATTTATTTCTATTGATACGATATCCGTATTTGTCAATTTCCCAAAGCTATAAATATTTCCATTTATGTCCTGTCAAATACAATAAAAGTTGTCGAAGGTCAGTCCCTAATGTGCTGTTGTGGTCATTAGGAGGGGCCTTCGACTCAGAGGGATGCAGAGCCGGTTTACGACCTACTTGGACCCTATTTCGACGTATATATTAATTAGGTGGAGACTCCACGCTAATAGCACCTTTGGGCAAGGACACGCTACAATAGGGCTCTTAGGAGCACTTTGCCAAATGTGTCACAATATCACTTCTTTTAGATCTAGTTAAGCTTTATGAGATGTAGAATGATAACGAAGTAAGAAAGGAAACATTAAACGTCGGTAACTTATAGTAATTATGTACTTTTATTAGCAAAAAAGGTTATTATCAATTTTATGGTTTTTTTGAGGGTGTTTACATTCATAGACTAGTTTTGAATAAAACTTATATGATTTTTCATAATTGGGTTCGTTTTAATTTTAAGATTTTTCGTTTTATAAATGTTAAAAATTCATTTTTTGAAATTATTTTTAACTTTTCCTCCCTGTTTAATCTTCAGATTAAGACCCATCGATCCAGAGAAAGACAGTTAGTTCAAATAATCATAATCGCAATAAATAAGAAGGGACATAAAATGTAAAACATGAAACTGATGCTAGATGGCTACTACCACCCTAAAGGTTTCTACTTTGTCGAGGTACAGAACGTACTCGAGGTACAGTTCTCTGCCGGCCTTATCACTTAGGCCGCTTGTGACAAGTTCTGTATCTTTTGCTTGCCGTTACATTGGCTAATATTTTTCCCTGAATCTGATCAATAACGTCAAAAAAATAATAGCGTAGTTTCCAACTCGCTCACGGGTGGAGTGCTTGGTGAGTAAGGGCGTGTGCTTTAGAAACCGGAGGTCTTGAGTTCGAATCCTGCGGTGACTCAAAAACTTTTCATTGTTATTTCCTAGTTGGTTAGGGCAATTTGGGCAGATTACCCAATTGTCTGAGAAGTAAGAAGATCCATGCGCTGGAAGGGCATGTAAAAAGTCGGTCGACCCACCAATCCGCATTTGACCAGCGTGGTGGGATGCGGTCTATAAACCCCTTAATGGAGATGGGGAGCCCTATGTCCAGCCGTGGAATTACACAGGTATAGATGACAGGCTGATACAAAATTTCAATATAACAATGTACAGTATATTAAGATGCCATGAAATCTCGAACGAGAAGTTTTTTACCTCGAATATGGCAGCGGTATATATGTATTAGGATAAATTCATACAATTCTCCATAGTGGATATCTAGAAACAACTTTACTGAAAGGTAATTTAAGGCTTTTGGCAATAAAAAAATATATATCACACCACATGCAATAAAACGCTACAGTAATACAAATTTATCTTCCTTGTGATCTCTTTTTAAAGTAGGCGTGGGTGGCATTCATTCAAGCCTATTCGCTATCACGTACGTATTACACATAAACGAATGAATTGCGATGTGTTCTTCCTTAGGTTGAAGTCGCAAAGAAAGTAAGATGTCTTTAAATGGACTGCTGAAAAATGTAATTTTCATATTTTTACAAATGATGTGTGATAAGATTAACTACTGGTGGTAGGTCCCCTGTTTACAGCAGACCGTCTGGGTGGGTACCACTGCGGTGCCTATTTCTGCCGCGAAGCAGTAGTGTGAAAACACTTTTGTGTTCCGGTTTGAAGGGCACCGTAGCCAGTGTATTTACTTGGTAAACGAGACTTAACACCTGTCTCACGGTAGGCAGCGCGTTGGCGATACCACTGATATTGCCAATGTCTATGGGCGTCGGTGACCACTTCCCATCAGGTGGCCCGACTGCTCGTCTGCCTGCGTATGCCATAAAAAAAAAATAAAAAAAAAACTAGTTAAAAATAATACAAAAGTTATTAGTCACTTTAAAGGAAATTTAGGCCACTTAATGCCAAAAAGATATACCAGAATCTAATAAAAACCATATCTCTATTAATTACTGTTGATAACGGAACCCAATCTGAATTACTTTTTAGTACCATAAGAGATTGACAATTATAATTCTTAAAAGTCAATTTGAAGGCTTTTTTAGCTTAGTATAGGTAAAAGCAGAAAGAAGGTCTCTTGTAACTGTACTGTTAATTTTATTCTTTATCAGATATAAATATTATACCTGTATTTAATGCTACGTGTTTTTCGATTATCTTAATTTTATAATTCAATCTGTAATATTTGAATAGCATCAGGCCGAATATGGTCTAAACAGGCATTTCATTTAACTAAAATAATTCTAAGCGAAATTTCAATATAACAGAGGAGAATGAAGACGACGTCAAATTTAAATAATAGAAGATTTTTTTCCAGTGCATGACTAAGGTGCGAGAGCCGTATGACAAATTCACATAATGCTAGATTTTATATCTGAAGTACATTTCATTTGTACACACTGCACGTCTGAAGACATTGTCCATTACCTTACCATTATTTAAGTCAGAGCTGTCTAGAGATTTGAATACATATAAAAACTTAGTTGAGAAAAATGTGGTACAGGATAAAAAATATGGATAACACAAATTTACTAGTTACTTGTATAATATTATACTTTCACTAATTACTAACTAAGTAATAACTTTTCTTTCTTTTATTTTGGTCGACTATTTTAATCTATAACACTGAATAATACTTAAATTGAAATTTATGCATGCAAGATGTAAGTAGTTTATTGTATGTTTTCATTGTAATTTAAGAAAGTGTACAACGAACAAATTTAATAATGAGTGTTAATGTATGTTTGTTTGACTATTTTGTATATATAATAAAACGTTCTACAAACCTATATCCAACACAAGTGAATGATCTAAAGATTCCGTCACATACAATCGTGAGCCAAACAGACTCGGCCGTAATGCGATCGTGTCAGCTCCATCAATCATAACCCGGCCTTTCAATATCAGCTGATAGATGTCCGTCACGCGAGTCCTTGGTACGTGGCCATACCGGGGCAATATGGGCCCCCTTTTTAGCGGGTCAAGGTGCCGCGCCAGCTGGTGGGTTCAGAGGTCACGCGCGATGAGCATAAGTTTTGTTGGTTTAATAATATTAATAGCAGTAAGTAGAAAGAAGACTCTTTTGACAAATATATGGAGGTAAAATTCATAAAGAATGAAGAACTAGATTAATTCTGCGATTTTCTTGGGAAGTGTTCACTGCTTTAATTGATATATATTATATATATATAAAATTACTGGCAATGTTTTTGTTAATGAACTTCTTGAACCAACTCTTTTTTTAATGTCGATTATTTTAAGTGTAATAATTTATTTTTTACAGTCAATCAAAAATCATAATTTATCTAATAATAAAATCTGAAAATTTTACTTGGTTTATACGTATATATATTTAACGTTTTGGAGTGTTTAAAACGTCACGTTGGGTATATATATTTTCAATACTTTTATAGTACATAAACACAGCAAAAAGTATATTATTTATTTTGTTTAACTATATTATATATTCGCTTAAGAAACAGAGAGTATTATTATCTTTTATATGCATTAAAAGACTTCATAGCTCTATACTTTCGTACAAAAGATTTAGCTTCCTCCTCCTTTCATTACCAATAATAATAACCAATCATTTTGTTTCAGCGACTCCGTCCACTATTCGGAAATCTTTATTGCTATATAACCATTACATTAAGAGTTCATGGCAGAAAATAGTAGTGAATAAAATCCCGGAGACAGTATGAAACTTGAACTTGACATTGGTAAACAACAGTCGGAAGAGAAAACTATCATAGTCCCATAGATAACAGACATATACAGGGTGACCCAAAAACCGACGTCATAATGAATCGGACTGACAGTATTGATCGTAACCATCGTGAAAAAATCAAAAAAGCCATATTAAACATGCGATATGTTATTTAGGGTTATAGTTCTAAGGTTTAATTGAACAAAAATTAAAAATTAACCAAGAAAAAAAGAAAAATGATCTCATTTCTAGACTTTTTAAAATGGCCATAATTATAAAACTGGTAGAATTATTTTTTCTTATGGTTTATTTCATGATGGTGTCGTTCAATCCTATCACTCCGTTTCGTTTTGACATTGAGTTTCAGGACATCCTGCATATATATATGAAAACAGGATATATATATATCCTCCCTCGTATGCTATCTACATCTCAATTGATTGCCCTTTGCGTCCGTATCAATTATACGGGATTATACCCACGCATCACAGTTGACAAAACGCCTCCACTCTCTAAGGAATTGCTTTTATAGATTAGATAACGTTATCTAGGAATAAATTGACCATATTGAAAATGAAATAGTAGGAAGGTCAATTAAAAATTATATGTTAAGTAGGTTCTACAATATTAGTGGAACGCCTTGCTTTACAATTAATTTTTATAATTAGCTATTTAATTTAATTGGAATCAATTAAATCAAATAGCTAATTATATCTACGATACGATTTGTTTTAAGATACTACACGAAGTATTTATTTACATCATCATCTTCACCAAAATGTAACAGAACAAGAAATTACACCGAATCAATACGAGAATATTTTTTATTAGTTTCTTTACATCATCATATTTTATTAAAACTGCTTGTAATAAATTTCAATTGTCGTTTTCATGTACTATATTTTAGTCACATTAGTTCAGGGTTATTGAATTACTGCTGTCTTCTATCTATAGACATAAAATCAGTATGTAATACCACATCCGTATACTTAATACATTATATATGCTTTTACTTCTGGATACCTGGTACTCCAAAAAGTAATCATATTTTTTGTGCTTGCTAGAGCACAAGTACATATAAGGGTAGATACAAACAATGTAAACTAAGGAGATAATGGAAAATCTAAAAATTTATAGTCTACATACCTGTCTAGTGAGACAGCAACGAGACTGTACACGGAGGCGGCCACAGACAGGCCTTGGACGTAAGGCACTGTCTTGCACATCAGCCAGCCCAAAACCCATGCTGTAAGAAACAATAAGCCAGTTAATAAAAGTTTAGAAATACAATTAAAAGCGTTATCAAGCGATGCTTTAGACAAAATACATCACATTAGAGTAGACACACGTTTAACTTTAATATACAATCAAAAAAAGATGTGGGCTGGATGAGAATAACCGAAGATCGAAAGCGGTGGCATGTATTACGGGAGGCCTATGTCCAGCAGTGGACAAACACAGGCTGAGGATGATGATGATGATGATGATACAATCTAATCCCGAAACAATGCAAGACGGGAAGCGACCGTGAAGTTATCCAACTCGTCATGATAAAGGACCTCTGATAGGTCTGAAACTAGTCGGCGCCAATGCCGATTTCACGTGATTGTAGCCGTTTGTAGTACATATTGAGAACAACCAAATTCGCCATTAAAATATTAAAAAAAAACAACAGAAAATAAGAAAATGTAACAAAAAAAGACAAAGTTTAAAAGCAGTATTTTCATGAACTTGTACAAATATTACTCTATATGTTATTGATTTAAATTCGATTTCATATGTCTGCGATATATGTTTACTGCTCGTATACCGCAAAAACGTGCCGATGCATGCATATTTTAAAATTATGTCAAGTCCGCAATAACTTTATGTATATGTTAAATGATGGACAACAGGTATGTACAAGTTAGAACGAAGAATATCAACTTTTAACAGAGAATAAATTAGCTTTCAGCGTTTAATTAAAACATTATTATTTTTTTGATATTCTGGATTTGAAAACTGTTCGGGTAAAACCATTGTTTTACTATAAGAAGAATTTTCTAATGTTTCAAGTGAAATATAATGTTAAAAATAACCATTCCAATTTAGTGTCCTACAACTACAATATAAAAGTTTTTTGGTAAATATTTTTATTGCAATGTAAGTATGTAATACTCAATAATTAATAAGTAAACAATAATAACCTAGATTGCTAAAGTTATTGATATGTCACGTATAAATATCTTAAGTCAATACAACTACCGGACAATTACCGGAAAAAAAAATCTGTTAGTTATTTCAATTTGTATTTAATACAGATAGCATTTAATACAAATTATAATAACGTTATTACAAAACACTGAAGCCAAGTATAAAATGGGTTGGTACATTTTATTTTCTAACCTCTTACTGTATGATAACTTAAAAAAATAAGAAACATACATAAAACTTTCTGTTGCTTACATGATAAATAATCATTTAAAACGTCTGGTATAATTTTATTATAATTGCTAAGTAATTAAACGCGATAAAATATGTAAAAAAAAATTGTATAATTTATCCCAATTTTTCATATTGAAAACATAGGTATATCGTAAGTTTTATATACTCCTAAGTCTTTTGCATAGCCGCAGTGTTTAATAACCAAGCTACCAAAGCAAATCGACTCCATCTAACGTCAGAGAACTCAAATTCAAACCAAAATATGTTTATCCAACACTTATTTAATTGTTAGTAATGCTACCGGCTACAGATTAGTTAACATTCCAAACAGCACACCGAATCAAACGCCGGATGGGGGCATTAGACGAGCGGTGGATTTCCGCGAAGACGACTCAACAAGTGTCGGGGTCGCCGAATCAATATTTACGTTGGCCTGCATTAGGAACTGGGTCAGGTCGGTGTACCTGGGGGCTCGGGCCTTGCATCCTATCGCCGTTCCGCTCGCACAGCGTACCCTGCCCTTGTAACGTTCACGTGCGGGTATGTTACGCGAGCGGAGCATGTAACGCTTGCCGAACGTTCGAGTGAAAATTTGACAACTTCCGGCGCTGTATGCCCTGTATTCGCAAGCTGTATTCGCGATCAAATCGTTGCTAAGGAATAGTTTTACTAAATGAGAAATTTTCACATGGTCGTAACACGCAATAGATATAGGCCGATGGCGGCAGATGGCGCTTTACATGCTATTCTGCTGCTGACCACGATCCTCAAATATGAGGGAACGACTATAGAGGTAGAGAAAAGGATTAATGCTTTCTATACAGCCTGAATAAATCTTAAAGTATTTGTTTAGGCTGATCATACTTTGAAGAGTGTAAGTCTAATACTGTACCTCGACATATTGTGGTTCATCCTTTTAAACACATAAATGTCTCGATTTACCTTTTTTTCTATTTAACTGGAATATTGTATACTGTATGCATAACTAATCTCTATAAGCTTATTTGTCACAACCCAATAATTTAGGAGCATAAACGAGATACGAATGTTTATCACCATATGTTATTTCCAAGTTAGATTAGCACGTCTTATGTATACGCACTTTTACAAAAGCGGAAACTCTGTACTTTGCCCGATCTAGTATGTGTTTTAATAAGACGTAATAAAGTCGACATTACTGTGTTTTAGGAGTTGCATTGTAATATTGATCGTAGCAGGATAATTTTCAACATTATGATTTATATTGTCGTGTTGAATTCGAATAAATACTATTTTTGATAGCTAACGTAGTCATAAATATATCTTAAAAGACTTAGAGGATGGTATATTTTACTTTTTTTCAACTTTATTCCTTCCAAAATGTTTATAAAGCAAGAAATTCAGATAAAAACTTATGGCACTTTATCTATTATATTATATCGAATAAAATTATTGTTAGTTTCTTTGAAATAAAACAAAAAATATTAACTTAACTTGTAGAAACCTGTCATCCGTTCATTTTGCAAGAACTTAATATGCATTATGAAATAAAATTTTGTAATAACCCATACGTAAAATTAGATAACATAGGCTAAATCGGATAAAATAAGGAAAACATTTCAAGTCCCGTATCCATGGACCCTGTTAAGGTTCGTTAGGTTTAACCTTAAAATGATTTTAAAGTAACCAAAGTCGATAACATCAGTAAAACAGCATTATTTATAATGTATTCGCGTTACTAACGGTTAATATTAAACTAATATTATTATACAACTCGATAACTCAAGTAAACAACGGAAAGAATCGCGATCATAGTGATTGCATCGAGACGGGAGGTTAACATGAATTATGTAATTGGGCCAGAGGGCACGGCCGTTTCGTTTCGATTTATCGTTTGCTTTTTCACCTGGCTTTGTTTATTATGTTTTTACTAGCAATGGATTCAGGTTAAACCTACATTTTAAGGATTTATTACGGAATATGAACATGGACAGTGGAAAGAGTCCAAAACGTCGATGACGATCAATGTGCCAAAAATGTGCAAAAAAAGCCAACGCCATGAATGAAAAGCAAAAAGTAGATTAAATACAAGAAATATTTATAGCGAAAGAATAATTTAAAAATTACAATAAATGGCTAATTATATATTCGTGGAATGAATATATAGACGCATACTGAGGGAAGGTCCCTTTTTTACAGGGACCGTCTGGGTTAATACCACCGCGGTGCGTATTTCTGCCGGCAAGCAGTAGTGTGAAAACACTGCTGTGTTTCGGTTTAAAGGGAACCGTAGCCAGCGTATTTACTGGGTAAACGAGACTTAACACCCTATGTCTCACAGTAGGCAGCGCGTTGGTGATACCACTAGTACTGCCGATGTCTATGGGCATCGGTGACCACTTTCTATCAGGTGGCCCGACTGCTCGTCTGCCATCGAAGGCAATAAAAAAAATACAGGGAGATTTCTTTAAATTTTCTTATCGGAATTTTCACATTTTGAAAGTTGAATTCATAATCATAAAATCCAAGAAGAATCTTTCCGTCTATAACATGAACATACATTTTAAATATCTTAAGTTCTTTGAAAATATTTTTCATCCAATTGACCAATAATCCCGTCGGTTAAAAGACGGCCTTTATGAAAAGAAAATTTGGTCTCTTAATTGAATTGGATGATTCAATTATTAAGCAAAATGGAATTATCTGGTGACTATGGATTAACCCTTTTTAATTGCAAGCAATTAATATCCGTATCAGTAAATGAATCAAAAAATGAAGGATCCAATATTGAAAATGTGACCATATAACAGTTATATGCAGTTTTATTCTTAGACAACATCGCTTATTAAATGCTATACGCTCAGGTGAGACCTTACAAAACATTTAATTTAGCATTGTTTTGGATTCCAAATGTATTTTTTCTATTAATTATTAAGCAGCTAATTTTGATATTTTTTTATTTTCACCAAAACAAAAATGTCTTACATCAATGACTTACATAAGAATGAAATATGCATTGAAGTATTGATGCAAAAACGGTTTCTTATAAAATGTTGCAATAAGCAATATATAGGACAGATGTTTCTTCTTTTTAAAATACATCCAAAACTTTAAAGACATTATGGTCATAACGACATCCAAGGTTATATTAAATAATTACAATGAAAATAAAGATGTTTATTTTCATTTTGTTACTATAGTATTACTTACTTTAAACTTACTAAACTATCTTTCCTTTAACGATTAAATAAACATTTATTTAATAATAACATGTTTGATACATTACATGTCAATAATTCTAAAAAAGAATATTGATATTTCATTTTCACGGCCTAATCATCTGCCTATGTACAGCCAAGTACAAAAACAAACCTTGGTTTTGGGCCTTCTCGTCTAATAACCAAGCTGCCTTCCTCACAAGGCCACTGTACCACATATTTACTCTAATGGGGTGAACTGCATAAGAATGGGCGATCCACTGAAAAAGGTTTTGTTCATAATGCAAAAGTCCCGGCCCACCGGAAGGGTCGTCCTTGACCTTCTTGGAATATGGAGCATTTAATAAAAATTAAGGAATATTTTAGAGACATCCAGCGCTTCCTTATTAAACGTTTGAATAAAAGAATAAATTTAAGGAGATCATTTATTAAAAGAATAACGATAAATTTACGTCAATTGGAATAATGTTTCATATCTATATCACAATTAATATATTTTATAAATTATTTAAGTTTTACGCTCACAAATATATTCACTTTAAAATACCGTGTAAAATAATATATTGCATGTAACATATAGCACAATTTTAACGGTGTTTTGTTATCGAATCCTATTTTCATTTTGTGTCCCGGGTGAAATATTATATAAGAGTAAATAATAATGAGAGCCGTTTTTTTCATTATTTAAACATTAAAAATATTCCTAAAACTTTTTACTAAACATAGATTAAAACACTACAATATAATCACTATACTTTAAAAGTTTTCATTTTCAAATGAAGGAGAACTATCACTTACAATTACGATCCCTTTATGCGACACATTTTAAAGATTTGCCCAACCGAGTCTAGATAGGAAAAGTGCTAATTGCGACACAAACAAACACACAGTTGCACTCAGGCTGTAACCCAGTTACGTTTGACCTACTTGCCCGCCCCGCGCACCTGCGTTTCCGTCCGGTCTTCAAAGTTTCAGGAGCGTTGTAATATCTTCCGATCGAAGCCTCTTTGAATTAATTGAAGGTTAAGGGAGACTTTTGTATTCTTCCACCGTACAGATTGTTCAGTTTGGGGTTTAGCGGCACGTAATTGTGTTAAAAAAGGTGTTTTGCTTCTAAAGCTTAGTAAATACTCACAAAAACAAGGATATACCTAATTTATAATACATTATTATGGATTTTATCGCATTAAATTAGGAAAGTATTAAAGGTAAAAGTATTCGATGTTTAGTTTTAAAGACAACATTGTAAACACTAGAGGTTTTTTTACTGCATTCTGTGATCATATACGCTAGCTCTACTGCTTACTATTTATAAGTTTATTTGTCAAAAAAGGTCTAATTCCGGACTGTTGTATTATGTTAAATTTCTTAAACATAGCATATATTTATTAAGACGTATTATTATTATTATTTTTCAATTGTTTAAAAGAAAAAAACACTTATGTAATCACAACATAGTAGTAATTACATCTTTTTGTTTTCATGTAGAATAAGACACAGTGGTGACCTTTTTTGGATCGATTTGAAACCTAACTTGAAAATATTTTTTTCGATCATCTATACTAATGATATAAAATAGAAAGATTTGTATTTTTATGTTATTTGTAACGAATAATCTCAAAAGCTGCTGTGCCAATTTAAAACATAGCCTTAACCTAACCCACCAACCCGCACTGGACCAGCGTGGTGGTAAAAGTTCCAAACCCCCTAACAGATAGGGGTGTTTTAGGAGCGGCTTATGTCCAGCAGTGGACTATCACAGGCTGATGATGATGACGTCTTAAATATCATAGATTACTTTTAAAACACAAAAATCAATTTCAAAATATAAAAATTTCACGGGCAGAGCCGTCGACTGCTAGTACTAATATCGCACAAAACGACTAGGTTCATGTGTTCATCTTTAATAATAATCGAAATTGTTTCGTTTCAAACAGTTCTCGAAGACAGTTTTCACGACTGAAAGCAAGTGGCTTACCAACTTGGGAAACTCTAATCGTGTAAACCACATAGTTTAAAGTCGACGATCCTTTGCGGTAACGTTTGTAATTATCCTGAGACACTCCTACGTTTCCCAAAGCTATTTGGGTCAAACATTACACTGCACTAGCTGAACGGGACCTTTTAAAATGTATGATAACCATCGCTACGAAACCGTTGTTACGTGTAGTGTAAGTTAACGATCTGCAGCAATTTTCATTTGTAATGGAACTGATGTGACTAAAGGAACATGTATATAGTAGTAAAAAGGAGTGTTTTCCTAAGTACTCATTAAGCGTGCCTAAATCTTTATAATTTAAATTGATAATTTAAGTCCACATTTATCAATTAGAAGGAATTTTACTAAAGGTAGGCATGAGTAGAAGGACTCTTATGCAGGTAATTGTCTTCTAATTCAGCCGAAAACATTAATTAAAAGAGTAATTATTATTAAATAAATAATGAATTTTTGATCTTTACTTTAGGTTAACTTAACTAAGCTTTAAATTAGCTTCAAGTCGCTATTCATCATCATCAGCTTGTGAAAGCCCAGTGGGTGATCGGACCAATTTGTCTTGACCAACCAGAAAACAACAATAACACAAAGTTGTTCCCTGCAGGATTCAAACCCACGTCCTCCGGCTTATAAAGTAAGGGCCAGTACCGCTAGACCACGAAGGCAGTCGCTAGTCTCCATTATCATGTCTTGATGGACATCAAATATCCACCAATATAAACAAAACCAAAATATAAACAAAAACTTGAAATCTTGTTCAGCTAAGGCAAAGTAATTATTTTTCTTATTGCGATATGAGAGATAATACTTCAGAACATATTTCAAAGGGGCTTTAAGATATCCTTGAAGAATTCTTTCAAGGTCCTGACCCAATTCCGATTCTGTTTAGCTTTTTTTTTCCACTTCCATCCCAATTCCTGCATCCCTTGCCCGTACCTTTTTATCTATGAAATATTTAAGGTAACGGAACCCTATACGGCGTCTTAAGTTTTTGATAAAATACTTTCAAGTATTGAGTTCCCTAAGCTTTACTTGGCATTGAGATAAGTAATGCTTGCTTGTCTCATAGGCTCATTGTTTTATAGTAGTATTATACAATTACATGAAGTAAATAAATATTCCGTAGTACATACGCTGTCTTAACGTGTAAGCGTTTATAAAGCGTGAGCGGGGATTTCAAGTTTTCGCTTGTTAAAATAGTTCCAAACTGTTAAAAAACGACGCCGTGTACTTGCATTTCAAAATAATTACTTGGCTTTCACCTACTGAAATGTATTATGTTATCAATTTACTAATAATTCAAATTTATGGAAGGAGATATTATTTTCATCATCATTAACAGCCTTTAGCAGTCCACCGCTGGACATAGGCCTTTTTATTGAACGCCAAGATGGCCAATCTTGTTGGCGTCCATAATAAAAAGAGAGATATAATTTTATTGTTTTTATTTAATATATGACTCATCACATCTTTCTTGCAAGGTTGATACTAATATACCTTAACTTTCGTTGGAAGCTGTCACTTTATATTTAATCTGTGGTACTTATAAAATAAATAAAAAAGATATAAAAAAATTCTCAAAGATTTCTTCCAAGTGTCTCTCCAATGACACAGACGTTATTTAATATATAGCTTGCATGCTGTCACTTACATCACATCAAAAGATGATTCTTCACAAAGACCTTTGAAGTACTCTCCAGAGATAGTCTGTGATAAATTGTTTGAAAACATGCTTATAGTATACTCGGTGTGTGAAAAATAAAAATGTCTAGTATCTAAGAAGTTAGAAATACCGTCACATTTTTTTTCTTAAATTTTTGCAAACTTTTAAGCCAATTATGGCATAACTAAACACAAGAAGTGTGTGCTTTACATTCCCCTCCAAATACATGATTATCACCATACAAATAAAAACAAATACTTAATGTAAAGTAAAAGTCATTTTTATACTAATAAACAACTTATATACAGACATTACATACATACCTACCAACCCTCATTGGACCAACGTGGTGGGATACGGTCCAAAACCCCCTAATGAAAGGGGTGTATAAGGGGAAGCCTATGTACAGCAGTGGACTATCACATGCTGATGATGATGATGATGATACAATCATTATACAAATGATGAAACCATGTAACAAAACAGACAAAAGCTTCTGACCTGTACTTCTTAAATACATTATCCTTAGAGGTTAGGATAGTAGAGCAGCTATTGTCTAACATTGTGCCCTAATTTTACCGACCGCCTAGCATTGGGCGGTTACCTACAAAGCTCGTTTATGTATAAACAATAGAAATAGACAGGCACGCTCTCAATTATGTGTGGATGACCTAAATTATTTAGTCATAATCAGTATATTATCTTAAGTAATTAATAAATAACGTAGCAATAAGTGTAAAACTCTACAGAAGGTAATAATTTAATTGCTTATAAAACTTGGAACGTAACTTGGTACAGTGAAAAATGAAAATGAGGTAGTTGATAATGGATTTTGAGGCTTTTATTTAATAATAGACAATTCAGAATACTGTTAACATATTTTGTTTACCTACTTTTGTTAATTTTTTAACAAAAAATAAATGAAAATTAGTAATATTTAGCAAAATGGACACAAGACGGGCTGCCTTCGTTGACTATAATATCAAATTTTAATATTTATGCGCCAAAATTAACATCACCAAATAATTAATATTATCTAAAGATTTTTTATCCAAGTCTGGGTGTTTTTTTTTTAATTATGTCGCATTTAGCTGTTGATAAAATTTTATCAACCATTCTGACAAACAGGCCATCTATAATACAATCTCGAATAAAAGAAATGAAATTTCAAAAAAAGAATGCATAAGCACAAATGGCCGACCTCGGCGGAAAATGGCGCGAAAGAATCGCCTTTAATAATGCCGCCAAACGCAAATGCCAATATGGAGGAGACAATGCAGCCTTCGGGCGTCGATCAAAAACGCAACAAGATTAATCCAGAGACCTTCGGGGACAGGATATTGGTTTTAGAAGGTCGAGAAAGAAGTAGATGCAGTGGATTAAACGGGTAATGAATAAGGGTACCACAATGTGAAATGAAGAGAAAATCGTTTAAGTTTTCCTACAGTTGTTGAATTTAATTGTATAAGACACAAAGCAATTGTGTTTTAAGAACTCAATTGAGTCAAGGATTTCATACACTATAAAATGGATAAAGTATTGCATTAAATAGGTTTATATCTTTGTTATACTATTTAAACTAATTGTGCTCATTTATCAAATCTAAAATATGTATCACGGGCAGACTGAGATCGTATATGTCCGTATACCCGAGATATGTATCATAATCGCGTAAATAAAAGAAATAATTACGTGATTTTTAAATTAAAATTTAATAACAAACTTAAACTTAGATAAATAATGGTTTTTTATTTAAATAACTATACAAAACCCAAAACCTAATTACAGATTACTTTATATGTAACCTTTTAAGGTAGACTTCCCACGAATTGTTAAATTGCCATCCTAATTTTATTCCCGGCTAAAATTTAAAAAGTGCCTCCGTAGCCTAGTAGTATGGGCGTGAGCTTTAGAAATCGGAGGTCGTGAGTTTGAATCCTATGGGGACTCAACAAATTTTTATTGTTATTTCCTAGTTGGTTAGGGCAATTTGGGCCGATTACCCAATCGTCTGAAAAGTAAGATGATCCATGCGTCGGATAGGCAAGTAAAAAGTCGGTCTACCGACCGCATTGGACCGGCGTGGTGGGGTACGGTCCAAAAACCCCCTAATACATAGGACTAGCACAGGCGGATGATGATGATAAGAAAATTTAAAAATATTTTTATTACTCATTTGATTGTATCTCTACCAAAACCAATCAGATACTAAACGATGTGCTCCCGATATCTGTCTGCTAATGACAAATGAAACGCGACGTCATCACTCCTTGATTCCTTGCGCGTTCGGCAAGTTAGTGCCGGTACATCATCAATTATGTCAGCCATAACGGTTACTCGACGTTTCCTTTGTGTGAAATTGATTCACGTTATTACATAGCACAGATTTAATCGTACAAAAAGGTTACATTTGGTTTCGAAATTGAAAAAAATCTTGATGCTATCAAAAACATCTTCTAGGGACCTATGGAGAAATTTTGAGCAATTATTGCGTTGAAAAATAAAACTTATATGATGACTTTAAATTATGAATTCTACAATTTTGACGGGTAAATTAGGTTAATTTTTAAAACAAGATTTTCAAGTAAACGTTTAGAGTAAAATTTGTACATGTAAGCAGAATCTTCTTCTTTTTTCTTTTTTTGTTATTGCCTACGCAGGCAGATAAGAGCAGACGGGCCACCTGATGGGAAGTGGTAACCGACGCCCATAGATATTGGCAATACCAGTGGTATCACCAACGCGCTGCCTACCGTGAGACATAGGGTGTTAAGTATCGATTACCCACTAAATACGCTGGCTTCAAACCAAAACACGGCAGTGTTTTCACACTACTGCTTTGCGGCAGATAAAGGCAACAGGGTCGTACCTACTCAGAAAAGAAGGATCTACCACCAGTAGAGGAGAAAATTTTTGTCTTTAGGAAAGTACCACTGCGTTTCCTACTTCTACCGCAAAGTGTTATACAACCACTGATGTTTTCCAGTTTAAGGGTAACGAAACCAGCGATATTACCGGATAGGCGAGACAAAATTCCGTGTCACAAGGTGGCTAGCGGATTTACTGTGTCATACGATGCATGTTTATGGACAGATCGTATCACTTTTGAATAGGTCGTGTTGATATCATGAATTAAAAAAAAAATTTTAGTTTATTTAACGAACTTCCTACCAGTTCTCATATTGTTTATTTCCTTAATACAAAGATACTGTATGAGAATCATATTCTCATACAGAGAATAATATTGTCATACAGTTTGTATCCCCTTTGAATGGGATGCATAGGTATCCCATTCCACAATATGATCTGTAGTTGAGAGTTTTTTAAAAATAAATTCAATAGATTACGATAATAAATGAATTTCGATTTAAAGGCTAAACTATACGAGGGCGTAATGAAATAGTCGTAGGCGTAGGTCTAATAAATTCTAGACATTTAAGAGAGTTTAATGAAGAGATACTTTAGACATAAAGATATACCGATAAAATATGTTATTAAATTTATATCAACATTTGAGTAGGTCTAAATTTATCAGCTGGTTGAATAACAAGTTATTAATTAAATTAAAATTTATCTATTCAATACTGAGCTTCTATTTTAAGCACCGAACTATTCTAAACTTAATTTGGAATTCAATAGTAAAATTAAACAAGCATTAAATTCTTTCTTATTACTACATGAAAGTGGAGATTTCACAATTTATATTTAGACCACTATTACATAGATAATATTTAAATAGCATTATAATCTTTAAAAATGTATTAAATGAGAAAAATTTGTTTTACAAAATAATTTTATTCGCTTCCCTATTCTTACAATCACTTATATTATTTAATACCACATTTAATCTTTTGGGTCCAAAGATTTAACAGCCGACCTCATGATGGTTCAGAAAAGTCCAAATTAGTTACGAGTTTAAATTTTCTATACCAAAGAGTTATAAAGAAAACTCTATCACCATCTATTACACCAAAAATTAATATCTATTTTTTTAGGATACCTAAATTTTTAAGATACTAATAACGTTAAAAGAACTTGTAGCAACTTCTTTTTTATTTATCTCATCTCCAAGGGTGATGCGGCAGACCGTTAAAATTTATCGCATGTTTATCAAAAAGATTTACTTTACACAGCAGGCTTTTAATAAATAACAAGCTAAATGTGTTAAACGACATTAGTTATCATGGAGTATAAAAGAAAACTTTCGCCTTTTTACACGCCTCTTTTTTAAGTTATGCTCCACAATCGTAAATTTAAAGTACAAATTGGGGTTAGTAAATATAGTATTATAACTGCATAAACACAATATTCAGTAAAGAATAATATTCACAAATATAAAATTATTTAAATACCTTTCTTTAAAGCAATCTAAAACCGTAAACAAGTTTTAAATATTAAAATAACATGAATTGGTTACAAGCGAGTAAATAAAAATAATAGAGTTAACAAAGATTAATCGACGAACAGATTCGGAGCTCTTTTAAGGCTACATTTCAAACGCAAAAGCTTGGATAGAGTTCTATTCAAGTAATTGAATAAAACAAATGAACTATTTGATCCGTCAATTGTTTAAAATACCACAGCCGTTTTCGAGAACTACGAAAGATTTCTTTAATTAACCGTAAACAAAGATCAAAACGAGATGCGAGACGGTATTTAGAAAGGTTAATTGAGAATACAATAATACAAAAAAATCCTACACTGGTTTGGTAAATCTTGTGTTAAATATGTATAGCAAAGCCTTCAATGATCAAAAATCCTAAAACGCACTGTTCGTCGTAATTCATTGACGAATACAATTACTTTACTTGCACTTTAATTTTTGTACATTGAAAACATTAGCTGCTGTTAGGTTTAAACCATGTTTTTTTTAAGTATATAAAAGAAAAGGATAGATAAATACTAAACAAAACAAAACTACAGTTATCTGTACGTCTCTGTAATGAATTTTAGATTGCCGTTTTATTGTTCTCCCATAACATTTTGCGGTTTTTAGACAGATTTTTAGGTTATCTTTTTTAGGGATCTTTTCTTTAAGTCTATTGTTCTGATAAATACAACATGTTGTCGGTCTCATATTTTTACATTTGCAGCTAGATTTTGACACAAATACTCGTTATATTAATCAAAAGGAAAAAGAAATCACACTTTTCTTAAAACTTAAATTATCATTTTAAATGTTGGATATTTTACTAATAAAATCTATTTTTTTTAATGACTCAAATATTATTTAAAACTTATTCATATACTCAAACATTTTATTCCCTCCTCAAGTATTATATTTTTATTTGAAGTCTTTTTAGGTACATCTTTCCTTTTTCAATTGAATGTTGTACTTAACATTGATTAAGATTATTTTGAATGGATAAATAAACCTCTATTTCTTAAAAATCCTTTCAATATGGCAGACAGGGATTGCAGAAAAGGCAATGTGAAAAAAAGATTACATCAGACTTAGGTTAAGTTAGAGCCCTAATCATAGTAATGAGTTAAATTAATTTCGACTGAAAAAGTTTACTAAATAGAAATATGTTTGTGTCCAAAATAGGATCAATGTTTAAAAACAAACCCTGTTAGGTCTGTCGTCCATAACCTGATGCCCGTTTGATGGTTAATTATTATTATACGACTTGTTTTCTTTCTCGTAGCCTTTTGCCAGTTATCATATCATGAGATCAGTTTCTATTCCGTATAGGTTTTCCTAGGACTGGTTTAGGTTTTTGGAAAGGACTTGATAAACAGACCGATTAAAAGGGTAGCAGAATTCAATGTATTAGTTTTCATGAAATTTGGCAAACCATTACATCCTATAACCACTGCTGAAAACTGTCTTGACAACCGGAACTGAATTTTAACATGCTCATCCGACGCAAGGATCATCTAACTTTCGGACAGTAGGCCCATATTGTCCTTAACAACCAGAAAACAACTAACACAAAGTTGTTTCCCTGCAAGATTCGAACTCACAACCTTCGGTTCCTTAAGTAAGAGTCAATATCGCTAGGCCACGAAGGTTGGTTTATTGTACGATTAATATATATGACTACATAGTATAAAACGAAGTCTCTTTGTCTGTCTCCATTTTCCTATGTTTGTTAATTCTTTTTAACTACGCAACGGATTTCGATGCGGTTTTTTTTTTTAATAGATCGAGTGATTGAATAGGAAGGTTTATATGTATAACACATGCTTAATATTCGCTAGTAACTAATAATTAAGGATACTTTTTAGTTGATGTGAATTAAGAAAATTTATTCGAATGAGAGGAAAGACTGAAAAAAGCCAAGAAGAGGCTTTATAAGTGACGGTATGCAAACAAAGAAATCATTCTTCATAAGTAAATTTTATAATTCTACCTTAACCAATTTAGTTCTGCTACACACTAAACAAAGCCAAAAATATGCTAAATCGCACCAATAATATTCAGCCGATTATCATATAGAAAAGATAAGATCAAATTGAACCTTAAAATCCAATAGTATATAATAGTTAATTTCGTTTTTTTTATGAATTACAATAATTTAATGGCGTAATTTTTATCTATTTGGAATGAAAAACATTTTTCATATCTTAAGAATTACTTTGCAGTTAATTTAACTTAAAAATAGATAATAACAGTAAGCAAGACCTTGCCACCAATTCGTTAAATGAAACCATATGAAATGTCAATTGTTATTTTGAGAAATTTGATTAAATTTCAACGAGTTTCTATATAAACTTTTATTCAAGTACTTTAAGCAAAGTTTTAATTATTGCAGATGGTAAGTTAATTGAAAGTATACATTTATTTTAGTTTATTCAGAAACGATTGAATATGATTTTTCAATTATATGGTTTTAACAAAATTTTTTGTGTAATGGAATTTTCCTTCTTATTTTACTTCATTAATTCGGTTTTTGGGAAGTTTTGTTATAAATTCGAGAATATTTTTCATATGAGTCGCGTTTTTAAACTTTAGTATCATGTGTCTAAACATATACCTACTTTTTGGTAAAACAGTAAAATTTAAAATAACTACATTTTAAAGAATAAAATAAAAATGAGCAGTACTTCTGAAGAATTAGCTAAAATCATAAAAACGCAATATTCTATCATCATCATCATCCTGTAATAGTCCACTGCAGCACATAGGCCTCCCCTAATACATTAGGGCATTTTTGGACCGCATCCCACCATGCTGGCCCAAAGGTGTCTTAGTGGGTGGACCGACTTTTTCCGACGCATGAATCATCTTACTTTTCAGACAATTGGGTGGTTGGCCCAAATTGCCTTGACGAAAACGAAAATTTGTTGAGTCCCCGTAGGATTCGAACCCTCCGGTTTCTAAAGCAACCCCTAAACTAAGTGAAGCTTTTTTCATAATATTCACTTTCATATAATAGATTTTATATAACGTACGTGATAAATATGAGATAAGTTAATCTTCTTCGGAATAACGCACCATTTCAGAACTTCGCAACAAAATGACCCTATTGTATAGGTTGCTCTCACATGGCTTGCCCACGTAGGTTAGGTAGGATACCATGTAGGTTTCAGTGTAAATATTACCAATACATTGAGGAGCACTTGGCGTAGTGGTTAGTGACACTGACTCTTACGGCAAAGCGTATGGGTTCGATTCCCACCGCGGAAAAAATATTGCGTGATGGCCATAGTTTTTCTCTTTTCTGGGTGTTTGGATCTATATAATATGTGTTTATTTACAAATATCTATATACTTATTAGTGATCTAGTTTTCTTGCTTTGCTTATTATTATTATATTATAAAAGTAAAGATGATAATGGTGTGAAATGAATCGTTATCGTTTTCTAGTTAGGAGAACACTAAGTCCCTAACGCTTGGTCGATGGCTGAGAGGTTATAAAATATTACAGAAGTTGAATAATAAAGTTTTATGGATTTTATTGCCTTAAAATATAATTGCGACAAAATACGTGAAACAGTATTATTATTATACGTATATATTAGCTCAAATGTTGTTTGAGTTACTTCTATATCTATTTATATACAAATATTTAACTGAAAATTCCTATAAATTTAACTAATCAATAAACCACAATGGTAATAACATTTAAGATATTATATCAATATTCGCAGAAATACGCGTCTATATTAAGAACTGTTTTGAAATAAACATGCCTGAGGTTGAATTATTAGTGTTAACTTTATAACTTACAAATATAATAATGTGTTATCCATAAATAGTTTACGAAAGCCTGCCTCCCGTAGAAATCCATTTAGGCTTTTGAACTCTACCTTCGAAAATTAGAATTCTTAGAATACCAATTTACCAGGGATATTTGACAACAAACACAAACCTGTGATATTTTTGGATTTCAACAATGCTTGATTGAAATTTAATCGTTATTCAAGACGCTTTTGTCATATGCGTATAATACAATTCGATGCTTAGCTTAATATGCAAACTTTTTATAAAGAAAACAAGTTTAAAGAAACGGTCTTCACTTATAATTGCTATGTATTTTGCATGATTTTAATCTATGATCTCCGTAGCCTAATGGTAAGGGCATGTACTTTAGAATCCGGAGGTCGTGGGTTCGAATTTGTTTGTAAGCTTAAAGCTAAAATAGACTGATCTAGACGCACCCTAAGCTATGCGAAACCCACTTTAATTCCACTTTATCTTGATAATGAATGAGCCTAAGATTAATACATCTATGGAAGGTTCCAAAAAAAAAAAGTCTTTAGGAAAATTAGTTGTATTAAACGTTTATAATACTTAATATCATGTTTTAACTAAAACTACAGCCAACTATAAACATGAACGCCTTTTTCTATTAACCTTATCCGATTAATTAAAAGCAAATTTTCCTCAAACCTGAACCTTTATCGATACTCTACATACATTCCCTCATACTATTGAATTAACTACGTTTTAAAGGCTTAAATTGAATAAGACGCTAGACTTAAAGCATACAACGGTTTAATGAGTTAAAGATTTAGCTGAAAATCTTTGTCAATGATGTACGCAAAAAACAAAATCTTATTGAAGAACATATACGCTATCTATATATAATATATATGCAAAAGTAACTCTGTCTCTGTCTGTCTGTCTGTCTTACTGTTTACTAAACCACTGAACCGATTTAAATGAAATTTGGTACATACTGATAACTCTCTCTCTCTGTAACAGATTTCAAGAAAGAATAAAGGCTAATAATTTTTGTGATAAATGGATTGAATTAGGGAATGGAAGTTTATATACAAATCAGTCGTCATCGAAGTAAAAGCAATTTAACTTTGTGTCTAATGATAGGCACAGACAATACTAACCTTTTATTTATATTACACTATACAGAATATTTTGATACACTCCGCGGACATTTCTCCTATTCCACCAGGACAAAGTCGCGGGTAACTCCTAGTAAATTGTTAATTAAAATCAGATGTCATATCAACTAGCAAATGCATACGTGTACATAGTTATTGTTACTATTTTTATTACATAACATATTTTTTTACGACTACCGTTAGTTGTACTCGTTAGTTGTACGTTTGTAAACAATTCAATTGACATTCATTCACGTAATTCTTATTACCATTTGTTAACCAGGGTAAATTCATGCTAATGTTATAAATGTAAAAGTCTGTCCGTCTGTCCGCCTTTACTGTCTTAACCATTGAACCGATTTTGATGAAAATTTGTACATACATATTTAAAACAGATTCCGAGAAAAGACATAGGTTATTAATTATTGCGATAAAAGTAGTCAAGAGGGTTGAAATTAAATTGCCTCCGTTGAACATAGTTGTGTCTAGATACTCGAAACAAGCCTGTAGCAATTTTTTAGTTTTAACTGTACGGGGATAAACTAGGGGTTGAAATGGGGAAGTCAATATATAAATTTGTCATAGTCGAAGCTAAAGCCATTAAACTTTGTGTCTAATGAGGCACACACAATACAAACACCTCATTTATATTATACTGTACAGTATACTTCAATACATCTCGCGGACTTTCCTCCTATTCCACGCAGATGAAGTAGCGGGTAACAGCTAGTAAAGAAATACAATAATTATCTGCTAGCATCATCTCAAACATTTGGTACTTTACCAAAATCTTTGCGACCATTCTAGGTATGAGACGATAATCTGTTATTAGAATTAATTACAACTGAAACAATTTAGATGGTACGCTTTAGTAATTCTTAAGTAAGACGATAAACAGCCCAATATCGGGATATCAAAGTGAGATCCGAATGTTATCTTCAAGGTCCGCATAGTAGATAGTGGATTGGCAAGTCCTGCGTCCCTCTTATCCAGAGATCGGGAACAAATCCCCACTGAGCCGCGGCTCTATTGAAATCTCCGGCGTACAGGATGCTCAGAAAGGACGAGAGCGATAAATCCCTTTGGTATAAAAATGGTAAGGTTTACTTATGTATCGCAATATCTATATGGATTTAAACTTTTTATGTCTTATTTATCTATATTTGTATTATTAAGTTTACTATAAATTTTCTTTGTAGGCCAAACGAAAACATATTGTTTTACTTTTAATAAGACATTGCGGTAGACATTTATTCAATATTTGATAATGGTAGCTGGATATTTAAAAGGATATGACTCTGTATTTTATATATTATTATTTCATAAAAAAATTAATTTTAGTACATGCTAAAATGACTTTTTACGGATTGTTCCGAGGCTAAAATCCGTTGCTGTAAAGTGTTGGCAACGTCGGTAGTCAAAACGTAAATAACCACGATAAGATCCGTCATTACAAAGTCATTTTATTTAATAATGTGTAGTATTCGCGGTAATAAATGAATTATCAAAATCAATCAATAAAATAATTATCAACATAAAAAAATAGCCCACTGAGTTTCTTTCGCCGGTTTTTCTCAGGTCTGAGGCTTCCTTTTCCGAACCGGTAGTGTGTTTGACAATCAATAAGTAAGTGTAAACTTCTATTTTGAATAAAGATATTTGAATTAGAATTTTAATTTTAATTAATTATTTATAACTATAAAAGAATAACCTTTCTTTACAATACAAATTTTATTACATAAACAGAGTATTCAGCCATACTATAAAAAAATTATTGTGACGTTCAAACTTTACCTCAGTACTAACTCCGTAAGTATGAAAAATATCAGATGCTTTAAGACCTTAATATGGTTTTAGTAACATAGAAAGTTTCATTTAACCTTGACCGATACAATCAATCCTTCACAGTTCTATCAAACACTCTGTAGAATAAACTGGGTCTGGGGCGCAGGCTTAGTAGGCAACGGAGAGACGTCACGTGATAGGAACGAATTCTCCTGCCATTTATTCCCTGTTTAGGAATTTGGTAAGAATCCAACAGTAAGTTACTAAGTGCGTGAGTTTCGGTTCGGGGGAGAGATAAGTTGTGCGTAATTTATGATCAGGCTGACATTGGTTGTTAGTTTTTATGTATATAGTAACGTACAACGTGACTTTGATCTTATATTCCTATAAATCTATCAGTTAAGTTACGTATCAAATATAATTCTATAAAGTTAATATTTTACTTCCCTTTCATCTATGTTCATGATAGTGTAGTGGTTTGCTTTGTCCTAAATTAGCATCTTAATCGTGCATTTTTTTCAGGTTTTCGGATTCAGTTGCAGAGTTTAACCCTCTTTTAATTAGGTTTTTTTGGATGGTTTCGATATGCATCAAAGCAAGGAAGTTTTGTAGCACTATAAAGATATATGTATAAGATAGATATACTACCGGTGGTAGGTCCCCTGTTTACAGGAGACGTCTGGTTGGGTACCACCGCGGTGCCTATTTCTGCCGCGAAGCAGTAGTGTGAAAACACTGCTGTGTTCTGGTTTGAAGGGCACCTGTAGCCAGCGATTTACTGGGTAAACGAGACTTAACATCCTATGTCTCACGGTAGGCAGCGCGTTGGCGATACCACTGATATTGCTAATGTCTATGAGCGTCGGTGACTACTTCCCATCATGTGGCCCGACTTGCTCGTCTGCCTATCACCATCAGCCTGTGACAGTCCACTGCGTGACATAGGCCTCCCTAATACACCCTATCCATTAGAGGTTTTGGACCGTATCCCACCACGCTGGTCCAATGCAGGTGTGGGTGGACCGACTTTACATGCCCATCCGATGGCCAATTGCCCTAACCAACTGGAAACAACAATGGAAATTTGTTGAGTCCCGCAGGATTCGAACCACGACCTCCGGTTTCTAAGCCACACGCCTATACTAGGCTACGAGGCAGTCAGGCGTCTGCCTACGTATGCCATTAAAAAAAAAAGATATCAAGTTATTTTAGCGACTACTTGTATAAAAATCTTTATAAATATTGATATATTTATACGTATACCCTAACATAATTAGACTTTCAAACCAAATTTAAAGAGACAAACAACACAAGTAAATATTTTACGTACCGTCCTGATTTGTGTACTGAGAAAATTTTACATAATACTGTTTATTACGTAATTACAAATCGAAAATAGTCTCACTAACGTAAATAGTAACTGATGAAGTAAACTGTGTCGTAAATCAATTAATTATCCTTTCAACATCCGCCGTTTCGTTCATCCGTCAACGGCAAGGCTATCCAGATCGTGCAATGCCTAGCACTTCGATTATTTGTCCTTTATTAAAACAACTGAGACGCGGCGGTTCAGGATTGAAACAAATAAATTATTAAATGTAAAGAATCGACCGAGGAAGTAAAACCTAGTACTTATATCCGCCGTAAGAAGTTGAGTGTATATATTGTATTATAGCTAGTGTATGACCTGAGGTGATAGAAAAACTTGTTAGAGCTCTCTAAGGTTCGCAAAAACTTAAAATTTTCTATTAATAATATATCTTTGAGCATTATAATAAGTAGTAAGTACTTCATATCATATTACTAGCTTCGCCACGCAGTTTCACCTGCGTTGTGATTATGATTTGAGATGATGCGTATTAAAATTTTTTTTTAAAAACCCAAATGTTTATGCCATCTTAAATGTACTATAAAATATGGAAAAGTACCATGAAATGAACTAAAAATGTATCCTTTGTATTATTTCCTTTAAGTTGTGTATTTCTATTAATTACCTTGACAATGAAAGAGTAACAAACATTTATTAGCATTTGTAATATTATTACGATTAGAAAAAAAATAGCTCATAAACATTTATGTATAGGTCTTTTAGAAAGTCTGATTATTGTCTGTGTACTATGTGTATACTCAGTAACACTTTAGAGGTCGACAATGTTCACTTGTTACTTGTAAGACCTAAAGGTTACAAACATAACCCCAGCATTGTGTTGATGCAATGATTTATTGTGCTCAGGACTAATATTTCTAGTATTATTTTAACAATATTTATATTAATAACTTGCTTAGTTTAAAGCTCATGTAAATAAATGTGGAAAATATTAATTATACAGCACCGAAAGACCAGTTTATTTAGGAAAAAAAAACATTTTGATTATTTTATTTTGTAAAAATAAATAAAAAATGGACTATCCGTATTACATTAAATACCCGTTTTTTTAATAAATCTGACTGGTGCATAATACAAAACAGATTTTTTTGTCTGTCTGTCTGTCCGTTTGTTCTAATAATTCTCTGGAATGGCTGGACCGATTTTAAATATACTTATAGTAAAAGATAGTTGAAATAACTGGGAGTAACCTAGACTACATTTCTCTTAGAAAAACATAGTTTTTTTTTTTAATAATCTTGCGGACAAAGACGCAGGCAACAATTAGGCAAATTACTAAGATTTATCTATGCTTTATCCAATCTCAATGTCAATATCAGCTAAATATAAAATAATGAGTTAAAATAATATTATTCGCCAATGCTTACTGTCTTACCACAAAAGGTAATCACGATCCTGAAAATTCGTCCCAACGTAGAGCTTTGCAAATAGGCTTAAGAATTATTAGTGTAATAATATTTTTGGGATCGAAATATTGAATAAAACGGTTAATGCTAATCTCATCAGCTAAATATAGTATCATAACCTTAGGAAAATTCTTATTTAGAGAAACTGTTATGAATAGAAGTGATTGAGTTGAGAACTTAATCATAACTACAAAACAATGGGTATTATTTAATTTACCCAAAGAGTAAAATCGTCACTGTTTTTTTTTACAGAAACAAGATAGAAAAAAAATTCCGTATTAATTCATCAGCATTTTTACATCTCATTATGTAAATTTAAAGAAACAGCTAGGATAAGGTCTTTGTTACACTGTGGCTGATGCGTAAACTATTTTTTTTTTTTCAAAAAATATATAAATATTTGGCTTTTTTTGTTTGGTTATGATCTACACTCTTAGTATAGCCTGTGAACTATTATAATGTGTATGATAATAGTCTGTTAGTTCCGCTGTACAAGTTATGTCGTATTGTAAGCTCTTAATTTTCTCTTAATAAATTTTTAATCAAAATTTCATTTCTATTTACACAAGTTAACATTAATATTAATATCAAAAATGTATGCCTTTCCAGAAATCAATTGACATGCAAAAATTATGGATAAAAACTTAACTGCAAAAATAACTAACTACGCAATAAGACACCAACAAATAGAATTGCTTCACTCAGTATTTATTCGAGAATAATTATAAGTCACCTCTATTTATGAAATTCTTGTCGTGGTTTTTAACTAAAATAAGAATTATTTTAGTTCGTTCCTTTAGTCATTTAAGAGTGCTCTTTATGTATCAGCTTGCACAAAACAGACAGTAACAGAGATGTGTCACACATAAGGTCAAGTGCGAGGCTGCGTGACGCAGCGCATATGCGAATACCACGTTTTAGGAACAATGCGGACGTTCTTTTTATTAAATTTTGCAATTAGCTATAATATTGATAGCAGTAATAATATCAGTAGTAATCATTAATTAAGCTTAGAATTATTACTTAATGTATCTATTAAAGTGAATTTAATTATGGAATAATTTGATATAAATATGATTCATCAGCCTGTGATAGTCCACTGCTGGACTTAGGCCTCCCCTAATACACTCATATTTATTAGGGGGTTTTATGGACCGTATCTCACCACGCTGGTCCAATGCGGTGTGGTTGGTGTTCGGGTGGACCGACTTTTTACTTGCCCATCCGAAGCATGGATCATCGTACTTTTCAGACAATTGGGTGATCGGCCCAAATTGCCCTAACCAACTAGGAAACCACAATAAAAGTTTGTTGAGTCCCCGCAGGATTCGAACCCACGACCTCCGTTTCTAAAGCACACGCCCATACCACTAGGCTACGGAGGCAGTGCATTTAATATAAATATCTGTCTGTGTTATTACCTTGTTCGATACTAAATATAATTTGGTCATTGAGACAACTGTATACAAATGAACTATTTGATAAATCTAAATTATAGTCATGTAAGACCGAAAGTAAATCTTGTATATATTATTATCTAGTCATAAGCTGCCTCCGTAGCTTAGTGGTACGTGCGTGAGCTTTAGAAACCGGAGGTCGTGAGCGATTCCTGCGGGGACTCGACAAATTTTCATTGTTGTTTACTATTTGGTTCCGATCACCTAATTTGTTAAATCGGTCGGATGGGCATCTAAAATGTCGGTCTACTTACCAACCCGCATTGGACAAGCGCGCTAGGATACGGTCTAAAACCCCCTAAATGGAGAATGCGTGCATTACGGGAGCATCTCCAACACTGGACTAACACAATACTGATGATGATTCATTACCTCATAATACCAATATTTACCAATGACTGTATTTATGACTTTTAACTGTGTCGTATTGTTAGCATGCAACTACTAGCTAATTTCGTTTTAACATTACGGAAAGCTAAACTTTACTTTCCTTAAAGAGACAGCGTGAATATTTTTGGGCGAAGCTCTAAAAATATCGTCTTTATAAATATTTTATCAAGACCTTATGTTGTATTATCTCTGAATTAAATGTTGTTAAAATAAAATGATAGATGCAGTGGTATAAAAGTTTAATTATAACTTTTATAGGCCAGGGATTTGTACCTAGTAAATAAAATTATTAAAAAATAAACATCAAGCAATACCGTGCTTTTAATATAGCAAAGTAATGTAAGCGTAAGAAACAGCTAACTAACATTATGGTTCCCCTTATCACATGTGAACACGAACGGTATCCATCTTCGTTACTAAACCGCTCGGGATTAGAGGTCTGACAGGTCGCTTTTAAATGATAAAATGGAGTTTGAAATGTTACGTTATTCATATATTTATTCGTGCAACGTGTATAATATACCTTAAATTTAGCTGTATATGTTATATATGTTACAATCTTAACCAATATCGTGAAGAGAAAAGGTTTGCATTTTTGTACTTTTTTATGTAGCTAATAAAATCAAAAACTACTGTACCCTTTGCAGAAATTCTTTCGCTTTTGTGAAGCTATATTATCAGGGAGGACATAGCCTAAATTTTTTACTTGAATACTTTAACATGGCGGAAAAATTATTCCAATTCTTTTCAATAATACCTATAAACTTTAAAATTATCCATTTAGACTTACATCGAATCTTTATAAAGGTTTATTTAAATTTCATGATTAAATTTTTAAAGAGATTTTTTTAAGATAAAGACGTTTTATTGCTTTAGTAACTTAAGTAAAATAAGCAACCCTTAAAAATGTTCAGTATGCTTACAATCAAGATTTTTTTCATTTAATGTACATAAAATTTATACAATCTAACATAAAGTTGTCGTCTAATGTCGTCTATTTTATTCCAGCGTTGCATTTGTCTTCTGTTATTATTTTTTCAGATTGCAACACAAATTGAATGATGCCGTTTAAGCAGGTTTATGTTTACTCTCCTTTAAAAACTGTTTATTTATACATACCATTTTCTTTTTACTCTATGCTAAAATCTCTTACTAAAAAACAATAGACCATTTATCCCACAGTTATCATGAACAAAAGTCTCTACAACTTTTTTTTAGGATAAAGTGTTTAATTATACGAAATTAGTATAACTTATAGTTAATTAATTAGTATTACTTTAATGATACATTGTTTTTGTAAACATGTAGTCAGTATTTTGATATCTTAATGCAGATATTATTTTAATGGTGTTTTAATCTCTTATGAATTGTTAAATATTTGATAAAAACCTCAAATTAAGAACAACAGGCTAAATTATAAAATAAACTTGAATGTAATATTCTTTTGTTATATTGTCGATTGGTCTAATTTATTAAAAATCTTTAGCTTTGTTTTTATACATCATCATCATCATCATCATCATTATCAGCCTGTGTCAGTTCACTGCTGGATGTAGGCCTCCCTTAATGCACGCCACCGCTTCCGATCTTTGGCTATTCTCATCCAGTCCACATCTACCACTTTGCAAATGGCGTCACTCCATCTTGCCACAGGGTGTCCTACACTACGTTTGACGAGCCCCAGTCCCCACACCAGAACTTTGTGACTTCAGCGGTCGTTAGTTCTGCGGCTTATATGACCGGCCTACTGCCACTTCAGCTTACTAATCCGGTGGGCTATGTCGGTGATTTTGGTTCTCTGACGGATCACATCATTTCTGATGCGGTCGTTCAGAGATACTCCGAGCATAGCCTCTCCATAGCTCCCTGAGCGACTTTAAATTGTGGACCAGACGAACCGTAAGTGTTTGTGTAAGTGAACCGTTTTTATACATAAACTGCCTGTTTCATTATTTATTTATTTATTTAAACTTTATGTACACACAAATTAGAAATGGGTACAAAGGTGGACTCAATGCCGACGGAATCGTGAAAATAACTGGAAGGAGCAATAAAAGTGAATTCTGGTAACCGCTTGAAAATCAAATGATCGTCATATTACAGCTAACAATACATCTGGACAGCTAATATTAGGAATCTTTACACTACGTGTAATAACCTAAACATATAACGAAATAATCTATTAGATTCCTTCCCTGGACAAAGGCTAAGCGAAAATTCATAAATAGCTCGTAATGTAAAGAAACGGATAGATAAATATCTGCATCAGATACCTGCCAAAGTGTAATGTAAAACAGAGTTAACAGCCTTGACCTGTACCGATCTTGTGAAGATTTATTCCTAACGTACAAAATTTATTACCTGCCAAGATGGCGAATGGATCTGCCAGTTTCAGTTACCATTTTATCTGCGGACTGTATCGATGAGTATTTTGTCAAAATCGCAATTCCAAGACAAAGAAATTTTAGTATTAAATGTATCTAAACTTTCCAATATATCATACAAATTCACGATGAAGTCAATAAACCGTTGAACTCAATGTCAAAAACCAAAGACTTAAAAACGTCACGATTAAAAACCTTCATAATTTTTTGTTTATATTAATTTTTGCTGACATCTTAAAGTACAATGAGAAGCCTTTTAACGTCAAAGTGGATAATGAAATTTGCCCTACAATTAGGCTTTTACTTGAAAAAAGAGATTGATTTACTTTAATGGAATAAGCTTTGCATTTTGAAATTTAAGACTGGAGGCATTGACATAATTAATTCTTTTATAATATAAATTAAAAAATAAATATAAACGTATAGCAATTTCTAACCTTGCCTTAAAAGTCCGGGTAGTGCATTCAAATCCTACGCGGAATTAATATTTTTTGTTGCTGTCTTCAAGTTAAGGCAACGCGGGAGGAATACCTAGTAGTCTGCCAGTTAAGACGTTCTATACATCGGAGGGGCATGTAAAATCAATCATATGCCTTTTCTGTCTCCAGTAGCATTTCAGCCAATTGAACAATGATAGTGTACACTTGTGCACTGTAATGTCCCCTGTGCAAATGGCTGATCTCTAATATATCTCCTAGTAAATTGTAATGAAAGCTGACGTTAAAATCCGGTAGAAGGACATTACTTAATAAAATATTTTTTAGCTCTATGTTATTTACCCCTGCTACTTGAAAAATAACTAATTGGTGGTTTACTGTGTTAAACTTTTACTTAGAAACCGAAGACTTTTATATATATTGAATTTATTTGTAAGATAAAATGTACATTAAGTTAAAAAGAAGAGTGGAGTTATAAATAACTTCACCAAAAATTATCTGTCAAGCTTCAAATAATAAATAATGTTGCCTAGTTAAAATCATATTGAAAGTAATTTTCATTATAATAAACTTATATATCAAAGCATAGTAATGATAAATCTGACTGCCTCCTTAGCCTAGTGGTATGGGCGTATGCTTTAGAAACCGGAGGTCGTGGGTTCGAATCCTGCGGGGACTCAACAAATTTTCATTTTTGTTTCCTAGTTGGTTAGGGCAATTTGGGCCGATCACCCAATTGTCTGAAAAGTAAGACGATCCATGCGTCGGATGGGCATGTAAAAAGTCGGTCCACCCACCAACCCGCATTGGACCAGCGTGGTGGGATACGGTCCAAACCCCCTAATGGATAGGGGTGTATAAGGGGAGGCCTATGTCCAGCAGTGGACTATCAGGGGCTGATGATGTGTGTGTGATGATAAATCAAGATTCACGCTGAGGTCTATTATATTAGGAAGACAGTATGAAAGATATAATTACGTACTCCATTTTTACCTTATAAATCTTCATATTGTACACGCTAAAGTAGGAAATAAGAGTCAATATAAGCCAATTTATCCGCGATCTGCGTACAACGATCGCCCCGTCGGCACACAAGAGACATACATACGCGGTTGACCTACTTTCCAAAGATTGCTTTCATTTTACATATTAAAATAATGAAATCCGCTACCCGCCCTGCGTCAATTTCCTTATAACGGGCTTGGTATTTCTTTATAACAGATTTCGCCGGCTCTTTATCCGGCGAAATTCACTTTGTGAATTAATTACGTGATAAATTCTGGATGACTTATGGTGTATTAACGAGTTTGGATAACAAACCGCTGCCTCGTGTTTAAATTAATTACTCACGTGCAAATAACCTCCTAATTATGATGTTGATGTGTTACGTTATCATGTATATTTAAACTAGCGACCCGCCCCTGCTTCGCACGGGAGCTATGCTGATAGAAAATATACCTCCAATATTAAGCATGGGTTATAAATATAAACCTTCCTTATAATCACTCTACATTTTATAAAAAACCGCATCAAAATCCGTTGCGTAGTTTAAAAGATTTCATAGGTATGAAGTTTTTACGACTTTTACTGTAATCTTAAACCTTGAAAGGAGCAATTTAACGTTTGTTTAGTAATTAAGTCAAAGAATAAAGTGTAGAGAATGTTAGACGTAGTTTATATAAAAACATGATTTATAACAAACTCCTTCCCTAGTAAAGTGACGCGTAGGGCTAGACTGGAGCGGTACCATCACGGTGCCTATTTCTACCGCAAAGCAATAGTGCGTTCCGGTTTAAAGGGCACCGAAGCCAGCGTAATTACGGGGTAAACGAGACGTAACATCCTTTGTCTTACGCAGGCAGCGAATTGGTGATAGCCCTGCTATTACCAATGCCAATTGGTGTCGGTGAAAACTTTCCTTCAGGTGGCCTGACTGCTCGGCTGCATTCGGTGGCAATAAAAAAATATCCTGTTTACTGAATATGCGGGTTAGTGAGTGGACCGACTTTTACATGCCCATCCGACGCAAAAAAACCCTAATATAGAAGACGTGCATTAGGGGAGGCCTATGTTGACCAGTGACCAACACAGGCTGATGATGATGATGACTTATTGACTGTAAATATATTGTTGTACAAAAATGTACCGATTTTAATACAAGCACATATTTACGGTCTAAAGGCTCACTAACGAAATAATGAGAACACATCATTAGGTTACACGTAAAAAAAATAATAGACAACTCCGAAGCACACACTTTTTTCAGAGAAATGCAGATTTTATTAAAATAGCTTGATTTCTTAAGTAGGCAGTATGACACCGTATGGAGCATTTATGTTACACCTTAATCAAATCAGGTGCATAAACTTTTTTTAACACACATAAACGGCACCAAAACACACATAATACATTTGTCTGTTAATATATCTCTTTTGTTTTTTTTAAATACAGTATATCTACTATTCATATATTTTTAGCTATTACTATTTAGTGGGCATCTCTATTATATATTGTTATTACTAGTTCTATAGTTCACTACCAGGCTGTGTTATCTACCTTGATAGATAACACAGCCTGTGTTATTTTTAATTGTTGTGTGTATTTTAAATTGTTAAGATAGGATGTTTTATGTAAAAGTTTTGTAAAACTTATTGAAAAAAGTCCACATTTACGCAGTTCTTTCCATGTCAGAGCTTATCGAACGTGTAATTTTGACGATCAATTAGTAAGTGTTATGCTTTCATATTGAAAAAGATATCTGAGTTTGACTTTAATCTTTCCTTTTATTTACGCGATTATTATACATAATAAATCGACTTTTACGGATTTTTACGTATTCTTTAATTATAAAAATTAACCGGAAAAATACGTAAAAAGTGGATTTAATAGATAAGAGATAGTCAAAACTGCTAAGTAACCAAGCCCGTCTACGTCTCTTAGCAACGACTTTCTGTAGAAACCCTTCTCGATCAGAAGAAAAAACTTGACCCGTCCAATCGAGTGGTTACTTCAACATCTAGGTTATTAGAGCCTTAGTATACACGGGGCGTCCTAAAGTTTTTCACACATTCCTAACCAGGTCATCGATTGACCGTCCCTAGTTATGACTGATCGACACAGTTCAGTGTCTATTCGTTTAAAAACTGTAGTTGTGTCTTTGATTTGTTTGAACTGACAGGAAATGGAAATAAATGTTAGACACTTGCTTACGGTAAAAATATCGTTTAAAATAAGCACTATTATGCCGCCTCCGTGGTCTAGCGGTATTGCTTTATAGGCAGGAGGTCGTGGGTTCGAATAACGTGAAGAAACAACTTAGTGTTATCGTTGTTTTCTGGTTAGTTAGGACAATTTGTGCCGATCACCCAATAGTCTGAAAAGTAAGATGATCCATGCGTCGAATGGGCATCTAAAATGTCGGTCAATCCACCAATCCGCATTGAACCCGCGTGATGGGATACCGACCAAAAACCTCCTAATGGAGAAGGAGTGCATTTTTCCAACAGTGGACTAACAAAGGCTGATGATGATGATGATAAGCACTTTGAATCTAAGCTCTGCATAGTGTTACAATGATACGTGCATGGTCCATGCATGTACCTAATTAATATAAGCCCGTGCAGGAATGGGGCCTTTGGAGTGGCGTATAAAAAGACCCCATAGGTCCGGCACACCCCGGGCAACAGTCTGCGAAACCCTGGCCGGCCAATCCTTTCATCACGATGACAAACCAATACCTTGTCATCGATACGCTAAGAGGAATAGCCCGTGGATTTTGTTGAATTTGAAAAGAATATAACATTAAAATCTTAGTATACTCTAGTTTACTAATTCAGATGAAAAGCTAGCTTTTCCTACCTACGTCTATAAGAACTATGGTCTCAGATCAAACAGACAGTGAATCAATATCAATCACAATCAATCTGCGCTATTTTACATTTTGAAATTCAAAGCGGTCCCCCAGACGGTACCCTTTTACAGAGAACCGTCTAGACCGCAGTGCCTATTTATGCCGCGAATAAGTAGTGTGTAAAACACTAGTGCGATCCGGTTTGAAGGACACCGTAGCCAGTGTATTTACTGGGTAAAAGAGGTAGTATCCTATCTCTCAGGTAGTCAGCGAGTTGGTGATACCCCTGGCTTTGTCGATGTCTATGGTCGTCGGTGACCACTATTCATCCTGACTGTTCGTCTGCCTTCGTAGGAATAACAAAAAGCTTTTTCTATGTTTAAGTGATATGTAATGTTTATTAAAGACAAAGTTGCTTCTTACACTATTTTTTTTAGTTTTCAGAAGCAATAAAAATGTACTGATCGAAGCTAAATCCAGGAATTTTTAAAATTTAGATCATTCAATATTCAGGACAAAAACACTTAATAAATACCGATAAAAATTATTTAAACCGATAAAAATCAATAAAAGCTGAGCGCAGGTCATACTTTAATTCTAAATAAAGATAAATATACTGAAATAAACTACTAGGCAGTAATATAATAGTCGAAACATCCAAATTTTACCGACCTAGGTACAGGGCAGAATCGGTAAACAATAACGGTAATAATTGGTGATTCCGGTAAAAGCCGGTAAAGCCGCGCGGAAATCGATCGAGCTTGCAGCGTGCACAAATCGATAGAGGATATAGGTCAGGAGGGCAACGGCCTCGGCTCGTACATGCGATGCCGGCGTTTGTTTGGCCAAATCACGATGCAACGGTATGGCAACAGCTGTTAGCCACATTTTACCAGAACTTTACCGTAATTAACTGCTTTATAGCAAGCTATGGAATTATTCCTGATTTTTTTAAATTATTTCTTGCGAGGCAATCTCATACATAATTGTTTTTTGTGACTTTTAACGTCTTCAATAAGTTTTAACCCTATAAATATTTTCTGAATTGAAGTTTTTTGCATGATCTTGATGACGAATTGAACCTACCAATTTGGGTATAAATAAGGCTTGAGTTACCGAACATAAATTATTCTAGGCAGGGTTTTGTATACGTATCCTAAAGCAAATAACGTAAGCAAATACGACAAAACTAAATACTTCAACTGTCACTCCAATTGTATACATAAAACAAACATTTATGAGACGCTTTCTTTAAGGAAAACAAAAAAACGTTCGTATACCGTAACACAAAAGGTAAATAAAAACTAACAATGATTAGTACAATAAACAATTTTAAAAACAAATCTTAGCAAACATATAACAAAGCTTTAAGCAATACCGAATCAATTTTAATTGTTGTCAAGTGACAATATATTTGTCACATTATTTGTTATAAACAAATCGTTGTTCGTAGATGAGAATGTCTGCAATAAAAGGACGATTCCCAATTAGATCCTGTCGTAATAAATCATAATGTCCGCTGCCAGCTAAGCGAGATTAATATCTGTAAAGGACTCCGCAACATAATTAGCACCGGCATTAACGGAGACTTTGTAAAATCCTGAAACAGGATTCCTGAAATGTATTTAAATATATTTATAATTGTAGACAAAATTTTGTTGATTCATATATAATGTATCTTTTATAATATAAATCATGTAATATCAATTAAAGCCAGCTTGTAGCAAAATATTTATTCATCATCATCATAATCGGCCTGTGTTAGTCCACTGTTGGACATAAGCATTTCCTAATGCACATCTTCTCCATCAGGGGGTTTTTGGACCGTATCCCATCACGTTGGTCCTATGTAAGTTGATTATACCGACTTTTTACATGCCCATCTGACGCATGGATCATCTTACTATTCCGACAATTAGGTGATCGACCCAAGTTGCCTAACCAACTTGGAAACAACAATGAAAATTAGTTGAGTCCCTGCAAGATTCGATCCAACGACCTTCGGTGTCTAAGGCACACGCTCTTTCCACTAAGCTACGGAGGCAGACATAGTATGCAGAATAGTTATTCACGGTATTTATTTTTTATGCTAAGTTTTGTTTTCATTACTTTAACGTTAAATTCACGATTTTCCATAGAACACATTGAAACTAAATTGTGACGAATTAATAATAGAATTAAAGTTGTTTATGCATTTATTTGTAAGGTCTTCAACTCTCATAGAAAATTGTAAAGTTTAAACACAGTTTAAACTTGTACTATTATAATTTGCTAATTCGAAAAATATATTAAAGCAAAAAGATAATAATTTAACCATTACCACAGTTATATTGAGTTACGGAATTTTTGAAATCAGGTAAGAATGGACTTGAATTCAGCTCTATATGTCATCTGTCTAAAAATGCCTGATAAACTTATTTTTCTGTTATGAAAAAATCAGTAGACGTAACATAAATGAATTGATTCTAATAACATTATAAAATAAACAAAAGAAAATCATAAAAGTAATACTGTAGTTTATAGGATATGTAATTATTTTAAGCATTTTACAGACATTCTGTGTCTCGGCTTTGTAAGAATCTCAGATTTGAAACTTTCGTAGAAAAACGTTCAAAAAATATATCCGAGTTAAGCAACGAAAATACTGAAACTCACTAACCCGTTCAAGTCATAAAACGAATGAATATAAATGAGACAGAGCAATGGAACCACTAAACACGACTTCAATATTTCTCAAGTATTTTATGAACGACGTTAACTTTAACGATCCTTCTTTAATTGTTTAACTACAAGGTTATTATTTTTTAGCGTTTACTTAATGATTATTGCTTATTAACACCATATTATACCATTTAATCTTGTAGAGTTTCAAAGTTATTTTAGCTTATTTTTTCGTAAGGAAGCCGAAAACAATTTCTTTTGCTCCCTAAACAATTTCTTTTGCAGCCTAAAACAATTTCCGATGTTTCGAAATCAGAGAATATTGTGTAATTATAGAAGTGAAAGATGTACAGGGATATATGAAATTATCGTTTAGAATGAATTATTGTCAAAAAGAAATAGTATAATTAAAAGAACGTACGTGCTTACCGACACAACTTTATTCGTAAAAAAATGTACAGACAGAGCATAGATAATACGAGTGAATATAAATTATATCATAGACCAAATAAATCAATGTGTTTACAACGAAATGAGGATTTCTATAAAAATAATTACAAATAGAAAGAGCATACATATTCAATATTACTTTAATAATTATAATTTACTAGCGACCGCCCCTGCTTCGCACAGGAGCTATGATAATAGAAAATATACCTACAATATTAGGCATGCGTTAAACATTTAAACCTTCCTCTTCAATCACTCTATCTATTAAAAAATCTAAATCCGTTGCGTAGTTTGAAAGGTTTTAATTAGAGTCCGACCGAAACTGATTTTTCGGCCGAAACCGAAACCGAAACTTACTTGGTCAAGTATCAAAATCCTCAAAATACTGCAATTTCATGCTTTTTACCCATTATTCTAAATTAGCTAAGACATAACATGAAGAGACAGTATGTATATTGGTACTGGATACTGGTAATAATTTATTTAAATTGTTTTTTTGTAACGAAATATTAATATTAAAACAATTATTTTTTCAAATTAAATTCTCAAAGCGAAATAAAAAAATACTTATTGTTACTGTTGCGTTAATTATTAACTATTGGTATTTCGAGATCTTAGTAATTATTGCTTTGGTTTGTATTTGAGGAAGAATTCCAATTCCAAGAAGGAATCAAAGAGTAGTGAGAATGAGATAGAATATAATGAGGATTGACAACTTAAATATTTATTTTTAAACGTATTCGCCATACACACCGTCTCCTGCGTTAATTTGTGACAACATAAAAAACAGCTAGGTGCCAGATCTCGTGAATAAGGGATGCACAACCTATGAATGCCAGCTTGCTGTATGGCAGCCATCGCTACCTTTATGCGGGTGCGATATCAAAAAAACAGTACATCCCTACGATGTTTATCTCCTTTTATCATTGACGGATTCTCGACTTGGGATCTAACGTGCATTATACCTTGTAATAGTTGTTCAACGCTCCAGGTTATCAATCAACAATATATCTTCCGAATCACAAAATATTGAGGCCATAACCTTGCCAGCCGATGCTATGGCATGAAAATTCTACGGGGTCGGTGAGGGTGGCCATTTCTACTGCAAAGATTTCTGTTTGTCTCCTGGTCACAAGAATAAACCCATGTTTCATCCACTGTTACAACACGAGACACGAGAGAGAAACGAGACGAATTTTTTTAAAATCTTATAACTACCTACAATATCTTTAAAAAATCAAGTGGATTTTGTTTTTATTCTCAGCACCTATCTTGCGGAGACTTTTCAAAAATTGTGTTACTATGGATTGAATGAGGTATTCATATGATCATTATTCAATACGGAAGCATTTCATGCAACATCTTCTTATTGATTGTCAAATAAACTATCAACGGTTTGGAAACGGAAGCCTTCTGACTTAGGAAAACCGGCGTAAGGAGTTCCTTACAACGGTTTTCTTAGTGAAAGAAATAAACAAGTCCCGCTAAAGTTTAGCGGACTTGTTTATTTCCTCTTTCAATATTTTTAACATATAATATTATATTTTAAAAATTTTAAATAGCCTGGAGCGAAGAGATCAATACCAGTATGTGTTACCTATCAAGTAGTCTACACAGCAATAATTTCCTTTAGCACACAAACATTTCTTTACAACATTTTTCAATTTATTCACAAATAATTGCTAAACGTTTTCAAAATGCCCTTTTCTAATTAGGTATCAGAAGCAGGCTCCTCTAATGTTGCCTCCAAATTGCATTGAATCTTATGCGTCGTTAATTTTTAAAAGAGGTTTTAATAACAAGCCCGCACTTGGATTTTTAAATAGGAACACGGCCGACAGGAAGAAAACAAATGACTACATTCAGAAAATAAGTAAAGAGAATCGAAATTTTAAGTTATTAATATAACAAATATCTGTGCTAAGAGCTACTGAAATTTGGTTCATATAGTTTCGAGAAAAGACATTTGCTATAAATATTACGATAAAAGTGGTTCATCATCATCATCAGCCATTAATAGGCCACTGCTGGATATAGGCCTCCCCTCATACACCCTATCCATTAGGGGGGTTTGGACCGTATCCCATGTAAAAGTGGTTATGGGTTAAAATAGGTGATGAAAGTTTATATGGAAATCATCTTTGTTGGGTCAAGTGTTGTTTCTCTTCCAATTTTGTAGTTCCAAACTGTACGAGGTTAAACTAAGGGTTGAATTGGGGATAAAAGTCAAAATAGGAATTTATCATCGTCGAAGCAAAAGCTATCTAACTTTGTGTCCAATGATAGGCGTACAATAAGAACACCTCATTTAAATTATGTAATACAGCCTATTTCGATACATGTCACGGACATTTCGCCTATTTCACGTGGACGAAGTGGCGGGTAACAGTTAATGAATTAAAACTTCATGTGCATAAAACTTGTCACATATAACATTTTGTTTAAATGAATACCTTATAAAATATAAGAGATTTATAATGCAGTGGCAGAAATTGCGGGGTTGTTACTTGCAGATGGCACATCATACCCCACTTGTATTGCACAAAATGGATATATACTCTTTAACGTCAGTCAGTCAGTAACATTGTGTGATTAAAAACATCTAACCATTCAGTGACCTTCAAATAATCTTTTAGTTTTGATCATTTAAATTCTCTCAGTCTGTTTATTGATACGTCAAACCACATTTCGCCTTTATAAATTACTTTCGTACGAACTGCGACGCATAAAGTTACGCCACACGGTTCGGGGGGCAGATCTCACAGGCAGTTAACTCGTACGCGCCATAACGTGGCGTCCCGCGAAATATTTAGGTGATAAATCCTCACGTTTATATGGGCATAAGATTTTTATTAGCGGCAGATCTGGAGAACATGTTCAGTTGTGATATTATTTACGATGACTCCTATATGGATGATAGGCTTCTAATAAGAAGTGAATAAGTTTTTCGGTTAAGTATTTTATTTCTTGAAGACATTTTGTCTTGTACACAAGTAATTTCTTCTATTAAGATAGGTATAACAATTTGTTTGATTTTTTTTAAATTTTAATATAGCAAACTTATTCCCTTTAGATTCGGTTAAATGGATTTTTAATACTTATGACAATTTTACAAAAACTAATGCATAACTGACTTAAAAAAAATGGATTTATTATCAGGTTAATTAACATCGGTAACACCCATGCTAGGGATATATCAGAACATAAAATAACAATTACGATTCTTATTGTTCTAACTTTTTTTAATGGTGCCCTCTGGACCCAACGAGGGTCCCGTCATCTAACCTTACGCACCGCACTAGTAGAGATAGTAGCATTCAAACACCCGTAGTTCATCCTCGTTTACAAGTACAGTGAAGCACACGTAACCGTTCTAGAAATTCCACCCGCATTCCAGGGCGGCTTTCACCACCCCCAGCAACCGATTAAAAGTCGCCAAATCGTCGGCGTTCCGGTTGACAAACCGATGGTGAAGATCCTTAGGAGACAATAAAGAATGCCTAACTCACGTACCTTCTGTACGTTTGTGTACCTTCTGGCTGTTTTAACTAAAAGTGTCGGCCACCGTGTTTGTGGGGACGGTAGCTTCCCGAAAATTCTTTGTTAGATGAAGCTTACCAAAGTCTTCTTCATGCATAGAATTCTTGATAATAAAAGGCTTGGTCAATTAAATTGTTTCAAATCCACAATGACTAAAATTCTTAACTCGACAAAACAAATAAAATACGGGAAAGTATGTAAACAATTCGTTGCTGAAGTACGGCACCGAATAGTTTACACATGCTACGGCATTAATTAATTTTTAGGTAATTCGGTAAAATATAAAAAAATACGTATTAAAAACACTAAGAACACGTTCTTTCCTTTATTTTTGAGTACAAAGTTCTATAAATAGTTTTTGTGAGCCATTGACATCGTGCTGGTCATCAAAAGCATGGGTAGTGTCAATAAAGATCAGTCTGAACTGAACTCTAAATCAGTGTCACACTCGACGGTGCCATAAAAAATCCTTCGATATTCATATTCAATACTCAAGTGTAAAATATGACATTAGACTATAATATGAAATGCATCGAGTACAATTCTAAAAAGCGAAAAGAAATTGGCCATTATAAACTTTTAGAAATTATACATATACTGAAATGGGAAATTCTTTCAAAGCTATTATATATCAGCTGTTGCTTAGAGAAATACCATTTAGATATAGTAAGTTCTCCTTCGTATTTTTTTGGAAAAGTTCGTGCTCTATTACATACTATATTACACAACTAGCTGTTACATAAATAAATGGAGCTGTTGAATAAACAAATGGAGAAATGTCCGCGGAGTGTATTGGAGTAAATTGTACAGTACATTATAACTGAGGTATTTCTATTGTATGTGCCTATCATTAGATATAAAATTTATTGGCTTTTGCTTAAACGATGACAAATTTCTATTTTGACTTTCGTCCCTATTTCAACGCCTAGTTCATCTACGTACAGTTTAGATATTACTTTCTTTCTAAACAATATAGTTTGATACTAATGGATACGCAAATTTCATTAATTTAATACGATATTTCGTTGACAGTTCGGGTGTAATTGTATTTCGATAAAGATCGTATTTCTCAAAGAAAAATAATTTATCACTACATCCATGCATGACAACCTGTTCCGTGACCATGAAACTATAAATGCCTCTCAATAGGAAATGCTTCTTAAAATAAGGCATTAATTATGAAATGTACACTATTATAAATTCTTATACTTATGAGCTCGAGCAAATCTTGGGGATCTTTTAATTTAAAATACATTTAATTGTAACTTTATTCGTAATATTATAAAATTTTCACCATATTCATTATCACTACACTCATACTATTACTAAATGGAATAAGTTAATATGGTCCAAAATCACTTAATGCAAAATGGGTGCATTAGGAGAGGCCTATGTCCAGCAGTGGACTATAACAGGCTGATGATGATGAAAATTCAAACATTCGAAACGTATAGTTCTCGCATAACAACACGAAATGGATCCTTAAATGTTAACAAAACTTTCACAGCCAAATCAGTAATTTGTCATGTGACAACATTTACGAATATTTTATCCTTAAAAGTTCTTAAATTATTTGTATATTTTACACGCTACTTTCAGAAGCCAAAGAGCAAAAAGCCTTTCTAGCAATCAGAGTGAAGTTAATTCTCATAAGAAGCATTTCGTTGCTCCCCATAAAATGTCCGATGAAGCGCAAAACAAAAACAATCATATTCCGATATTAATCTTCCGATTTGTGCCATTTTATGAGAGCAGTGTTTCGGCCTTCATTATTTATATATTTTCGTTCAGCTCTCAATAGTAGGCAACAAACACTCAACGAAACGATTGGAAATCATCTATACATAAAAATAAAATTGGAGTGTCCGTTTGTAACATTTAAATAACCGTTTTTAGAATAAGTACATATGTAGATATGTTAGATGTCCGGTACATATAGAAAAAAAACCTTTTTTAGTTTAATTTTGTGTGTCTGTCTATAGTGGCTAATCTTCGGGATGCATGGTTTGATTTTGACGGGACTTTCTTACCATAAGATAGCTGATGCAACTGGGAGTTACTGAGACTACTTTTCATTTTATAAAAAAAAAACCAAAAGTTTTTTTAATGTCTAAGAAGAAGACGTCGCAAACAACAGTATTTATTAAAGTAATTACTTTACGGATTTAATCGCGTTTATTGTACATTTTAATTCCGACGTTTCGAACACTTTCCAGTGCGTGGTCACGGGGCAGACTGTTCACCCTGTGACCACAATGTACGTGAAATTAAAATGTAAAATAAACGCGATAAAATCCGTAAAGTAATTTTATTTAATAATGTATAATATTCGCGCAAGCAATAGAAACAGCTATTTAAAATAAAACTATAGTCAAATATGGTCTATTTTTCCTTTTATCAAATAATTTGGAAATATTTATTTCTTTTTCTTATTTAAAAAACAGAAAACCAATGTGAGCCAAAGACGGTTGCATTTAGTTAATGTTTCTTGCCCTTACTAGAATATTTCAAAAGGGCAGAAATCGAGTTGGATAGAATGGTCGTGAAGTGTCAAAATGGCCAATTTGGAAAATGTGCTGTTTCAACATTTTTGTATTATTTACGAGAGTGTGGGAAATCTTATTAAGGATTATAAGTAAGAGCTATAATATCAGGCTTCTATATAGTAAGGGCTAAGTAGAGTACAGTGAACCCTAGAAAATATATAATATCGTGATGATAAAGTATAGTTGGCCTAATAATTTTTTAATAATCCTTAAAATTCTTAAACGAAGTGTATCTTTATTACCTTTATAAGAATAACTTAAAAAAATACTTTATTATTTAATTATAAACATCCCATTTTATGGTCTATCCAGAAATTTTCTGTACTACTTTTGAGACACGTTTTTCCTTTCAAAGGAATTTACATTAACTTATTCTTAGCGGCTTTTTTACTCCGTTATTTTTCAGATTTTAAAATTTCTTGCACTAATAATATTATTACAGTTTAAACTCTTATTTTTATTTTACTGTAACGCCAATAAAACATTATATATAGTATTGCTTAATATCATTTTATATGCTTATTAATATGATAAATGCCTAACTCTCTGTCTCTAACTAACTAACTCTGTCTGTTTGTTTATTTGTTCGTCTATACTGTGTAATTTATTGAACCGATTTTGATAAAATTTGATATATTATAGTATATATTATAGTATATAATATATACTGTCTCCGTAGCCTAGTGGTATAGGCGTGTGACTTAAAACCGGAGGTCGTGGTTCGAATCCTGCGGGGACTCAACTAATTTTCATTGTTGTTTCCTAGTTGGTTAGAGCAATTTGGGCCGATGACCCAATTGTCTGAAAAGTAAGATGATCCATGCGTCGGATGGGCACGTAAAAGTCGGTCCACCCACCAACCCGCATTGGACCAGCGTGGTGGGATACGGTCCAAAACCCTCTAATGGATAGGGTTGTATTAGGTGAACCCTATTCCAGCAGTGGACTATCATAGGCTGATGATGATGATGATGATGATATAATATATATATATATATTTAATATACTAGGTTCTATAGAAGGACATAGATTTAATTTTTGCCATCCATACTAATATAATAAATGGAAAAGTGTGTCTGTCTGTTTGTCTTTCTTTCACGGCAAAACGGAGCAACGAATTGACGTGATTTTTTAAATGGAGATAGTTGAAGGGATGGAGAGTAAAATAGGCTACTTTTTGCCCCTTCTAACCCCCCACTTCCCAAAAAGGGGGTTGAAATTTGTATGGAGCATTAGAGTAGAAACCTAAAAATTGGTATGCTGCCTATTTATGACTACCGAAAAATCGCCAATAATTTTTTTTTTAGTCTGCACCCAACCCCTTAAAAGAGGGGGTGAAATTTTATATGAGACTTTTCGCAGTTTTCAAGGCATGAAGCTAAAATCGGCAACAAACTTTTGTTACTAACGAAAATATCTGCCTTTTTTTTTAAATCCTCCCCCAGTCCCTAAAATAGGGGATGGAAATGTATGTGAGACTCCGCAAAATTAGAACAGGTTCTTTAATACAAACGAATAATAAAATAATTTAATTAAAACGAATTAAATAAAACAACATTAAAAATATTAAATTTTACCATAAATCAATCAGCTTTTGAGAAAATAAATCTTATAAACATAAATAAAGTTGGCTGGGGTGAACTTAGAAAAGCCATGCTTTTCCCGTGGACAGCTGTATGTAGCATGTTCGCGTGCGTCCAAGGCCCAGAATATTTCTATTCTGACCCCAAATGGAAAGACATATAATAAAGTCTATAGTAGTGTGTCAAAATAAAATAAATAACGTGTAAAATTCTGTTCCGAGTTCTGTTCTGTATTCAGGAAAGGGGAACAGTGCTACACCGAATTTAACGCGAGTGAAGCCGCGGGCAAAAGCTAGTACTTATATATTACGGTACAGCTCGGTATTCACGTGGTCAAAGTCGCGGGTAGCAGCTAGTCTATAATACCAATGCATACTTAATATTTCTAAACATTCGGCATAGAAAACAAAAAAGTTCAAAATTTTTTGTAAATCAAACCCGTGCACAAGGTCCGTTAAACGCGTAAATATATCTCTCCTTGTAAAATTTATTAAAACATATAGTTATTGTTTGTATTAACTAACGACATCAAAGTGGGTACAATCAGCCACTGGCATCTCGCTCGGAATGAGACACAAAGGAATACAATATCAATAAACGACCAGACGGACGTCAACATTCCGTTTATGCTATCCTAATACTTGTCTGAGTAAACACCAAAAGCAATACTGCACTGAACCCTGTAAAAATCTAAGAGCAACGCTTGAATCTTTTCTTTTACGTTGTTCACGGCCGAAATAAAGCTTGCAAATATTTGGTTGATCAAATAAAGAAATGCATGTTAAAATTATTATTCTCCATTCTCGAAAAAAAAATGAAATCTTGAAATGGTTTTAGTGCATATATGCAGGCAATTTGCAGTATTATGAATCAGGTAGCAATTGATATTATTACTGCATGTACCAGTACAACAAACAACGTAATATATTTCTACAGCAAAATTAAAAGATAGCAATTTAATAGGCCGTAGCGTGGTAGATTGCCCTATATAAGCCGTAGGTTATAGTTGTAAGCCCGCTAGAACTTAATAATTCTACTCGTCGTATAGGATGAGGTCCTTCGCCTGATCCTTTTTCTCTTTACCGTGTTTGTGAAGAACAGTTCAGGAAGACGAAAACACAGGCGACCTTCACTTACTAGGACTACATTATGGGCGACTAGGAGACCGCTCTCATAGTCTGATGGGACAAACAACAGACACGACCAGAGAGAGAAAGAAGGCGCTGGACAGACGTTTAACATGACCACTCTGCTCATGGACCATTTTACTTTATATACTTTGTTGAGCAAGTAATAACAATTACAATTAACAATTAAAATCACAGTAAAGATTATGTGACGACATTAATTGTAAATAAAAAAAAACTACTTTCGGTGAAACTTTTGAGATTATCTCTTGAGTTTATTTTTAGTTTTCATTAGCACAAATTGAATAAAAGTTTATACATACTCATGTACACTCGTTTAAGCAACATAGGTAGTTGTTATTCTGTTTAGTGTAAATCATACTAAAAGAACAAACGCTAAATATTCGCTATGTGTGATCACTTAGCTTACTCTTATTTAAAAGTTTCGATTTCCTTTTTGAATTGAAAAAAATACCCAAAAAACCTAATTTTTTGTAGTTTCGTTAAGTAAAAAATATTTTTGATAAAAGAGCGTATTCATGCTAACAGTTCATCATATCTCTCTTTAACTACATCTATAAAGACATCTCTGAAGTCATTCCTTTAAATTATAGACAAAAACTCCCCAAGCTCTTTGTACGTTCAATCACAACCAATTAAAGACAAATACGGTTCAACAATGAGAAATCTCTTGAAGGAACTCCCAAAGCCTACCGACTAATTGTCCATTGTGTTGGTACAATGCTCAAGAACTATGGGATAGAATGATGAACAGAAATTTTCCAGTGCTAGAAACATGCACTAATTTAATGTTATAGGTTTTGGTTTAAATCTATCTTATGCATGATATTTTTATAAACGAGTAACAGGCTGTTTAAACTAGTAACCAAGCGATACACAAGTATTATTGTTTATTCACTACAATGTTTAAGTTTGTATGTCATACAGTGTTTTTAAGTTACTGAACAGGTAGGCTATTTGTCATAATAATGTATAAAAAGCCATTTCCATGAATAATTTCTATGTACATAATCTATATAATAAATTAGGTATTAAAAATACATTCGAGCATCAAATTACTTTTTATATTCTATATTTTTGCATTCAGTAAAACTGTTTTAAAACCGTCTATTTGTTTTTATTTACATTTGTAAATGAATAAATTTACATTTGTAAATAAGATGTATACAGACCACACAACACGTATTTCCTGCAAAAAGATACACTTTTGAATCAAGTAAGAAGGTTAATTTTAAGCCAGGACGATCTTCCTCTAACAAATTGTCTCCTCGATTTAAATGGAAATTGGCTCACTTACTTTAACGGAAGTGCACGTCGGACACTTGGTAGAAAAACTGTGTTAACCATAATAACTTTAAACAAAATATTATTTTATAGCGTGTTCGATTTATGGTAAAGAAATAAACATAAATAATATATTCACTAGGTTTCCCATTAAAAACATATTTAATTCATAACCGTATTTGATTATTATTATTATCATCATCATTAACATGTGTTAGTCCACTGCTGGACGTAGGTTTTCGTACCGTATCCCACCTCGCTGGTCCAATGCGGGTTGGTTGATGGACCGTCGCTATCCGACTCATGAATCACCTTACTTTTCAGATAATTAGGTAATCGGCCCAAATTGTCCTAACCAACCAGAAAACAACGATAACAAGAAGTTGTTTTGTAGGTATTGCTTTTAATTTAATTTTCTTTTTAATCCAAGTTAATTAAAAATAAACTCGCCTAAACTTTGCTTACATTTTTCAGTGCGCCATATTTTTAACAAAAAAATAAATTTTCGACATAAGTTATGCCCAAAACATCCAATAATCAAGTAATAAACAACAAAACGCCATATCTGAAACAACTACTTAAGTGCCAAGACACTTCAGCAAATTTGCACTTTTCGCTATCAACCGAGTAAAGTTTTCAGCGAGAAGTTTGGACCCGACTGTACCCACTGCAACGGTGTCAACGACCCGTCACGTCTGTGCGACACGCACACTATACAGGGCGTTGTTAAAATATTGTCATCAGACCAACGCCTCATTGACGCCTGTATTTATAAACAGTGAACAGGCTATATGTCTATTAGATCTGAAGCTATTTGATGTTTTCATGCAAATGTAATATTCATCAGAAAAGAAATACAATACAAATTATATAGACGTGACTGTTAATAATTGGATGTTGTGTACTCCTGTGAGAAAGCTGACTTTAATCAAAATTCTATGAGATTTCGTGACATTGTTATTTTAAACATATGGTATATACAATTGAAAGTTTTACAAATAGAAATGTTATGAACCATTAAAATCTATATTCTATCTTTATTACAACTTCTTTTTACTCATATATTGGAAAGTTTTATGACATAATATTTGTTCGAAGAAGCATTTTAATAGATAAATAATTGGTTCTTCTCTAGACAGGTGAAAACTTCCGAATCGGTAGTAGATTGACATTTATAAGAACTCGTCAGAGCCTAAATTTAATGAAGAATATTTGAATTTAAATAAACTAGGAATTATGCCTTATGCATTATATATGACTTATTCAAATGCCCTTGTTCATCTACAAACTTTCTACGTTACAGTAAATTAATTTCTTTCAAGATGTAGAGCGCATTTGAGGTCACAAACAAAACCGGAACCAAAGTCAACTTTAACACGGCTTAAGTAGGGTTAAATGATAAATTACCTTTTAGTCGAATTTACGATAGCTGAACCGGAGATGTAGGTCACCTAGATAGCCTGAACTTTTTGCTTGGTTTGCGAAATCACGGGTGAAAAGCACAAATCATCATGCTTATTGGATCGCGGATAGAGCGATCGTTTTGCCTTTATTTTTTTCTTAATAGTTATTTATCAATTTAAAGAGGCATTGTATTAGACACAACTTACATTTATGGTCAAAATAGCTTTGACACGCGGTTTCAGCCTCGTGATTATACGTTTATAACCTATTTTTAACATATTTTGCATATACTCACACATAGCGACTAAAGCCGATGATTATTAGCTAAGAATTTAAGCACTCTCAATAATTTTGTCATTTATGTATTTTATTGTTACTTTTTTTTTTCGTGTCGCAATAATGAATTATTCATTATTTAAAAAAAAAATAAAGCAGCGTACACCAATGATGTTAAATATTTTATTCTTGAAAAGAAAATATAGGTACTATTACAAAAATAGCTTCAAATAACTACTATTGTATTTGCCCTCAATAATGGGTCATCGATGTTTCCTAATAATCATACAAAGCGTAAGCTGCTTTTACCAAAGCTATTGTTAACTTAGTATTTAACCGAATGTAGAACATCCATTGTGTTTGTTGAGCCGTTAATTCAAAAATCTAACGTGACCCACAAATGCTACAAAAAATTACGGTAACCTGAAATCTATTTACTAACTACTTTGTAAGTAGAACATAGTAACAATAACTCTAAAGGTTTCGTTTTTTTGTTGTCCTACCTGACTATAACATATTTATAATAATATAATGATATTTCTGGACGAATTACATAACATTATCTAGTACCAATAAGCAAAGCTTGTACTATGGAAAGTCGATGACTGATATATACATATACTTATTATTTTTTTTTAAATAAATACATATTATATAAATACAAAACCCAGACACAAGAAAAACACAATTTTTATCACACAATATTTTTCCTGTCATAGGAATCGAAACCACATCCTTTGGTTTAACAGTCAGGGTCACTAACCACTTCGCCAAGCGAGCTGTCATAACGTTACATTGTCAATTTAAAAGTTACGCAAGAAATCTTTTAAAGATACGAATTAAACTTCTATTTTATCCAAAAACAGTGGGATACGGTCCAGAAACAGTTACCTAAAAAAAGACGCGAAAAATAGAGCTATAATGTTTATACCAAAACAGTTTACTACATATCAAACGTATGTAAATTTATTTTATATTTTTTATTACTTAACACTTCATATCTCGTAATAAATACAAATTTATCAACGGAATTTAGCAGTCCACTGCTGGACTAAAAGAGAACTAAAAAGACCACTAAAAGAGTTGCTCATAATTGCCACGCTGAGCAGGCGGATTGGCAATTGACTAATTGCACTTGTACTGCGGATCTGTCTTACTCCCACTGGAAGGCAGATCCGCAGTCACATTACGCTATAAGGAATTTATAAAACAACAACATAATTCTATATTGCTTATTTGGAATTGAAAGTAACATGCGAGAAGAGTATATTTTAATGGTAAATCTTATATCTCTTTTGATAGATACTTGAAAACTGTCCGTTTAGTAAATTATTAATATAGATCACATATTTACCAAAACCCGTTTATACGCTACCACGTTATTTACATTTTTGGTCCGCATTAAATAAAAATATAATCTAACTATTTTACAGGAGAACGTATACGCATATCTAGTAGATTTTTTTACATCTCAGCTCATAAATATAATGGCCCATATTAATCATCTTCTTAGGCGAATAAGTTTTAATTAAAAACCCACCTAAAATGCCTTCGCCACAAATATCTTTAATCTTAATTTCCTTCGAGATTGCGAACGTCACTTTTTTTCGTAACCATCCCCTAAAATGTTATAAATTTAATGTAGTTCTACGATAATATCTTTGAATTAATTAAAATCTTGGTTAATCCCCTCGGGGTCTACGTTATGCATGTCGGAGTTACCGGGACATGATTGATAGTACTTTAGTTGGTAAATTAGTATAACATTACTTACTATTAGAAATTGGTAGTAAAAATCAAAATAAGCGATTGTTTCCTTCATTTATGCAAATACAACAATGTTTATTTGGTGTTATGATTATAACTGTAATAATATTGTGTTCTCAATATTAGCCAAATGTGAAATTTATATCATGGTCCTATATAAAAATCAACTATTTCTTTATTATAAAACTATCAATGACAACACATAACAAAACTTTAGAAATTATCATAACATCAGCAAACGTAAGGAACCGAAAGTTAAAATAAAAGTTTACTGAGTTATATTAACATGAATTGCAATATTTATTACATAAGCATGAATTCTTAAATATAAATATTGCCAAAAGCATAATTCGTCATTCACGCTATTTATTAGTTTTCAATAATAATACATTTAATATAAACGACTTAGGCTTTGTGATCGCTTTTTTTTCTAAATCCACAAGGAGCTTATATATCATCCTGTCCCAGTTTCCTAACTGAATTCCTCAAGGAAACTGTGCAACTAAGCAAAAACCCGCCCCAAATAGATCCTAATTTAATTGAGTATTACTAAGCTAACTGTGTCAAACAATGTTTTTGTGCTCAGGCCCTTTATAATTCAGTTGTCTTGTTTTATTACTGATCGCATAGACTTGAATACGTATATAAATAGTTGAAAGGGATTTATTTCTATTAAATACAGTTACATCATGCCTGGGCTTTTTTATCCATATGGAGCAAGCTATTGTTACATATCTATATATACGGAATTTTGCGAATTTATTACAACAAATATTTATAACTTGCCTCCGTAGCCTAGTGTGTAAGGGCATGTGTTTTTAAAATCGGAGGTCGTGAGTTCAAATCCTGCGGAGATTCAACAAATTTTCATTGATGTTTCCCACTTGGTTAGGACAATGTGTACTGATCACCCAATTGTCTGAAAAGTAAGAGGATCATAGCGTCGGATGGGCATGTAGAAAGGCGCCCTTTAACCCCTAATGCTCTCTCCCTCCTCCCCCTAACCCTCTAATGGATAGGGGAGTATTAGAGGAGGCCTACGTCCAGCAGTGGACTATCACAGGCTGATGATGATGATGATGATAGATAGGATTGTCTTTGAAATATTAGGTATATGTAAATTGTATGAATACATATATAATCTAAATAAGCATATTAATTTAATTTAGTTTTATGTCTAGCCTTTTATTTTAATTTAAAATTAAAACTTGTAATGTAACTAGCCTTTACAATTTATTAAAGATTATTTGTTTTGGCAAATAATACTTGTGGATTCACGATAAATCTCTTACAGATACTTTCTTTTGATGAATCAAATATTGTCGGATAATCTCACTGCATTATCCGACAGTTATATATCCGTTAGTCACATGAAATACGATTTACATTAGGTACCCATCAAACCGGAACACACTAGTGTTTTACACAACTGCTTTGCTACAAAAATAGGCATCACGATAGTACATGGTCAATAAAAAAGTTTATTTAGCACATTTAAAGTTGTAGCGATTCAGTCGAAAATAAAAACATTTGTCTAGCTATTGAATGGATTAAAACACCTTCATTATGAGACAATTGTTACCCTATCGCTACGGACAGGACGTGCATGGGAAACATTTGTTCCTGTAAATTAGGCAAATGGAAAAAGTATAGTGTTTCCATTGGATTCTGCGGCTCGAACCTTGTTGACCCCACTTACTTAACTAAATCTCCAAATTGTTTGGAGATTGCTGTGAAAAAATTCATCGCACAATTAGATAGCAATATACGAATAAACATGACATAAACATTTTACTATGTATCTTTTCTGATCATATTAATAACTCACGAAATGTTAAACAAACCGACAAATCTTTGTTCTATTTATCTCTATGTTTAACATCATAACAATAGTTTTTCGTAAAACAATATAATCTTTTACATAGGATATATATAACGTTAATAATCCTTTTTAATACTTTATTATAAAATCATAAACGACGTCCAATCCAAATTCTGTAGTAGACAGAATAGCTAACGCCCACATTCGAACGATGAATATTTATTATTTCCGCCGTTTCAAACGAACACAATTGACAGAGGTTTCTGTCCGCCTTGAGCCTAGACGAAACTAAAGTTCTATAGAAATAGCGAAAGAATGAATTCGGAAAACTGGAACGTTACTAGAATGTTTCAGAAAATTTAGATTATTTTAACTAAAAATAGCCATGAGACACGTAGGACGTTCACCTGGTGACAGAGAAAATAATTTGCCTTCAAGAAAAGCGGTTTAAGATGCCGCAAGTCAATACATATATACATGTGATAGTCCACTGCTGGACATAGGCCTCCCCTAATACACCCCTATACATTAGGGGGTTTTGGACCGTATCCCACCACGCTGGTCCAATGCTGGTTGGTGGGTGGACCGACTTTTTACATGCCCAACAATGAAAATTTGTTGAGTCCCCGCAGGATTCGAACCCACGACCTCCGGTGTCTACACCACACGCCTACATAACTAGGCTACGGAGGCAGTCTTCAACACTTTCAAATTAGAATCATCTCGTTTAAAATAGTTAACTGGAACTCAGTAGTATTTTTACACAACTACTTTGTGGCAGAAATACATCGGAGTAGCTCGATAAGTCTACGACAAGAATAGACTTTATTCGCAAAAGAATGTTTTGTGGCTTGATATATGAAGTTTATCTAGTTAATAACTTAGTTTTTTTTTCTAGTTTATTCAGTTTTAAACTCGCTATTCTAGCGTCTAAAGTCACATATTAGCGTCTTCCAAGGGCTAAATTTGAGAATTCAGTAAACTGCAATTAAATTTTTTCGATCCGGTTTTGTATACGCAAAGTCAGTCTCGGTATATATACCATAATATACTGTCAGTATAGGATATTGTATTCTAAGTCAAATATAATGCATTTTAAAACTGAACTCACGTGAAATCGATATTGGTGCCGACTGGTTTCGGACCCATCGGAGGTCCTTCATCAGGACGAGTGGGATAACTTCACTGACACTTCCTGTCTCGCAATTAAGTGCAATGTCTCACGATAGTTTCAATTGTTTAACAGATACAATGCGTTATATTTCTAAAAATGCTTAATTTTTATTATACTTTTTAATTACTCTTATTACATTGCGAATTATTACATCATTTAACGTTTTCTTGCATTCCTTAAAGCGATTGACATAAAAGGCGCTGACATGTATATTATTTACTTTACAGTTTAATATACACTCATCTTTTGAATATCGAATAAAGTTATCCTTATATTTGCAGAATAAATTGTAGTAACATCGGTAATATTTTTATTAGGCAAGTCTTAGGCATAATTTCAGATAGATCGAAAATATGAGTTTTAGTCTAGCTTTAGGAAAACGTTAAGCTTCACTGCCGACTAATATTTCTTGAAATTGAAGTATAATAGACTAGAGAGGCAACTTTTCCTAAATAATTCAGGATCTAACTATTTTTGCGGTGGACTCTTTGTCATCGCTAACTGCTTTGTTTTTGGCATTTTAGATGAACGGCTCTTATTGAGTCGGGTTTCATTTAAATATGGGCTTGATCACTGTAGCAAAATTGTCCGAGTGCCTTTGACATTTTGGATATATCGCCCAAAGTTTATGTCGAGTGCGCTCAATATGGTGTATTTTAAATTAACCTTTTTATTTTAGTATTTAAAACCTGATAAAGGCAGAATAGAATACATTTATAGCCTTCATTATTACACATCTTAGGTCCTTGTAATCTTTTATAATCATTACCTATCATTGTGTTATAATATTAATATTTATTACAATTATATTAATAACTAGCTGTTGCGCGCGACTTCGTCCGCGTGGTTACATAAAAAATCTAAGGAAGGAGTAACCATAGTTAATTTTTTTATTCTAAAAAAAGAAGCTTACTTAGTGACTTCCAGTTACGTTAGCTATCTTTCAGTGAAAGTATCGTCAAAATCGGACCAGCCATTCCAGAGATTAGCAAGAACAAACAGACAGACAGACAAAAGATTCAAAAGACGTGTATTGTCGTGTTGGTTATACATCAATGAGATCATTTAAAACGGTAATTCTTGTGTTACAAACAGACACTCGTTTTATAGAAGTAAATAAGTTTTATTTATTTGTATAGAATATTTTTATTGTCATTAATGTGACTACTTGTCATTCTATTATACGTATACTAATCTTTTAATTTACATGAACTAACTAACAGAACCGAATGCTTTTTTTTCTTTTTATAAGAAGAAATTTTATAAGAAAATTTTCGCATTATGGTAGTGTATTCTAATTTCTTTATACATAATATTCTTCATCTTGTGAAGTGTGAAAACTGCATTATTTATAAAAATGGTGTATACATTTGTACTATATTAATAAACGACGATGTAGATATAGCAAATTTTTCTACAATATTCTTTTCTTAACAGATCGAAACCAAATGTTAAAAAAATTGCAGAAGACATAAAAACACTATGTAATTGTACAGCGTCCGAGTGTTCAAGTTTTCATTTCAGCGTAATTGCCATGAAAAATCTCGACCGCAAATTAAATTCTAAATTCTTCTTATTCTCATTTGGGGTCATCGGCCGACAGTTTACCCTGAAAGCGGGCTTTTCAGGATTTACCAATGATTACGCAAGGCAGATTCCAGGAGCACTTTCTGTGGAATATCTGTTAAAAAGCTTAAACCTTTATTGAATTACAAACAATATGATCAAATTTTGTAGTTTATCACGAGACCTGGAGAGATACTAGAATTGTACTTCACAAGAAGTATTATAATATTAGTGTTATTTCAGAAGTTTCATAAGATTTTCGGATCTATTTATGTGTTTTGAACTGTATTTAGAAACAGAAACTTTGCGATTTTTATAAATTAGTAAGATTTTTGTAAAGTTAAACAAGTTTCATTAGTACGTGTTTTATGAGCATTTATCGTGTATTATAATATTTTACTGAACATTATTCTATTCAGGCACTGCATTGAATATTATTAAAAAGGATTTGGATAGATAATATAAGACCCTTCGCCATAAACATAAATTTAACCTATGACCAATTTCTTTTCTGAAACATTTTACGTTGACCGACATCAAAGATTTTCCTATCTTAATTATCATTTGTATCAGAAACTAAAGAAGTTATTTAAACGTCAATATAGACAAAAAAATACAATAATAAACTTTCTGCAATTAACTGAAACGAGTTATCAGAAACATTGAAGTTGTTTACTATTGTTAAAAGTTTTAGTCGGACCGGTGTTTAAGGGACAGACGTATGAGGAAAGTTTCGACACTTGGATTGAAGAAACTTTTCTACGCTCCATTTATTTTAGTTTGAAATGTATTTTTCCTTTATCCTGTACTTAAATGTTTGATAATCATCGTTTTTAAATAACGGTTATTAGAAGATTAGAAGAGATGAAACCATTTGATAGTGTTTATCTATATATTTCTATTGCATACGAAGGCAGACGAACAATCGATCCACCTGATAGAAAGTGGTCATCGACGCCCATGGACATTGGCAATACCAGAGGAATCATCAACGCGCTGAGGGTGTCACAGGATGTCACGTCTCGTTTCAAAGTCAAAGTCAAAGTCAAAATCATTTATTCAATTTAGGCTCTACTGAGCACTTATGAACGTCAAAATTATCCATTTACCACGGTTCACAAACTCAGACCCGTCCAGAGGAAAACCGGCAAGAAACTCTGCGCCTTTTTTTTTAAATATTAGCATTTACAAAATTTGACCAATACATTTTTTTTTAAGTTACCAGGGGATTTGCAAGCGTAGAATATAAACTATTTCCACACATCTTGGTCCTCAATTATCCAGTAAATATGCAGGCTACGGTAACCTTCCAACTGGATTTTTACACACTACCGTTTGGCGACAGAAGTAGGCGCTGTGGTCTTACTGCCCCAGAACGCCCTCTATAGAAAGACCTTCCACCTCTAAATTATCATCATCATCATCGGCTCTTGTTAATCCACTGATGGTGATAGGCCTTCACTAATGCACGCCCTCTTCGTAAGGGGATTTTGGACCGTAACCCACCAAGCTGGTCCAAAGCGGGTTCGTGGACCGACTTTTGCCATGCCCATCAAACACATAGATCATCCTACTTTTCAGACAATCGGAGTGATCGGCCCAAAATGTCCTTACCAGGCAGAAAACAACGACAACACAAAATTGTTTCCCCGCGGGATTCGAACCCACTACTTCCGGTTTATAAGGCAAGGGCCAATACCGCTAGGCCACGGAGGTGGTTTATCACTCCTAAAAATAAAGACCTAACAGTTTTTAAAAAACATTTATGATTTATTGTAAGCCTGGGCAAGACTTCGTTTAGTTTTTTTTTTCACAGTAAATAATAATATAAGGCATTAGGCTAACGGAGATCATTCATATATAAAACGTAGAATACTTTTTCGCTAAAATTCCTTTTGCAGTTCTGAGTCATTAAAAGTGTTCAAACTGCCTCGTAGCCTAGTGGTATGGGCTGTGCTTTAGAAACCGGAGGTCGTGGGTTCGAATTCTGCAGGGACAAATTTTCATTGTTGTTTCCTAGTTGGTTGAGACAATTTGGAATGATCACCCAATGGTCTGAAAAGTAATATAATCCATGCGAACGATAGGCATGTAAACAGTCGGTCCAACCTAGCAGCCTGCATTGGATCAGCGTGGTGGGATATGGTCCAAACCCCTAATGGATAGGTGTATTAGGGAGCCTATGTCCAGCGTGGACTAACAAAGGCTGATGATGTGATGTGATGTGTGATGTAAAAGGTGTTCATTACCTTTAGCAACGGTGTTGTTAAATAACAGTATATTCCGTACAAAATTTGGGCCTGAACCTTAACCTTAACCTTACAACCATTTTGCAATAAAAGCATTGATATCAATATTTTTTAAAGACCGACTTAAAGAGAGAGAGAAAGATAATTTGGACTAACTTAACAACTTGTATCAGTCCTGAGCAAAAGCTAAGGAAAGTCTGATTCAAGTTTATCTGTTATATTTCTATCTGCGAAACCTATTTCGTTTACAAAACACTCAACTCAAAATCTCCGGATCATCTTAACTCTGGTCCATCGACCTCATCTCATTCCAGTACTGGATAAATAAAACGGAATTAGAATTTAATTTCATGAAACAGATCTAATTGAAACACTTGACGAGAGTTTCCCTGGTATAGGCTATAAACTTTGTTATTAAATTTATCTAATATTTACATTTTAATATCAAAGAAGTGAATAATAATTTTATAAAGAAATAAACTGAAAACAACAGGAGCTTCGTGCACGTTCCAATAATAATTACGTGGTCGATAACCATCTGGACTGCGGTACTAGTACTATTAACTGCCTTCGTAGCGTGTGCTTTATAAACCAGAGTGGGTTCGAATCCCGCGGAAGTTATTTATCACTTAAAGTAATCTGCATTATCAGCCTACGTTAGTCCACTGCTGGACATAGCCTTCCCCTAATGCACGCCTTGACTGTACCTCACCACGCTGGTTCAATACGGGTTGGTGAGTAGACCGACTTTTTACATGCCCATTCGGTGCATGGATCATCTTACTATTCAGACACTTGGGTGATCGGTCCAAATTGTTCTAACCAACCAGAAAACAACGATAACACAAAGTTGTCTCCCCGCGGGATTCGACCCCCGACTTCCGGTTTATAAAGCAAGGGCCAATACCGCTAGACAGCGGAGATGGTCGTACTTAACAAATAATATAGTCCTTATTATGTATGACATCAGTTGACGAACAGTAATTCATACACAAATCGTTCTGTTCGTTTTAAAATTTCTCTTTAGTTTTAATTATAGAAACAATAGTTAATTTCGACTTTTGTTCAAAGAACATGGGCCATGTTCGGCCCAGCTATTCGTGCTCTCCTCAAACTTCATATAGTGGCCCGAGCAATATATGAAGACTGACCCATGTCCTTTCCTAAAACAGTTCTAAAAACGCTGACAGTTACTTGAACACTGCAATCTTACAATATTTTTCTTACCAAATGTATCTCTGTGTATTTCGTAAAATAATGTAAACATTCAATATAATATAAACATCACAATCAAGACCACAAACCGCCAATGAACTTTCAAGTATCAACGAACATGCACATCCAAAAGGAAAGGAATCTCAAAGGCATACCCCTAACCAAATCTCACTTTACAAAGGGGTAGCATCATTATGAAAAATGTCGTTACGGGTCGATGAACCCCGACAGGGGGTTAGAAATAACGTGCCAATTCAAATTTAGAACGGATACTCGGTTACCTTGTGTTTGATCGCAGAGCAATGCTCTGGATGAAAATCATGCCTTCAAATAAAGGATAAAGATCGATAAATGTATACCATAATGGTCAATCTGTATGGATTTACGAATAATAAATAAAATTCGAGTATATGTTTGCGACTACAAAACAAACGTTTTTAGATTATTACTTTGTGATGTACATATAATCGATACATATAACACAATTATTTTTTTTGTCTTTCTGGCTGTTTGTTCTAGGTAACCTCTGGAATGGCTTGTCCCATTTTGATAGGGCTTTCACCGAAAGATATCTAATGTAACTTGGAGAAACCTACGGTACTAATATTTTAGAAAACAGATTTAGTTATACATTACCACACGGTGTATATTACATCGCAGGCAATAGATAGTATATGATAAGTGCCTAAATAAGGCTCTAATAAGACGTCTAATGAACACGAGCAACAAAGTTTTTGTAGAAAGTTGGTTCCCTGGTGACTGGGCCGTAAGTAGGTCGGCATTACTGCATTGACTGGTCCGCATAGCAGTAGTGTGTGTACATTGCGCTTTTTGTAAAGTTCGCCACTGTTATTGGGTAATATTACGTACTAATCGTTGACGACCCGCGTAGCGCAGTGGTTAGTGACCCTGACTGTCGCACCAAAGGATATGAATTCGATTCCCACGACGGGAAAAATATTTGTATAATAGTGTTTGTATTTATATTATATATGTTTATTGACAAGAGAAAAGTTAGTTTATGTATTGATGGCGTTATGTTGTCGTCCTGCGGTACTTATTTATTATAATCATGTGCGTATACTAAACTTGGTAAGTTATAACTTACGATTTAGGTTGCTATTCATAACGTTCTCAATAAAAACACTGAAGATATTGTTTAAAACATCAATTATTATTCCTATTTCGGTAAATATTCAGTTCGAAGTTTTATATTTTATAAAACAACTGTAGATTCATCTTCAAGTTCATCCGTGCAAACTTAAAATAATCTGAACGAAAAAGCTTTTTTCAACTTGGTCATTATATCAAAACTAATTGGCGTCAATGAAATGATATGAGTTTTTTCAATTCTTGTTTTAATAAAACACTCAGAATTTAATTTAATTGTCAAAACAACGACGGTTTGATATCGGGTTTTCTAGAATCATTTGTTTTCTTATGGTTGAAATTATTTGAAGTTTATTTTAAATCTTACTAGGTAATATTATTCATATTACAAAGTGAGATTTAAAATAAACTTTTTAAGACAAACATTGACAATTATTCTTATTATTAAATAATTTTTAATAGAAGCTTATACAATAACTTAGTTATCGTGTTGTTATATTTACTTATAGATAGAGCTTTAGATTGTCAATTGTCAACAGACTGTCGATGTTGTGGTTATTAAATATGGAAGCTTTTTATGGAAGTTTGTTCAAACCTTAGCATAAAGGTGCTTATTTCTGCCGCAAAACAGTAGTGTAAAAACACTACCGCGTTCCGGTTTGATGTGCACCGTAGCCAGCGCTTTCACTGGGTGAACGAGACTTAACATTCCACGTCTCACGTCCACGTCTCCGGCAGCACGTTGGTGATACCATTAGTGTTGCCAATGTCCATGTTCATCGGTCACCGCTTTTCATCAGGCGGCCCAATTGCTCGTCTGCCTGCGTATTCGATAAAAAAGGGCCTTTTTAGCCCATACTTTAAAAAAGTTATAACATTTATTGCTTTAATATACGGATGTAACTACATATATTTGAAACACATGCTTTTCAATCATATTAAGGATTTTGCAGTTAATGAATCGACTACCCGGAGAGTCGCAATATATGTATTTTTTTTAAATATATAAACCATACATGCGAACCGTGTACGAGTGAAAAATGACTATCTTTTAATTAAATATGTCAATAAAATATGCCTAAATATATCTAAAATGATGAAATTTTAATTTCCTATTATACATGAACTAAAGGATTTTTTTGCAGAATATACTGATGATGAATACTGTAAACTATACTTTATTCCATGCGACTGAGTTTAAAGTAGATATTAATATACTCGAATGAGGGAGGACAGGACAGGAGCAACCCTTGGGGCTACTTCACTAAGCTTTTCTCGTAATTAGGATCGTTTAGGAAGGACCGTGCCGGTCTTTACAGTACATGATTTAGGCCAGCTGTTAACTGGGGTCTAAAATGCATTTTTATACTTCTAGAATAATTCAGTCAGTAAAATATTCGATACGGTAAAACAATGGCTAATGATAAAGACTTACTACCTCCGTAGCCAAGTGGTAAAGGCGTGTGCTTTAAAACCGAAGGTCGTGGGTTGGAATCCAGCGGGGACTCAATAAATTTTCATTGTTGTCTCCTAGTTGGTTAGGGCAATTTGGCCGATCACCCAATTTTCTGAAATGTAAGATGATCCATGCGTCGATGGGCATGTAAAAAGTCGGTCCACCAACCAACCCACATTGGACCGGCGTGGTTGGACACGGTCCAAAAACCCCTAATGGAGGGGGCGTGCGTTAGGGAAGGCCTATGTCCAGCAGTGGACTAACACAGGCTGTTGATGTATGTATGTATGTGTATAATAAAGAAAATATTCTTTAAGATGGCATGATGAAACTTTGAAATTTTCTAATTTGAGTACGAATGACATGATACTATTAATTAATTACAATATTAAATTAAATTGACTACATTTGATGACAAATACATGGTAATAATAGACCACACTTTAATACTTTAACTTTAATTAATAATGATAACAGCATTAACTAGAACATTAATTTATTTATAGCCTGAAACGATTGCGGGTAATCATAAATATAACACTATAATTAAGGCTGTTTAACTGCGTTTAATATAAAGTGACGCGGCAAAGAATCTGACAATAATTTATGTCAAAGCAACTTAACGACTTGGGGATCGTGTTTTCAATGGAAGCAAGTTTATTTTTCCTCCGAGGGGCAAAGACCGGGATTTTTGTACGGCAGTGAAGCTTTCACTTAGATATGACGGGGAGTCGATAAACTTCGTTATTAACGTTTCGTCTTATTCAATTATGAAATGTGGTTATGTTTATGAAAAATTTACTAATCTGCTGAGTCCAAGTAAAATAAGTTGTAATTCTAGTACATATGAATCCAGGCTTTGTAACTTAAAAGTTTCAATTGATTTGTTTCACTAATTGGTAGATCGATCAAGGACAAGTTTGTAATTTTAAACTCTCAAAGAATATAATAATCTTACAGCTTTTAGGGATTCAAAAAGAGAAAAAAAAATTACAAGAATAAACATTAGCGGAAAGATTATGTTGGGTTGATCGCTATATAACTAGGACGTACTTTGTATCTATAATGCCTAACTAATATTATATAATACTAACCCATAAAAAACTTACAGTATACATTTCTTAAAAGTATGCAATAAAATAATTAAAAAAACGTAATCTTCATGATGTAGACAATATTATTTAAAAATTATTTAAAAACCTAAGGGTGTTATAAATTCTTCATTTTTGAAACCTAAGATATTAAAAAAATTAAAACATTCATTTAATTTAAGTTAAGTTTAATGATTTTCGTAACAGCTTCATAACACAGCAACCCCAAACCATTTAAGAGACACTCTTATTACTGTGATAGCGCTGTATTTATTACATAGATTATTATGTGAAGCGATAACCTACATGAGACGTGATAGAGTTAAACTCAAATAGTCCACATTCGCTGGTGGTTTATGAACAATAAAGTTTATCGGGATCCAGTTCCGCACACTTTTGTAATAAGACTGATGTACTAGATACAACTCGGTGTATTTCTTGTCATTTAAAAGAAAAAAATACTGAAAAAGTTTAAAACAAACACGGGTTTGCATTTAAACCTGTAAATATGTTTATTTAAAATTGTAGACTTCTGCATATATTTATTCCTTCTCCTAATAATTTTTCCAAGTTAATAAATTACCGGCTTATAATCCTAATCGGGCGCCTGACTTTCTTCACCTAAAAGGTAAACTGCGTTCGATGGATGGATCAGTTGTCAATGTAAATATAGGGCACTATACCTATAACGAGTGCCGATGATCTCTTGCCATTCAGAAATCACTTTTTACACGTCTGTCGAACGCATGGACCATCCTATTTTTAGACAATTTTGTAATCGACCTGTATTATCCTTACCTATCTTATTAGATCCTTACCTATCTTAAGAAGATCTTATTGATAATATCCTTTCTATACACCAAAGCTGACAAAATTTCTTTCCCACCTGGGTTCGTAACAATGACTTCCAGTTTGTTAACCAGTCTATAGCCAAAAAGGATATTAATTGTACTCTATCAATAAAAATTAAAAATTAATCGAATATTTATTATCAACAGAGCTTATTGATTACATTACGAGCACTTTATCGACCCAGCGAAGTGACAAATCACTGTTATACCGTAGATGTTTTTATTTTCAAATATTAATTTCAAACTCAGTGAAATCATGAATTGTAAATCGTGAAATGCCATTTTTATTTGTCAGCCATCCCTGAATGTCGGAAGCGATGTTTAATGGCGTTGAAAACTATCAGGACATCTTGTTGGAATGACGCTATTAAAGGACGAAATTGCTTGAAGGACGGATGGCCTACTTCCGTGCATTTCGTATTCTATTACGTCTAGACACCACGGGGGGTATGGATATGAGTTCGGATACATATAAATAAATTGCTATACCCTTCGATGGGTTACAAAATATTAATACTATAGGAGTTTAGTTCTCTCTGTACAGCCATTTTTCAAATTATAAAATAGATTTTATGCCTGTGCCTCACCCGATAGACAGTATTAACAGATAGCGTATAGTTCCAGACTTTGATAACTCCTCCCGATAAGTTCCTACATTGCCGTAACGTCTACTCAGTTCCTGCAACGGGTAAGCTTAAAGAAACTTGGCTTCAATAGTAAAGCCAGCCATAGAGGCTGCTTCAGGCGGGCTTATTAAGCGAGTTGCTAGGGATGTGTCAAGCTATAGGGCATGGGTACGTGGTGCCTTAAGTTACCAGGGTTCGTGTGTTGGTGGGGGTAGGGAAGTCATAGTAGGTGTAACCGATCTGTCTTGGGCCTGCAAGTGTCTAGATCTTCTGGCTCTTATGGCTCATGGGAAACGGATCTGGGACCCCGCGCTTTGAAGAACATTCGCATGTCACCACAACTATTTTGCGTGAGTGAGTTTATTATAAGCAAGTTTGCATAAGTAATAGATTATTTTCTTTAAAACTCATAGATTAATAGATATATCACGAACTAGCTCTACATCTAAACGATTTACGCTGCAGACAAAGTTGTTCACAACCTAATATTTCACCAACTGAGTTGTTATTAGTTAGAAACCGGTGAATCATATGTCTACGTGTCAGTAACTGTGAGTATTCACTAACTAGGTATTCAAACTGCTGGCAACAGCTAACTAGGTGTCCCGCTTTGCAGGAAATGTTTCAAAATCCCCACCATTTCTACGGATTCATTTAAACAAGCTACAAATAGCGTATGTTTTGATTCCGTTTCTCAGTAGAGTTAATTTTCAGCACGAAAGTTTGACACGCAATCAACATTAGGTATTGCCAACTTTGTCGTTTTCCACAAAATTAGTTATAACTGTTGTTTGTATAGTAACAAGTTATTTAGTTTTACTTCTGTGATAGATTTTGTTTACCGAAATTTAAAACGAACTCATTATGAGCGTATTTTATTTTTGTACTTAATTATTCTACGTATCTATTAAATATTTTTGACATTAATTTTAATACGGGTCCGTAAATAACATCTATGATACTTGTGGCTTAGAAAGCTAGCCTTTCCCTAGACTTAAATATCGATTCGATAAAAAACTAATTACAAAATATATTTTGCAATATAATTACACAAATAAGAAAAAAGAGATTACTTAATTAATTACAAACTTCGTACCATTGTTTACTTCCCTTGACTCCAGGTATCTAAAGAGTCCAATGACCCCTATCAGAACAAAGCCAATAAAATTGAGGTATTTGAAAACTCTCCGCTCAATGAAACAATAGAATTATTTCATTTAAAAGTTAGCTGAAAACAATTGGAATGAACGGAGGTAATAAGCCAATAGCGCGAGATTTACAGCTGGGGATCTATATTTATGTATACAATACGTACGTGACTCATTCCAACAAGAATTAAAAATTAGGCTCCTTAAATTTTTTTTAAATTATATTACATATATACTTTTAGACAAACCTATAAATGTAGGGACTCATTAGAGTAATAAATTTTAGCTTTCGTCAAATCTGGGTGAGATAATGAAATAAAATATTGATATTATTTTTTGGTAAATAGGAATAATAAACTAAATTTGTTAAATGCTTAATAGTATGTAAGCAGTTGTATTTAATTTATAAGTTTTTCTGAGTTATTTTTGTGTATTTTTCTTCTAATTACTCTTTGTAATTTATTAATTAAACTATCATCGTATTGCTCGTATTTTGTACAATCTGTAATCAATAACTAATATCTATGTCGAAAACTTGCGCAAAATCGTGCCTCTAACGCCATTATCAACAGTCCTCGACATAAACGAATTGTACTCATCTATTAAAGTAAATAAAATGGGGTGTCCGAATGTATCATTAAAATATCCATTTTTAAATGATATATAAGCGTTACATAAAACAAAATAACATTTTTTTTAAATCTTCTTGTCAATAAATTAGAATGGTTAGTCGATCTTTGACGGGATTTTCACTCGAAGATGCTGAAGTCGCTAGGATTAACATTTTTTTATTGCCTACGCAGGCAGACGAGCAGTCGGGCCACCTGATGGAAAGTGGTCACCGACGCCCATAGACATTGGCAATAGTAGTGGTATCACCAACGCGCTGCCTGCCGTGAGGCATAGGATGTTAAGTCTCGTTTACCCAGGAAATACGCTAGCTACGGTGCCCTTCAAACCAGAACATAGTAATGTGTTCGCCACGGTGTACCAACCGAGACGGTCCCTGAAAAGGAACTCTCCTGAAACAAGTTCTTATATTTTTTAAACCATGGCTAGTCGACTGTCATAACTGTTATATTAATAACTTTGTATAAAAGTTATTTAATATAAACAAAAAACCAAAACGCTCTGAGGTATAAACCGTATAAGTAATTTTCGTTGTTCCTACTAAACAATTCCTTTAACCAACGAAGTAAGCAGCTATTTTACTTTGCTTTATGCTCCATTTATTTGATCGAGTAGGCTTTTACAGGCGCAACGTGTACGCGACACGTGACATGTGGCGTGTGATAGATCTTAAATTAGATACGACTTTACGTTAAAGTAAAGATAGTAAGAGTTTGACAAACACCATTTCTAAAATAAACAAACTTTTATAATACACATTACAGATATACTTGTAATACTAAAAATTTTAACGCATTACATATGCGTTAAAATAATTAATACTAAAATAACATAACTTTAAAAATCTGCAAAAACTTTTTTATTAATGATATATATATGTGTGTATAGGGGTGGACTATCACAGGCTGAGGCTGATGATGTGAGTGTATGTGTATATATGTGCCAGTATATGTGAGAGAACTGCCTCCGTAGCCTAGTGGTATGGGCTTACACTTTAGAAACCGGAGGTCGTGGGTCCAAATCCTGCTTGGACGTAAATACTTTTCATCGTTGTTTGAATGACTAGGAGGACATTATTATTAAAATTATAAATGCGGATAGCATACAATAAAAGTTATTTAAATTATTATGTTCGATAAAAATACTTTGCTAATGATAATTTAGCCTTAAACAATAATTTTTATTAGATTCGTAACGAATTTACTACGAGGCAAAACCATACAGCTGCTATAACTTGTTTTCGTCGCCAATAATAAGGGAGAAAATTACGTAATAAATTAACCTTCCTCTCATTTCCTACAGTCTCTTATTTCCATAAATTTATATAATAAAAGCTCTACGCGCAATCACGATATGAAATATATATCACACATATCTATCGTGTAATTCCAACCATAGAATAATACCATAGAACGTATGGTGGAACAACGTCATCGAAAATAGATACAGAGTATCGGACTTAAGGCATTGGCGATAAACAAATCGCGTAGTAACTGCTACGAGTCTACGACAGCGTCTACGATGAGATAAAAACTGAGGTATAGGCGAAATATGTAAATGTCTACGTTCACGCTAGAAATAGAGTTACATACGACATATCATTAGTTGCAATTTGAAATATAAACATGTTTATATTTCAAAATGCAAGGAGTTCTTTAAAGCTGAATTGTCTTTAATATTTCTTCTCGAGTTGAATATATATTTAATAAAAACTATTATATTTTAAAATGATTTAGTTTTAATGATATTAAGTATTTTAGAAGTCGAATTTAAAATAGACTAACCCTTTCCAATAACAATATGTCGAAATTTAAACAATTAAATAATTATAAACTCCCAATAATAATCTTATATTTTCGATAATTATAATAATTCTTTATCATCAGATTCAAAAGTCCACAATTCATAGAACTCCTGATTCATAAACTAGGAACAAAACCTGTATCTCACGAATCAGTGTCCACCCAATTTCAAAAATGTTATCAATAATGTTTTAAGAATATAACAATAATTACAAAAAAAAATAAACAGTTACAAAAGTATTTAAATAATTACTTCGTGCGTCGTGTGTGTGTGTGTGTGTGTGTGTGTGTGTGTGATCATCATCGTTATCAGCCTATAATAGTCCACTGCTGGACATAGGCCTCCCCTAAGGCACGCCACCGCTCCCGATCTATATATATTCTCATTCAGCCCACACCGGCCACTTTGCGAATGTCGTCTCTTAACGTCACTTAAGTTAAGAATATTTTATAAAGCTTAAAACTGATTTAAAAATCTAAATAACCGACTTATCTAAAAACATAAATAATCACAAAGGTTTGCCACTTTAATGTTTATTTGAAACAGCACCTTTGTAGTAGACAAAAAAGGTCATAAAAAACTGCTAATGCATTATGGATGCGCATAAAACATAAAGTTACCGCCACGTTATCAGGTATATAATAAAAATGTATGGAGACGTCAGGAACCTATTGAAAATAAGGTGAAAATAACATGTTGTCGACAAGTTTTTCAGCGGGATCTTTACTACATCTCAATCATCTGCTGAAAATAAGTTAGTCAATTCAATTACTATTTTTATCACATTGAAATTCTATTATTTTTAGACAATATGGGTTTTGATTTTTATTTTTATGAATGGCTTTATCTCATCATCATCATCATCATCAGCTTGTGATAGTCCACTGCTGGAGATAGGCTGCCCCTAATACACCCTTATTCATTAGGGGGTTTTGGACCGTATCCCACCAAGCTGGTCCAATGTAACCCGCATTGGACCAGTGGCAAGGGTGTGTGCTGCGGTGACTCGATAATTTTTTAGGGCAATTTGGGCTGACAACCAATTGTCTGAAAAGTAAGGAGATCCATGCGTCGGATGGGCATGTAAAACGTCGGTCCACGACCAGTCAATACAGGATACAGTCCAAAAAACCTTCTAATGGAGGAGGCGAGTATTAGGGGAGGCCTGTGTCCAGCAGTGGACTAACACAGGCTGATGATGATGATAAACTTTCTAAAAGTTGGGTATCTAAAACAATTTTATGCAACATTTTATAATAGTCATTGGTTGTGATCCGAGGTTACTCGCGTTAATAAAACAAAACTTATTTTACTTATAAAATGCAATAAGATATCTATAAATCCATAAATTGCACAGCAATTCCTGTGCCAAACTTGTATCGGTGGCATTACGCAGATTAATTCTAAGAACACAAGGTACTAAAACACAGAAACTCATTTTTCTGCGAAATTTAGACAGAAGAGCATTTGATATTTTTATTTATGAAGCTTTTATTTTTAACTCTGGCTTATCCACTGGATTAAGATTATCTTTAGATTCTTTAATACCATTAAATTTTTATATTTTTAATGGCTTAAAAATATGTTTGCATATTTTAAGTCCTTCTATTTATAGAGAATGCTATTCGTGAAAAAACGGATGAAAGAATTAACAACATTTTTAACATGTATTATATGACTTTTGAAAAAAAATACAAATGTTTTACAACGACCAAATCTATGTGTATTTCTTGTTTAATAAAGTGGTGGTATTTTATGAAATGAAAGCGTTTTTTTAAGACCGATTGTTTAGTTTTTTTACGACATTACATATTATTATAATTTGTTTCATTTTGATAGTAAAGTAAAGACAGCTTTATTATGGAATTAAGTATATTTAATGTTCCAAAAGTATCACAAATCTTTAATATTAGCGTCTAAAAAAATATTTTGTTAAAAAATTGTATTGAAATAAGGTGCAATAATATTTTGCAGAAAAATATTTAAGTAGATATTCCTAAAACTCAAATAATCGACATTTATTCTTTAGTATAAATGTGCCCATCACAGAACTTACTTAACATTTCTATTTACCCATAACACTTCATAAACCCAAAGCAAAGCCCATTTTAAGACTATCGATAAACAAATCTTATTATTAAAATAAATAAGTAAATTTAAATATCGCAAATTTTCTATTTATAAATCTAGCTTTAGAATTTTACTCACGAAAAGTTATAATATAATTATTAGACAAACAGTTTTTAAATGTAAATTAAAAATATGATTTCAAAACGGTCACTTAAGATTATATTCAATATTTAGGGGTGTTTTGTGTTAAGGCACATCTTACTAATTAGAAAAAAATAGTTATTTGCCCTTAAACGGCTTAGTAGCTAGCAAGTAGTTTTAATTAAAAAAATTCTTTCGCACCTTATTCAGTGACAAGCTCACCAGTTAAAATAACCGAGGTTAAGTAAGCTTAAATTGAATAAGAAAAATAAAATAAAACTGTATTAGTAACTGTAGTAATTAAATTAGATTAAAACTGAGTAATAATTAATAACTTTGAATACTCACGAACGAAGATGTTGGACATCAGCGTGGCGGGCAGGCAGAAGACGATCACTAGTATGTCGGCAACGGCTAGATTGACTATGAAGAAATTTGTAACAGTTCGCATCCTGGGGGAGCGGTAGACCACGGCTATAACGAAACAGTTCCCGACCAGACCGACGACAAATACCAAGAGATAAGCCACACAGTAGACCGCTGTCATTGCACTGCTATGTCGGTACATAAAGTCCTCGTTTATCACGCCAAAGTCCGACCGGTTCATCGTTATGTTCATTCGCAGAGGATGCCTGTCTACGTGTGTTAATAGCGGCTCTAGATCCGGAAGCACGTTGTTATCGGGTACAAACTTTGTATTCAACACCTCCATTATAGAGTTGGAGATCATGTCGACCACGTTATGGTTTCTGTGGTCACGGGAATGGTTCCTGTGGCGTAAGTGATGCTTCGGTGATACGACATCAGGTTGTTGGGTCGAGTAGTTCAGGTAATCGACAACGTCGTCCGCGAACAGGTCCGTAGGCATTCGTAGTGGAGCCATCATTAATTAATGTTTTAAGTCATTTGGAATGTTAACTAAAAGATTAACACAGTTAAAAATGTCCACATTAAACTAGTACTGAAAAATCGTCCATTGGTCGCGCGAGGGTAAGTCATGAATTATACAAAAAGTATTACAAAGTTCCGTAGACGCGGTGTAGGCTCGCGTAGCGTGGTCTACGCGCGCGTCGTATGGCGGTTGGACGCCGTCTGACTACGCGAGGCTCTACGGCGTAGGCTTGAATGTCCGACGCATGTGCATTTTAATGCCAACAAGTTTCAATTTGCTGCTATATTGCTCTTAATTTGATAGTGATAGAATTGATTTTCCTTTAAAAACCTGTAAAAGGGGACATTAAGGAATTAGCAAGGTCGCCGTTATCGCATCCGGATGGCTGGAAATTGGGAAAAGCATCAATCATTCGAATATCACGCAATAATATAACCCTATAAAGCCGCTTATTAAATACCATACCGGCTTTGCATACAAGGCCGTTGATACACGATAATCTCAGATTGATACATTTTTACCTTTCTATTTCACATCATTGTAAATAAATTCTGTTTAGTCCTATAAAATTGTCTTCCGAACTTTAAAAAATCAGTGACTTACGAGACAGCAATATGGTTTTTTGTTTTTACAAACTACAAAAATTGCTTATCCCTTAGAACTATTAATTAAATATTTTATTATCAAGACTCTAATTAAATATTTTTTGAAAACTATACATATAGTTTTGTAAACAAAAAAGGGGCTACAAAAGATAAAAAAAAATATTTGAAATAAGAGCTTTTTCTAAGCTTTTGTTTGAAAATACATACATCTTTTTATAATCTCCTCATCTGAAACCTTCGTATCACTATTGACAGCTCCTTATAGAATTTTTCTTTTATATTAGTTTCTAGCCAACGTCTAACTCGTGAACTGTCTGTCTAGACTGTCGGTAAATGAGGGATGCCCGCATGAGAGATTGGTCAACTGCACCTTATCTTCGAAAGAGGGAAGTAATAAATTGAGGATACCTGTTAGAGAATACCTAAAGAGTGTGCTTGCGAGTATGGAAACACTAATATTAGGAGTGATTATTAGTGGTTAAAATAAAAGCTTTCGGCAATTTATTATTTTAACATTGTAGTAAATTGGTTAAAACTAACCAATTCATGTTAGATCAATCGGTTTATAATATTATTTTAACTGTAATATAGACAACTAATAATGGCGATAACAATAAATGCAATTTTACAGAATCACCTGAAGTTTATACGTCAAAATATTAAATAAATCTTTAAACGTAAAGTTAAATTGTTTTGTTTTTTAAGAGAAAAGATAAAGAGCAATATTTAAAATAAATTAGCTTAATAACTTCATTAAAAATCATCGTTTTAAAACAATAAATCAGACGATACCTCCCACTATCACTATGTAAATACAAAGAAATTAAACCGTCTGCACTTAATAGGTCTCATTTTGAAAGACTGAATTTCAGCACGAGACGATCCCTCATAATCGCCATTGATATGACAAAGTGTTTACTTTGCGCTTTCTTAAAGTATCTCAAACTTGCAACTCTTAACAAATTGCTTACTAGACACTTGTTAATTTGCAGTACACTGTACAGAAATATATTCTGTGAAAGAATACGAAAGATTTCGCTAGTGAAATTGGGGACCCTGTTTTTTTTTAATTATCACTTTGCTCGTAAGCACGTAATTCTTAATAATTTTTTGAGCATTTTTAGTGGATCTGCCTTACAGTGGATGTAATTCAGATTCGCAGTACAAGTGCAATTAGTCAATGGCAATTATGAGCAATTCTTTTTAATGGACGCCGTCTTGCTTTTTATTAAAGACCTATGTCCAGCAGTGGACCGCTAGAGGCTCTTTACGATGACGGGGATTATGTATAACTTTATTTAACTTGTATTGTCACAATGTTTTGTAACATAGTTGATTACTACCTTATTATTCATTCGTCTTCATATGTTTATATCTTGAATATTATTTAGACCTTAGATTAAAATGTATTCCTTATATCGTTGTATCTTGCCGAACTTAATAGGACATAATAACCTAAAACACAAAAGTTATTTTTAGAGACAGAAAACAATACTTACATTGGTAGGAGACAAATGTCATCTTACAAGGGACAGTCTGGGTCATGTATACCAGTGCCCTGATTTGCGCAAGCGATAGATTACCGCAAATATGTAGTGTGCAAACACCAATGACTTCTGGTTTGAAGGGCAACGTATCCAGCGTATTTATTGGGCAAACGATACGTCATTATCTCTTGTACGTGACCGGTGAGCGGCGATTTGTTTCATCGGCAGAATGTATAACTTACTATAACGATAATATCCTGCTAAACTCATCGCTCTGTCAAATACAATTATCATTTGGCAAATGAATAGACGGTCTATCTCTGCAAAAAATAGAGAAGCATTTTAATTACTAACTAACATCAGTTAAAATTTAACATTAAACTCTCGTAGGGTGTACATACAGTATGTTAGCTTACATTCAGTCCATTCCAATCAAGGGGAAGATGTAAACAATTTCATGGCGTTAAAGCGATTCCTGCAAACGAAACGCGGCCGTTATGCAGTGCAATAAAAGACAATCGAACTAACACGTAAACTGCATTTAGTGATGCGCATTGAATCAACAGATATCGATAAATTTAATATTAACAGTCTGCTATTTATTTCATAGCTGCTATAGAAGAACATACTGTGTTATCGTTACTTATATTTACTATATTGGTATACATTTCAATACCAATATAGTATAGCAAGAAATTATAACTGAATTCACTTCTTATTGGTAAAAAAAACTAACGAGATATATCAAGTTTTCTAATTAACTTAAATAATGAGTGCTCTAATTACAATTACAACAGTTAAATACGTTGCGAATGTTAAGTAAAATAATTGCGTTGTCGTATCTTTAAAGATCTGTACGAATATTAAGATATTTCTTTCTTTGCTCAGCCATTTGGTAAGTATCATTAAAAAAATTGCGGTTTTTTATCAAGGAATAACAATATTTTGTAACTAGCATTCAAACTCCTTTATTAGACAGAATTAGATAGAACAGTTACATATCAGCAATTCTGAAAAAGAAACAGGCGTACCATTATGACTGTACAAGTTGGTCTTTGGATATGGAATTAACTTCCTTCAATTTAAGACAATAACTTGAGTATATTGAATTGATGAAACCACTTATAAACCAACTGCCTCCATAGCCTAGTGGTATTGGCGTGTGCTTTAAAAACCGGAGGTCGTGGGTTCGAATCCTGCGGGGACGCAACAAATTTTCATTGTTGTTTCCTAGTTGGTTAGGGCAATTTGGGCCGATCACCCAATTGTCTGAAAAGTAAGATGATCCATGCGTCGGATGGGCATGTAAAAAAGTCGGTCCACCCACCAACCCGCATTGGATTAGCGTGGTGGGGTACGGTCCAAAACCCCCTAATGGATAGGGGCGTATTAGGGGAGGCCTATGTCCAGCAGTGGACTATCACAGGCTGATGATGATGATGATGATGACAAGACGACTAAAGCAGTTATAAATTTGTAATAATTGCCTACACGTTGAGATATATGTTTATTTATCTAAAAACAATATTTAAAAAGAACTTGCTAAGTTAGTGGTTTACTTGACGTACCGCATTACACTGAAATACAATTAATTTTAATATACCTATTTAAAATATAAATGTGTCAGTAGATAAGATAATTTCAAGGCTAATTTTTATGAAAGCATAATGCAGTAGTTTTATGTAACATTATCCGTCATCGTTTATATAATTGAATTATGGCAATGTATCTATATACGTGTACCTATGAGAATTATAAATATTATTATATATGAAGTTAACCGAATTATCTAATTATTATTATGTAAAACACACTGCAATTTTGCAATCGACTACTGTACCTATTTGTCCGCTGAATAGTTTCCAACTTTTGTTATGGTGATGGACCTCAGTGTCTGAAAGCTCACGGGAAAGCTAAAAGGAACCTGAAGGATTCTCCAGGTTCCACTTAGCTTTCCTATGGAGTAGTTCTAGCCATGGAGAACCCTCCAATCGATCTGTACATGCTTGCTGAAGGTGCTCTCAGGTGGGTACTAATGTGATGATGGATCTCATGCCTCCACTGGCTCCTAGGATACAGCTCTTTAGGAAATTATAGTAAATCAACAGGAGTTAAGGGAAGTCAGTACCTAATATGCACATGGCCGAGACGATAGGTGCGCAAGTTCCGTCGCGCACAGTGGTGGAGTAAGCTTCTTCACCAGCTAGCACTGGTAGGGTTACCGAAGAGTGCAAACACGTCCCTTTTACGTAAGCTGGAGATGGTTTACATTTCCGCTCTCCTCTCTTTAGGTGCCCGGAACGATCAACGTGGTGCATTCCTCACGTTTTGCTTTAGTCGGTGCCTATCCGATATGGGCCTTCATTCACGCCGCTAGTAAGGCCTTTCCCCACGTTTGAAAAAACATAATAACAAAATATGCTGTTGAAGTAGCAACTTAAGCCCTAGTAATATAAAAACTAATTAATGTAACCACATTAATTAAAAAGAATAATGCTATCGATATTCTAAAGCCATTTAGAGAGCACGTTACTAGCGGTAAGTACACGAATCTCGGATTATTGTCCCATAAAATCCTCCCCTTCTGGCGTGTACTGCCCGCGTGGATTTATATCCAGAATATTGAATGGAAGGATCAATATATGGTGAATAAAGAAGATGGCAAATAAGTTATGAGAAGTTTGTGTACTAAACACTTTTACATCTACGAGTAAATAGTTCTGATATAACTTAAAATGTACAATAACATACTAGCGTTAGTAATTTTTTACAAAGTTAAGACTGTAAAAAGACGTGTCAGAATTGTATTGTGAAGGCATTCCGAAATACAAAGATACAGACATATCCTGCTGACTTCTTCCTGACCAAGGTCGCTGAGAACGATCCGATGCGTCTTAAATAAAATAATTCCAAAAAATATATTAATAATGGCCTCTACACCGGTACCAACTAAAGCCGTTCTATATAAGAGATCACACAATTACGTAGATATTATAGTGCACCACATACCACAAACGCAGGTGCTCTTCCTTTGCCTTCCTAGTCGATACACGAGTTATATTCATTATCAAATACTACATATTATACAATATAATACTAAAATAAGGGTGACAACTTAAAAAGATTTGCCACAATGAATGTAGAGTTTAAAAATATCTAAACGAGCGAAAGAGCGCCTCTCTAACGACCGAAGTTTTCGGCCCGACCTCGCGCAACGCCGTCGCCGAGTTAACGAGTCAATTTCGCAACGAACATTGTTATTGAAACTAATTTTACGAGTTTTGCGTTTTGTCAGTTCTAGATTTCGGTTGCGGCGTTTCTCGAGTTATTTCTCTGTTAGTAAAGTGTCCTTCAAGCCGATTACGACTACGGCGGCCGATCTATTATAGAGTTACAAGTTTATTTAAAGTGCACAAGTGTACGCGCAAATACAGGTGCACTTTCTATTTTTTTATACTTCCAAAGTCCTAAGGGACGGATAACCACACGGCCGGAGAGCAGAAACTCATCATCATCATCATCATCAGCCTGTGATAGTCCTCTGCTGGACATAGCCCTCCCCTAATACACTCCTATCCATTAGGGGGTTTTGGACTGTATCCCACTACTCGGGTTCAATGCGAGTTGGACCGACTTTTTGCATGTCTATTCAACGCATGAATTATCTTACCCTTCTGTCTGAAGGAATGGGTGATCAGCTTGCATTTCCCTTACCAACTACAACAACAATGAAAAGTTGAGTCCCCGCAGAATTTAAACCCACACTCACCGGTTTCTAAAGCGCAAGCCCATACCCGCCCTGACTACGGAGGCAGTTGACTCCGTGTCAATGATCATCATCAGCCTGTGATAGTCACTGCTGGACCTAGGCCTCCCCTAATCACCTCCATCCATTAGGGATTTTGGACCTATCCACCACGCTGGTCCAATGCGGTTGGTGGGTGGACCGACTTTAACATGCCCATCCGACGCATGGATCATCTTACTTTTCAGACTATTGGGTGATCGCCATTGCCTAACCAACTAAAACAAAATGAAAATTTGTTGAGTCCCGCAGGATTCGAACCCGACCTCCAGGTTCTAAGGCAACGCCTATACCACTAGGCTACGGAGGCAGTTGACTCCGTGTCAATACTTATACAAATATAATAATTCTCCGAGGATAATCTTCACCGTTTTTTTGTTATATTATCGACAGTAATTATTATCATTAGAAATAACCTATGGGTAAAAAATAATATTTCGCGTTGTCAAATATTTTATAGATTTTTTCTATATTGAAAACTGAGCTCCATTGACAAATTTTCCATGCATTTTTTCAGTCTATGCTATGTGAAACCGAATTTCACCGCTATCATATTGAAATATTTTTCGTGAAGTTTTGACTAGCTTCAAACATTTATTATCGTCGAGTTTTTTCTTAACAGAACCGAGAGAGATTCTCCTTAAAACTCGTGCACATGTTGAAAGCTAAAATAATGGTAAATAAAAACAAACAATAATATTGCACGAAGGTGAACCGGCCGCATTGGGATATTAGGCCGGCCTCAAACCAATAACGGCAAACACCCGATAACTTTTAATGAAGGGCAATAAGGAAAACGGTGCATTCGGGGACGCGTGGTGACGTCACAGCAAAGGTCACTGCGGTTCGACCTTAATCCGGTGTGACCTCATAATGTGCACTATTAATCTACTGGTCTATTGACAGCCCTGCAGACTTATTAGGGCTGCTACTGGAACTAGTTACAATTAGTGTATGTGTTACATTGACGCAATGGCCAATGATATTGGCTTTCGTCAGGTGCTAGCTTCGATTCTAGACAAGAGGAAAAATTGTTGTTGAAGAGATGACTTCTTTAGTCCCATAATGCGAAGGTCAAATATACTAAGCAAAGACGGTTAAATATTTGGCGAATGTTTATTAAAATTTGCAGATATTACACATAGAGTAATTCTAATTTCTTGTTATGAAGGATTTTATGGTGATGTAGGTGCATAAATTGGTGTAGAGTAATTACGTCAATCATTAAAAATGAGCAAGAATTTTGGATCTTCCTAAAACAGGTGACTTTTATTAAATCAAACATTTCTTAAGTACCTTACAACAGCTAATTATTAAAAAATCCTAAGTTAGCATACTATTTCTAAAATAATATTATAACACTTTACTCGGTCTTCTTAAATGTAATATTTTTTTCGTTAACATAAAACAACGATCACTAAGGTTGTGAACCTCAGTGATAGAGAGTTAGATAAAGCTACTTAATCTCAAGCGTAGTAATAACACTACGTTTAGGGTGTCGACTAGCTAGTGTGCAAACAATACATCCTCTGTTTACGCACCAACAATTAATGCCGAGCAAACACAATCAGCCGCCATTTCCCGCGCAAAATAACGGCGGCAGTTCAAATATTACAGTTCGTTGACACAGCCATCGAGATGTTTTTTTTCTTGTAACCGAACGTTTGTTCTGGAAAATTATAGAAATATATAAGAATGTAGACATTAGGCTGTGATGTGGGAAAAAGAGCGACACTAATATAAAGCGATTTGAAACAAGATAACTTCTAATATCATCATCATCATCATCAGCCTGTGATAGTCCACTGCTGGACATAGGCCTCCCCTAATATACCCCTATCCATTAGAGGGCTTTTGGACCGTATCCCACCACACTGGTCCAATGCGGGTTGGTGGGTGGACCGACTTTACATGCCCATCCGACGCATGGATCGTCCTACTTTTGGGTGATCGCCCAATTGCAATAACCAACTAGGCAAATGTTGAGTCTCCGCAGGATTCGAACCCACGACCTCCGGTATCTAAGCCACACGCCTATACCACTAGGCAACGGAGGCAGTTCACCTTTTGTAATATCCCAATGTTTTTTGACTATATACTTTATGTTTTATTTAACTAAACTGTAACAACCTAGCCGACCAATGCCAAGAAATGATTTACGAAGTTATAATAGGAAGTCTAAATAAAATTATTACCAGGTATCGGCGATATAAGAAATATCTTATAAATAACCTTTTAAATTGTTTACATTTTAAGTTCAATATAACACACATATAAACTTCTAAATAACAAGCACAACTGATGTATTTTGACCTTTTGCTTTTGACTTTGATGCCGTTAAAGTTCTTAAAAGATTGTCCTTTAATCGGACTGAAGGGGCTTACGGTATTTTTAAAGTAAGATGGTTTTGTCAATGCGACACTTCTGCGTCAAACCTGTTGTAGATGGGCACTTAAAATCATAAATATTAAATAAAAAATAAAATCACGTAGTCTGCGACCTTTAAGGACGAAAATATACTAAAAGTGTGATTTTTAATTTGCCGGCGATAATTCACGTTACGCTGGACATAGGCCTCCCCTAATGCACGCCTTCTCCATCAGGGGGTTTTCAAACCGTATCTCACCCGCTGGTCCATTGAGGGGTGGTGGGTGGACCGACTTTTTACATGTCTATCCGACGCATGTATCATCTTATTTTTCAGACAACTGGGTGATCGGCCCAAATAGTCCTCACCAACCGGAAAACGATAACACAAAGATGTTACGCCACGGGATTCGAACCCACGACGTCTGGATCATAAAGCAAGGGCCAATACCCCTAGCCCAATTTCTGACAAGTCCTAGCTGACATGTACCATTCGGGATCTAATGTCCTGATTTCCGCAAAATAATTAGATACGAAACAGTGACCATCCCTCACAATTTGAAGTGAAAAATTTGTTCAGTATTTAGAGAGTAGATTTTGCGTTTGATCGACTAACTAATAACCGCCTAAATAGCATCTTGCGATTCATAACGTCAAACATTAAAAATAGTCGTAAAACAATTTCTAATATTGATACTAATCCTGCAGACTGTTAATCGAGAATTCATTGTTTCAAAACCCGTCACTAAAATTTATTAGACAGAGTATTAGCTCTTAAAATCTTAACGGATTTTATGAGACGGTAAAATGTCTACAAATACTTAAGTATTGTCTTAAGCTTATATTAAATTATTTTAGAAACGATTTTAATAACTTTCTGACGTTTTAATCTATCCTTAAGGGCATTTGGTTAATATGAAATTGATAAATGTCTCCAAAGTCCTCTTTGGAAGATAAAATGAAATTATTGCAGCTTATTTAGTTTAACTGACTCATTTTTATGTTTTACCGAAAAAATTGTTGCTACATACTTAGCGAATGTTTTGTTTATCCATACTTATATTATTGATGCGTAAGTAACTCTGTCTGTCCGTCTTTACCGTCTAAACCCTTGAAGTCATTCAAATGAAATTTGGTACATGCTTAGAATAGATTCCAAGAAAGTGTATCATTACACATTATCAGCCTGTCATAGTCCACTGCTGGACATAGGCCTCCCCTAATACACCCCTATCCATTTGGGGGTTTTGGACCGTATCCCACCACGCTGGTCCAATGTGGGTTGGTGGGTGGACCGACTTTTTATATGCCCATCCGACGTATGCATCATCTTACTTTTCAGAAAATTGGGTGATCGGCCCAAATTTCCCTAATGAACTAGGAAACAACAATGAAAATTTGTTGAGTCTCGCAGGATTCGAACCCACGACCTCCGGTTTCTAAAGCACACACCCTTACCACTAGGCTGCGGAGGCAGTTCATACAAGAAAGGACATAGGCTATTAATTATTGCGATAAAAATGGTGAAACAGGAGATGAAACTTTGTACGGAAATTGTTTCACATAAAAACAATGAAATTTTGGGCCTAAATACCCCAAACGAGCTGGAAGTAGTGTTTTTCTAGCAATTTTGTAATTTCAAACTATTAGGAGCTGAACTAGGGTTAAAATGGAGATAAAAGTCAATATGAAAATTCGTCATCGTGAAAGCAAAAGCCTTTACCAAATTTTTGTCTGATGATAGGCACACACTACATAGTAAAATATAAATCAGGTATTTCATTTATATTTTACTATACAGTATATTTCAATACACCTCGCGGACATTTCTCCTATTGTACGCGGACGAAGTCGCGGGAAACAGCTAGTTTGCAATTAACTTGAAACTAGACTTAGTAAGAGTACAAAGCTTATATGAACAACAAACTTTGGTTCAACTGGCCATTAGGTAAGTGTTTTAGACACAACATCAAAAATTAAATAGTTCGTTTCCAACTTTCAAAACTTGTATTCAATATAAAATTTAGACAACAAATTCAATATCCAATTTTAGACAGAGTAGTCCTAAATCATAGAAACAATTTAATAAGCGACACGACAGATTGCAAGCCAATGTTTCCAACTTGGAAACTTTGTCGGAATTATTCAAGAAAGTTTGAAGTATTAAACCGTCACTACTTCGGACGTGTGCAAAATAATAATCCTACTAATGTTATAAATGCGAAAGTAACTCTGCCTGTCTGTCTGTCCGTCTTTACTAGCTAAACCAATGTACTGATTTCAATGATTTTTGGTACATACTAAGAATTGATTCTAAGAAAGGACAATAATTATTACAATAGAAATGATTGAAAGGGTTGAAATAGGGGATGATTGAAAGGTATGAAAGTTTATCTGTAAATCGTCTATGTTGAACATAAAACGATAAAATTTGATATAGATACTCAAAGCGAACCATAAGCGGTGTTTATCTAGTAATTCTACAGATTCTAACTGTACGGGATGATTATCTTATGATAGGTACATACAATAAAAACACATCATTTATATTTTACTATACAGTATTTCAGTACACCTGGCTAACTCATTTCTCCTATGCCACGCGGACCAAGACGCGGGTAATGAAAAGTAATACTTCATTTAAACCAAAAGAATTGCACATATACATTAAATGATATTTAAAATAAGTACATATAATTGTGTATCATTTATGACACAAACATTTTAGCTCTTTTTTCTTGTTTTTTATAAATAGAAAGCAATGTCTAAATCATCAAATCATATTATCAAATAAGTTTTCTTCGAGATAACATGACTACAAATAACTGGAGTGATTTAACTAGCGTTTTCTATGAGACATGTTCCTCTCTTTTTTATTTTGATGATATATGTTTATAAGTGGCAATTTACTTACATGATAAATAATAAATTTTTTGCAGATTTAATCGCGTTTAAATATTATACAGTTATTTTAAAATATACACATCACACACATCATCAGCCTTTGTTAGTCCACTGCTGGACATAGGCCTCCCCTAATACACCTCTATCCATTAGGGGGTTTGGACCGTATCCCACCACGCTGGTCCAATGCGGGTTGGTGGGTGGACCGACTTTTTTACATGCCCATCCGACGCATGGATCATCTTACTTTTCAGACAATTGGGTGATCGGCCCAAATTGCCCTAACCAACTAGGAAACAACAATGAAAATTTGTTGCGTCCCCGCAGGATTCGAACCCACGACCTCCGGTTTCTAAAGCACACACCTATACCACTAGGCTACGGAGGCAGTTAAAAATATACCCGACGTTTCAAACCCTACCCAGGGTCCATTGTCACGTGACTAAGATGTTGGTCGTCGGATTGTCATTGTTAATTCGGCTACCATCAATTTTAAATATAAAATTATTTGATCAGATTTATGAGTCTTTTATATAATAATCAGTAATTCAATAAAGTTATCTGAGAGTAATATGAATTGATAAAAATAAGCCAAATGCTGTATAATTATTTATCAAAATGTCACGTGAAACCAAATTCTTCTTTTTATTGACGCTGTTGTTAAAAACATTAACCTCCCAACTATTATCTCTCGCACCACCCTAAGGTAGAAAATGCCTATAGCATTTACTCCGCCTTTGTACAATATGTGCATTAAGTGTAAATAAATAAACATTATTGTATCGTCAATTGACTGAACGTCCATTCCCTACGTCGTATTTCCCTCAGATCACTTAGAAAGTTGACTTTAGCGTTTTTCTCAGCTGCCTTGATAAATACACAAAAATTTCTGACTTTACCTTTTACCTAGTCATTTTCCAAAGCCATCATGAAATCGGTTTCTAATCCATTCAGATTTACCAGTTTTTTAATAACAGTTTTTTCGCAGAGCGATTGGCATCCGACCTCCACAACCCAAAGGGTAAACTGCTAAGGATGAACTAGTTGTCAGTAAATTTGAATGCACTGACATCCTATAACGACTGCCAAAAATGGTCTTGACATCCGGGACCGAATTTTCACATGCCCATCCGACGCATGATTCATTTTACTTTTCAAACAATTGGGTGATCGTCTCATATTGTCCTAACCAAGCAGAAAACAACGCTAACAAAAATATTAGACATTTATTAAATAATTCAAACATCTTTAACGTTGTTTCTCCGCCGGGTACGAACCCATGACCTTACGGTTATAAAGCAAGGACCAATACGGCTAGGCTACGGAGAAGGTTGGACTTAAAAAATATCATTAGTAATTGAATCCATTAGATAATATATCTTCTGTAAGAAAGGATTTGAATATAATATTAAAATTGTATTATTAAACTCCACGATGTCATGATTTTAATACAAAGTTTCGTAATAATATTAAATATAAACGTATAATGGCCACCGAAGATCGTTTAATATCGTTAATTGCAGACGCGTTTAATATTAAAAGGCGCAAAATGTCGCGGCATTTAGTGTGAATATGGGCTGATGAAAGGTTATAAATCAAACTCGGTGGAACTGCGGTCACCATCGTTTTGGATAATATGGGATAAGTTTAAATTAAAATAGTATTGCACTTTGCTAATATTAATTAAAGGAATATAATGTAGAAGAATAGTTACGGAAATTTGAGCCGATCACCCAGTTATCTGAAAAGTAAGCCAACCCGCATTGGACCAGCGTGGTGGGGTACGGTCCAAAAACCCTAATGAAGGTGTTGTGTATAAGTAGAGGTCTATGTCCAGCAGTGGACTAATACAAGATGATAATGTATGTATAATGTAGTGTAGAAGAGTAAGGGTGTAACTTGAACCTATACGGCATTACGTATTGCTCTTAATGTACTTGCTTTTCTCACAGCTGTTATTATTAGAAGCTTCTAATGATAGCGTTCTTACTTTATACTTAAGTGGACTGATAGAGGCTGATGATGATGATGATGAACTGTAATAGCACTCGTTTTGCTAAAAACTTGCAACGTCCGTATAACAAAGTCTACCTATTGAAGTAATATTATTTGTGACCAAAAAACTAAACTTGGAGAATTACTGGACCTGAGGAGAAGATTGGTGGATGTATATTAAAGTAAAATAATGAATTACCAACTTTGTTTTTGCGTCACCTTAATCGACGTTTAAGTTTAGGTAAGTAAGAAGCATATTAATAGACTAAGCTACCGCTGTACATGTACACCTTTGGATTAAGTTTTTTATTATGCCGTGTAAGTGAGATCAGATAACTTAACCTCACCTTACATTCCAAGCACTTTATAGATATTACAGAATAAAGCATATCACATCGTATTAACAACTATAATAGCCAAAAACAATACCTAATATTTTAATTGGTTTAACATCACGTGGGATTTAAACATGGCGGGACTCTATTGCACACAAATCATTCGGGTCCTTTATTGGTTGAAAATCGCGTGGGTTTAAACATGGTAGTGTCCCGCCAATAAGAAACAGCTAACTTCTAGCGCCATCGGCATTTGACGTTTGTTAATGGGAATTTGTACTATTTTCAAAACTTTAAAGGTTATCTTAGGGGATAAACTGAGATTTTACAGGAGATTTTTTATTTAAATTAATTATTATTAGATTTTTAAAACGTCAAATGTCAATGTGAGTGTAACCTTTTAATAATTAAAGAACTTTTTTAATTCAGCATAGTAGTTTTTGAGTTTTTTCATTACAAATATGTACACAAAAATACAAATCTCTGCCATTTACAATATTAGTATAAATTATCTTAGTACAATGTTTCAATTGAAAGTTTTAATTGGTTAATTAAGGTGATCGATTTTTTATTTCTTGTAACAGTCCAGGATTATGGACATAACAGCCACCCCACGGCCATCGACCTCGCCCCAGACATCGCCCGATCTGCTGAGATTTCCCGTTGCAAGAGATTAGAAAACCAATCCAAGTTAAACGCTGGCTTCTGAGTGACGTGTGTGGGATATAACTGATGCCTTATAGGTGGCCATTGTTGAGAATTAAAGCTATAGCTCAATCTTTAGTTCTGAAATAGAGTGAATTTCAGTTTCACAAACGTCCGAACTAAAGTTTGTTAATAGATGGAATCATTTATTATAATCCTCTTTTATAGTATATTGATTTAAACTTGAGTATACAGCAAAAGATTAATTTGTTTTCAATGTACATGGCCATTTTTTTAAATTAACATACGTTCTTAAATAGAAGGCTTTTACATCTGCTTTTTTTCATTTTTCATTTTCGACGTTTCGTATACTTGCGCATTGCGAATGAATATCCGTTTGCTTTAAAACTTTACAAAATTACAGCTAGCAGGATTTTAAGTAACTCCCAAAAAGAAGTTGAAAAAGGTTAAATTAGTTAATCGTGCAATAAAGTTATTTCATAACAAATTAAGAACTGAAGAGTTTACGTGTACATTATACTGAAGGTTTGCTGGTTGTGATAGCCTACTTCTGTTTTAAAAATGATGATCTAGGAGGAAGGTAGGGGTAGGTCCTTGGACTACTTAGACTACTTGGGTAGGTCGTAGAGGATCGTATGGGGTGCGTCTATTTCTGCAGCAAAACAGTAGTGTGAAAACACTACTATATTCTGATTTAAAGGGCACTGTAGCCACGTTAATACACTGCCAGTGTATTAACAGGGCAAACGAGACTTAATATCCTATGTCTTATGGTAAGCGGAGCATTAGTGATAACACAGGTATTGCCGATGTCCGTGTCGCCGGTGACCACTTTTCATAAGATGGCCCGACTGTTCGTGTGCCTGCCTAGACAATTAAAAGAATGGTTACTGTCTTTATTTATATCCAATCATTAGCTTTCCTAATTATTAAATGTGAATATCTTGAAAAGCAAACGTTTAAATCGAGGGGAAATCTCAGATAAAACATATATATATTAACTAATTTACAAATATGGTGTACACATATAATATCAAGTAAGAAGTACATAGTATTGAATACACCCAGCTAAGTAACAAGTTATTTTAATACAGTCCGTATTAAAATACAATACATAAAAACTAGTACTATTTTCCAACTGCAATAGAATACGTGTCTCGCGATTGCTGAAGGTCAAAATTTCAGACAATTTACTACAGGATAACAGATTTCCTTACGTAATCAGTCGTCTTTTTCGACCGTGCTTGTTTAATCTAACTTTTGTTATTCAATTATGTCTATTTACATATTATTAATAGAAAAATAAAATGTTATATCGTCAGGAAAATATCAAAACACAGAATAATAATGTCCTCCTAGTCAATTCCGACTACGGCGGCCGATCTATATTAGAGATCGGCCAACTGCGCAGGAGATATTTTAGTGCACAAGTGTACGCGTTAACATAGATGCACTCCCTATTCCTTTATGCTCTCAAAGCCCGATTGGACGAATAACCGACGCGACCGGAGAGAGATAAAGCGCAGGATCGGCTTTTTTACATGCCCATCCGACACATGGATCATCTTACTTTACAGGCAATCGGGTGACAAGCCCGCTTTGCCTAACCAATTAGAAAACAACAATGAAAAGTTGTTAAGTCCCTGCAGGATTCGAACCCACGATCTCCGGTTTCTACAGCCCAAGCCCACACCACTAGGCTACGAAGGCAAAGTACAGAATAAGGTTAAAGGAAACTATGTAATACGGCTTCAAATTAATAAACTTGTACTAGAATCAACGTTATAACTTTACCGATCAGGTGTGCCTCCATGTGTAAACGGGTATTTAAATACTTGCTTAAACAATTTTCAGCGGCCTTAAACTACGAGCTAACTTTAAGCCTTCCCAGGCATAAGATAAAGTGATGGTTATGTAGGTAGTGTTTCTATCCTTAAAATATTTTGCTGTGTACTTAAATTTTACAAATGAAATTGTAACCAAAAAAGTGTTATGTATTTTACGCAACATAAGCAAGTAACAACAAATCTTTTTAAATCACTGATAACTTTTAAGGTATTCATAACATCAAAATGTGGTCTATAACATTTTTTTTTATAACATGTTAACTTAAACTATATTATCTAAAAGAAGCTTTGAATGGATTTGATTGCAATTTTAAAAATGTTTACGTTTAAATGCTTATTGTGCGTTCTTAAAGCATAGATTCATGCTATCACAGACTTTATTGTAGACCAATGCAATGAGTAATATAAAATATACTTATGTCTATCATTTGCAGTTTTGGCAGCATTTATATTTTAATCCCACGAGGTTGTGATTTTTAGTGCCGTAACTTTTTAATCCTGAAATATCTATAACACAATATTATTGTAAAAATATGGGACCAATGGAAGCTAATACCTATGATTTAAAAAAAATAACGAACCAGCAGCGGAGCAGGAGGTAACATATTTAAAAATAAAAACGTACTCTCCAAATTGACTTTCTTCGTCTCGACAAAAAGACGATAAAAAATCATAGTATAAACAATGTAAATGGGTTTCGTAAGCAATAAATTCGATTTTGATTTTAAGTATCTAGTAAGTTCAGAAATTTAAATGACTACTTAATTTTTTTCAATTGTAGCAACCACACATACCGAATATTTAAGCTTTGAGTAAATAATAAAGTAGCTCATTAACAACCCTAAATTATAATTAAATTAAAATAGATATGCATAATTATGTATGTGTATTTGATGAGAATATATATTACATTTAATATATATATATATATATATTAATGTTTATATGTTATTCCTGAGTATATGACAGGAAAAATAACAAAGTCATTACCGTTTTGGGAAAACGAGTGTTGCATCCCCTCATTACTAATTCATGGCCGAGCCGTATAATCAAACTTTGATGATAAAATGTAACTTTTCATTGAAACCTTGGAGAATTATCAAAATAAAACCATTATATTGAAGGCCTTATATGTTTCATGTTATTTTCCGCTTAGGGGTAATCTCCAACTTGGGAAGGTTAGTCAACTTTTAAAGCTATACTGTCAGCTTTGTAATTATTACAAAAATATACCCTATATGACCCACGATACTCAAAGTGCTCCACTAAAAAGATTTTTAGTGGAGCACTTTAAGTATCGTTGGTATGTATCTTCATTGTGGAAGTCAACTACTATACTCATGAGTAAAATCACAGGAAAATCCGTCAACATTCTTCCCTGATAAAGAAGATGTGCATTAGGGGAGGCCTATGTCCAGCAGTAACATAGACTGATGATGTGATGCGTGTGATTCTTCACTTTCTCTTGGAAGATAAGCGAGCACTGGATCCCAACTTCCCGTGGCCTAGACCGCCTACATGGACTAGCGGTATGGCCCGTGTTTTATAAACCGGAGGTCGTGGGTTCGAATCCCGCGGCGAAAACTTTGTGTTGTCTTTGTTTTTTTACTTCGTTAGGACAATTTGGGACCATCACCCAATTGTCTGAAAAGAGAAATGATCCATGCGTCGGATGGGCATGCATGCACATTGGACCAGCGTGGTGGGATACGGTCCAAAAACCCCTCTAATGGAAAATGCATTAGAAGAGGCATATGTAACAGTGGACTAACACAAGCTGATGATGATAGCTAATTTTAACCATTTCCCAACATTTTTTTATATTTAAGAACTCTTAAATCATTCTTCAGTACAGGTTTAAACCATACCAATACCCATAAACTTAATTGTGCAGTGTTAATTTAAAACAAAAGTAACAGTAGGTATGCCACTTTATTATCTATGGAAATACAAAGTTATGGCGCCAATAAATATCATTGGGAAGTTCTCGCAACGTTCGATTATTGAGACACGTCAAGCCTCAATCCGCCGAATCGTTGGACGCACACGTCCCGTTCGTATCAGAGTGCTTTGAACCCCGCGTCCGAAATATTGTTAAGTTATTATATCGAAAATATTTTAATTTACGTGGCGGTAAATAATTGGATGGAAAAAACGAAATATGTAATCTGTATTTCTATAAATAGATACCTGTACTTTTACACTTAAAATACTATATCGCATGTCACAACAATAGTGAACATTTCATAAATTCCGTCTTCTTTGACTCTGTTCATGGTATAATTTTTTAATTACTCGCCGACTAAAGGCACCAGGTTATACGCTTTTATACTCTTTTGCGACCGTCTCTGGCCTATGACCCAATCAACCTCTGGCCGCGTCGTCTCGACCCCTATACATAGGTAACGAGCCCCCTCGAATCCATTACTCTGGAGATCCGAGTCGTATCAGGGATAAGGTTCCCAGCCCCCAGTGGCGGCCGTTTGGTATTACGTTCCGCCCCTAGCACCGTTCCAGTCGCAGAACAAGAATAGATCAAGGACACCATGCCGAATGTCCTATCCTCCCCCGGCATACCACATCAGCGGTATGGCCCCACTTAGTGGGGGGTCCTTCCTCTTCCCCAGCAACTCAGACATCAGAGAACAGTTATAGTAGCACGCCTGCCGCCTTCATCCCCGTCCACTTCTCCAGCCAGCTTGGAGCTGTATTCTCCACGGCCAGCCTTACTTTTCAGGCAAGTTAGGTTGTTCTTAGCTTCCCCATGGTTAAGCAGGCCGCAGGTACTGAGCTCCACCGCTACAACAAAGCGCAAACCTGTTCGGGGGGAACTAAGATTAGCTTGTTTTACTTCTCATTTCCCATTTTACATAGACTTACTAAATAAATTGTGTCAATTAAATGTACCTATTTACCTCGATAATATAATCCATGTCAGAGCGATTTTATATGATATGAACTACAACAAATTTTATGATGTATACAAAAATGTCCTACGTCTAGACCATTTTTATTTATATGATTATTACCTGTGAAGAATGAATATTATTATGCTATGTGCCAAATATGTCCTTCTTTGACATTTTTCTTTATGATTTTGAACAGAAAAATCGTGAATAAGTCTGGCTGCTAAATTACCCATTTGAGCGTGGATTTCATTATCTTTCTAGCATCGACGATTTGTAATCAAGAGACCGATGCGTCAGAATAAGTCCTGCTGCGCACATTACGTTAAGTTCATTTAGCGTAAATGAATGTCACATCTAACAATCCTCACGATGATATTCTAATTCTAAATACAGTAAATTAATGAAAATTCGAGTTCAGTTCAGTTCTTCGCTGAGTCTTCAAATGAATTTCGTTCAACTCAATTTTACATTCACTCCTAATATTGTAGAACTTGTAAATTGAACAAGGTCAAGTTTAAAATTGAAATCTACAAAAAACAAAAACCCTATTTTCAGTACGACTTTCAATCACAAGAATACAGAATAGGTAAATTTTGCTATATTTTCTATCAAAGTTATTTTATGGGATATTAAAAAAAAACGTTTTTTGGGTCGTAAAACCCAGATTTGGTGGAGAGGGAATGCGCACCCATCCCCTACGGATTTTTGTGAATTTATTAGTTATGGTACAACTACTTTGCGTCCCAAAAAGGAAATTTGAGTTCGAACTGATTTTGAAGTTGCAAAATTATATGACGTTACATGACTGAACTATATATATTTATTAGCAATAAAAATAAAAATAAATATTTTTTTATTATAATAGCTTTTTAAATTATAATGAGCAACCTAACAGCTAACAACTTTGTTTAAATATTTGACCTTCATTCTGTCATTACGCCTGAACAGAGGTCAGCGCTGTCACTGAACTGCAAGTTTACCACAGATTAGTAAGTTGTCTAGCTTACTAATACTCAAAGAATAATTTTTAAAATGTACTTGAAAGCCGCAGGGTAGCACAATCTGTATAAATACATAATTTTTCATTAACTTTCAACAACAAAAAGAACCATTTAAACAGATTTCAATAAAATAAATACCCAAGAGTGGCAACACTATGGGATGAAGATTATTTATTACGATAACTCCACTCATCATTTCAGTGCATAAATACTAGTCTGGCATTCACCTTTTATTTTCGACCATAATTTCCAAAAAAATATTTTAAAAACGCTCTATATAGAGCTTGAAAATATTTCCGTTCTAATACCGTTTCTTCATTGATATAAAAAGGTGAAAATGGCGTTAAAATCGACACCGGTCCTCTTCGGACTTATAACCCGCTTGTCTCGACGTTCTTTTTCTACTTCTAAATCTTTGGCTGCAACTCAAATGACCGTTCGTGATGCCTTAAATCAAGCAATTGATGAGGAGATGGCCCGCGACGAGACCGTTTTCCTTATGGGTGAAGAGGTTGCTCAGTACGACGGCGCTTACAAAGTCAGCAGGTAACTCCAAATTGTTATTTAACATTAACCTTGAATAGTTTTTAATGATAAGGTTACCGCACAGAGGTTACCCGCTATTTCGTTTATAGTCCTTGTAACTTTTTTCTTTCACCATTTGTTACGTAACCAAAAAATATTAGTGACAGTTCATGTATAATTTTCCAAACCTTTAATAATTAATTATGTGTTAATTACACATAATTATTTACAATTAGGTCGTCTTCTTAAATATAATGTAAACAACATCGTAAGAGCCTAAAATGTTTGTAACTTTTTTATTATTTCAAATATTGTTTGAATCAATGTCTGGAAACAAAAATTACATTTTTAATTATACCGTATATTGATCACTCAAGCCAAGGTGTTGCGATAATTTTTAATATCTCATTGACACTACCACTGGAACAATTTTTCCTAATCACTACCTATTTTTCCAACCTTGACATTTGCATAATTGCTAAGATATGCTTGGTAGAGCAGTTATAAATAAAAGAAAGAAAACAAGACTAAAACTTACAATTCAACCAAATTCTCTAATTAAATGTGTGGTTAAAATCAATTTCTTACTCATCTAAGTTTCAAGTTCTTCATGCCAAAAAATATCTTAGGCAATAATATTTTTGGGGTAATTTACAAAAAAATCAATATTAATGGTTTCTCTTAAACAAATAGTTTTTCACATTGTAGTTTAAAGCCAAAATTATTTTAATATAATGGCATAATAACATCTCATAGTCTAATGTTAAACCTTATTGGTCCCATAATATTGCAATTATTAGTTTCAAACAATTACTGATTAATATACAACCATATGAGATCTTCAATCTTTTTAATTTATTCAATAACAACATTGAATAAAACAAGACAACTGTCTAATGTGGACTGACTTTTTACATGCCCATCCAATGCATGGATCATCTTACTTATCAAACAATTAGGTGTTCAGCCCCAATTTTTTGACAATTGTTGAGTCCTCACAGGATTCATACCCACAACCTCCAATTTCTAAAGCACACACCATTGCCACCACCATTTGTAATAGAAAATTTCTGTAAGCTTTTTTTTTAAATTAGCTGAAGTTACTTCTATCAAAATCAAACTATCAATTCCAGAGATTACCCAGAACAAATGGAAAGACAGAAATAAAATTTAAAAAAATGTTTTGCTGTCTGCATTGGTTATATATCACAATGTAATCATTAAAAAATGGTTATTTTGATCTTACAAACTTCACAGCAATTACACTAGTAATGGTTCCCTCATCATCATCAGCCTGTAATAGTCCACTGTTGGACATAGGCCTCCCCTAACACACCCCTATCCATTTGGGGGTTTTGAACTGTATCCCACCACGCTAGTCCAATGTGGGTTGGTGGGTGGACCGACTTGTTAAATGCCCATCCGACACATGGATCATCTTACTTTTCAGACAATTGTGTGATGGCCCAAATTGCCCTAACCAACTAGGAAGCAACAATGAAAATTTGTTGAGTCCCCGCATGATTCAAACCCACCACCTCCGATTTCTAAAGCAAATGCCCAATCCATTAGGCTACGGAGACTGTTGGATGGCTATGGATGGTTCCCTATGAACCAGAAAACAATATCATGAAAATGTGGCTGTATTCTGATAGATAGATCCATAAAATTTATTAAACCTTACATCCTCTGATAGTTTTTTGTAAAAAGACCTACAATCACAGCATTTTAAGGAATGCATAGTAAAATACTGTGTAAACTGTTACAACAGTCAATCCTAAAATGCTGTCAGCATTAAGCTGGCCTTTGTACAATTTTTTTGTGTATGAAGAATAAATAATTAAATTTAAAGGTGTCAAATGGTTACACATTTTTTGTCCTATATGCAATTGGCAGAATCACCAAGTCTCTTTTGGTGTCTTGGTGGAGCCATTTTAACCAAAAGAAGAAGAAGTCATATATGTAATGAAGACACATTGTTTGATGTAGCCAATATGAAAGATTTCTGCCACCATCTGAGTCCATCTGGGTGGGTACCACTGCGGTGCCTATTTCTGCCTTACCAGTGGTAGGTCCCCTGTTTACAGGAGACCATCTGGGTGGGTACCACTGCGGTGCCTATTTCTGCCTTACCAGTGGTAGGTCCCCTGTTTACAGGAGACCATCTGGGTGGGTACCACTGCGGTGCCTATTTCTGCCGCGAAGCAGCAGCGTATTTACTGGGTAAACGAGACTTAACACCCTATGTCTTATGGTAAGCAGCGTGTTGGCGATACCACTGGTATTGCCAATGTATATGGGCGTCGGTGACCACTTCCCATCAGGTGGCCCGACTGCTTGTCTGCCTGCATATGCCATAAAAAAAATATTATGTCTAATTAACTTTCAAATAGCAAAAGTATATTCTTGTAGTATTAAATTTATTTTAATGAAGTGTTCTTAATGTGTCTTTATACCATTGTGTATTTAATTTTCCAAAAAAAAGCCTAGATTAAGATAATTCCTCTGTCTTAGTGAGACATGAGATAAAAAACCAAAGCAATAGACCTAATTATTTTCCATCTCCCTGATGTAGTGTATAATGAATAAAGTTAGCTCTAAAAATTTAAACATATTAATTAAAACATAAACAGGACAAGCCTTATTGACCAAAAGTTAATATAATGAGAAAAATACTTTTAAAATATTATCTGTATGTATAATAAAATTACAGTGTCTGTAATTAACATAAAAATAACATAAAATTTTGATGTATAACTAATACAACAAAACAACATTTTTAAAATTTTTGTCTGTTTGTTCATTCTAGCTTCTGTCTGTCTGATTTTCACCGTACTTTTTCTGGAAGATGGCTAATGTAACTGGGCGTAAATTAGACTACTTAAAAAACTACTAGTAGCTAATATGATATAAACATTGACATTACAACTACTTTCTATACTTGTCTATATTCATTTTAACATTGAAATTTTTAGAGGTCTTTGGAAGAAATATGGCGATAAGCGAGTAATCGACACACCTATCACAGAGTCCGGATTCGCCGGAATCGCGGTTGGCGCGGCCTTTGCTGGTCTAAAACCAATCTGCGAGTTTATGACATTCAACTTCTCCATGCAAGCCATTGACCAAGTGAGTAATACTGAAGTCCACATACTGAAGTCTATATGATAAGTCAATTAAGTCAAGATAAAAAATGCAACAAAAAATACTACCTAAACACTTGTGACAGGAAAATATATTTATTCAACACAATTTTGACAACAAATAAAGTATTTTAGAACTGCACACCTTGGCAATACCCCACAACTGCCACATCAACCGGCTCGGACAAAGATGACAAAATGAAATGGTTAAGTAAATTATAGTATTTGACAGAGTAAATCTCATGTAGAGACAGACATAAGTCCAACTGTGGGACAACAAAAGCTAAAACTATTTTTCTTTATTGTCTTGGCATGTTCTTCTTAAAAAGTACTGTTTTGCGGATATTTTACAGGAAAAGTATTAATCTAGCATAAGGTAAACATGCTTCTGACACTTCATACAATAATAAAAAAGAAAACTGTACATTACAGGTTGTCAACTCTGCAGGGAAGACCTACTACATGTCAGCGGGGGCTCTGCCCTCGTCGATCGTCTTCCGTGGGCCTAATGGTGCGGCGGCCGGAGTCGCGGCGCAGCACTCGCAGTGCTTCGGCGCCTGGTACAGCCACTGCCCGGGCTTGAAGGTCCTCATGCCTTTCACCTCGGAGGATGCCAAAGGTGATGTAACTTTAGACGTCAGATCTCAGATCAAAGGTGTCCTATTCTGAACCAGGGGTAATGTTTGTGACAATCAATAAGAGAGTATAATAATTCTATGTTAAATAACAATAACTGCCTCCATAGCCTAGTGATAAAGCCGTATGCTTTAGAAATCTTGGGTTCGAATCCTGCGTGGACTCAACTAATATTCATTTTGTTTCCTAGTTGGTTAGGACAATTTGGGCCGATGACACAATTGTCTGTAAAGTAAGATGATCCATGCGCCGGATGGGCATGTAATGTGTAATATGTGGTGGGATACGTTCCAAAAAACCACTAACGGGGAGGGCGTGTATCAGAGGAGGCTTATGTCCTGCTGTGGACTAACAGAGGCTGATTATGATGTAATAACATTAGTTAGATTTTAAGTTTATCACAGAACTTTTTTTTAATAAGAAAATTGATCCAAAAAGAACAAGAAACAACCAAAGCTATCCTTTTTTGTAAGCTTACCTATCGTCTTTTTCTCGATATCCACTCCTGGAAATACTTTCTATCAAGGTTACAAAATGTCTTTTTAGCTCATGAAAATATAGTTACAGGTTGGAAAAATTACATTGAAGTATTTTAAACTTTTTATCTTATTCATAAGAACTGGTAGACCCGAGATACAATATTTAAAAAAAACTAAGTACTAAGTCAAGAACTGGTCCTACTGTTGTATAAATTATAAAAAAACCATGATCTCTGTTAACGGTTTGTAATTTTAGGAGGTAATACAAATAAATTATAAATAAGTAATTGCTATAATATTGTGTTTCCATAATGTAATGTTGCTTATTAGTTACTTTCACATAAAATTATTACTAACTGTTTCCAGGCCTTTTGAAGTCAGCAATCAGAGATCCCGATCCAGTTGTGTTCCTCGAAGATGAGATTCTGTATGGTGTATCATTCCCAATGTCCGATGAGGCCCTTTCAAGTGATTTCCTTATTCCTATTGGTAAGTGACAATTTATTTTTGCTTAAAATACTACAAATTTGGTCCAAGTTTTTTTAATTTGCTTTAAAAAAGTTATAATCAGAATTGAATTAATTTAGCTTAGGGATATATTAATTCTCAGAGATAATGAAATGTGTGTCCCATTATATAATTATAATGTTCTATTTAATGTATCTACAATTTGTCTGTTCAGTATTTTTCATGTTGAACAAAACATTATTTTTAACTAAATGAAAATAATAGGAAATTGATATTACTAACAGTAGTTAATAACTGTAACATAAAGAGATGGCTGTGCAAAATTTGCCATATGCATGATTAAGAAGCTTACTAAATAATGCTTTGGGATAAGAGGTTACTTTTATTTGTTTAAGGCAAGGCTAAAATTGAACGTGAGGGGCAACACGTTACTTTGGTGTGTGCGGGGAAGGCAACGGACACAGCTTTACAGGCGGCCACTCAGCTGGCCGGAGAAGGTTCGATCCTGTTCAATATTACTTCACAATACCGTCCAACTGTACTGCACCTGATAAAAACTATATGGATATGCTATAAACATTGTAACCCATAGTAATGAAATCATATGTATAGAGTTGAAAGTTGATTTTAAAATAGTGAATGACATCTTAGTCAGACTATAAATCATCAATCAATAGGAATACTAGACATACATAACCACTTTGTAGCTATTGATTATTTTGCATCCCTATTTAAGACCTAATCTATTTGCATATTTTAATTTAGGAAAAGAATAGGCATATATTCTCACATACCCCATGTTAGGTCAAAAAGCATCCTAATCAGCTACTTGTTAGTATTATTTTGGTGCATATTTCTTTTAATGCCATATGTATAATGTATAGTAAATAGTAAAAATGCACTCTTTGAAAACAATCAAAACTGCCTCCGTAGCCTAGTGGTATGGGCGTGTGCTTTAGAAACCGGAGGTCGTGGGTTCGAATCCTGCGGGGACGCAACAAATTTTCATTGTTGTTTCCTAGTTGGTTAGGGCAATTTGGGCCGATCACCCAATTGTCTGAAAAGTAAGATGATCCATGCGTCGGATGGGCATGTAAAATAGTCGGTCCACCCACCAACCCGCATTGGACCAGCGTGGTGGGATACGGTCCAAACCCCCTAATGGATAGGGGTGTATTAGGGGAGGCCTATGTCCAGCAGTGGACTAACAAAGGCTGATGATGTGAAAACAATCAATATTAGAAAATATATCAATATTTTGTTTTATTGTACAACGGAAGCATTTCTCTAAAATTTTACAGGTATCGAGTGTGAGGTGATAAACCTACGCTCCATCCGGCCTCTTGACTTTGAGAGCATCGCACGATCCGTAGCTAAAACACACCATCTAGTAACAGTGGAACAAGGGTGGCCTCAGTGCGGTCAGTATAAATTTTTTTTCATGTGTGATCTTGATACTGCCTCTGTAACCTAGTGGTATGGGTGTGGGTTGTTTCCTAGTTGGATAGGGCTACTTGGGCCGATCATCCAATTGTCTGAAAAGTAAGATGATGCATGCGTCGGATGGGCATGTAAAAGTCGGTCCACCCACCAACCCGCATTTGTCCAAAAACCCCCCAATGGAGAAGGGGCTCATGAGGGGAGGCCCATGTCCAACAGTGGACTAAAAGATGATGATTATGTAACAGACTGTGCGTCTGTGTACATAATTGATATGGTGCATAGGTTGTCAAAGATGTTGATACTGGTTTTGTCATTATACACGTGTGGACAAATTTAGAGGAATGTAAAAAAAAAGGTTAAATATTTCCTGTTGTAATTATCCTGCTTACTGTCTACAAATATTATTAAATCGTCATTAAAAAAGGAATGTTTAAAGTTCATTTGTGTTTTTCCTCTATTATTGCATAATAAGCATCTTTTCATACAATGAAAAAAATTGTAACATTGAATTGGAGTTCAAATTTAGGTTTTTGTTTAGTTTCGATCGTGACTGTTTCGTTTATCGTGTTTAGTGTGAGTTTTTAATGCAAATAAATTCAGAATGCCAAATCTTAACGCCACTTAAGTCGCTAGGGCTATTGCTTAATAAAATACTTAATTGAAACTTGGCATACATACCAATTTGTGGCCCGAACATTAGGAGCGTCAATGACTGTGATACACCGAGTTCTAGAGGCACCGACACACCGGACAGGAAAGAAACTATTAGGACCAGGACAGAAAAGAAAAACTGCGGCCAGTGATGACCGGTTCGTCGTTACCAATGTGCTTAGAAATAAGACCTTAACTTTCTGTAGTGAGAAAAAAGCCCCAAAGGTTCTTGTTATTGCAATGAGTACAAAAATTGTAAAGACAAGCTGAAATCACCAGTTATGAATAGCCACTTGCCTACCAGAGGCCCACGTCTTGCCACAAGGCATCGAGTAGCTCAAGTCAATTTTGCTCGCAGTTACTACCACTGGAATGACGACGCTTGGAGTCAAGTTTTATTCATTGACGAGTCTATACTTTGGCTGAAGCCTGATGATAGAAGGATTAAAGTGTGGAGACGCACTGGAGAGAGAGGTATGCTCAGTGTAACACAGGAAAAGAGGCTCGTAGAGCGTCTGTTATAGTATTGGGAGGTATTTGTATAAAGGCATGTACGGAACTCCTCGTCATAGACAATGGGTCACTAACAGCGGCACGCTATCTAACTGAGGTGCTGGAAGAACTTGTAATGCCATTTGTCCCTTTTATAGGAGATAGATTTGTTTATATGTATGATAAAGCACACCTCACACGGCTGTAGTTTCCGAATACCTTAGAACCGTAGAAATCAATGTTATGGGGTGGCCAGTGCGCTCGCCCGATTTGAATCCCATAGAGCATGTATCTCGGCTCGGAAGCTCGGAAGACAAATTAAAAATGCATTACAGTAAGAACGATTCCCTCAAGATTTTATTGATAATTTGATTAGAGGTATGCCAAGGTGTCTGGAAGCAGTTCGAAGAGCTCGATGAGGCAACACTAAGTACTGATTATGATCCAGGTTACACCATTTTTAAGCAGTAGTGGAAAACCACAAAAGTTGAGCATTTAAATGATTATCTAAAGCAAAAATTTTGTTTTTCTTTTTAACTTTGTTAATTTTGTCATTTCACAATAATAACCCAAAACCAATTTATGGACTGAACTGTTATCACACTGAACAAATATCCATGATATTTTATTATAACCATATTTTTACTTACATTCCTCTAAATTTGTCTGCGAAATTATGTTGTTTCGCCTGTTTTGCCAGCCGTTCCGTGCTGGCTGGTTCAACATATATGTGGGATTTAGGCACGGAAACACTGTATTGTTGTATAATTAGCATTTATTTTACACACTCGTCTTATTGCGTCGTACATCTTTTTCTTTTCTGTCAAACGTCACTTGTTCGTACCATAGATAATAAATGAAAAGAAAGTAAAGATAATAAATGAATGTAAACTAAATACTTATTAATTAAATTATAACCGCCTACATTTCCCACACGGCCATCCTACTCACTCATCTGCCTCAGATGAGTCTGAAAGGGCTGTAGGAGTGACCCACGGCTTCATCATATCAGCCGAGCTTGAAGTATTTATCGGTCCTTCGCCTTGACCAACTTTCAAGAGGTCATACCGGTCATTTCTCTTCTTCTTTATCACCTGATAGGGGCCTAAGAATTTTGGGTAAAGCTTGTAACCTTGACAAATTAGGTCCTCTTAATGGCAACCAAGTCACCAACACTGTACTCAATAACCTTCATTCTCTTCTTATTATAGTTCTTTCTGTTCTCTTCTTGGATCTTTTGTATACTCTCTTTTGCTTTTACTCTTAATTCGTTTCTTTTATTATTAAATTGCAGTATTTCTTTATCTTCAATTATTTTTATTATATCATCATTCAAATCGTTTAGTCTAGTTCCAGTCAGTCATTCGAACGGTGTCATACCAATACTCCTTTGGTATGTCCCATTAATACTTCTTTGAAGTGAACCTTTCGGTACCACTTAGTAGGATCTTCAGCAGTCAGCTTAGCAAGTACACTAACTATAACTTGGTGTATACGCTCGACTTGTCCATTGCCTCTTGGTTGATCCGTCGTGATAGTATGATGTATGATCCCTTCTGCTTCACAGAACTCTTTGAAAGCGTTGGACGTAAATGAGGCATTACGATCACTTATTATTGCCTGTGGCGAACCAAATGTTTGCTGTTGGAGTTTCAGCTTCTTCAGAACCTCTTCTGTTGACGTAGTCTTTGTAGGATAGATCCAGGTGAATTTAGTAAATACATCAATTACAGTGGAGATGTACCTATAGTTTTTATTTGTAGACGTAAGGGGTCCAAGATGGTCTATGTGGTACACGGCGAATGGAGTATCTCCTTTAGGTAGAAGATGCAAGTAGCCATCTTTCTTACCTCTCTTATCGAGACACAAGAATGCATTCGACGCAATTATCGATCACAGATTTAATCTTCTCCTTCAGATTGTAAATATTATATTTTCGTACCACCATCTCTTCAGTCTTAACAATTCCAAAATGTCCCTTTTCGTGACTTCTTCTGATGACTTCATTCTGCATTCTTTTTGGAACCACAATTAGCTTCGCACCGTCTTTGACTATCCACAATATACCATTCTCAATAAAATAATCTTGGTAAGGTTCTTTCTCCAAACCTTTTTAATTACTTCTATCTTAGTATCATCTTCTTGAGCTCTTTTCAAGCGTGTAATAATGTCTGTAAGTAGGACAACGTTTAGTGGATATCTGCTTAAAGCATCAGTATGTTTCATATTATTTCCAGAACGATGTTCAATAGTGTAGTCATATTCTTCGAGTAAGAGTGCCCAACGTGCAACTCTTGGAGGTAAATCTTTCTTCTTTAGTGTCATAGTCAAGGCAGAACAGTCTGTTACAATTTTAAAGGAAAATATTAAAGAATGTAAAGATAATTTCTATTTTAGTAATGTAAGCGATAAAGATATTGTGTCCGCTTTTAAATCTCTAGACATTAAAAAAACTGTAGATCTGTGGGAGGATCTCGGTTAAGGTGATAAATTCAATTATTGATGTTATATCACCCTGCCTTGCAGCTATTTTTAATGATTGTATTACATGTGGTAAATTTCCTGACCTTATGAAACACAGTAAAGTTATTCTGGTATTTAAATCAGGCAGTACTACAGACCCCAATAACTTTAGACCTATTTGTATACTGCCTGCGCTTAGTAAAATTTTTGAGAAAATAATTCTTAACCAATTGCTAATACATTTTAATTCTCATAATATCCTTAATAACAAACAGTACGGTTTTACACGGGGTCGTTCTACAACCGATGCAGGGGTCCATCTTGTTAAGACTATATTTGAGGCACGGGAAGGGTCACACGATGCTTTAGGTGTCTTCTGTGACTTACCCAAAGCATTTGACTGTTTACAGTATGATACTTTGGTCAGAAAATTAAGCCACTATGGTATCAAAAATGCCGCACTCGACCTTCTGACTTCGTACTTGAGCCATCGAACTCAGAGAGTTGACGTGAACGGCAAGAGATCTCCAGGGCGCAGGTAGGTATGGAGTCGCACAGGGATCTATTTTAGGGGCCTTTCTCTTCCTGGTCTATGTTAATGACCTACCACACCAGGTTCTGATGATACTTCTTTAATATTTAGAATAAAACGACGTAACTTGCAAAATGACGATGTAAATAATACCCTCTCAAAAGTAAAATACTGGTTTAGTGCAAATAATTTATTGTTAAACAAAAATAAAACTAAATGTATAAGGTTTATGACTCCTAATGTTCCTCAAGCTGGGTGTGATGTGGTTGTAGATGGAGAAGCGCTAGACCACGTACATTGCACTGTATTTCTAGGCATCACAATAGATTCTAAACTGCAATGGGGCCCTCATATTCATAGACTGGCGAGTAAACTTAGCTCAGCGGCTTATGCAGTCAAAAAATTAGACAACTAACCGATGTTGAGACAGCCCGTTTAGTATATTTTAGTTATTTTCACAGTATAATGTCTTATGGCATTCTACTGTGGAAACGGCTGATATTAATACTATTTTTATAATTCAAAAAAGAGCGATTCGAGCAGTCTATAACCTGGGCCCCAAAGAATCACTGAGGAAAATGTTTACAGAAATCAATGTAATGACTGTTTTTTATGTACGTTCATAAAAATAAAAATGATTTTGTAAAACATTGTGACACACATAATATAAATACTAGGAATAAGCATAATTATGTTCTTCCAAAAACTAGGCTCCGAAGAACAATGAAATCTTTCATGGGACAATGTATACTCTTCTACAATAAAATACCAGAAAACGTTCAGCTTTTATCTGTAAATAAATTTAAAAAGTTGTAAAGGAACGTTTGTGTGTTAAAGGATATTATTGTTGTAATGACTACTTGATAGATAACACACCCTGGTAATGAACTGTTCGCTCCAGGCTATTTCAAAGTAGTAAAATGTAAGGTTTTATGTAAAAATTTTGTAAAATTTATTGAAAAAAAGGAAAAAAGTCTCGCTGAGTTTCTTACGCCGGTTCTTCTCAGGTCAGAGGCTTCCATTTCCGAACCGGTGGTAGATTATTTGACAATCATTAAGAAAGTGTAATGCTTCCATATTGAATAAAGATATTTGACTTTGACATTAAACCATTCACTTATCTGAGCATTTACAAATTTTAATTCAACAGGTGATAGTCTTCTAGAATTCTGGTATACAGGGGATTCATCTGATAATAATATTTTAAAATTCACTCGAGACTCTACTTGCCTTGGTCGCGCTGTAGTTCTTAATTAGATTTTTTACTTCTCCCTTAAGCTTTGAGCATTCAATATTAAATTCTTCCTCTTTATGATCATCTAGTGTTGTAAGATGTAGGATCCTCTTACCAACAATATCCTTTGCAGTGAAATTCAATTCTACTACATCTAGTATAGGGTTTCCAAGAATAATGTCTTACAGGTATTACATCGTCATCAACAATGTGCAGTGTTGTTTCAAAATAGCAATCATCAATCTAAACCCTGGCTGTGAATAATACTTTAGTCGTTACTTCATGTTCAGCAATCCCAGTTAGACTGATCACTGAGTCAGGATTATAATCAGAACCATTTATAATGTTGTATTGAGATTCTTTAACCAGATTGACATCAATACAGTAAACTTGACTTCATTTATCTTAACATCTTTATAGGATGTGAGGCTTTTTTTCTTAGCTTTAGTGTGAATGTTGAGGCTCTTCTTTGTGATATCAGGACATTGAGTCGACTTGTGTCCAAAGTTGTTACATCGGAAACACTTTATTCCCTTTGTGCAGTTGGACGATTGATGGTCGGTATCACCGCAGTTAAAACATCTCATCTTTGGTGTAGGCTTCTGGAAATGTCTATTATGTGGCCTTGATGTTGATGGCAACGATCTTTGGAACGGAGCTCTTGTTGCTGATTTTAGCGAATCTCTGCATACAAATCTAGTTTCTTCCGGAATTCCTTCATGTTAGCTGCTCCATATAATATTGATTTATTAGCTTCTGCATCTTGTATACCATCCACAATGTATTCCATAATAGCTTCATCTTCAATATCTCCCAATAAAACCAGCTCTTTCATGTGGAGAAAATACTGTTGGTAGTTTTCGTTATCTCATCTTACGTGCAGCAAGTCGTTTATGGATAGTGGCACTACTAAGTTTTCTACCAAATTCTTCTATTAATCCAACCTTTAAACTGTCCCATGAACTAAAACTTCCCATTGATCTGAGAAATAATTGTGCAGTACCAATTAACAGTCTGTTGGCGTAAATAATTTTCTCAATTGTATTCCATTGCATTAGTCCGGCAACATCCTCAAACTCGTGAATCCATGTCTCAATGGCGTAATTATTGTCTCCGCTAAATGAAGACATTGACTTTTCTAAATCACTAAAAGATATCCTTGGAGTGGCAGTTGCAGGTAAGAAGCAGTCCGCACTATCGTCTTTCTCATCATCTTTAGTCTTTTTCGGTGGCATTCTTATCTCATAATTCAGTCAGTCTTGTGCGTAAAATATTCGTCTTCGAGTATGAAACGTTTTGACAGTGCGCACAAACTCGATATTTCGTCGTACAATATGGAGTATGGAACGCAACCACGAGCAAACTTTGTTCCAATATTTTCAACGCTTGAAATCTTTCGTAATTGATCTTCAAACAACAATCTTCAGTGTTTTGCACTTCAATCCCGGACGAGCCCCCACTTTTATGTGGGATTTAGGCACGGAAACACTGTATTGTTGTAAAATTAGTATTTATTTTACTCACTACCGGGTAGGTCCTCTGTTTACAGGAGACCGTCTGGTGGACCACCGCGGTGCTCTATTTCTGCCGTGAAGCAGTAGTGTGAAAACACCTGCGTTCGGTTTGAAAGGCACCGTTGCCAGCGTATTACTGGGTAAACAAGACTTAACACACTATGTCTCACGGTAGGCAGCGCGTTGGTGATACCACAGGTATTGTCAACGTCATGGGTGTCGGTGACCACTTCCCATCAGGTGGCCCGACTGCTCGTCTGCCTGCGTATGCACAAAAAAAAAACACTCGTCTTATTGCGTCGTACATCTTTTTCTTTTCTGTCAAACGTCACTTGTTCGTACCATAGATAATAGATGAAAAGAAAGTAAAGATAATAAATTAATGTAAACTAAATACTTATTAATTAAATTATAACCGCCTACATTTCCCACATATATCTATCGCTTCTTCATTTTGACTGGGTAGGATTGGTCTTTTACCTAGGACAAAGCTTATGCACACTCACACTGTCTAAAATCATTACTTTGTTCCTTCCTGGGGTTGAAGAGGGGCGACCAGCGACCAAACCAGCGCTAGTGAACTTTACACGGGTGATAGATTGCATACCCCAGCGGTGGCTTCGATGTTAGCCTCCGCCGGAAGCTATTGGTCGTGAAAGAAAGAGATCCATAACTCATTACTGAATAACTCTTCTGATGGCCTACATTGCGTCTGCGGTACGGCTTCGCCAAGTGGCAGTAGGCAGGGACAGCGGCCTATGCGTTACCGACACCCCCTCCACTCCCGTGACTTCACCCTTTCCCTCCCTCGTCCCCCGTACCCTCCGGGTCGCCTTCTCCCGCTTAGAGCTCCACGGCCGGCCTCACACCTTCGGTCGGCCGGGTTCCTCTCAGTTTCCGCGCGGCTGGACCGGACCAAAGGTACCTATTTGGGGGGAGTCGGAAGTCGATCCCTCGACTATCGGTATCTGAATACAGTTTTTATGTTATCCTGTATTATTTTCAGGCATCGGCGCCGAGATCTGCGCGCGCGTGATGGAGTCGCCGTCGTTCTTCGAGCTGGACGCGCCGGCGTGGCGCGTGACGGGCGCCGACGTGCCCATGCCGTACGCGCGCTCGCTCGAGGCGCTGGCGCTGCCGAGGGCGCAGGACGTGGCGCAGGCCGTCCAAGCCGTGCTGGGGAACAGGTACTGCCGTGACATGGCTTCGTAGACAGCAAAAGACACTTGTACAGTAAAGCCATAATGAGGAACGAGGTATTTGGAAGGTCGTGGAAAGTCTAGCTCACAAAACCAAACGGCTGATGGATGGTGAGACAGCCCGTTTGGTCTATTTCTATTATAGTGATTTGCACACTGAAATATCTCATAGCTTTTTTTGGATAAGAAAAGATAAAAGTCCGCTGAAATTAATACGGTTTATGCTTGATTGTAATTTAAATAGCTCATTTAAATAGTATCTATCTTGGCCCTCAATAATGTTATAGGAAAATGTTTACTAAAATTAAAACAATAACTGTTGCTTCTTTCTTCCTTTAGAAACCGAAAAATGATAATACTAATACACTTGTTTTACGAGACAAAAAACATAATACTAGTTTTCATGCAGTACCCTTGTTTATTTTGTTTATTGACCCTAGAAGATAAAATGACTTTAGAAATTTTAAATTTATATGAAACTGCCTCCTTAGCCTAGTGGTCTAGGCGTGTGCTTTAGAAACCGGAGGTCGTGGGTTCGATTCCCGCGGGGACTCAACAAAATTTTCATTGTTGTTTCCTTGTTGATTAGGGCAATTTGGACCGATCACCCAATTGTCTGAAAAATAAGATGATCCATGCGTCGAGTGTGCATGTAAACTTGGTCCACCCACCAACCCGCATTGGACCAGCGTGGTGGGTTACGGTCCAAAACCCCTAATGGATAGGATTGTATTAGGGGAGGCCTAAGTCCAGCAGTAGTGGACTATCACAGGCTGATGATGATGATGATGAAACTATATGTAACCACAGGTTTTTAATTATATTTCTTGTAACACAATTAACATATTATTTTCGTATGTTTCAGAATAAGCCAATCCGCGAACCAGTGAGCGGAGAATCTCTAGAGAAGAATTATAGCGGGGTACTTGATAGAATATGAATAAATATTTATTGTTTCGTTGAATAAATTATTTCCAATTGTCCTTTAAAAATTACGACTTCAAAACGAATTAACATACAGAAAATAGATAAACCGATGTAATATAAACGCAAAGCATTTTGTTGGAGTAAATATGATAAGAGTTTGATTGGCTTTTTTTTTTCGTTCACCTGACATTAAAACTGCAATCTGAATGCATTTCTTCACGAGTAATTTAAGGGGGGGCCTCATAGAGGGAAGATATTTAAGGGTTTATAAGAGAAATTTCAACGAAATGTAATAAAAAAAAGTTGAATTGTTTTTTTTTTAAACGTTTTGATTTAATTTTAAAACTTCTACTTAAGAATGATTCATAAAGGGATGTTAAATATGTTTCAGAAAAGCATCTATATGTCAATTTTTATTTTTCTATGTGATTTTTCATTTTTTTAACACAAAACAAATGAAGGATATTTTTTGTTATTTTTTTTATTTATAAGTATAAAAGGAATAAATGCCTCTATAGTCTAGTAGTATGGGTGTGTGCTTTAGAAACCGTCGTGGGTTCGAATCCTGCGGGGACTCAAGGAATTTTCATTGTTTTTTTTCTTAGTTGGTTAGGGCAATTCGGGCCGATCACCCAATTGTCTGAAAAGTAAGATGATCCATGCGTTGGTTGGGTATGTATGAAATCGGTCTATCCAGCAACCCGCGTCGGATCAGCTTAGTGGGATACGGTTCAAAAACCCCCTAGTGGATAGGGGTGTATTAGGGGAGGCCTTTGTCCAGCTGTGATCTATAACAGGATGATGATGATGGATACATACTTACCGATTGATTAAACCTTTATCGATTGAATACGCATTGACCGTGAACGTAATATAACGATTGTAACAAAGCGCCATCTATAACACCTATGATTTCTTAGTCCAGCTATAGATTGGAACATCAAGCGACAATCGTATTTCAGCGTCATTTAACGCTCCTAAAAGTAGTGTCATCTACTGGGAATCTCGAGCAATAAAAAAAGCCAGTTTTGGGACGATACCATTTTCTTGCACTAAATGGTGTCTCTGTATCCTCCCTTGTGATACAACTTATTACTTCCATGGACCACATTAATGTTCAACAACATAACATAGAAATGTTAAAATCAAAAATTATGGCCCTCCTCTTTGTGGAACTGTTTGAAATTTTTAAAGCCGTGAGCATATAGGTGGCACTCTTTCTATAGCAACATATAAAATTATATAAAAAATACTACGGTAAGAAAGATCAAGATACGGCTAAATAATTATGTTAACCTACAGAATACCAAAATGTACATTTTTTGTTCCTTTTTTCAATTACAATAACATAGTCCACAAAAGAGATTTCGCTACAAGCGAATCATTTTTTATGTTTTATATTTGAAATCTGGAAAGTTCCTACCTTAAAAAGCTATTGCTTTTCGTATATTAATGTTTAACTTTCTTGCGTTTACGTATACGCGTATAGTGTACGAACTTGATTGTGAATGTCATCTCTCTCATACGGGTCAAACAAAGCAATCCTTAGAATAAGGGTAAATGAACACACCTAATGTGAAGCACCGCCGTTTGAATACGTCTGCAGTATGCGACCATGTGTTAGACCACTCCGACTATTATATAAGATTTGTAGTGTCTGACCGAACTTTCGGTTTCGGTTTCGGCCAAAATCAAGTTTCGGTTTCGGCCAAACTTGGCCGAAACTTTGCCGAAACCGAAACTGGTTTCAAAGTGTTTTCCATTTCAAAATAGTAGCGAAGGTTAAATGCATCATTGCTACAATCGAGCTCAGATTAGTCGATTTTAGTTCAGACAAACATTCCAAGTTTGACAAAAGAGATTGAGGAGGGAACAAATAGTAGTGAGATCAAAATATATTTTCAAATTCAAATATCTTTCTTCAATATTAAAGTTTACACTTGCTTATTGATTGTCAAACACACTACCACCGGTTTAGAAAAGGACGCCTCAGACTTACGAAAGAAACTCACCGGGCTTTTTATGTCATCTTTTAAAAATAACAAACAATTTGATAATTCGGCATTGCATATTATGCAATTTTGAAACAAGACCTGGAGCGAGCATTCCATTACCAGGCTGTGTTATCAATTCAAAATTCATTAATATCGTAATAACCTTTAACACATTATCGTTCCTTGACTACCTTTTGAAATTATTAGTTAAATTCTGAACGTTTACTGGATTTTGTTGTAAAAACGTATACATTGTCCCATAAAGACTTACTTATTCTTCGCAGCCTAGTTGCTGGAATAATTAAATTATGTTATACTCCTTGGTAACCAAAACATAAAAAAAATAATACTGAAAGTGTAGCTCAGATATTTGTTGTGTTAATAAAAAATCTTCTAGTCTCTTTACTTTTTCTGAATGTAGTCATTTGTTTGCTATGTGTGGCGAAATGTTCTTGAAAAAGAAAACCAAGTGCTACCTTGTCATTAAAAACCACTGTTATAAAAAGTTAACAACGCAAGAGATTTATTGCGGCTCAAAGGCAACATGAGAAGAGACTGCTCTGTCATAATCAATTGTCCAAAGTGGGCTTCTTAATTTCGAGTAGGAGAACGTACAGGAAGACGAACATGGTTGCAGACGTCCATCAAGCCAGTAATCAACAAGAAACAATAAGAATGTGCTGCCATTCGAAAAACTGTTTTAGCGATTAAAGAATTATCATCTGATACCTAATCCAAGAAACGAGCATTTCATATAGAGGTACTCAACGCATATTGACACAAATTTTGATTATGAAAAGTCTCCGCAAGATGGGTGCCAGAATCAGAAACAAAATCGACTTCGAAGATATCGTTGGACAAGTTTTGAAGATTTTAAAACTTTAAATCTAGTTTTGTGGCAGTGGACGAAACTTTATCCGAAGGATCTTCATGTCGTGCCGTGGTATATGGCCCTGGCGGTATGGCCTAAATATTTTGGGACTCAGAAGTGATATTGTTGTTTGATTACCTGGAGCATGGAACCATCATTACAGATTATGCAGCTTTAATACCGAGGTTGAGAAATGCCGTCAATGATAAAAAAGAGGCAAACTTTGAACGGGCGAGCTGTTTCATCTTGACAACGTACCGGCACATAGGTTGGCATTAGCGATGGCCACCGTTCAGCATGCTAGCGTACAATTGGTTGACCATCCCCCTCTTCACCAGATCTGGCGCCTAGCTATTTTTCATCTTCTCTCCAAATTGATACAATACTTAAGAGGAAATGTGTTAAAACTATATATAACAAGTAAACGATGCCGTGGTGACTTTTCGAGGACCAAGACAATCCTTTTAAAGGAATTGAAGCATTGGAAACTTGGAACGCTGGACTTGGTGTGTAGGAGGACTCGAAGATTATGTAGAAAAATAAATAATTAAGCTATCATAGTCATTATATTCTATCTCATTTTACTTTTGATCTCCTCTCGAACTACAAATACAAACCAAAGTATTAATTAGTAAGATTTCAAAATACCAATACTTAGTCTTTAATGCAACAGTCACAATTATTAATTTATTTATTAATAACTCATATTGCTATAAGAAATTTATTTGAAAAAAAATTAATATATTTTAATATTTTGTTACATAAAAATATTATTAGCAACTGAAATAAACGATTACCAAACGCTTAATATACTGTCTCCATTCCATGACTAAAATAAAGCAAAATAATGGGCATAAAAATCCATATTTTACTATTTTAAGAATTTTATACTTGATCACGTGAGTTTCGGTTTCGGTTTCGGTTTCGGCCGAAACTGAAGCCACGCGAACTTTCGGTTTCGGCCCGAAAACAGTTTCGTCGGACTCTAAAGATTTGACAAACCACAAATTTTTGCCAAGGCTAACCAAGTTCCTGCCCAAGCTGATACGCGAGGCCATTGAAATTAAAAATCATATATATCATGGGATCTAATTTTAAACCCAAATAAGGCTGGTCTAAGGAGTAAAGTTGCCGGTGAAGGGGCTACTTAGCTTTGGATTGGTCTAAGAAGGTGCGGTGGCGGAGACGTGTTTACTGCCACCTTCGTCCTGTCCGCTACAACCAAGGAGTCGCGGGGGAAGAGGAGAGTCGGTATTCCGTAGGACGCTCTCCCTACACTCCGCGATTCGGCGGGGCCGCACCTTAGATGCTTTGTGGAAGGGCCCTGAGAAGAGGAGACATACGGCATGGTGTCGACGATCTCATCTCGTGCTCAGGCCGAAACGGTGCTAGCGGCCGAGCCTAACGGGGCCGCCGTTGGGGGCATGTGCAAGGGTTGAGATCTCCTGGCTTCCATGTCCCCTAGTTAACATATTGGGAGAGTCTGCTGCCCAGGTGTAGCGGCCGAGAGAAAAAACGCGTGTCCATGCGGTGGATTGAGCCGTAGGTCAGAGACGGACCTGCCTCGGCGGCCAGCGCTGGTGGGTTCGCAGAAGACTGTAAAAACGTTCCAGTGACCTCACCCTAAAGGCGTCAGGAAGGAACAACGTGGCGGTTTTATGCGCCACGAGTCCGACATACCCGTCTTTGCTCCCGCGAGGACTGGTATGCATAGGCATTTCCCCACGGTAAAAACCGGTGGTAGGTCCCTGTTTACAGGAGACCGTCTGGTGGTACCACCGCGGTGCCTATTTCTGCCGCGAAGCAGTAGTGTGAAACACTGCTGCGTTCCGGTTTGAAGGGCACCGTAGCCAGCGTATTTACTGGGTAAACAAGACTTAACACCCTATGTCTCACGGTAGGCGCGCGTCGGCGATACCACTGGTATTGTCAACGTCTATGGGTGTCGGTGACCACTTTCCATCAGGTGGCCCGACTGCTCGTCTGCCTCGCGTATGCTATAAAAAAAAAAAAAAAAAACATATATCCTATCCTAAATTCAACCATCGAATGTCTTTAAACCCAATTATGGGTTTCGGATATTGCCTATAATACTACTGTGCGTAAACAATACTGTCTTCCAGTTAGAAGGGCTACGTAGCCAGTAGTAGCCAGGTGTAGTCACAGATTAAACGAGACGTAGCATTTCTTATCACAAGGCGGTGAGCGAATTTGTGGCGTCTGTCGCTGCTTTTCTTATGGGCAGGGCATTTCACTTACTACGTTACGTACGTTCTCTTGCTCGTCTCACCGCTTTAATCAAAGATAATTTCAAATCAAGCGACATCTGGATATACTAGAAGCCGACGCCATGATAATGAGAAAAAAAGCTTACAAGAGAACCTTAATACACATGAAGTACGAAAAGATTAGATTCAGATGGAAAAATTGTAGGTATTCTAAAAAGTTTTGGTACAAACGTACAAAGTACTGAATTACTAATGAAACAAATAGTCATCTTTTGTGAATACATAACATTGCTAATAAGCAATTGACTTTAGAAGATAATAATAGACACTATTGTATTTTTGCTAAAACAAACACATTCTTGTTTAGTTAAAAATAAAGCAACACCTAGCTTACTAAAATTACCAAAAGATGGCGTTGTTCATAAATAGTTAAAAATATCGCAAGGGTTTTAGATAACTTTTAATATAAATATATTTTGAATGTCCTGGTATGTGAATTTTTCGAATACCTTTTTTTGGAATTAATGTAGGGGAAGCAAAGTTAATACGGACCACTTAAGAGAAACTCGATGTCAAACAAAACAATAATAACTTTATTTTTCTTTTTTCGTTATTATACGATTGAAAATTTATTAATTTATCTTATTGTTAAAGAACGCTTTAATCAAATCACAGATACAAAAGATGTTGGATGATTTCCAAAACCCTCGCTTTGGTCCATTTTCCCTACACGTGAAGGTAAAACGAACCATGCATGAAGGCAAAATGGACCTATGGCGACATAATACCAAACTAAAATCTCCACACTGGACCCACCCTTTAGATGATTTATAAAGTAAAAGTAGAGCAATAGAAACATCGTATGTCTTCTTCATATTCGCTAGATGGGGCGAGGATAGGAGGCTAGGCGAGATATCCTTTGGAGCAACAGTAAAAAGATAAACTCGTAGATGGCTGTTGTTCAACATGAATACATATTTATTTTGGGCAATTCTCTGATTACTTAATGTTGATGGCGGTATTCCAATGGTGTTCAAATCATTACCATTTACGGATAACACTGGTTCAGTTACACCGTCATTGCTAGAGCTCCTAGGTTTTTCTCGTCACTGAGTAGAGTGTGGTGTCATATTTATTTGAATAACTGCGTGATCGTTAGGTTCTGATAAAACAAGTTCGTCAATTGAAGGCACTTCTTCTGGTTGAATCATTACTCCTCCTATCCTAATTAATATAGTCACTATAAAACAGAAAATTAAATATGGCAGCGGTTTTGTTAAGCCCCATTTTGCGTAGTTACTTTTTTAACGGTCTTTTTCATGACCTCCTTATACCAAGTTTGTCGGTCCGACTTTATTTTGTAGTTTTTAACTTAAAAAAGAAAATCGGACCGACAGTGTTGTCCTACTACTTAAATATCAAATTATATAAGTATAATCACAAATAAACTGCATTAAAGGTAAAACGGATCACGAGGTTCATTTGGCCCGTTGCGTTTTGCCTTTTCGGTAGGCATGCAAACAATAAAATATTTTGAGGTTAATTTTAAACAGAACCATGCCTATTTGTCGTTAAAACTAATTAGTAAAAACAATATCCTAAACAAAATCACAAAATCTCCGATATCTTTAATGTAATATAACTGGAGGCGATTTAAAATTTGCTGTTTTTACATCAAAACTAGCAAAAATAAACTTTCCTTGACAAAAAAGTGTGCGCTGCATAGCCTCTTCAAGGAAACTGAACAACTCTTGCTTGAACTTGACAGTCGAAGTTGTCAAGTTGAAGCAAGTTGGTAGTAGATAGCACTAACGTATTATTAACCTAGTATTAAAGTTATTAGCCCGGTTCGTTTTACCTGCAGGGTCCGTTATACCTTCCTCTCTCCTATACTAAATCTAATTTGACACTAATATTAATAGAGTTAAACGCGTTCTTATTACAAGAAAGTAATTTACTAGCCTGTAGTTTCGACGCCAATAGTATCATCGTACTTTTTATGTTTTATTAAGCTCAGGTTTAGTCAAAGATACTTCTCCTTTTAGGTCTACTTTGTCGTAGTGGTAGGGCCGTCTCCGCTTGCGTACGGCTACCGTACGGCTGAACTATGAAGCTGTCATTGAGCATCTAAAATATTGGTGCATATTCTTTAAATATCTAAAAATACTATACTAGTATCTATTTACTTTACGACGATCCGCTTTTCGCAGTGGTAAGTGACTCTGACTGTGTCACCAAGGGCAGGGGTTGGAAAAATATTGTGTGCTGGACATAGCGTTCGTCTCGTGTTTGTATCTATTTAATATGTATTTATTTACAAAATAAAAGTTAGTCTATGTATTTATCAGTCATCTACTTTCTCTAGTACAAACTTTGCTTAATTTCGAACTTGACGATGTTGTGTCATTTGTTCAGAAATATTATTATTATTTGCATTCGGCTTATATATTGTTGTATTCCGTCGTGCGGGGACTGATGTATGGTGTACGTTATGTACCTACGTACTTTCTTTTTTAATCCATAGTTAATGTTAATCTAATATTTTCTAGTGCACCTACGCTGTATGTTTGTATCCTCCTTATGTGTTAGAAAATGTCTGAGGCATTAAGCCGCCTGTGTTCACTTTATTTATGCAAAAAGTTTTCGTAAATTTTTCAGTAACAAGATGGTGAAAGGAAGCGGAGAGGCCGCCACATATAAAAAGACTCATGTCTTTGGTAAGCTTCATCTAACACAGAGTTCGCAGGAAGCTACCGTCCCTACTTACTAGGCTGCCGACATTTTTTGCTAAAAGTGAAGGCCACACGTACAGAAGGTACGTGAGTTAGGCATTGTTATAGGAAGGTGAGTACGTGAGTTAGGCACGTGGCAAGCTGGGTGTGATGTGGTCGTAGATGGAGAAGCGCTAGACCACGTACATTGCACTGTGTTTCTCGAGCATCACAATAGATTCTAAACTGCAATGGGGCCCTCATATTCATAGTCTGGCGAGTAAACTTAGCTCAGCGGCTTATGCAGTCAAAAATTAGACAATTAACCGATGTTGAGACAGCCCGTTTAGTATATTTTGTTATTTTCACAGTATAATGTCTTATGGCATTCTCGTGGGAAACGCGGCTGATATTAATACTATTTTTATAATTCAAAAAGAGCGATTCGAGCAGTCTATAACCTGGGCCCCAAAGAATCGCTGAGAAAATGTTTACAGAAATTAATGTAATGACTGTTTTTCTCAATACATATTTGAAAATATTATGTTTGTTCAACTGCCTCCGTAGCCTAGTGGTATGGGCGTGTGCTTTAGAAACCGGAGGTCGTGGTTCGAATCCTGGACGGGACGCAACAAATTTTCATTGTTGTTTTCTAGTTTGTTAGGGCAATTTGGGCCGATCACCCAATTGTCTGAAAAGTAAGATGATCCATGCGTCGGATGGGCATGTAAAAGTCGGTCCACCACCACCAACCCGCATTGGACCAGCGTGGTGGGATACGGTCCAAACCCTAATAGGTAGGGGTGTATTAAGGAGGCCTATGTCGCAGTGGACTAACAAAGGCTGATGATGTATGTATGTTCATAAAAATAAAAATGATTTTGTAAAACATTGTGACACATAATATAAATACTAGGAATAAGCATAATTATGTTCTTCCAAAACTAGGCTCCGAAGAACAATGAAATCCTTCATGGGACAATGTATACTTTTCTACAATAAAATACCAGAAAACGTTCAGCTTTTATCTGTAAATAAATTTAAAAAGTTGTAAAGGAACGTTTATGTGTGTTAAAGGATATTATTGTTGTAATGACTACCTGATAGATAACACACCCTGGTAATGAACTGTTCGCTCCAGACTATTTCAAAGTAGTAAAATGTAAGGTTTTATGTAAAAGTTTTGTAAAATTTATTGAAGAAGAAGGAAAAGAAAAAGTCCCGCTGAGTTTCTTCGCCGGTTCTTCTCAGGTCAGAGGCTTCATTTCCGAACCGGTGGTAGATTGATTTGACAATCAATAAGAAAGCGTAATGCTTCCATATTGAGTAAAGATATTTGACTTTGACTTTGTTATGTCTCCTTAGGATCGTTGGCGATCAGTGTACGGACCGGGCGCCGATGATCTGGTGACTGTATCAATCGATTGATGGGGGCGGAGAGAACCACCCTGGAACGCGGGTGTATCTAGTGTACCGGGTTTGTGTGTTTCGCTGTGCACGTAAGCGAGGGCGAACTACATATGAGTGTGTGCTGTCCCTACCTGTGTGGTATGCAAGGTTAACCGACGGGACCCGCGTTGGGTCCGGAGTCTTAGTGACACCTTCCTTGTCTGGATCGAGGAGTACGTTTCGCGGTCTACGCTTCTGACTAGATGCGTTTGGATCGTGTAATTTTGGAATGAGTAATTTGCTGCTTTTACCAGCAGAGGGTTACTATGGTTGACTACTTTATCAATATGTTTGCGGGGTAACTTTTGAAAGTTTTCGCGGATTGTCGGTAATTTACAGTCGCTGTGTAGGTCTACGTTACGTTGGTACCACTGCGCCCCGTTGCGCGGCGGAAGAATTTATTTTGTACAACCTGAAGTTTGTTTAGTGTGTGTGTTTCCGTGTACCTGTCCCCATCTAAGAAGTTACTAGGTCCATCAACCATTATCGCAGGCGACTTAAATAGAAAACATCCCGACTGGAATTGCATTACGCCAAACACAAATGGCGATAAATTGCTGGAACTCGAGGAGCCACTCAACATAAATATAATAGCTCCTGGGACCCCAACTAGATACTCAGACTCAGGCATAGGCGCTCCTAGCACTATAGACCTGCTATTAGTTAGAGACGTCTCGATGTCGTATCGATAGAGGCACTCTGTGAGTTAGACTCTGACCTCTTGCCGGTCTTATTCAAATTGGGCCAAGGCACCGGTCCGGTCCCTACGACCAAACCGTAACAAATTGGCATTGTCTTGAACGCAAACTCAAGGCTATGAACCCCCAAAGTTGCTCTAACCTACCGGAGGTTATTGATAGCGTAGACAAGCAGTTGCAGTTGGCTCGACGTATGAAGTCGGAACCCCATGACGCCATGCCGCCATAATCAAAGCCACCCGGGGGCTTATTAGCTTTCGATGACTTCGAAAAGGCCGAATGCTTAGCCGATACGCTAGAAGATCAATCTACACCATCTCGCGCACGCGTCGACGCGGCCCACCTATCGGAGGTGGACCGCCTAGTCGAACTTAGGGCTGCCTTACCACCAGAGGGCGATATTTTAAAGCCAGTGACCCCGGAGGAGGTCCGCAAAATTATTAAGGGTCTTAAACCCCGGTCGGCACCAGGCTTAGACCGTATCTTAAATAGAACGTTAAAATACTTGCCAGGCCCTATTGTCTGTGTGTTGGTCAACATTTTCAACATTTTACTATCGACATGTACTTTTCCTGATGCCTGGAAAGAAGCCATCGTCATCGGTATTCCAAAGCCGAACAAACCTTCTAACCTACCCACGAGTTATCGTCCAATTAGCTTGCTCAATTGCTTGGGCAAACTATATGAACGAATAATTCTCTTCCGGTTGAAAGACCACGCCTTCTCCAATAACCTCATCCCAGACGAGCAATTCGGTTTTCGTCCGAAGCACTCGTGTCCCGACCAAATCTATCGCCTGACGGAATTCATTCTGAACGGTCTTCATCAATCCAAACCCCGTATCACAGGGGCCGTCTTCTTCGATGTCGCAAAAGCATTTGACAAAGTCTGGCACAACGGCTTGATTTACAAGTTGTACACTCTCAAAGTGCCGGACAGGCTGGTTCACATCATCCAAGCCTTCTTGTCGAATCGCTCTTTTCGATATCGAGTCGAGGGCACCCTGTCCACGCGATCAATCGTTTAGGTGATTGGTTTCGTAATGGAGAATTGACGTAAACCCCGATAAAAGTGTAGCAATACACTTTCATCGGTCTAGATTACGTCGTGATTACACAATACCCCCGGTCCTCAACCCAGGCGTCAGGATAAGGCCACGCGCAGGCCGACACCAGACACTAGGGCAGCTAAAACTCTACCGCCAACCGATCCCATGGGAAAGGAAGGCCAAATACCTAGGCGTGACCTTCGACTGCAACATGTCGTTCAAAAGTCATATTCAGGACGTTAGGAGAAAGCATAGCCTTTCTCCTAACGTCCTGAATTCGTTTCAACCAGACTCTATCACCTAACGAATTCTCACAGTAAAATGCATACGACCAATCATGGCTTATGCATGTCAAGCTTTCACGCACGCATCCTCCACACTCCTAAACCAACTACAGGTAGTGCAAAACAAATTCATCCGCCGCGCCACCGGGGCGCAGTGGTACCAACGTAACGTAGACCTACACAGCGACTGTAAATTGCCAACACTCCGCGAACACTTTCAAAAGTTAACGCGCAAACACATCGATAAAGTTATTAATCATAATAACCCTCTGCTGGTAAAAGCAGCATCGTACACGGCCGATCCAAAAGCGTCCAGTCAAAAGCGTAGACCGCGAAACGTTCTCCTCGACCCGGACGAGGAAGGGGTCGTCGAGACTCCGGACCCAACGGGGGTCCCGACATCCAACCTTACACACCACACAAGTAGGGATGCACACATCAGCTGTAGTTCGCTCTCGCTTACGAGCACAGCGACCACACACACCGCGTACACTAGATACACCCGCGTTCCAGGGCGGTTCTCACTTAGTCCGGTCAATTTAGACATTCGAAGTTACATAAAGTCCCATCAAGCTGAATTTTTGTGAAGTTGTTCAAAACATAATTATAAACAATGTCTGGAAGTACCCCATCATTCCCCTGTAAAGAAAAAATTTAATTCAAGGTCAAAGGTCAAAAAAATGAGTTTTCGATTTTCAGCAAAACGGTAAGTTTGATCAAAAAAGTACCTCAGACAAAAATTGTACATCATAAAATTATCTATAAAAAATGTATCAGTACTTTTTTTCTTACGAGCCACCGTTTCTGAGATATAACGATTCTAAAAGTTATAAAAGTTGGTTGACTTTATATAACTTCACTCTCATTTTTTGGTCTAAATTGACCGGACTACACTGTATATTAAAACAGTCGCCAGACCGTCGGCGTCCGGTCCGTAAACCGATCGTCGACGATCCTTAGGAGATATAAACTAATGCCTAACTTACGTTCCTTCTTACGTGTGGCCTTCATTTTTAGCAAAAAATGTGGGCCACCTAGTTCGTGGGGAAGGGAGTTTCTCGTGAACTCTGTGTTAGATGAAGCTTACAATAGACATGAGTCTGAAAGCATAAATTTAAGGATAAAAAAAATTATACCAATAAGCCACGATGGATATATTTTTTTAATTATTTGCTTTAAATAAATAATGGCCAATTATTTATTTTGAATTAACTATTAATATTTTCTTAGTCTATTTACACGAAGCTACGCATAATTAGTGCGTAGTTAAGCATAATATATATGCTTAGAATCTATGAGCGGTTTTCTATATAAATTTATTGCTGTTGTTTACCATTGTAATAAATTAATTTGGAAAACCCGAACAGTTATAACAATATTTACGATGTCACATGTATATGTTTGGCTTTAACTTGTCTCAAACATTTATTCTTTTAGTGTGAGACACAACAATTAGTTATTCTGGGTTATAATAAGTTTCAAAGTATGTGAGAATACATATAAAATAACATGTAAAATGTCTGTATAAACTCGTATAAATAATAAATAAAACTTCGATTGAAAATAGATATAGTTAATTTATTGAATAAGTAAAAGTTCCTAACGATAAAAAAATTTACACACAATACAATCTACCACACAAACTTTCTATTTACAAGGTTGGTATTATCTAAGATATTTCCCTGACACCTGTACAAATGCCGATAAGCCGCGAATTACAGATATCGAGAGCTTAATAAATAAAAAAAATCAGCTTTGGTTTAAACTTATAAGATTGTACAAAATTATAATAGATAAAAAATGCGACATCCCTTAAAAGACTAAAGCAAATTAAAAAAGCAATGTAGAAAACAAATAGTTTGAAACATATTAAGTCAAAAGTAGGTAAAGGCTATTTTTTGTTTTACTTCACACAAAAGTTAGTAACTATTCTATCGCTAATTATACGCATTCTTTATTAAAAGCAATACAAAATGGAAGATGACAAAAACTTGATTTACAAAACAGTCAATGTACATCACAGAATACTACTCGGAAACCATAAGAAAATAATGTCTCTATGTTTATTTTGTTTTGCATGATATGGTTTATTTTTATTAATTAGTTGTTCGTATATATAGTTCTTTTAAAAAAATAGAAACGGAAATAATCATGATATAAGGATTATAAAACATAAAGGAGAATGCTATACAGATAATCACGAAAAGCTCAATGACTATTTATTTTTGTAAATGAGCAGCCTACGTATTATCATATTATTTAGATAGTTTGTCATTAAATGTTAAATGTAACTGAGTAGAGGCGTCATTTTAAAAAATAAGCCCATGCATATTTACGAAAAGATCTTAATTACATTTATTTTAGTGTTTTACAATTGAATAAAACAAAACATCAGCAAAATATGTACAAGTGCGTAACTTTGACACATGATCTGTCTTTTGAGGCATGCCACTATTATTGTATTACTCAGTTCACTGTCGACGATTAATAACACTGTTGGTAACAAATGCAAATGGTAGACAGCTAGCGAACCGTTGGATGGCCTTGAGTTTTATAAGATGGGAAACTTTAGCTAGACTCTCGGCTGTTCTCGCTTGAGCCTATTGGGTTGGAATGCGTTTGAGTGACGTCCGGTGCGACTATGAGGCCCTCTTTGATCCTTTTCTTCTGCTTCATCCTTCTGTTCTGGAACCAGATTTTGACTTGGGTTTCGTTCAGCTGCAGTGCGGAGGCAATCTCTATTCTGCGCGCTCGTGTGAGGTACTTGTTGAAGTGGAACTCTTTCTCCAGTTCGGTGAGTTGTTTGTTGGTGAAATTGGTGCGGCCGGTGTTGTTCAGGTTGAGGAGTGGATTGGCGACCATCTGGCTGCCGGTCGGGGTTCTGATCCCGTCCTGCGGGCTGCCCAGGACGCCTTGACTGGTAAAATCCGCTGGCGGTATCATCAGCTTAGGGGCTGCAAAGAGAAAAGTACGCATGAGTTTGCTTTAAGCAATACGGGGATATTAGATTAGGCAAAATTTATATGCAATTGTTAAATTGATTGGATAAACGGTATGTTAGTTGTTTTTTTTCCTTTTACCTATATATTTATATGAGAAAATTATCGATTATGTAAGAAGTTTATCCTAGTTGTCTTAAAATAAATACTGTCACATTACAAATAGGCACATTACAAAATCATCGGTTTGAATCGGTTTGTAAGAAGCTAAACGGGCTTATTTTGATCCTGGTCTGTTTTAGATCTGTAAATTAAGAGGTTCCAAGGAACAGAGGGATATGTATATCTTGTATCTATACTCCAGTCCCTCAATCAAGTGGTATCAACTGAGAATAAAAAGTGCACCTGTATCGGCTTGTGGAATGTGATATTTTTTTGCAAATAGCTGACCTCTACGACATTTGCAGAGGCCAGCAGTGCAAGTGCAAGTAAAGAAACACAGGTTATAATTATTACAGATATTTGCTTATACACTTATAAGTGCTTATTAAATCAACAACAACAGTCAACCTGAGGCTAATATAACAAAAGACGGAAGAAAACTGAAACAAAGAATTTGACTTTCCTCCATTTTACATTCTCAAGCTTTTATTGTTTGATACCGAAGCTGCAGGCTTAAATAAGCACAATGCCACCAGGCGAATCTTAATCCAAAGTCGAAATTTTGCACTTAAGGACAGCGTTATGTTTGCCCAAAGCAGGTTTGTTTACAATTCACGCTTATTGCCGAGGCAATCTCCGTGAACGCGCCGCGCCCGTGGGAGCCGCACTAATGTCAACCAGTGACAGGTGTCAATTTTGTAGCGCTCACGGAATGGCGGATAGGATATTTCAATAGCGCGGGACAACCCGCTGCGCTTGCCTTGAGCATGTGAAGTTTTGACGTTTATTACGGTGGATACGTAAACATGTTGGTATTGTCATGGTGAAGTCACAATGCCTGGCTGTCGGACGGTCATTTTGTGGTTTTGGTGTGAGGACATCAGAAGAAGAAAAAAACGGTTTCTGCACATTTTAAAGATACTAATGTTGTTTTGAGTAAATATTTACATTAGAAATAATAAGGTTAACAGGTAGAACAATATAGTTAGACTTTTGTGACTGAACATGGAATAAAATGAATCTATTTAGAATTGATCATATAGCTATCGGGTGAATCAAGGAGATCCATTGCCTTGCGGCTTTATTCGCGTGATGATGGTTTTAACATTTATTATAAATTATTGTCTCGTGCAAAATGCTTTTGCGGTTCATGCCGGAACAACTGGCAAATGGCAGATTTTTACATACACTTATTATAATTAAAATAATTTACGGTATATTTTTATTAAATGTAGCCTATACGTTGTTATTGATGCGTAAGCTATAATATTGCAAAATGTCATTAAAATCAATCAGGAAGTTTTTACATGAAGAGTAACTAACATTCATACCTATTGGAAATCTGCGCTAATAATATAACAAGGATTATAGCAAAATAAACATGTCACACAAAAAATTTGTACACTAAAATATTTTTTTTTATGTAATAGACGTTAGTTACCCATTACATGCCATAAATTTAACATTAAAAGTTTAAATTTTTTTTATGTATGTAATAGTTATCCGGATAAAATTGTTTTGACATTTTAAAATTTTCTAAATAAACGATGAAGCTATTTATTGTTAAAAAATATACGAATATTTATAATTAAAAAATAAACGCTATGGATTCGGACAATACATTTTTATTAGTGGAGCCTTTCGTGATGATTTAGGTTTAGCAGTATCCAAAAATAATATCCTCTGTTCAGATTCTCACATTGTTTACTAAAATTCTAATTGTTTTTTGATTAGGGTTCAGATACCGATTTAATACATTCGATGTAAAAAAAAAGGAAATTCCTGTTTCAAATGTATAGACATTGTTTCCCAATCAGGAACATATCCAAAAAATCTATTAAAGATACACAAAAAGCGTCTGAATACTGATGACTTAGCGAGGTCATTTAAGCTAAATTTAATCATCGTATCATAACCATCAGCCTTTATCCGTCCACTGGTGGACATAGGCCTTTTTACATGAGCGCCAAGACGGCCGATCCTTCCTAGTAGCCTTCAAGCTTACCGCTGTGCCTATAACTGCCACATAACAGTATTTTAGTAACACTATTATGTTATTTAAGTAGTGGCTGTTGCATGTGTGTACCTAATATAAAATAGTTCTGTTGCTTTCTTTTGGAAGAAGCGTATGTTGCTACCAGTTACATAAGCTATTTTACAGTGAAAGTCCCGTCGAAATCGGATCAGCCTGAGATTAGCCAAAACAAACGGACAGACAGGCAATAAATTTGTTTTGTTATATGTATCGGTTATATATCACAGTGTGATCATTTGAAAACGCTTATTTTCATGTTTCAAACGGGCACTATAATTTTATTTATTTGTATAGATGTATAGAATATTACATTCTTGTTTAAATGACACCGTAACGGTACCAAATTGTAATGAGAGCGTAATTTTGTTTAACCCAGCATGGTAGATAATAGCTACTTACAACAACCGTATCACATCACACATCACACACATCATCATTCTGTAATAGTCCACTGCTGGACATAGGCCTCCCCAATGACTTTTTACATGCCTATCCGACGCATGGAACATCTCACTTTCAGACAATTTGGTGATCGGCCTAAATTGCCCTAACTAACTAGGAAACAACGATGAATGTTTGTTGAGACACCGCAGGATTCGAACCCACGACCTCCAGTTTCTAAAACAAACGGCCTTACAGCTTAAGAGATATCGTGATCAGTGAGTTTAAAACCGGGACTTCGTATATCCTCTATCCTCGAGCTAACACCATAGATTAATTTTAATTCGTAATTATGACTATACTAAATTTATATCTACAGTAGAGTAAATAAAACAAACGTTTTCTTCCTTAATAATAAATTAAGACCATTAATAAAAAAGCGGAGAACAACTTTTTATTAAGAGATATAGATAGCTTATTGTCGACTATTAAATTAATAACAAATATAGGTAAAAGAAAATGAAAAGGATAAACAAAGGGTTTTGTACGAATCTATTTAAAAGACTCATAAAAAATAGCCTCAAAACAGGCCTAAATATATATATATGTATAGTACATTCTTTAATTTTATTTATTAAATCGGTGACTATTACATTAATTAATCTAGAATATATATGTATATGTACGGGACGCAACGTCAAATTTATTTGTGCAACAAGCGGGTTTCTGGCGGCTTACAATGCTTAAAAACGTTTCTCTTCTCTTGGAACGTCATTGAATAAAATTAAGTAATACTATTAAAAAAAACAAGCAAAATATATCAGCAAATAGGGGAGCCTTTCGCGAATGATTTCATTACATCGAAACCGTTAGGAAAACGCGAATATAATTTATGTTGGAATTTTCTTGCGCTTCATTTTATCGTTATTCTATCAGTAAGAAAACAAAGATTTCATTTATATCGCGGATTTAGATTGAATTCGTTCGATTAGATTCAATGGTTACAACATATTGCTGGCGGTAATCGGCTACCTAAGATAGGTATCGATTCGTAATCAGCTTTTACAATCTGTGTTATTGCTTTTAAAATATTTTACGAAATTGGAATATATTTGTACATTACGACTTGCTAATAAATGGCTATTGTCGGTGTTGTAAACTGTAGAACCTTAAGATGCAAAGCTTTTATGGTGGTACATCCCCTTTACTAGGGGCCGTCTAAATGTTCTGCCGCAAAGAAATAGTGTGTAGAGTTTACTGTGGTCCGGTTTGACGGACAGGAATTAGTTCATATGTAAGCTTATTCAGTTTTATTTTCTATGTGCTTATATTGTATAAATTTTTGACTCCCTTTGATATAAAGTAATTTCTTAGTGATGTCAAAAGTAACTTTATCTTCTCTTCAGCGTAATTGTCTTAATATCTTAGCTGTTAACACTTCAAGCGTGTAGGAGAGAGCTGAGGGTAAATTGCTTTATACTTGCAAATTATGATTATTAGCACTTCGTAGACCGTAAAGAGCCGTTGCATTAAATTTGAAATTCGAGAGCTGTAGATGGTGTAGTTTACACCTATGAATTTCAAACATTTTCCTTGCATTTTAATTAAAAACTATAATGTAACTGTGAATATAATTGAAACAACAAAGTTTTCAATCTTTTAGAAGCGATAAATCTAGCAATACAGAATTTTTACTTTGAATAGTCTTTTGTATCAGGAAAGATAATTGGTTAACGATTGTGTACCGCTCCTCATTTTAATCCGGCTGTGGCTGACTGATAACGTATCTTTATGTATTTATTATTGCCAATAAAGGTAGATGGAACATGGATAGAACTTGGGCCACTTGATACCAAGTGGTCTTCGACGCCAAGGAAATCTGCAATATCACCAATGCGCTGCATACGTAGACATAGCATGCTACGTTTTGTATAAAATTCAAATTCAATTTAAAGCATTTTACACGCTACAAAAATAGACGGTCCGTATAAGGAGACCTACCACCTCCTAAAATCCTTGTCTGCTTCTGTTTTATTTAAATGTTTAAACCATATCTTTACTTTACCCGAAATATTCAGAGCTTTATAATTTGTAAATCTCAAAGAAAATATTGGTACCAACAATTAGAAGCTCCTTTCTATCTCTACACTTAAAACATATTAATTGTAATACTTTTAGTCCGATTATATCAGATGTTTAATAAAAGATATTAAGATCAAATCGTTCAGTGTCCAAGTTGTGGACGTCAAAGGGTGTAATTAATTGATTCACACGGTGACCCTTCCCGTCCATATGTTACAATGTCCAGCTAATCCTTTCGCCTCCCTAATTGACAGACGGCGGTGTTGCCAGTGACACCCCGTTTGTGTCGAAGATTTGTTGCTGACAACTGTGCTTTAAGATAGATCCTTAACTTGCCGTAAACGAATTGAAAGTAAATCTTGATCAAGTAACGAGAATGATGAGGCCGGCCACGACGGTATTTTTTTAAGTCGTTATGATTGTAAGCATAAGCTAATATTTTATGAGTATATTGCAACAAAAGTATTACAAATACTAAATAAGCTGAAGAATTTCTCTAAGAGCACATATATGAGTCCATTGTTTCAGAAATCCATGAAAAAAGAACTAGTGATCATTGTAACTGCCATTTTTTGCTCATCAAATAAAAACATGTAATTAATTGAACCTTTTGATTTTTCTTCTTCAAATTTAATTTAATTTGTATTGTGATTAACATGACTTTTAATGTTACTTTTGCTGTATTGTATATATTAAATAGCGAATCTTCCAGTAACAAAGAAAAGATTCCTGCGTAAAAAAATATTTAGTTGTCATATATTTCTTCCTTCTTATAACGCTAAGCACAATCTCTCAGCACAAACGAATCCATTATTTTTATATAGTTATATCTCAAACTGTTTGCACCGTGACCGACCACGCCACCTGGACAGTCCATATTCTACTTCTATTTGCGCAAACGGACAAACAGACGGACAGGCGGCCATGTTTGCCCCCGGGACGGGTTGTGTGGGATCAACCGCTTTGTTTGCTCAGAACGAGTGTTTGCAATCCATCCAGTTGTATCTTTGGTGCAACAGAGCTGTCAGAACTTGCTTGATAATTTCGTAGATAATAAATATATGAGCCGTCGTCATCATCATCAGCCTGTGTTAATCCACTGCTGGACATAGGCCTCCCATAAAGCACGCCACCGCTCCCGATCCTCGGCTATTATTATCCAGATCATCATAGGCTATTTCCCGGGCGACAAATATGTGAGTAACTAAATTAAAACTTAAACGATCAAATATAAAAATAGTTCAACATCAATAATTTTATTTCTTGACCCTCACAAATATACACGTGTCACGTAATAAACGCTTTGAACGCTTAGTTACCTTTTGTCTGTAAAGACAAAAGTAAACGATAAAAGATGCTCAACTTTGATCCTAAAAATTATTTATTTCACTTTCATATAACGAGTATAGAGAAGGTAGGTAGGTAGTAAACGCTTCCATTAAATTGCAATATAAATTTCGTTTTATTTGCAATAATTTTTAAAGTATTAATAAAATGTTTTCTTAGTTATGCTTTAAGATTCAATAAAATACACCACAAGTGGTATATAAGTTCATATTTAAATTAATATAAAAAAGCAAAAACCTCTCCGTTTAAGAAGCTGTCTACTTCTTTAATTCCTTTGAACTTGTAAATATTAGCCGGGAGTATTAATATTTACTCTGCAACAAGGCCACAAACAAACTTTATAGTTTTATGAGCTTCACAATGTGTTTGGCGCGTTTCCCTATTTATAAAGTCGAGCGTCGGTTTCTGAAAAGTCGAGTAATTGTCAACACGGGGCTCTGTACATACTGCTCACTAAACGAGCTGTGTAAGGACATGTTTAAACGACTCAAGGGTTAAATTACCGATCTACGTTAGCTTCGACGTTTGAAGATTGAACATAAACGAGGCAGGTGCCGCCTTTTTAATGCTGATGATCATTTAATATCATGATTTGGCTAAATGAAAATTATTCTCATAAGGAAAATCTGGTAAGTAATAATTTTAATATATAAGGAGACAATTATTAATATATGAAATGTTTGCAATCAACATAACTATTTACATAATTTGTTACATAGAAGACACGGGGAAGGTAAAATTCAACGCTGGTTATTTTCGAGAATTGTTCATCGTGTAAAAAAGTACAAGCTAATGTTGTTGTTAATGGTACACGTAAGTCTGAAGATATAATATACTGTATGAAGTGCGGGTAGTTTAAAATACATTTTATTTTAAATTTAAACCTCTTTATGAAATCGCATATCATAAACTGCAAAAGATTTTTATGTTGCAAATGCAACCAGAGCGTTAAAGCGTAACATATAACTGTTTAGAAATTATTTAATTTTAACGTTTAACTTTTAATGTTTCCTATAATTATATTATGTAAATTAAAACGAAATTCTTACAATAAATTAACCAGAAGAAACCATTAATTGTTTTTGCTGCAAACCTCTCAAACTTTTATTAACTTTTATGACTTTGTCCCACTTATTAACCACAATTAATTTCCCACATTTTTGACGCTATTACATTTCTGCCTTATGCATTAATTTAAGATGCAATGTTACAAATTTGTAAACATCAATGAAAATTTACTGCCATATTGGAATTTAATACATTTATAACTATAATAATTCAATGTTATAATATATACTAATCTTTTCTTAACAAGAAGTGCTTTAGCTTGTTTAACTTTAATTTGCTTTAAAATGTGATAAATTTTAGCGCGCAGCGGTACAATTTTATATTTAATAATATAAATATTAATACATTCATTATGTTACATTTTTATTGTTTCAGCTTCTCTTATATAAGCATACTTAAAACGGCACGTTTTTATACGTCAAACTCACAACTTACGAATCAAAATCTTATTCCTATTTACCTCAAAATTTAAAAAGGTTTACAATCTCAACGCGCAATTGCATCAGCAAAGCCTTAAAAACGTCCCAGTCTATAACGCGTGAAATAGGTCAATAAATTGAACGCATTCAAAAAAAACCTCCCTCGTTTTTAATCTGTGCAACGCGTCGGCGGGTAAGGCGCAATCACCGCGCTGTCAAAGCCCGCCCGCCTGTTTGCGCAGCCCGTAATATTAGAAGGCCGCTACATCGCTAATCCATTACGCCGCTGGCAAATGTTTGCGCACGAGGACAGTTTTTGGCTTTTACCAATATACAAACGGTGTTGTGTTCCATACTCTTGCGTAATACACGTTTGGATGCACAACTCGTTGATATTGCCCGCGACATTGGACGCTGTGGCGTATGTTTGAACGGCAAGCATTCTTGCGTGGTACGTGAGCAAACGAAGTTGTTTTTGTAGTTTGAAATTGCGTGTTTAGATAGCTCGTTAGGTACTATATGGTATGGACAACTTGGTACGGACATTAATGCCTTTTTGCGACATTTTAGTGAAGAAATTAAACTGAATCGTAAACATATTTAATATGGAACTTTGAAGTGACAAAATAACCAGACGCGATCATTAATCTTTAAGGTCGATTGCGTCTGTGGAAAGAATTTACTGTATTATATTATTCATCATCATCATCAAGCTGTCATAGTCCACAACTGGACATAGGTCTCCCCTAATGCACGCCGTCTCCGTTAAGGGTTTCGTGGACCGTATCCCATTTATTTTACATTATTATAATAATTTCCAACAAAAACTCTTTAACCAACGGTCATGGGGTGCATAAGTGTTACACGGCCGTTAGTACGAGTCTTACAGACTTCAACCTTTATTACATACAAAAATTTTTAAACTTACTAATACTTTGTATAATAAAATTAACAATAATTTGTATTGATTCTTAGGTACTAATGAAAATAAATGAAATAGCGTTGTACAAAACGTTAACCTGTATTTATTTACTTAAAAATTACAACTCTTTAGTTGTTGTATACACGAATCTAAAGCTTAAGATGAAAAAAATATTCGCACTGGCTCTACAGAGGATAGGAGTCACCGAGCTCCGATGAACCACTGAAATAAACACAGTAAACCAGTAGTTACAGTTTTATATATAATTTGCCCTTTTATTCAATGTTACACAAGAAGTAGAATGGAAAGTATTCAATTTAATATCCGCAATAAGTTATATTTAATGAAACTTCAGGGACTTTTCCGTCATTATGGGGCGATGCACTCATCCGTCCACTTCCCAAATGTTCCAATCCCTCCCTTTTAAATAATTTCCGACCGATCTCTATTTTGCCCTTCCTTTCCAAGGTACTCAATTTTTTTATTTATTTATTTATACTTCTTGCACAAGTAGGTACAGAGGCGGACTTAATGCCTTAGGCATTTTCTCCCAGTCAACCTTGGGGTGGTGCAGAGAGTAAAGGTGGGGAGGTGCATAGAGAGTATGTAAAAAGCAAAGCGATATGACTAAAACTATTCTAAAAATAAATACATGATGTAAAAATACAAATAAAATATACCTACACATAAATATACATAGTTGAATGTATAAATTTATACTTAGACATATAACTATTTATATACATATATACACTAAAACCTATACAAATAATTGAATATACCTATATATATATATATATATATATATATATATATATATATATATATATATATATATATATATATATATACATACATACATACATAATTGACGATTTACTATTCTGTCGACAAGTTTTTTAGCAGGAACTCTTTTGCCATTTTTTTAAAAGTCATGTAACTATTAGCCATTCTGATTTTAAGAGGTAGCGAATTCCACAGAAGAACGGACTGGATAAAAAAAGAGGAATGCATGAAGTCAGAACGGTGAATGGGGCATTGAAGAGACGATTGTGCGTGACGAATTTTGTGTTTATAAACAACTTTCCTACTTCGTATTCAGCAATAAACTGATAAGTCCTTACAATCGGTTTTAGACCTGGGACAGTACCACCACTGCCTACTGAAAGTGACTGGCGATATTAGAGCGGGTAATGGAGCCTCTAAGATTCATACTGGTCTGTGTGACTTTACCAATGCTTTATAATACCGTCCTCTACGATATCCTTCTTTGAATCCTCTTCCATGAATGATATCTGATTGGTACTGAAATGGTTCGCTAAATCGCTCGACATGTTAAATCTCTTCTTTAATTGCCAATTCACGTTCGAGCTTTACACTCTCCTCTTTACATTCAATCTATCCTCCTTTGGAATAGGCTACCTTAAAATTAGGATAGCAAAAGTATAATATTTAAAAAACTTAAAACTATTGTCTAAGGACGTATTCAAGATTTATGTAAACAACGTAGTTAAATAGTATTTATGTATTATATTATTATATGTTTAGACATTTAATAATTATTGGTTTAATATTTATATATATTGTATATAAACTATGAACATGTGTATATTCTGCATATTTATATCAGCTATAGTTGTATATGAATATGTTTATATTATCAGTTACGTACAATAATACAACGAAGATGTTAAATAGTATACTGAGAACAAATTGCATAGTGCTTAATGTATCACGAAAAATATTTCTTAAATACTTTTCGGTGTATGATTTTGTACAAACGTTCGAAAATAAAGTTGTTTTTTCCTACTTTTTCTTCTAGCGAATTTTCTTGGTAATTATGTGATTGATATCTAATAAAACAAATTTCAACTGAATAATAATTTTACGTAGATCGACCAGGCTTTGGTTGGCTTGGCTTTCACAACCCAAAGTTTAAACTGCAAAATGCAAACCGTTAATTTTACTTTAATGAAAATTTAACTACCGATTTTTCGAGTCAGTTATTTATTATATTTATTCCCGACGTTTCAGACTCTTTCTACCATCCATGATCACGGACAGACTGTATAATAAGATGTCTGTTTGATGTGTATATTAATCACGTAAATAAAAGAAAAAAATATGCGCAAAAGTTTGCTAGAAAACATTAAAGCATAAAATGTTTCTAACCAACGTGCCCAATAAGAAATAACAAAGAATATAAAAGTAGAAAATGTTGGATTTTCTGTTGGTTCACATGAGTATTCAAAGCTTATATTAATTGACGTAACAAGTTTTACAAACAGTAGCATACAGTAACGTAATGGTGGTAACATTGAGTGCATGACAACAATTTAGGATTACAGCTGGCAAATATAAAATGGCTGTAACAGTGTTACCCTATTTAAAACGATAATTTACCCTTCTATTTACCGATGCGGGTGGCAATCCATAAAAGCCCGTGTCCGTACAATTACGAGTAATTCAACCAATTCAATTGAACGCTACTGGCCGAACGGCGACGCGTCGACGCCCTAACGCGTGAAAAAAAAATCATTTGAATGTACAGATAATAAAAATTGATGGGTCCGACGAGGGGGATGTATATTTACCTTTCCTGTGTCGAAAGATTATGTATTGTACATTTTTTTATGAATTGTGCTGGTTAACCTTTCGGGGAAATTGGAATTTGAGGATTTGCGTTATTTTGAATTGTTTTTATTTAAAGTATAACATGTTAATATAAAGATTTAAAACTTTGACAATTTTCAATCCTTTGTCTGACTTTATTAGTTATAAACTATTTTCAAAGCTTAAAATCTTTTTAATAAATAAACGTGTCTAGGAATACCTTGGTTAATAGGTCGAATTTTAGTACTTCAAGCTCGAGTTATTAAGTTATATATTTTAGCATCGATAAGCGGCCCCCAAATTTACTTCAAGATATTATAAATTCATAACATATTTGTCAGTCGACATGCTAGTTCATTGGAACCTTACGTAATTTTAAAAAATTTTGTCAATACAGTCAACAACGACGAATGATAATTTAATACCAATTTTCTATTTAAAATTCATCAAGTTATTATCGCATTCACCCTCGTATCCCTTCCATATTTATTAGCCACAGTAAATATTTAAAAAAAACAACTTTGTGTTACGCATTTCGGGCGACCAAATTCGGATGTCAATCGGATGACAGCTAGGGTGGCGGGAAACGACGCGATTGGTTGGAATATTCGACGATGCGGCAGATGTGTCCGTGAATGTTGCCCACCATTTTTTTCCATCGCGTATTTATTTTCCGTGGCGCGGCCATGTTTGCTCGGAATTCTTTAGCGGGTAATCGTTGTAGATACGTCGTAAATATACAAGGGCAGCTGGCAACATTTCAATTTAGCGTGAAGAGACGACAGGAGTCGCGGTCGATTATATTATGTGAGTTTGAGCGGCCGAATGGTGGAATCGGTAGGAATAATTACGAGTATGGCGGGTGGACAGGAGTGATGTATCGCTTTCGGCTTTTGTGCTTATGTTAATGGGGAATTGGATAAAAAAATGCCCCGTGTGTAAGTGCCTTGACGCGTTCTAGTTATGGATTTCACAATGGTACTGTAAGATGTTCTCGAACACATTTGCCGTTTGTAAAATGTTAATTTTTCTATTGATAAATATACTAGTTATTATCTATATAGCGTGTTATTTTGTGAAGTATTTTTGCTTCTTCATTTTAACTTATGAATGGGACACAGTTTAATTGGTTATTTTATATTAAAAAAATATTAATTCATTTTTTAGGAACCTCAAAATGTCTACGTTCTAAGTTTTGGTATGGGTGACACTTAGCAGATAATCCTCGAGGTAATAAAAAATTAATGAAATTTTTACTTTAGGACCTTCATCGGTATTGATTAATTTTTCGCTATGTATTAAGCAGAGTTTCATGTATATAATAATTAATCCGTGACGATTCCTTTACTCAATATGGTGTTTATTTAGTTTTATTCTGATAATTATCTAAAACATTTTTAGTACCTAATGTTTATTGATTCAAGCTTGGCGTTACTTTATCCGATACTGTCCTCAACTTAATTCAATATTAACGCTGGTCATAAACTGCCCCAATATCGCTATCAGACCAACAGAAGCCGTTAATCCACATGGGATTTCGGATATTGCTAATGTATGTTTATACTGCTTTCAAATTTACCTAGATAGTGCCTCGATGCGCCGATTATTGGACAACCGCCTTTTTTATTAAAAGCTTCAGCAATCATAATCAGCAGTTGCGAAAGGAGTTTGTTTTTGGCTGATGTTGTACTATTAATATTATTAGTTTCTTGCGGTAGTTTACGGTATTGTAAGTGTACACGTAATTTAGTAAGGCTTTATGGTTTTTATCGTTTGTAGTTCATGTTCATCATGATCATCATCAGCCTGTGATAGTCCACTGCTGGACATAGGTCTCCCCTGATATACCCCTATCCATAAGGTTTTCTTTTTTTTTAGTTCTGGTTATAAATTGATAATAAAAGGATGCTAAAGAGAATCTGAAACGTCGAGAATATTGTACAATAAATTAAACGTTTTAATCTCGAGTTAAATTGTACAATTGACTGCCTCCATAGCCAAGTGGTATGGGCGTGTGCTTTAGAAACCGGAGGTTGTGGGTTCGAATCCTGCGGGGACTCAACAAATTTTCATTATGTTTCCTAGTTGGTTAGAGCACTTTGGGCCGATCACCTAATTGTCTGAAAAGTAAGACGATCCATGCGTCGGATGGGCATGTAAAAAGTCGGTCCACCACCAATCCGCATTGGACCAGCATGGTGGAATATGGTCCAAAACCCCCTAATGGATGGGGGCGTATTAGGGGAGGCCTATGTCCAGCAGTAGACTGTCGCAGGCTGATGATGATGATGATGAATTGTACAATAAATAAATGAGTAAGGTGGCATAAATACTTTACATAAAAAAATTTCATGTGATTTTGGTACAAAGAAACGGTCTAGGTTTTATGGTAACGTTAAATTTAACTTTAAAAGATATTAATATATGACAGAAGTAAGAACAATTTCATTACTTTTAATATAACTGTAACAACACTATAAAAAATGTACTGGTTTCTTTTTGTGAATTGTCGTAATAAATGTGTAGAACTTTTAAGTTTACTATAAATATAATCATTGCAACCTTTTAACAGATAATAATTAAGTACGCAGAAATAAATTTACACAAATCGAGGTTACGAAGTTTATTCAACAATAGAATAAGATTAGAATGAAATTTTATCATACGGGTTTTCTATATTATCGGGGAATATTGCCATCCTCTACGATATAGGGAGTCTAGCCCGCCCTTGGGTAAATAAACGCGATATTTGCTGGCAACACCGGCCGATCAGTCATTCGCTGTCGCGGCGTAATGCGCGGGAACGTCGTTATTAATATTTCGCTAGGGGTTGCCTGTTGACGTTAGTGTTGCCAGAAGTTTGGGTTTACTATTATTGGAGTGCTTATATTAGCTTGTCTGCGATGTGGTAATTATAACAATGCGGACATTTGTACGTAGTTGTTGACTAAAATTAATTGATTAACTGATGAGACAGTTTTGTAATGGCGAAATATATTTAATAGGTTAATTTTTTTATTTGGCTAACATCAAACTCTGTAGTGAATGCAAAACTTGTTTATTTTTAATGTAATAATATATTTTTTAAGTACATAAGGTATAATAATATTGAGGTTTTTTTTTAAGAGAAAATAAACGTTGCACATTAAATCATACACAAGTACTTCGTTTTACTAAAAAACCGCATGGGATATATATAATTTATGTTTATAATGTATGTAATGTTGTGATACGTTTTATTATTATTTGTTTGTTTAACATTACATAATGTGTTAGTCAATATGTAGATAACAAAGCGATTTTAAAATTGTAATATTTGTAAAATATTTTTTTATAATGTTTAAATGCTCAGAGTTTAAGACATTTTCAAAATTTTTTTATATGTTAGTATTATGCGAGCAAATCTCCGACCTTATGTTAACTAAATTCTTTAAAGTAGATTTTCAGTAAGCCGGTATGGAGGATATCCGATTGTCAATTATCGTGAAAATGGGTGTGAAAATATCTCTCGGGGCAATCAGGACAGCGGGAGTCTAATCCGGGACTTAGCACAATATTTGCCGAGCAAATTCCCATCACCCCAGCGGCTGAGCCGCAACGGGCTGACGGGTGCTTGATGAATCTTTTTTTAATTTGAATCATACCCTTATAGCCCATTTTCTAAGGAAGAGTTATTCACTCGAGCCTGCTGAGCTTCCTTAAGTATGTATTTTACAGAGTATCATAGCTGTGTATGATATTTATATTTAATGTAAGGTGAATAACTGCCTCCAGCCTGTGGTATGGGCGTTGCTTAGAAACTGGAGGTCGTGGGTTCGAATCCTGCAGGGACAATAAATTTTCACTGTTGTTTCCTAGTTGGTTAGGCAATTTGGAGCCGATCCAATTGTCCTGAAAATAAGATGATCCATGCGTCGGATAGGCATGTAAAGTCGGTCCACCCGACCAACCCGCATTGGACCAGCGTGGTGGATACGGTCCAAACCCCTAATGGATAGGAGGCCTATGTCCAGCAGTGGACTAAAACAGGCTGATGATGTGATGTGTTAAGGTAAATCTTTGCAAATCTGTTCTTGCTAATGGACAGAAAATGGTGAACTGGCTACAGTTTCGGTCTTTTAAATGCGTTACTTAGGAATAGAACAATTGAAAATGTCATGAATACTTTAATTCGATAATTCGGACCAAGTCCTTGTCCAAGTCGGGTTTCATGACATCCACAAATTTATCCCGCACTCAATAGAGCTTCTTAATGCAGGAATAAACCTTTCAATTATAAACCCTGATGAATTATATACTTTTGCTACTTGTAGTAATGGCAGTGAAGGGCAAATGGAACTTGTGGACGGTAAATCGCTTATCATTACTACATTCCAAAAGTTTAAAATATCCGTTAGCATAACTTTTTTAATTAATTATATTATTAACGTGTTCAATATTCATATTTGCAAGGGGTACAAAATAGCAAGAGTTAAAATATAAGTAAACGCAATAAAACACGTTTAATTCTAAGAAAAATTACTATAAAAATCATTTAATGATCCAATCGTGCCTGATTCTAATCAATTTATTCTAATTCTAATCAATTTATGATAAATATTATTGTCGAATTCATTACATAAATCGAAATATATGTGAATAACTTTCTTTAGCACTTGTTTATTTGTAAAAATATACAGAAAACCTTAAGTATTGGGATAACTTTTTAACTCTTGCGTGGTGAGAAGTCGGGTCATAATATTAGTATTATGAATAAATAATCAATACATGTTATTAGTGTCCACTGAGTGCGTTGTTTATCAGAAGATGTCAGACGCACGGATAGATTTTGCTCTTGCTTCATCAATCTTGCATTTGAAAGGGCATTATTATTAGAGACTACTAATCTATGTCATTGCTGTTTATACACATTAGTAATCGTAAGCTCAATTATGCGAATATATTATTGCATTTATTAATCAAATATAGAATACTTCTATCATGTTTATTGTACAATATCAGAAAGACTTAAAATTGGGATTGAACTTTTTAACTTTTATGTGAAGTTCAAATAGATTAGATAAAAACATGCATTATTAGGTCACTGAGTTGTTTATCAAGTAGCAGAAGGATAATTTCTTGCATCAATTGCATTGAAAGGATATTATGACCTACTGTTGTATACGTTAATGATCAATTATCGATTTTTGCAGTTTGCATACATAGAAATATATAGTTTATCGAACTGCAGCGAAGGACTTAAAATTTGAGTTAAACAATTTTAACGATGTTTTTGGTTGATGCTTAGAAGTTAAAGCAGAAGAAATTTTTAGCTCAAGAATTTTTGACAGAATATCAAAATTCAAATGTTTGTTATATTCAATTAATCATCTGAGTCTTGTTGCTTGCACATAAAATATAGCATATCTCTACGACGTTAAAGCAAAACATCTTCTTGAAGTCTTAATTACATTGGTTATAGATTTTTACATTTGCACTGACGACACCTGGAGTCGGAAAGTTCTAGAGTGGAGACCGAGTTTGGCAAACGTAGTGTGGAACGCCCTGCGGCAAGATTGAGCGACGACATTCGCAAAGTCGTCAGTGTTGGCTGGAGTGCTTTAAGAGAGGTCTATGGCCTATATACCAGCGGTGGACTAACACAGGCTGATAAAGATGATGATGATGATGATAACATTTTAACCATTTCTGAAACGGAGCCTTGTGAAGCAATACTTTTATTAGCCTTGCATTATCTTGCTTTAAACTGTTTAATCTACTTGAAATAATATGATAAAGCGCTGTTATATTATTTAAAAATAAACTACCTTAATATTGGTATGAATTAACTTATATATTAATTCCTCTGATGTATATAGTTCTAATGAATCATGTATTTGGACAATAGCATGGTCCATTGTTGTAACGGGAACCGGGAAGGGAATGTAGGATGGACGGATATCCCGTGGGAGGCGATCAATCGTCCGGGACGCGCCTCCTGGAGGGATGAGGGAGTAACGCCCCTTGAAGCCGACGGAATTGTATGTGCGAATGCTATTTGCTGTGAATCGTTTGAACATAAAACGATTTTGGTTTTTTCTCTTAAAGTGTAGAATTTTGTAAAAAATATATCATTATATACTAGCGGGCCTAATGGACTTTATCCTGCGTGATATTTAAAGCGATCAGTATATTAAATAAAGTTTGGAATGAAGGAGGAATAATATAATAATTTAATTCATGCAGCCATTTCGTTGCTGTATAAGCGTTATCTGCCGGGCTTATTTGTGTATCTAAACCATCCTTGAATCCACTTAAACACACAAAAAAATCATTGATTCCAATTGTCCAGCCGTTAATGAGGAGTTCACTGTCAATACACGTACAGAAGAATTATATATATATAAAGATGAGTACTTGAAATAATGAATGTTGAATGGTTGTCAATGTTAGTTGGTGTTACACTGCACATTTGCTGATTTGAAGTAATTTTATATGCACTTAGATAAGTCATGAACATTCAAAACGAATAATGAAAATAGATAGCTATGTTTGAAAGTACTAGCTTTTGGAACGGTTATGAGGTTAAAAATATTCGGAATTTACAGTTTTCACTTTTATTGCTTTTAATACTAGCTCATATAACGGTCATAATAACAATAAAATGTATTGCTTAATGTGTGTTAATTAAATAAATGCAGAATAGAACTTTCGGAAAATTAAATTAAATCAAATATTTTACTTTCTTTGGAGATTAGAGTTGCTATTTACCGCTTAAAGTAATATTAATTTCTTGGAAAATTTAAGATGTTTCAGTTCTAAAGGCAAGCGAGTTAAATCTTTCACCTTGCCACTATCCCAAAATATTATGAGGTCGGTTTTATTCCATCCATATTTACCTCAACAACAGTTTTTACGCAGAGCGAATGACATCTGACCTCTGCAACCCTAAGGGCTAACCAAATTCTAAGGATGAATTAGTTGCCAGTATATTTGAAGGCAGTGGACATCCTGTAACGACTGCCATTGATGGTCTTTACAACCGGAACCAACTTTTTACGTGCCCATCCGACGCATGAATAATCTTAATTTTCAGACAATTGGGTGATCGGGCTATTTTGTCCTAACCAACCGGAAAACAACGATAATAATTATATAAGATAGTTATTGAATAATTCAAACATTTTAACGTTGTGTCCCTGCTGGATTCGAACCTAAGACCACCGTTTTCTAATGCAAGGGCCAATACCGCTAAGCCACGGAGGCGGCACGAGTTTAGTATATTATTATAATTTAAATTCTGTAACAATTTATTAAGAGAGGTGGTAAACAAAAAAATACATAGTTTTGTTGAGATTGGAAGTCAGTCATATTTTAGGTAGAATTTTACTAGTGACCAATCTACTTTCAGGCAGCTCTATTGAAGCCATCGCGACAATCTCTTAATAACATAACCCATCAAACTGAAGTCAGTAGTGCTTCTAAACAACTAATTATCCATTTAAAGCCCATACGATTTGGTGAAAAAAAAAAAGGCCAACCGCTTGAGAATGAGAATGAGAAGACCATAGCTGAACAAATTTAATAACATGTGAAAGAAAAGAAAATTACCTAATATTCTTGCTCGCAATAAAAGTTATTGTATGCCTATAGCAAACACTGATACTGCAGAGCACAATCAAGTCAAAAAAGTTACTTTTAAAACTAGACAAAGTTAAGAAATATCTTCTGCGTCGTAGTGATGAAGTCCTTCTTTATCGCGGCCTGTCGTATACGTGCAAGTGAGGCGGATGTGACGTCACGATACGATATCGCAAATCAGGGCCTGATAGCGCCCCTGATTTCGTGATACGCCTTCCGCGCTTGTGATATCGTCTCACCTTGTCTGAACAATGGATCGTTGTTTGTACCTACATAGTGCGTTCCGGATTTGCTTTTGGGGCTAGATTAGAAGTTGTTGTTTTAGAAATAGAGAAATGTTTAATTTTTGTTATGTTGGTATCAACGACGATATGAATTATGTTACTTTTCAGGCAATTGGATGATGGCCCCATATTGCCCTAACCAACCAGAAAACAATGCTAAACAATTATATTTGATATTTATTAAATAAGTCAAACATTTTGACGTTGCTTCCTCGCGGAAACAACCCAAGACCTCTGGTTTATAAAGCAAGGGCCAATACGGCAAGGCCAAGGAGGACCTGTCCACCGTTGGGTAGTAAATTGTAACTTTGTTTCGAAAGATTAATTATTGAAAATGGGGTCAGGTTAGCTTTAGAGAAATCTTTTTAGTGTTCCCCTTTTGCTATTGACTTTATTAGTACTGTCTACTTCTTCTAGAAACTTTATTGATGTTGTCTTAAAGTGTTCAATACGTGAAATATTGAACACTTTAAGCTATCCGGTAAAAATCAAGTAATGTGTATGTTATTTCAAATTATATCACGTTGTCTTCCTCACTCAGCCTTAATTTAATTTATAAACTATAACTAAAATTTTAATTAAGTCAAGTATTAATATATCAAAAATTCGTCATGTTTTTCAGTATCTAAACCTTCACATCTTGCTGGATAAACTTAAGGAAGTTTGTTGAGAACATTGCAATGTGGACTTCATTGGGTACATATCAATAAAAAATCAAACACCTGTATCGCAAAGATCATCTTCTTGAGTCAAGATTGTTTAGTAAACTTTTACACGTCAGTATTTCCCAGGTTGGTTATTTTTAACATGAAACCACGTACGATAACATATCTCATGCGATAAATTGTTGACATTTCAAATCAAAGATTATTAATAATTTACACAAAATTTACAACTGACTATATAAATATAAACTACTAGACAGTTCATCATCATCTTTAGCCTGTGTTAGTCCACTGCTGGACGTAAGCCTCCTCTAACACAGGCCTCCTCTATTAGAGGCTTTTCGGATCGTATCCCACCAGCCTGTTCCTAGCGGGTTGGTGGGCGGACCGACTTTTTACATGCAGATCCGACGGATGTATCACCTTACCTTTCAGACAATTAGGTGATCGGCCCAAATTGCCCCGACCAACTAGGAGACCACGATGAATATTTGTTGCGTCCCCGCAGATTCGAACCTATGTCCTCCGGTTTCACAAACGCTCGCCCTTACTACTAGGTTATGGAGGCTAGGCTAGACAGTTAATATTTTCACAGTTACTATTTTGTCTTCATAGAAATTGTGTTTTTTTTTTTGCATAAACATACTTAAACTTTACGTAAATATCTCTCGTCACAACAAATGGTAGGCTTATATTATGACCTTTTAGTTAAGATATGAATGCACATGTACGCACAAACAAACGGGCACTACTTAGTACGGTTAGACGAACTGGCACGACCGGAAAGGGAATACATAAATTTTCATAGTTGAGGTTTCATGGTTTCATAGCTAAGGGAGCTCAGTCTACATGAAAAAAGCTAAGTTTTTGAGTTCCTACAAGATTGGACCAACGGCCTTCTACATCTTTAGCACATTTCACTTTGAGGAAGTTTAACATCAAGTTGGACACTGTGTCTGCATGTAATTTATAGACCGTATATATTCTTACAGTATACATCATCACGTCTTGGACTGACAAAGTCTACAAAAAGTATGTCCGAACTATAACGAACCAACGTTAGACCTGGTATTAATTTAAATGTAGGCCTCTGTCAAACACTAATGATGAAAAAACGTAAGGCGTTACACTATATACACCCGTGTTCCAGGGCGGCTCTCACCGCCCCCAGCAATTGATTAACTCAGTCACTAGATCATCGGCGCCTGGTCCGTACACTGATCGCCGACGATCCTTAGGAGACATTACAAATGCCTAACTTTCGTACCTTCTGTACGTGTGGGCTTCACTTTAAGCAAAAAAATTTTTGCTTGAAGTGAAGTTGGCTTATTTCGTGGGAACGTTAGCTTCCTGCGAACTCAGTGTTAGATGAAGCTTACCAAAAGAACGTCAAGAACTTCGCCTGGAAGCATAACGTCAACAATAATTAATAAAATCTTAGACCCCGCGATTTTTCGCCAATAATAACACGCTGCAGGCTATTACTATAACAGTTTGACAGAACACTTTGTTAACATAAGTTGATATATTTGCCTCTTGTAGAACTGTTTTGTTCCTTTCCTAAAGATTTAATAGTGATAAAAACCAGCCGGCATTAGAAGGCAAGGCCAGATAGTTGTGAGCAATCTGTATTATATCAATTCGATTGTGAAGATTACATGCAACGTGTATTGTAAACGTTTATATATTCGATCACAATCTCAAATATTGATTTCGCATCGAATAACAACTATGAATAAACGAATTGACATTTATAGTGTTCGCTGACGGATTTTTGTAAATAATGTTTAAATCTCATTACGTATACAACATGCTATAAATAATCAACTACTAATTTCACGCTTACCCACCAACCCGCATTGGACCAGCGTGGTAGGATACGGTCCAAAACACCCTAATGGATAGGAGTGTATTAGAGAGGCCTATGTCCAGCGGTGGACTGTCAAAGGCTGATGATTATAATGATAAGCGTAGCTAATAAAACTTTTCAATTGTGTACTTTAACTATAGTTTAACCGATTCCGACTAGGAAAAGGTAAAAAACATTGTAACCTATGGCAAGGAAGTGACGTCATTTATCTAGCGTTCTTATTGATGAAATACCGAGACGTCAATCGCTAAGTGACAGTCGACCAATTACAACATTATGTATATGTACGAAGCCGGTTCGTTGCTATGGATTACTTTTTTTACGTTTATTCTTTGTTTAATTTGGCTCAACTATAATAAAGATTAGCAATCTGCTGATCTAGATGTTAGTGAAGATTTTAATCTGATCTATCGTACGATCAATTCCCGAAATGATATTAGATCTGAAGATAGCCTCCTGATAAACGATATTTCTAAATTTATTTTCGATTTTTATCAAACTTTAGAGGAAAGGAATTTACGTAGATAAACCAAATTTGTAACTTTCAAACGGAAATATAAAAACGGATGAAAACATTGTACACACGTTTATATTAATCGTCCACTTTAGAATGCTGTCAAAAAATATCCATGTCCGTTTTTAGGTCATAACAACTACTTTATAAAACGAGATTTTTAGACCGAGAATAGTATTTTGAATGATCCACAAGCTTGTAAATAAAATTATATAACAATATTTTAATTAACAAAAAACTGCCTCCGTAGCCTAGTGGTATGGACAGCGTAGTGGACTTAGTCTAACCCGTCGATAGGGTTATCAGAAGCCTGTCGCTGGACATCAAGCTGATTATGATTATATATGTGATTGTATGTAAATTATCGATTATAGAGCAATATTGTAATACATTGTAATCTGAAAATTGAAGACTTGTTTATTCCATGCTACAGATGGGCTATAAAAAATCGTACACCCATCACCGCATTGGACCAGCTTGTGAGACATATAACTAATGGAATGTATGTGCTAATAATAATGTCAGTTTAGTAGAACTTAATCACATGTCTTGATGAAGTATTTGGTTTAAATTATACAAACGTGATAAAACGTTGAGATAATTGACAACAATGACGTATTAGATTAAAGAACGCTCAAAAGCCTAAAAATCAACCATCAGGGCATATTGACATATACATGATTATTGTCAATAATTTCAGGTTTGATAGAATTAATCCATTTACTTCGACAAGTTTAGTTAGATATAAAACGTAAAGCGAGAAAGTACAATGTCGTATAGATAGATAACCTCAACCAACAGGTCAAACGTGACTATCCAAGATTCGCGTCAATGATTTATTGAGTGTTGACAGTGTAGGCCCGAGTGCGGAAGCCCGAAAGCAAATATAATAAATTATTAAACAGCCAGAGATAGTGGCTCCATGTCCGACGTGATCGATAGCCTCGCGACTAATCGATGAGCACAACTGTATCCAAGATGGCCGAAATGTCAAAGTGACGTCTATATTGCGGTCGCATTGTTGGTGTTTACATTTAAATTTAAGTTTAAAAGTCTTAACGCATCAATTGAAATATTATTGGGATGATTTTTTAATATTACTAAAGTATAATTAAATAATAATAAAGATATTAACTGTGACAATATTGAATAACGCATACGAATCTGTCAAATATGATGATGTAAAAAAAATATTATCGGCCTTTGTCAGTACTCCGAATGTTATTGACTTGAAATTATAATTGTTTTAATAATTATAAATAGTTTTTTATGAAACATTCACGCTGACTTTTTTCTTTTCACTGTGAATCCATCACAAAGATAAAGATAGGAAGTAATAATTAAAGTTATTGACATTAAATATACTAACTAAGAAACAATTTTACAATTTGAATTGATAACAGTCAAGGTGGCATATTCTGATTGCATATATTAAATATTGATATATTAACAAATTGAAATTAATACATAACATAAAAAAGGATTAATGGTATTAATTATAATGCAAAACAAATGAAAATTCGACGTGATACCATTCAAAAGAAGACTTATTTATTGTTCTTTCGTTATTCTAACCAATGAAGATGTACAGATTTAACCAAAACAAGATTAAATACAAGTCGTTTTCCTACATGCAATATTTCTTAACATGTTAAGGTCTGGTGTATTTACTAAAGAAAAACCCTAATTTGTAACAGAATTAAACTTTTGATTCTATGGAAAATTACAACAGCAATTTTTAGACACATCTGTATCAGCCCACCATGTTTTGTTAAACTTTTTCGTATCTATCACGTTTTTCAATTGTTTCGTACCTAAACTATCCGTAGGCACATTTTATGATAAAATATCTTTACTTTTCACATGGATTTGTGAGAAGATTATTCAGCTAAAATCCTGACACATCTGTCTAGAAACGATCATTGGTAACCTCAGTAAATCCCCAGCAGATAAGATTAACATGCGTTTAAAAGTATAAAGAAATATGTTTTGGTATATTGATAACTTATGTTATTTTATTAAATACTTTTAGAACAATATGTCCTTAATACGCGATAATAAGGAATTATCGTGGATTTAAATTTATCGACGCATTAATTAATTTTCATTTAATTAATTGAATTTGGACGATATCGAGTATATTTTAATTTTCACTTACCTACGTTTAGATACATACTTCTTCAAACATGTTTTGAAATACTTTAAGTAAAGTAAAAGGCGTCAATTAGATTATACGGAACTTTAAAATATTTAAAATTTTTTTGCGATTAATGTGAGGGCAAAGTATTAAAACTAATTTTGTATTAGCTTAGTATTTTTTTAAATAACTTTTTTTATAACACTTTGCACGGACTCAAAATTTATAAACAGAAATGTTGTATTTAATGAAAATATAATACATACAGAATACTGACTAAAAGAGAGTTAATGTGTTTCTTCCAAGGCTATGAATTAATTTAAAGATCGTCGCAGTACATTATTCGCAAATCTTTGCTTTCGAAACTTCGTCTTTGAAGGTATCAGATATGTTATTTATCGATTTCATATTTGCTTCACGTATTCAAGTATATTTATGCTTTCTGAGGGCCTTGACCGATATCCGTTTATCCTGTGTACGCCGAGGTTTATTGCGCCGTATTACACTTCTATATCAGTTAAATGTATTAAAATTTGCTTAGCTTTCAATGTAATAAAAGTTGATTAGATTTTAATTGATTTATTCGTTTATAAGTAAATTCTGTTTATAAAACTTTGATTTAATTATAAGAAAAAGTAATAGTAGTAGCGATCTCCATTCTATATTGTTTATGGTCGACTTAAGAAGGTGGAAAATTGTCTTTATGGTAATATTTTACAAATATTCATACCTATTTTGGAAAGCATGACGCGTCGTGATGGTCTGTTCTTTACCTTTTAAGCTTTTCTGTATAAGCTAAAATTAATTTATTATATCGGTTCTATACTAATAGATATGTTAACACTAATCTTCTCGTAAAATATACTGATTTAAACAATTTTCCATCATACAACACACGTTCACATCAATATTGTGCACCTGTAATTAATACGTTTAGTTTTCCACACTCCGTTGAAATAGCTTTAGGTATAAAAGTATTATTAGAAGAAGCCCGAGGTATTAAAGAATATGCGGTAATATTGTCTAAAGAATAAAGGGTAGCTATAAAAATACAAGCGATTGGAACTTCTATCAGGATTTGAATTCAGGACTTTCGCATTACCTACCACCAACCTCCTAATTTAAAGCAATTGGATATGAACCCTCTATCAGGATATGTACCTAGGTCTGCACCTTCGACCCCTCCAACCGGTGGGTTACCAGCGTACAATTAACACGTACCGTGTCGATTCCCCGCAATAAAAATCCGATGTAGCCAACATAACACGGCGCTCCAGATAAGATAAGCGGAGTGATTTGTGAAGTGGCAACAAGCCAACAACGCGGGCCGGCCGTTCGGACCTGTCCAATTTGCGATAATCGATCAGATAAAACGAGAGATAAGGCACCGTGTCGAAACAGAAATGGGTATGACACAAATCGATGCTATGATCGTGGTGGTAACCCTCGAATTTTGCGGATTCCCGATTAGCATAGGGCAACCTGTGACTTTGTTATGGCGTATGGATGTGCAACCCCACCACCGGCGTTACGGCGGTATGGTCTTGCTCCCCGTAAGACAAATTCTGATGAACAACTCTTTGGAATGGACGCCGTCTTGGCGTTCTTAAAAAAAGGCCTATGTCCAGCAGCGGACTGCTAAAGATTGTTTATAATGATGATGAATCTGTAACATACCCAAAAAATGCCGAAACCCACAACGCGCAGCAGCGGTCGAGATACAAAGGATCTGGAGGGACTGTGGTTGCCCACCCGCTCGCCTAGCGTGACAACTACGGCAAAACCTTTATGAAGTGATATGGAGGAGGCCTTTGCCTAGCAATGGACTTTATTAGACTGATTTAAACCTGTGTCGGTATAACCGCGATAGGTACAAGGAGCAAAAAAAAGATATAAAACACCCTCAGAGGATTAATATTATTGCTGTATGTCGCTCAAGCCACGAGGATGGGATTTTGTAATTAAATCTTTTTTTAATTAATTGCTATTACTGTGTTGTCAATTATTCATGTTAGATCAAACAATTTATTTTTAAAGCTTTGCTATTGTGCTAGTTAACGACCTAGGTTTATTCATGCAATGCTAAAAACATCAACATTTTTTACTAAAGCCTTCAACATCAAGTGCTGTAAAATTTTGTGAAGGGATTTAAAGACCATGTTATTTTTTCATGTCAACGTTAAAACTTACTAGGACGAATAGAAACACGTTAACGGAATCGTTCAGAAGATCTGTTATAAAGGTTCTAGAAGTTTCCAGGCTTAGCTTTGATTTGAAGATATATATTTTTTTTATTTATACTATTGGAATTACTGACTTATAATCACGTATTGAATTGTAATTATTTTACAACAGTCCATAATATCAAATCTAACAAGGCTTATGCATAAAGACAGGAATAATAATTTAGACATTTATAATAGAATTATACCAATAAAAAATTTCGAAATTTCTTTTACTGTCTTAATTTTGTCAAAACTACTTTATCCTATAATTAAATCTGATTCCAAAACAAAAATATAAATTCTTCTTAAGTGCTTAACTTATTCACTTTGAAGTTAACAGTTGGAGAAAATTTAATTCTGTAAGCGTATCTTTTGTTATTTGACTATGTTAGAAAAATATTGGTACATTTTTAATTACTTGTTTACGAAACAGAAAGTTAGAGTTAGTATCCATTAAGAGTTTTAAAAAAAGCACCTATTGTTAATATTTTAAACGAAACAAAACACGTTAAGTACACTGTTCGGTACCTCCCAAACACGAGACTATGAAGGGATAATCGAATGTAAAGGCTTAATCCGATGATACGCTAATTGATCAAGAGTAGCGAGAGCTCATGAGCTTTCTTGGTTCCGTATTGTGTTACTATGGATATTTTTACAATAAATATAAAATTTATAGCTTTATATCAATGTCCAGTACAACATTAGTCATGTTTGTTTTATTTAAGTGTTATAGACTGATAAATTTAAACGTTTTATGTGTTGCTTACAGCCTTCGTATATCATAGAATCCCGCGGCGACTCAACAGCTTTTCTTTGTAATTTCCTAGTTGATTCGGCAATGCGAGCTGATCACCCAATTTCCTGTAATGAAAAATGATCTGTGCGTCGGATGGGCATGGGAAACGTCCGTCCTACGCCTGATCTGGTCGTGTCGATTATCCGTCCCATCGGACAATGAGAGTAAAGAAAGGGGAGTGCACCTGTGTCTGTAGGTAGACTTATGCACTACAATATCTTCTGGTTTTGTATTGTTTGTTGGCTCGAAGGACATAATTGATATATCTTATATGTACTGAACCCAATAGTGTACAGAATATTAATGATTCATCCAGCATTATTAATATACCATCAGCTACCGTGGAAGCCTCCCACGTTCTGATATAACATAATCTGTCCGTCTCAGTGTCCAGACTCCAGACAATGGCCCTATCTATTGAGAATGCGTTTATCTCGTTCACCGTATAGGTTAAACGTCCGTCGAGTACATTAGTTTATTGAAAGCGATTATAATGAGCTGTGGGAGATCGGGCACATCTAGAAAGTTGACTTGTGTACCGCACATGAGAAACTCAGAGTTACCGAATGATAGGTGACATCGTTAGGATTTTTTTGGAATTACTGTATTCATTATAAAAAGGTTTTAAAATATATTTTTATACCTGTTACGTCCTGTGTTGTTTTATTATTATCAATTATAATATTTTGAGAAGATTATTTTTCCATCACTGTGTGCCAAACATTCTAGGCTACTGTAAATTTTCCATCTATATTAGTCACGCAAACTAATGTATCCGAATTTAAAGTACAAAATATCATTCAGGCACATTTTCATTGAATGATAAAACCATGGTATGATTCTTTAGCCAATAATGAATTGAAACGTGGCAAAGTATGTGTCGACTAACTTCAAACGGTCTATTATTAGCAAGCGACACAATAACACACAATATTTGAACACGAACTGTAAGGAGCTTTTTCTAAAAGCACGGCCACAACAATCGCTAATAATATTATTGATATGGGGCAAGTGGTGGGGTCATTACCGGGACAAAGCGTGGTGGAGTGCGGCCGGTGGGCGCTGGGGTTGCGCAGGGCTGCGTTATCTGACCGCTATTGTTCCCTCACCAAAACTTATACATTTTGATGGCACTACAATAAATTGTAATTCAAATTATCTATTAAACACATACTATGATTTCCTTTAAAAGTACGATAACAAATAAACGTCTAAAGATATATACTCGGTAGGTTTTGATATTTAAATTGCAATTGTATGTGTTAAGGCATTTTTGAATACATAACCGTGTAATCTCGTCATAGCGTTAATGTCTCAATCATAGAAAGTATAGTTGTGATCGGTTCTTCATGTTCGTGTCTCCTAAAACTTGTTAGTAGACAGCCCTACAAGTTGCGTGTTAGATCGCGCGATACGGCAACGGCCCCGCCGCTTGCTTGTAATCGGTTTACTGAGCCTAGCGGCTTTGTAGCGTGGTCCAAGTTGGAAAAGCGAAAAATTTCACCGTCATAGTAAAAGAACATACTCTAAATGAACAGCATTATCGTCTTCATTATTTTTCTACTAGTTAAATTATGTTTTTCTTTATTAGACATGGAGTAGGTAATATTAGTAAATAGGACTATGAATTAATGTAAACATAAAATATATAGCAACACAGTGTCCGCATACATCTAGTGTTATTATTAATGAATTATCACTAAGACGTCAAACGCTGAGCGACAAAAGGCTAAAAATAACGCCATACATATGATGTCTTTTTAGTTGCTGTAGGCTACTACAACCTATCTACTTGTCTAGTATTGTTCTGTGTTAATCATAAATATTGTCACGAACACATTGTATCGATTTGAACTCTCATTCATCTAACAAATTTACAAGACACCTAAAGCACCATGATTATAATGGTCACAGCTGATTGACAAAAATCCTATTAATAAGGTAACTGCTGTAAATAAAAGTTTGAATAGTTTAATCACAATTATCCGAGGAAACTCTTACTTATTTTAATAAGTCCACAACTTGGGGCACAGTGTAAGCCGTTCGTCTAATGCAGGTGACTTGCAAGTGCGGCTATTACAGTTCCTAGCCACCTCCAGTGCGACTCCAAATGACCGCTGCTCGCGAATTAACAGGGCCATACTTCCAGCTAAAAGCCCTGGACCCCACCATTATGCTAATACAGATTTCGATATCAAAACGTCGAGTGATATGACTGCTCTAGCACGGCTAGTACGAGGAGTTTTCTATTTCGCGAGGAAAATAATTTTGATGGTAAAATATAAAATAAGGAATAAAACTTACTTATGATTGTAAGTTGATTCGTACTTTTGAGAGAGATTTAAATGTACATATGTACTTCAAAAATAATTTACTAAAGATGTATGTATTTATTACAATTAGGGCTTTCGAATTTTTTTTAATGGAAACAACACTTATTTATACTCGAGCTCAACTTTAGATCTAGATTAAGTGCTAAGTCATAAATAACACTTCTATCTAGATTAGGCTTGCCTTAGCGTGTTAAGCCACGTGTAAGTAAATTAACAATGGTATCCTGTCGAATATATCATACGAATTCCTCTACCATACCTGACATTAACATTCGACGATAACATCCAAAATCATGAGTTCCCATTCGTAAAATGGTACATTGTGAATTCCAGATGAATCGTAAATTTTGACATAGGGCACGAGAAAAACGAGCTAATAATGCAAGAGCCATCGAAACTAAGCTCTATTCTGTACAATTTAGAGTTGGAAATAGTTTAGCTGCAATCGTTAAGGAATGACGAGCTCTTGTAGAAGGGTCTGATCCGGAGTGACACCTGGAGTTGTCCTCTCAGCCAATTTACGTTTGCGGTGCGCTAAAATCACTATCTCTCGTATACGTATCTAGCTAACGTCAAAATTCGATCGCAGATACCTTTATGAGACGCAGATATATCTTTGCGCTTAAGTCCCGGGAGGCTCGATGGTTCTGCCATTGTCCAACCTCAATAGATAGCATCGACGTACTTTGACAGCTCGCGTGTGGTCCCACTCAATTGTGAGCCGTTCGCGAAAATCATATTAATGTGCCTCCGCGTCTATAAATATTTCTGCTAATCACGTTTGACGATCGGGACGAGGGATTGAAATAAGTATTAGAAGTATGTGACCTTTAAGTGAACGTATTTAGATAAATGCTTTGTGTTTCGTGTTTTGATTGCGATTGAAATCTGTACGTGTAAATTTAGTGTTCATTATGGTTAATTGAACTGTAAATTGTATATATTATAGCGTAAATAATACTTCGTATTTGTAGTCTTTATTCTGCTCTTGCATAAATTTCAAGACATCTTGAATTGAATGCGTTAAACGCTTAGAACATTTAATAGCTGTGGTATTATTATTACAGAATAAAACAATGTGCTATTTATGTGGGTGTCTTGCTTGATTAAATAAATGCATAGCCATCCTGACTAAATGCGGGACCACATGAAACGGGCAATTTGTCACTTGCAAAGGATTTGTGGGGAGGATCACGCTGCGCCTTGCTTAGTCATCGCGAGTCAATGTTATTTCAATAAAGCCATGAACTGTTGATCGTGCATGTTTCCTATAAATTATATGCATGCGAATTAAACTTTATATTAAAATGCTTATACATTTGCAAAGTTAAACTACTACAGTATCTTTTTGACGTAAAGTCACAGTCATAAAAGTCGTTTTAAAATCAATGAACATCACGTGTTTATTTTAATGAATTTAAATTATTAACAATAGCATTTTAATATTAGTTATGTTACAGCAACGTTCATAATCATCAGTCTGTGTTAGTCGTCTAGTGGTCATGTGGCTCCCCTAATGCACGCCCTCTTCATTAAGGGTTTTCGGACAGAATCCCACCACGCTGGTTGGACTCCCAGGTTGTGAGTTGGTGAGTGGACCAACTTTTTACATACCCATCTGATGCATGGATCATCTTACTTTTTAGACGATTGGGTGATCAGCACAAATTATCCTAACCGACCAGACAACAACGATAACAAAAGTAGTTTCCCCGCAGGATTCGAACCCACGACGACCACGAAAGCGGTACAATGCCCAACAACGTTACCGAATTTAAATTTAAGTTAAACATTTTTGTTGCACTCAAATGTAGTGACTTTTTATCGTGAAATAATATTACCCCTACTTGTGGGATTAGACATTAGAAGTAGATGTGGGGATGTAAATTAGGCCCCCACGTTGAATATCTTAGTTTGGAAACAAGTTCGGTTAGAAAGCGGAATCAATAATTGGTTGTTGTAGGACAACGATACTCTGCGTCATGGTTACGGACATTTTGAAGTTTTTTTCATTAGAATGATTATGTTGATAAATACTAAAGAAATAATGTTGGGGTATATTTAAAGTTACGGAAACTATTTTTGTAGTAGAATGTTAAAAAGACGGCTGTTTTATAGAATAAAGATACACAATAGATAAAATAACTGTTCAGTTAACTGATCTTTTAAATATAGTAATTATTTTTAATCTTTTTTAATATGTTATTTACGTAATGTAAATATTGACTTTCTGATCATAATAAATTTAACATACGGTTTGAAATCAGTTAACGAACAAAAAATCGTGTATTAATAGTATTATAAAAATGATGCTATCAATAAATATAACAAAACTAATGAAACCCTTCATGTAATTAACTAATGTCAGCGTTAATTTTCATTGGTTGTTACTTAAAAGTACATCAACGCCGTATAACCTGTAAAATAGTAAACTTTTACCAAGCTATTTAATAAGATTACTTTTACGAGGATTTTGTCGTGTCTGCCTGGACACACCTGGTCTGTCCCTTGCCCACAACCGCCTAAAGAAGTCTGGATAAACTCAAAAAATGCGTAAAAGTCCTTTCGAATACAATAATTTGTGTTTACGTAAATATAAAAATCTCAACAAACTATTATATATATACAAGTACGACAGTATTTTCGTTTTATATCGATTTTGGTCGGTTTCTAGCCGGCCGCTTGCTATGGGGTCGCGTGTTCGAAGCAAAACAAACATGGACAGACGGGGATTAGCGTTTTGAATCCGGGACTTTGCGTGTCACGGTGTACGCCGTTCGCTTTCTTCACTTGGTTCACTTTAATTAGCTATTTGGGTTAAGTTTACGGCTTAATTACTTTAAATAATCCGTTACTATCTACTGAATAAGTAGGAATAAGCCATACTTAAGATTGGTTTGGACAAAATATTTAAAAAAATCATTGCCTATTTTATTTAGATCATTTATTTCTATACGTACGAACGTAGAATAAAAACTCTTTAAAAATATATAATATGTGTATATAATTATTAACAGTTTAAAAAAAAATTGAGCGTTTAATTATTCTTATTTACGACATTGTAAATAATTTTACGATGAACTTTAGGATGAGGCATTTCAATTGTAATTTCTTTATTAGATATAAGCAATTTTGTATTATATTTAATTATAAACTATGGATACCATGCCTAATGTATAAAAGCGATAAAAGGAGTGAAATATTTTTATAAGTACGTTACAATTTGTGATACAAATATTAAGATATTATTAATAAAAAGCCACGGTTAGTGTAATTAATCATTAATAACAAAAAGATAGATACTTTGAACACTTATGAATATTATTCTAAACGTCTATCAAGAAATGTAAGCGTATTTTTCTCGAAAGATATATTAATATTACAGACTATAAAAACAATATTTTTGGACTAGTAAATAGTTAAGAAAATTGAGCTTTTAATGCAGTAATACACGTATGAAGTGAAATAAGCGCTTTATTTAACTAAGAATTGATTGAATTCTACGTGCTGTTTCGAAATGTAAACACAAATATCTAGGCTACTTACAAGTCACGGTTGCAATTATTAAACATCAAGTAATTCAGTCGATACAACATTTTATGAATAGCAACTGTTGTCGAACGTCAGCTAAGTATTGACAACATAATTACCGTTCCCACTATTAATTAAAGATTGAAACAAGATAAATAACTCAAATTATTTAGCTTAGACAATCATTTTCGCTAAGCTTACTAAAATATGAAAAGAATACAAAAACAAACTTAAAATTGCTTAAAACTGACGCTGTCAGAATTACATTATGTGTATAACAGCCGAGCATTTTATATGTACATGATTACAACTATAAAAAGGGAAATAACTTAATAAAATCCATAGTTTTAAACAGCCACAGAAACTGAAGTAAGCATAATACCTACGTTAAAGGTATTGTTAAAACGAGAACAATTTAAATGAATTTAAACTATACCTTACTAATACATCTCGTATACATTTACAACTACTCTGGGACTCTTATACCTCTAACCTCCATTTTAAAGCTATTGTACAGCTTTTATCGCGGGTTCTAAGCGCAGCAACCGAATAAAGAAATTTCATAACGAAAATAAAACCTCGGATTTTTTCGATAGCGGAGTAACATTTTCATATACATTAATATGAAATTTTATTGTTTAATGTTAAATGTCAAAATGAATTATATTATCTATACTAATATTGTAAAGAGGAAAGATTTGATTTTTTGTATGTTTGGATTAAACCGGCTCCGAAAGTACTAGACCATTTGCAAGTTCATGATCTAAAAGCTACACAACCCTGGCGAACATAGGCAATGTACAATTTTCTAAAAGTTTGGATTCATACGAAACACCAATAACGTTATACGTTTAAACTTTTTCAGATACTTTTAAATTCAAAATTAATCCTATTTGAGATGATTAAGGAAGAGCAAAAAGCATAATTCAATGAGATTAACTTTAGGAAATATCTAAATTAATAATAGATTCCTAGTAACAAAGAACAATCTAGTAATTATAAAATGGGAACAAATAAGTTTGACGTACTACACACAATTTGAAAATATTTGCTACTATTTAGGAACGCAGCAATCTTTAAAATGTTTTAGTCGCCGGCTGGCAATCGGTAATGATATCGGTGGACTCTCCAATGGACCAACGAAACCACTTGAATCGAAAGTGAAATCTCAAACCGTAGATTGATAGACTTGTGGTAGCATCCACATATCTGTCTCACCATCGCCCGTCCGTCCGTCCGTATACTTGGCGTTCACCACACCATGCTCGTGACAGCTGAACACATTAACAGGCGCACGTCAATGTTTACGATTCCTCAACGTTTTGATCTTTGTACCACCGTCATTACTATTCACTTTATATATTTAGTATTTATAATGAATAGTAATGACGGTGTGTAGAGAAGAGTACGGTCTAAGTTATTCATAGTGTAGTTAAGGTTTTATCAACTTTTAGATGTTTTGCTGATACGTTTTGGAAAAGTTATGTACTTGTACGGCCATAAATGTAAAGTACTTTGAAAAGAGGAAGGATGGAAACCTCTTAGCCCCATTTATTAGACAACTTTGTGAATGGGAAAATGGTAAGGTTTTAAAAGATTTCGTTAAAAATAGCGTCAAAATTAGCTTTAAAAATATGTATCATGTTATACCATCGCGTGGTAAATATGGCTCAAGGACAATATGTGTTTCAGAGATCCTAAGTGTCGTCTTTTCATAATAATAACAGCCTTAACTCGTCAGTTTACCTGTGTTTCGTAGTGTTGTTCCTAAACGGTATAAAACTCGTGTAAAGTCGTTACAAATTAATATTTCTTTACATTAGTTGGTTTGAATTAAACGTATATAGTTATACTAAATAATTTGAAAATTGCGATGATAAAACTTGCGCTGTTTTAAAACTAAAATTATTAATCATCAGCTTCTGGAAAATACTACAGCCGCTAAACGATACATAATCAATCATAATTAAACGCGTTACAGACAGACAAAACGTGATTATATATATAGATAAAAGCGTTGGTCAAACAGACGTCGTAACGTCATGAACCGATCAAATTTGGCCAACACCAGTCTAGTGTCAGAGGTCACTTGAACTTGTAAACCCGGAGATGTCTGACCCTTGGTCGACAGCCGTCATAACAGGTTAAATGATTTCTTTTACGTATTTAAGGGACCATAAACTGTAGTGGGCGTTGTTCTCCTTTGTGTCAATGTTTTAGAGGCATCAAAAAGATTCGTGTCAATGGCAAAAAGTTAAAAAAACTAGTTGAACATTTATGTGGTTTAAAATATGACTATAAATACAAAATTTTTGATGATTGCTAAACTGGTCCTATGCTTACGTTCCATTCATAAGTATTAGCGAGAAAATTACAATACGCAGTACATGAAATCAAATATTATTGGTTATGGTAACCAATATTAACTAAACTAATCAATTTGCAAATTATCTACGTTTTTATAAACTAGATTGTATTAAATGTAATGCGAACTTCGAAATCCTTGCTACGTTGTTCTCATAGTACCGTCAAATTACGCAGCAATTTATCAATTCGTCAATTTGATAAAAAATGGATATTAGGATTCTGAATAAATTGTATTTTATATATTTTTTCTTTGTAATTTCATTCCCGAAATTAAAAGATTATTCAATCTCACGCTTAGTACGATAGGATGTTATATACTAGTTTAGGGTAAGAACAGCGTGTTATTTTATTAAAAGGGACTACGTACAAGTCAATTTGCGGCTTATTTTCTAGTCTGAATACGTACTTCTAGAATTAAGACTGCTGAATAAGATTTTATCCTCCTATCCAAGCAGAATCGGCGCTGGCAATCGTCTGGCAGATGACGGCTAGGGTACCCTTGTACTACATGGAGGCACGATCAATTGAGAAAAAAGGCTCGGATGGAATGAACTGGAACAAGTCGCGCAGGATCGAGACAAATGGAAAATTCATCTGCTAGCCCTATGTCTAAGGAGGGATAAAAGGAACACGTCCTCATCATTAGATTAGATACATTAGATTTTCTTCACCGTCATCATTATTTTTGGTGATTTATTTTATATCAAATGTAAATTATTACATTAATATACATTTAATTTTCAACCTTGACGGATTACTTACTCTACATGAAGTCCTATAAAGATTTAAATTAGTAGTTAGTAACGACATGCAAATATTTTCCATTCACTTGGTAACTTTGTATGTCTTTATAATTACATAGCTTAGGTATGTTGATTAAGTTGTTCATTACGATTGGACAATGTAAGAAACTAATGGTATAAGATTTCATTGATGGAAACAATAAGAATAATATATCTTTGCATAGTATATTTTTTGCGCATAATTTTAAATATAATGCAATGCTGTATTCACATTTATTTATTAGTAGTTTATGCTTTCTTTTTATAATTTACCGTGCTAGGACTTTGAGTTTTCTATTGCCACCCATTCGACTTTATGCATTTTTCTTTCTATTCTAAAAGTTTATATGATTAATATAATCAGACACAATCAAAATACTATAACAAGTCACGCATTGTAGAAATAATGTACGTTGCTAATAAATGTACGCGGAAGTAATATTTTATTTATTTTTTTAGTTTTCGATTATTGTCGCAATAAATGTTAGTACTAAGACAAATAATAAGGTCGTAATAGATCGACTAACATTTATCTTGAATGAAAACGAATTAAAAATTAAAACTAGTTATCCTAACTAAATATTAGCTGCCCTAGTCTCATAAAAGCAAGCTCGTTAAAAGTCATGAAGTTTTTTTTTGTTATATCCTTTAATATACATTTTTCTTTATGCATTCGTGAAAGACATTTAATGTAAACGGAATATTATTACCAACGTCGCAAAATATAATAATAATATAATCTAGATGATATTAAACATAATTACATTATCCAGGAATGTTGTTTTATGAATAAATTAATTAAACCTTATTCCTATTTATTTTTTCTAATTAAAAACATTTAACACAAGGCACAAAACATACCACATCTACGAAGATCTTGAAACAACTTACCTGTAGGCTTGGGCACATTCCTTTTGACCTGCATCCACTTATAAGTTGGCACTGCATGTGAGGGTGGGGCTGGTGCACCAGACCGTGCTGCATCTCACCCTCACGCGGGAAGCCCTCCCTCAAGCCCAAAAACTCATCCTTGGGCTGGTAAGGGTCGAACTCGGCACAGGGTAAAGGCGAACCGTGGTACTGCACCGATTCATCGACAAAATGCATATTGTACTTAGTCTCCAGGTAATGATTGTCCAACTTATGCTCGTGTAGACTTTCATTGTGTCTGGGCGGCTCGTCCCTATGCTTGTAAGGTTCCTGAGGGACTACAGGATAGCTCTGTAACTCCCCATAGTCGAGGTTCGTGTAGCACAGTCCGGCATCGGTGCTGATCACGGGCGGATGCTCCAAAGGTCCTTGTCCCGTCAGCCCCGGCTCGTAATAGGTGGGCTCGTAGTACTCGTAGTTGTCGTAGCCCTGGTATGGCTGTTGGTAATAGTCCCCGCTGTAGCCCTGGTTGTTGTACATGCCGACGTCCATGGTCATCATGTTTGGCGCCCGCACATCACTACGGTGCTCGCTCCCCGCGCGTACGTACCACACTGAGCTCTACCTAACGATACTGTCTCTATCGCTCTCGCGGCTCTACGTAGAGCGGGTAGAGGCGGGGTTTTGGTTGGGTGGGACTGTCCAATGAGTGAAGGCCGAGTAATATTCTGCCCACGGTTGGCTGTTCGAGATAATAGTCGCGAATTGCGGAGGATGGATGTGTGTTTTTTATTAACTCTTCCCGCTCGCCGCATTGCCGATTCCACGGTATGAATCGATTCGGAGCGTGAAATGCTTCTTGTGTTTTTTTTTCGAAACAGCTGCTTATATATTTCGCTTTTGTATGAAGTGTGGATTTTTCTATTTTGTTGGTCGGAAAATTATGGTAACTACTGTATGAATAAATATAATACTAATGCACCAAAATTTAGTGTTTTTCAGTAACAGTAAATATGATTTTTTCAAATGATCTGACCTTGTAATTGTCTGGGCATGAATACATTTTATTGCACTAGTTAAGTTATTATTAAGGAAAATGAATTAAAACTTCAGCCTTTTATATTAAAAATATGTTTATAAAATACTTTAGTATGATAGATATAATATGTATTTGTCACAAAAGAAAAATAAGTTTATGCATTTATGAGTCTTTGCTAAGTTTGGGACTAGACGATTTTGTGAAATTCGTCCAGAAATACTATGAAAAATACTACTGTTTAATTTGCTTTATATTGTTTTAGCTTCCGTTTGAATAATGATGCACAAAAGAAACTTTTAAGTACTAAATTTACAGATTTTTCGCGTTATTTATATATATTTATTCCTGACATTTCGGATTCTTTCCAGCATCCGTGATCACGGGCAGACTAAGTGGGCATATGTCTGTCTCTCAATTAATAAAAAATCAATTTAGTTATTAAAACCATTATAACCAAATCTTGGAATATAACATGTGTAAACCATTTTGTGCATTTTAATACAATTATTTGTATTTATTATCACGAGCAGTGCGCTAGATTAAATATTACTCTTTATATAGAAAAGCTTTAACAGATTTTGTAGTGTTTATCAATTTGTATATTTTGAATATTCGCTTTCTTGGTTTAGTAAATTTTTTTAATACAGCTTGATATTTTCCCCTGTCATTTTACTTCTGATTAGAAGCATTATATAAAGATGTTATATAATGATTTGAATAGACTTTGTTTGTTTGTTCTGTGATCAGAACAGAAACAAATAAGGGCACATTATATTTATCTAAAAGTAAAAATATTTATATTTATTAGATAAATGCATTAACACTGTTATGTTTTTTCTTAACAATAACAATCTTGGAACTCATGCAGGTAAAAGTGTAGACCTATGTTGTTTAAAATTTAATTTATGACAATGTTTGCATCAAACTCTTAAGCATAGTAATCAAATCATATTTCATTCCATCACTGGGAATAAAACTATACCTCCATAATATTTTACGAGGTAGATGGTCTCCTGATTTTATTATTTATAAACTATATATATAATGCAGTTGAATTAATTTATATTATTTTTCTTACATACTTACAGGAATATACGTACTACATAAAGGTAAATCATTAACATCATTATCATCATTAGCCTCTGTAAGCCCACAGCTGGACATAGGCCTCCCCTTCTCCGGTAAATGACAAAATTTATTAAAATATTTATTATTTATTTTCCGACCTATATATTATGTAGAGAAATTATTAATACAAATGTTTTAATAAAAAAAGGATCAATTAAAAGGAGGAATTGAAAAAAATGGATGTGTTAAAGTTTTAAAACTGTGGTTACAATACAGTCATTAAGAAGGGTGTCCTTAAATATAAAAGTAAGGTAACGATTTTAAAACAGGAAGTATGAAAGGAAACATGTGATGTCATCATTAATTAGTATTCAGAACTGGCAGAATCCTATAATCAGTCTTTTTTTTTTAAGTTATCATTATCATCATCATCCCGTTTTAGTCCACTGTTGGTCATAGGCGTCCCCTAGTTCTTCTCCCATCACGCTGGTCTAATGCGGGTTGGTGGATGGACCGACTGTTAACATGCCAATCCGACGCATGGATCATTTTACTTTTCAGACAACTGTTTCAGACAACTTTTCAGTTTATTAAAAAGCAAGCAACTTTGGTTTAAATAGCAAGGGCCAATACCGCTAGGCCACAGAGAAATTGTATTGTAAAAGTTGAAAGTTTTAAGCATAATTTAATCACACTAGCTTCGCTTACCATTTTCGTTCGCCTAGTGATGACGACTTACACATTATATACTTTACTTGATAACTGACTGATGGTTTTTACAGTGCACGTAGTTGGCTGATATTTTCTAGATGCTAATATTTTGATTAATTCAAACTATATCTTTAAATTATTACCTCATTTAAGAGGAAAGTGGGCCGGTCATATGGTCGGAAGAAAAGATGGTCGATGGGCCAATAAGGTTTTTGAGTGGTGGCCGCGTTCTAAAACTCAGCGTTGGTCGACCCTCGACCAGGTGGGATGCCGATCTCTGTCCAGAAGCTGGCTCATATTGGCAGCTAGTAGCAAGGAATCGGCCGCCTTAGCGTTCATTGGAAAAGGCCAATGCCCAGCAGTGGACTAAGAAAGGCTACTACTAATGATGATGATGATATCTTTAAATATTATAGCCTATAAATTATCTTAAAAAATTGTAAAGCTGTATTTAAATCCATATCCAATCCAGAGTACTTTTTATGTCAAAGAGTAACAAACATTCATCTATACATGTAATAATTTTATAAATCTTCATATTTATAAAATTATTAGATCATAATTAAAGGACAGTCAGTAGATCTGTAATGGTACGTTACAGACTAAAGTACATTCTTGTATGGCATTTCCTTTTCTCTTCCCCAGGGACCGACTGAGACAATAGTTCACACTTGATTCAATCTTGACATCCTTAAGCATCAATCAATTTTAGATAACTATACACAACTTAAGGTATTATATCTAAAACTTGTAACTAAAATCATTAAATTTATATTATTTATTAGGATTAAAGACGCGTCTTTTTATAATAAAAGTATTATGTAATAGAAATTCGTATTGTCCTTCTATAAATATAAGCAAGTAGTAATTCTAGAAATGTAAGGAAGAGTTTATAACAATATGTTTTTTCTTCAATGTCGAATTGTCTTATGGAAGTTAGACAACAAAATAATAGATTATTTCTATTTTGTTAAAAGATTTACTAACGTGTTTATTATAGCGTTAAGCAGTAACATAAAGAATTGGTTGCCTGTAAAATCGGTATACGGGCGAAAGTTATACGTGACAACGTCTATTAGTGGTAGAATGATTGTAATGTGAATATTTATTCGTATAGTAGGAAGAAAGATCAACCCTCTTTTACTTTCTCTATGTCTCTCTTTTACTTAAGCAGGCCAACTGCGCACGAGTAAGGGCGACGCGTGCCTCTCACTTTCTCTTATGGTTGCTTATGGAGAGCGTTACGTCAACGGTGCTGTGACACAGTTCTCGAGTGCCTCCCTATCTTGAACCAATTTATAAGACGTTGTCCAGTCAAAAGTCAGTTCACCGTTGGTAAGGGTACCTAGTGTTATTGCAAAGCTATGGAAGAAGCTAGTCTTAGTTTTTAATAGTTTCAAAGAACGAAAGCTTGCGAACTTTATGTTACATGAAGCTTACTATTGGCAAGATTATAGGCTATAAGCGTAACGTCATAGATACATATATGTCGTTGTTTTCTATATAAAATGCGTGGTGTATTATAAATATTTAGATGACGTCATATTCGCTAATTAATTATTTTTTGTTCGAAAGACCAAAAATAGAGTTCATATTGGTGTAAGAGCCGCAACAGAATCTCTTCCCGGCTTATCTGTCCGCCGTTGGCTACACCGTAAAATTCTTTAGCTAAATTTTAAGATTTTTTTTCACTATTCGAGACATGTATAATTACAATAGTAAATAGATAAATATACTACTATGTTTCTTGTTCACGTGGTTTTATCATTTATTAATTTCACTTAATTTGCCTTAGTAAAAATAGGATTTTGTTTAGCAGCGTGCTTTTTGACTAAGCGAAAATTAGGTTCAGTTATATGAAGTTCACTTTACTACTAGTTAAATCATGATACGGGTACATAAAGCGGTAGGAGGCCCTCTTTTACAGGGGGCCATCTGGGGCGGTACCACCACGGTGCCTATATCTGCCGTAAAGCGAAAATGTGAAAACACTATCGTGTTCCGGTTTGAAGGGCCCGTAGCCATCGTATTTACTGGGGTAAACGAGACGTAACATCCTATGACTTACGGTAAGCAGCGCGAGGTAAAACCTCCGGTATTGCTGATGTCAATAAGCTTTGGTGATCACATTCCATCAAGTAGCTCGACTGATCGTCTGCCTTCGTATACAATTAAAAAATATATATTTTCTTTTCTAAACTTATTTATGTACAGTCAGATTGACTCACTGCCTCTCATAAAGCTTTGTAGAGATCGTCTTAGCTTTCATGGCTTTCAATTCAATTTTGTTAAACTATCAAAAATGAGCTATCAAGTATAATAAGCTATAATATAACTACCAAATATAAAAGCCCTGTTAGGGTAAAGTTAAGATTGTTTTTTGCAAAGATCAATTGATTCATTTATCGTTGTACTCAACTAGAGTATCAGTAAACAATATCTCTGAATAATTGCTTTGCTATGTGCGATTAAGACGCGTTCTAACAAGCGTTCAGCAAGCGTTTGCAATATAAGCGCAAAATGTGTTTATTTACGACACCATATAACAAACCTCTAAATTTATCAGAGTTTCTCTTCAATATTTCGCATTTAATATACATATAAACCTTTATCTTGAATCGCTCTATCTAATACAATAAACCGCTTTGAAACCCTTTGAGTACTTTTTAAGATTTAAGCATACATACAGACAGACAAACGTAGTGTAGGACGCCCTGCGGAAGATGGAGTGACGACATTCGCAGTGGCCGGTGTGTGCTGATGAGAATAGCCGAAGATCGGAAACCGTGGCGTGCATTAGGGGAGGCCTATGTCCAGCGGTAGACTGACACAGGCTGATGATGATCATGATGATGGTGATATGGGACAGGCAGACGATGAAAGCGACTTTGTTTCATACTATGCAGTGAAAACCTTTCTAATTTAGTTTGATTGTTATTCGTGTTGCTTATATATGCTTAGACAAAGTTTAGTTAGTTCCTGTATATTTCCCAGACTAACTCCGAGCGAAGACTAAGTTCCATATTACTTATATGCGTATGACGAAATGCCAGCCCACGGATTGTGCTTATATTGAGATACTTGCGAAAGAAATTTAAACTTAATCGGCTTGTATTAATGGCCATTTTCGAATGGTTTCGAGATACGGATGCATTGTTATTGATAATTTAATGAGGTGAGACGCGTTAATGTCCGAGGCGCGACAGATACCGGCCGATTGTTTCGACGCCAATAGGGTTGTACTTCAGTGGCTTTCGTATATCGATAAAGTCTTGAAACGAAGCCTTGAATTGAATGACAGATTTTATAAAATTTTATCATAAAATCATAAACCTTAAAAGTATGTTTTTTTTTCATTTTCTAAATAGTTATTTTTTAGTATTTAAGTAAACGTTTACTAAGCCCTGACATTTCAATGCAGAAAATAATTTGCGATGCAAATTTTGTGAGTATATATTTTTATAACAATCATCGATTATCAGACATGTCTTATATCATTATTTTTTTGTAAATTTTCCATCCTTCTTCGTAAGGACGGACTAATAGCAGAAGATTTTATTACTGTAATGCAAAAAAGCATTGTGATTTGATTGCCAATTTGTCATAAATATTATAGGAAGAATACTTCATGAATTCTTCAGTAAGAATAATTGATAAAGGTCTGCTGCCCCAAATATTTACTGTAACACAATTATAGGGTAAAGCGTTTTAATTCAACTCTTGGCATATTCTTTAAGGTGTTAGAAACACCGTGAACGACAATTAAAAGTTATAACCGATAAAGTCGACAAAGGAGTTATGACTTCATTAAATTAATTACTTCCAAAGGTCCTTAGTCACGTACGATAAATAATGTGTTTTATACTATTTAAAAATCGTGGAAAGGCGCACAATTAGTCTTACGTTTTTTTTTCTATCGATAAAGATCTTATCGAACGCTTATCCCTACTGGGGCTATTCAATTAAGTTGTCGTTTGTCCGTCCTTCTCGCACTTAGCTTTTATATATATATCCCTTTCAAATCAGCAACGGAAGCTAACGTTATAAGGTAATGATTAATGGTGAGTGTATTGAAAAGGGTTACCTTATATTTTATTTAATTTACATCGACAATGAAGGTAACGAGGCGCAACTCTATAATTAGCGGTTAAAGTTATTATTAAGTAGAAATCAACTGTTGGCTGGTGTTGGGAGGTGCATGCTATCCACATTAGTTAAAAAAATATTGTGTTTTTTTTAATCGAAAAGCTTTTCACTTAAATATAACTGAGTAGATCATTGACGTTAACATTGCATATGTAATTTAGCTGGTTATACCTGAACAAATTGTTTGTGCTCAGTATTGAAGATTATTAAATAAAAAATACAGTTTAGTAATAGATATTAGTATAAACTAATATGATATAAGTATGAAAGATAAAATTAAGTTACGTGTCTGGTTTGACGGACACTATCATAATAACCTAATAAACAAACTTATTGTCCTACGAAAACATTTAATAGTAAACTATAAAATAACTTTTAAGCATTTGAATCAATAAATATCCTGTACAAATTAGCAGGCCCACATTATCACATAATAACTGATATCTGCGTGCGTCGGATGGGCATGTAAAAAGTCGATCTACCCACCAACCCGCATTGGACCAGCGTGGTGGGATAAGGTCCAAAAACCCTCTAATGGATAGGGGTGTATTAGGTGAGGCCTATGTCCAGCAGTGGACTGATGATGATGATGATGAACTGATATGTAACTGATATTACAAAAAACCCTCAACATCGAATGCGCATCGAACATAATAATTATTAATAACAAAACAAAAGGAAACAGAAAAAAGCGAGCCTTAAAAGCGTAACATGTTACGATATCAACATTTCCACAGTGAGATGGAGTGAAAGAGAAAAAAGTCAACTGGACGTACAAGCTCTCGCCATTATTAATCAAACCATGCGTCACAACACTATGATACGCTTCTACGGACGGCTAATAACCCTTTCTTAATACACAACAAACAAAACTAAACCTTAACTCAATTGAATACGATCACATTTCTAAAACAACAAAACTGTCGTTTAATGCATTTCTAAAACATAGTCGTTTTTCCTCTCATTTAAATTTGAACTCTATAACAAAGCTCATAAAGTTACATATCCGTCACCGTATACTTTACCTATACTTTGAAAAATTTAATATCGCCTACAACCACAATTAAACTCTAACACTTCGCATTAAAGTACATTTTGGCTCATACACAAACTAATAGCGTGTAAAAACGTTCCCATTGTTTCGGTATGAAGACGTCCGAGCCTGTCGCGATAAGAATGTCCAAACGGCGACATTTATTCCTCATCTCGTCGCCATTAAGGTACGTGACGTCACGCCTGAGCGATCGCCGCCTTGAATCGCGCGAGATACCAACATCGATGGAAGACGTATCTGACCATTTGGCGTCAGATGGCAGCACTGAAGCACTTACATTGAGTATAGGTAAAAATAAAGTTACCCATGCCAACAAAGAACCGCTTTATAAACCGGAGGGCGTGGGTTCGAATGCCGCGACGAAAACTACTTTGTACTATCGTTGGTTTTTAGTATGTTAGGACAAATTGGGCTTATCATCCAATTGTCTAAAAAGTAACATGATCCATGCGTCTGATGGGCATGTAAACAGTCGGTGTAACCAACCCGCATTGGACCGGCGTGGTGGGCTACGGTTCAAAAACCCCATAATGGAAAGGGCGTGCATTAGGGGAGGCCTATGTCCGGCAGTGGACTAACACAGGTTGATGATGATGATGATCATGCGGAAGAAAATAGTGTCGTACAACCATTGCTCCAATTAATGGCAAATCATCTGAGATATACTAAGTAACAATAGACCAACAAATACGCAATATGTTCACTGCCCCTTTGGTGTTATGGTTTACTTTTTTTTCATCTATTTTAAAACTAACGATGTATTACCAAAGGCTGTTACTTCGTGATGCGTAAATTAAGGCACATCACTGATAAGAATAACTTCAATAAATCCGAAAGAAGCTTAATCAGTTATCTATTCCGGAGACATATGAAATGGAACTGTCACTCACTTAGCGACACATATAGGTTACATAGATATACACTTATTACAGTTATTTTTTTTAGTTCTACTATATTGAAAATATTCACATGATTGTCTTCTTTAGACGTAGCATTATAGCTATAACCTAGCTATCTTTAATAACCATTCCGTATTAAATTATTTGTATAGCCCTCAAACGAGTCGTTCAAGTTTAATCATATTACGTAACGAACCACTATTACGATTAACCTTTTGACAGCTCGTGTCATCCCGACGAGGCGCTAGACGAGGACCGAATCAATTAGAGGCGAGCTAATTAATCTAGCGCCGCTCCATCACGCGGCTGCCAGAGTGTCAACTGCCAAAATTGACAGCCGTCAAGCGTTGACAGCCCGAGGCCGCGTTCTGGGCTCGCTGTCATCGGGTAAGTTTTGAACAAATCGTTTGAAAGTGGATGCTGTAAAGACACGAACTATGATTGATGTTGAAGAAAGGATATGGCATGGATTCGCGTACGGTTTGAGTAAATATAATCGAATGTTGGTATCGTAAGTAATAAAATGGTACACCACGTGTTTATGTTTTTAACAGTGTAATTATTGGTATTACTTTTTGATTAGTAATATTCTGTTTTAGCAGTTTTCATTAATACATTGACATACTAATCTATTTTATAGCTAATCTTATAGCTAATTAGAATTAGCTTTAGGCTCTTGTCCAAAATTTAAATTCTAAAATGTTTATTTTTCTTGTATACATAGTATAAAGTAAAGTCGTTTCATCGTCGCTGTCTGTCCTTCCCTATGTATGTTAAATCTTTAAAACTACGCAACTGATTTTAAACCGTTTTTATTAGAAAGAGGGATTCAATTCAATAAATACATAATATTGTAAAAACTTTTTATAAAAATTGTGGTTTCTAATGTGAAGTCGTAAATAAACACATTTTTGCGCATACTTCGCAAACTAGCTGAACCCCACAAGATACCTAAATCAAAATAAAGTACTAAAGTATTGTACACATAGGTGTATAAAAAAGTCCACGATGGTATGTTCTAGCACTTGAACATAACCCACAATAACCATTTTTAAATACTTTACATTTAACGAAAAAAGTATCGTATTTAAGAAGTGATTTTAATCAATACAGAATAACCGTTATCCATTTAGTTATGGCCCTTGGTAATTATTTAAGGACCATAGGATTTTATAGATATCAACATTGCACATAAGTGTTACTAGTACGAATATAAATGCGATCAATTCACGTCATAACCCAAAATTTAGCTGTGTCGAAACAGATCTGAAAGATGCTTATGGTTCATTATTATTACTGTCAGTTTTGTTAGATGTTCACATCCTGTAAACTCATGTCTCCAGAAAGTACAAGTAGCGTTAGTGTAATTACGCAAATCTCATATTATGTTGCATAATTTGACGCGTAAACGCCTTCTTCTTTGTCGAGAAAAAGTAATGGTGTCCCCAATTCGAGCCAACTACCTGTAGTTTCTAAAGCACAATCCTATACCCCATAGACCAATTTTTGTCTTCAGCTCGACAAGTAATGATGCGTAGTATGCTCCTGTAATGGTTTTTCCTTTTGAAGATAATCGATAAAGATAACTCCATGACTATCCCAAAAAACAGTCGCCTTCACTTTCCCACCCGAAAAAACAGTTTTTGCCTTTGCAGTCCACTGTTTTGACTGTAGTTTTGTTTCGGGCCTATAATGGTTTATCCAAGTTTCATCTACAGTAATTAATCAGCGGCAAAACTCAGATTTATTGCGCCTAAACTGCGCCAACAGAGCTTTGGAAATGTTCATTGGAACATGTTTTTGATCTAATGTGAGCAAACGTCGCACCCTACGCGCGGACAGCTTTCTCATGTCTTAGTCTTGATTTAATATGTGAAAACAGTCGTTATTGGTCGTACATTTCATAACCTATAGCAATATATCTCATGTTCAGTTAATTCGGGTCGTTAACACCATTTTCATACTCTTACAAGCTCTATGGCCGTTTAAATTAGTGCGAAATTTATGTGGTACTGAAGTCATGAGTCCCCAAGTCAATATAGAGTCCATCTCATCTTTGATTTTCGTTAGGGTATGCCTTTCAAAACAAAAATTTAATAACAGCTCAATACTCATTATTATTTCATAAAATCCTTTACCACAAACGATTCAACCTAAAACTGAGCGTCCAAAATGGCCGAAACTTTGGTGAGTAACTGTTAAAATATGCATAACTACATTCACTAGCTTTTATTAACGAGTGGCGCCATCTTCGAGTTGAGTTCGAAACTTGTCAGACCACCCTCGTATAATACCAATGCGATTTACAACATAGGAAACAGTAAAACACTTAACAACATCCGTGGTGGGCCTAGACAAGTTGATGACAAAGCGACAATTGTTTCGAAAGGATCAATTGACAAATATTTTCCAGGTTATCTCTAGGCCTTATCTCCGCGGTGCCTTTGCCGTAGACGCGGTAGGCGGCGGGTAATCTATGGCCGTGGGAGAAAACCATAGAGTGCATTACAACTAATTTATAAACTAGTGGGGTTTACATTTTACATGTATCAATCGAGGGGATCAACGTCGTCGCCATGTCTGATTATTCATTAATATTTTTCTGCGGATTAAAAGGCATCAAATGTAAAATAATTGTTATAAAACTTTCTCTTTTCCCTCACCATTTATTTTTGACTTAACCCTGGTTAAAATTGGTTGGAACCAAAAAAATCTCTTGTACAGTGAGAATAAAATTTATATACACTAAAAAACCACAAAAGCACTCTAGCTTAATCATGTCGTATGTGCCAAGTCACTTACTCTTATAGTCCTATAGTATGGAAAATCAAAACGACTGGAGACTAGGCGCAAAACCGACTATCTAGGATTCGAACCTACGATCTCTGGTTTCAAAAGCGCAAGCCCATTAGATTAACAGAGACTTTTCTATAATATGACCTGCAGCAGCATGTCCTACGATACCTGTTTAATTTAAATTAGGAATCTTTTAATAATCATGATATCTACTTTAAACAAAAAAGAAAAAAATCATAATTCTGATTTTTATAATTTCTTTACTGGACAGGTTGTTATCAAAAAAGAAGTGGCAGACGTATATAAAATTAACCTTCATTAAAGCTTTAATAAGTTAACCTAATAAAATATTTTGGCTAAGATACTTGTACCTTTTTCGCAAAGTTTCTTCACATTCACCACCAATCTATAAATATTTTTTTCTTACAATTGGCTAAGCGATGTGTGTAAATGTTTGATAATTTATCTCTGTATCAAGTCGTTGTTTTAATTGTAAATCAATTCGGGAAATGAATTTCTATTGTAGCCACTAAAGATTATTTCAAAAACTATTTAATTCATTTGAATAAAATTAAACGTATGCGTCGGATGGGCACGTAAAAAAGGACCAGCGTGATAGGATACGGTCCCTTAATGGCGAATGCGTGGTGCATTAGGCCTATGTCCAGCAGTGGACTAGCACAAGGTTGATGATGATGGTATGAAAATTAAACATCCTTATTGGTGAAAATAGTATAGTAATTTTAGTTCGTCGCCTGTTATTCAATATTTTCTTCGACTCCATGTTGCTTTGTTTTTAGAAATGCTGACTAAATTTGGAATTGAAATGTATTTACATTTTATGAGTTGGGTATTTACCACATTCATGTATTAAATTAACAACAAATAGAATACTAGCAACATTATGTTTTGTGTAACAAAACTACTGTTGTTATATTTTGCCCCTGGACAGAAAGACCGTAGTGTGTTCGAATCAAGTAAAATTTTAGACCGTATTAACGACGTTCTTTTAATAAAACTTTATTTTATGATATACATTAAAGATTAATTAAATTAAGTTCGTAAAAATTATAAATAATCAAGATCAAGAACTTTGGCCGAAGAAAACTTTGAGAAAAAGACAAAGGATATTTGAGTTCAATCCGTGACAGAAATTCCGTGCATCATTTATGCACAGAATTATAAACTTCGAGAATATTGTGAAGCAATTAATATTTATAGAAATTTGTAAAAGTCTCTTGATAAATTATGAAACTTCACTCAAAGCTAAAACTACCCCGTATCCAAGCTATGCGTTTTATTTCTGAATAAAATTCATTAAACAAACAAACAAAAAAAAATCTGACCAATTCCACGTATCCTGCGTGGAGTTTGGCAAACACGGCATGAATAGCAGAAGCCGTAGTCGACGGGAACCGGGTTTTTTACGGCCATCCATCCCTCGGGAGCCTATCCGTCTTGTGCCGGACGAAGTTGGAGAGGTAAATTTACCTTTTCACAAATCCCTGGGATCGCAGCACGTAGCTACGACGGACAAGGAATTCTTCGCAACGTTATTTTGATATTTGGATAATGTGTAAGTCTATAGGTTAGCTTGAGATTGCTAGTTTGAACTAGCATTAGCTGCCCCAATTTTTGGGTGAACTATTTTATAACAGAATAGTTGATTTTATTCATTTAGTATTCCATTTATGCAAAATGGGCAGTTTTAATATCTTTATTCGCCTTGATTAGCTTTGATTTCTAATATTTTACTTCACTTGTAGACTGAATAATAATAATGTTATTTTCATTTTCGCTTTAACAAACTTTTATACCGAGTATCTTAAAACTGGTACAAAAGAGACAATGTCAGTGGTAAATAGACTAGCCCTACAGATAGGTTCACATAAGAACCTGAATGGTATGTTATAGCTATATTTGGGCTTATAAAAATCTTAACCAAGAAAAATATGCCACTTAGTTAAAATTTGAGAAACTTTGAATGCTACACAATAATAAAATACTAAATTCTCTATTTTTTGTCTAAAGTGTACCGGAAATAGATTTAGCGCCTGAAAAATTTACCGGTGGTAGGTCCCCTTTTTACATGGGACCGTCTGGGTGCCTATTTCTACCGCAAAGCAGTAGTGAGAAAACACTAATGTGTTCCGGTTTGAAGGGCACCGTAGCCAGCGTATTCACTGGGTAAACGCGACTTAACATCCTATGTCTCACGGTAGGCAGCGCGTTGGTGATACCTGTATTGCCAATGTCTATGGGTGTCGGTGACCACTTTCATCAGTGCGACGTGTCTGCGCTTGGCAATAAAGAAAACGCATACGCAAATAGCCTTACTGTTGTACATTATTTATGTGGAGGCTAAAACGTTCATAACATTGACAAAATATTGTTCATTTTTATAGCAATTAAAAGTAAACAATATTGAATGCTCTATGAGCATTGAATTTGTGATTCTTGATGTTTAAATTTGGCATAAGGAAATGATATTTCGCATTAATTCTTAACTAAAACGGGATTTGTCTCTATCTTAATTATTAATTAAGATACAGACATATCCCATCTGATCAGTGATCATGGATGCTGGAAAGAGTCCGAAACGTCGGGAATTAATATAAAGATTAAAGGCAAAGAACCCGTAGACAAGTGGATTCAATATGTATAATAATCGCGTAAATTAAAGAAATTATTAAAGTCTCTTAAAGATCTGATTAAATTAAACGACGGTTGACAAATATTTATAACGGCGTATCGGACTGACAACAGAAATACTTTGTACGCGATTACGCGTGTATCAAAACGTATCAGTTGGCTGATATAGAAGTAAAAATAGGGTATAGCTTATATTAAAAATATTGAGTACATTTGTCTGAGCTTCTGTACTAGTATTCTGGTTTGTAGGGCTCTGTACAGACAGTTTATTAAATAAATAAGTGTAACAAATTTAACTTTTACTCTATAGGAATTCTGTAAAGAATGTAAAGTGTGTCGAAAATATTTAATTATTATGTGTAAAATATAATCACTTTTCAATTTATTAAAATATAATAAATATAAAACAACACTGATAAAAACAAAGCAGAATTATATCCAATTGTAAATTAGTTACTTACGTTATTTAAGCTTATTTCTAAAAATAAAGTATGTAATTGTTTAATATTTATATATTAACGTCTTAAAATAACTTTAACATTTAAATGAATAGTTCTTCCTAAACGATAATGTAAATGTTGTAAGAAAATATTAATTCATAGTGTTCTCTTAGATTAATATTTTAAGAAAAAATACTCGAACGGAAAAAATGTCTGGAAGATTATACCAATTTGAATATTTACTAGGCATGGCGTTTTCAAAGTGTATGCTTAAAAATAACTAAAGGAAATTCTTTCCATAATCTAGCTTATAACTTTCGCACTAAATAAAACGTTAGTTGAATTATGACACGATTATAATACTTAATAATAATACGTAAGATTTACATGCGATTTAGAAGAATAGATTTCGTTTATGCTTCATCTGGACCTATGTCAGATTTCGATATTTGACTTTTAAATATAGATACGGCAGGCGTTATATAATAGTGATACGGCGATAGGTCAGACTCAAATTGATGAGTGAATGTAAGCCAGTCCTAAGACAATTAAGCGACCTTCAACCACGTTGCAAGGCTTGAGACATTGACTAGAGTTCTTTCGTTACTACTAATGAAGCTAGCTCTGTGCTTCAGAAACGGAAGACTTGTTTTAATCATTACTGCTTTACCTAATGCAATTGGACTGTTAAATACCTTCCTAGTTTAATTTAAAAGTACATTTGAGTCAAACATTGATGAGTCGAATAATAAGCCCAGTCGGATAAAGATTATAGAAACTAACTCCGCTTTCCGCCTTGAAGACATCAGATGTTACGTCTCGTTTACCCACTAGTTGGGCTGGCTACGGTGCCTCACAATCCGGAAGACTGTAATTTAATACATTACTGCTTTTCGCCAAAAAAAGGTACGGTGGTAATACTTTCCTGAGGTTCACTGTCAGCAGTGAATCTACTACTTATGCATTAATAATACATTTAACGATAGCTCCATAATAATATTCAATGTGTGGTAATGATTCATAAATGATAATGCCTGCACTGGCATTTCCTGGCAACTGCTTAAATCGTGTAATTTCGATGATGGTAACGGATTGATTAACCATTAACCCCAGAGTTTCTTGCCGGTTCTTCCCCGAACAGGATGAAGCTTTCGAACCGGTGGTAGATTGACGTTAATAAGAGCTCACTAGAGCCCAAATTGAATACAGAATTTTTGATTTTGAATTGAATTCGGAAGTATATTAAGATTTATCCTAATATCTATTCTATCAATAAGATACCTGACAAAGTTTGTAAGAATGAATTTTTATGACACTTTAGGATGATATAGCTTGTATGCCCGAATAACTTATAGGCGATAATATATATGGATATAGTACAGTTTATACAAAATTTAATAAAAAGTGCCCGTGAGTTTCCTGATAACATTATATATATTTGTTAGTTATTAAATTAAATAATCTGTTATTACCAAAAAGTGCTGTAAGTTGACGAACATCTCGTCGTCAATGAACAATTACAAACAATAGGCCCGATTGACGTTGCAGATAAGATAAGAGCTGTGAATTTCCCAAGACACGAACCAAATCGTCGGATATCTTATATCAGTTAATGATTCTGTATTTTCGTTGCCACTTGTGAATATCAAATGTTCACTATTTTTGTTTATTCGCTATTGATTTATTGCTGCAGTTATTTTGGGTGACAGCCCGAAGGTATTTTTGAACAGTCTTGCGTCACTAGCAAGTATAGATGTAGTAAGACATTATTTTCTTTCGGGAAAACTTGGATCATTACCAGAATACGATGACACCCGAACTGTCAATGAATGATCGCATTAAATGAGTGACAGTTTCATATGAAACTTTATTGTCCTACATGCATCATACACACATCATTAGCCTGTGATAATCATAGGCCTCACCTAATACACCCCTATCCATGAGGCGGTTTTGGACCGTCTCACACCACGCAGGTCCAATGCGGGTTGGTGGGTGGACCGCCTTTTACATGCCCATCCGACGCATGGATCATCTTACTTTTCAGACAATTGAGTAATCGGCCCAAATTGCCCTAACCAACTAGGAAACAACAAGGAAAATTTGTCGAGTCCCCGCAGGATTTGAACCCATGACCTCCGATTTCTAAAGTACACGCCCTTACCACTAAGCTGCAGAGGCAGTCAATCAGAGTAATTGTCCAATGGCAATGAATGATGCCGTTGCATAGATACAGAAACTATTTGGGAAAGCACTATAACGGTGCACTTTTCCGAAAAATTACGAAAGAAAATCTCTTTCCATATATCTATATGTGTTATGTTAAGTCCCCTTTTTACTAGGGGTGGTCTGGCGCGGTGCCCACTTCTGCCGCAAAACATGACCGTCTTCTGGGTAGAAGAGCGCAGCAGGTAGCGTATTCTTCGTATGTAATAGAAAGACATTGACTGGGAATTTAAGTAAACATTGTAACCCATGACAAAAGAGTAGCGTCACTTCATCAATCTGTGATAGTCCACAGCTGGACATAGGCCTCTTCTAATACATCCCTATCCATTAAGGGGGTTTTTGGACCGTATCCTACTTTGCTGGTCCAATGCGGGTTGGTAGATGGACCGACTTTTACAAGCCCATCCGACGCGTGGATCATCTTACTTTTTAGACAATTGAGTGATCGGCCTAAATTGTTCTAACCAGACTGAAAACAACGATAATAAAAAGTTGTTTCCCCGCGGGATTCGAACTCTCGACCTCCAGTTTATAAAGCATGGGCCATTACTGCTAGACCACGGAGGTAGTTTAATATATAGACTAAAAATTTGACTCAGTGAAACAAGACCTAATCATCTGAGAGTTTTCAGTAAATAAGATACAATTAAATAAAGACTTTTTTTTGCTTAATAGATTATTAGTAACATTTAAGTACCAGTAGCAGTAACTACTTAAAAGCCAGGATTTCAAATATAACGTATATTAAAAACCTAACCAGCACCTGCCAATTAGTGAGCACTGGAACAATGTGCAAGCCCTCCAGTGTACGGCTACTGAGGAGATAAGAATGATATATCGCCTTCAGGGAATGTAGAACAAGCGTCGATTCACACCGAGTGGAACATCAATTATGACCACACGTTAGGGGCTGACAAGTGGCTTGGTCCAGATTATCTGGACCGTTATGTATGATCTTGACTTCTTTAAGACAACTGCATTAGATGTTTTTATTTTCATTGCAAAGTACTTACGTTTTAATTTAAAATAGATTAGTAAAATTAGATATGAAACATTCTGTAGGTTTATAACAACTATTAACTGCCTCCGTAGCCTAGTGGTATGGGCGTGTGCATTAGAAACCGGAGGTCGTGGGTTCGAATGCTGCGGGGACTGAACAAATTTTCATTGTTATTTCCTAGTTGGTTAGGGCAATCTGGGTCGATCACCCAATTGTCTGAAGAATAAGATTGTCTATGCGTCGGATGGGCATATAAGAAGTAGGTCTACCCACCAACCCGCATTGGTTACGATCTAAAACCCTCAATGGATAGCGGTGTATAAGGGGAAGATTTTAGATTATAGGCTTTGTCCAGCGGTGGACTATCACAGGCTGATGATGGTGCTGATGATAAAAACTATTGCTAATATTCATGGATACGGATTGGTTTTAAGAATTTTCTTGCGTTTATTTTGATTTCTACAATTGGGATTTAAACTTTTTTTACGTACGGGAAGACTGCTGTATCATGCGTCTTATAGATGAAACGAGATTGCAAAGTCTAATATTTAATTTAAAGTTTTAATCACTCTTTCCATAGATTAGAGCAGAGATTAAAAAGAAAAATAACACCTGCTTATTAAGATACTAGATAAATATTTTAGACAAAAAAACGTTAATATTCGATAAACGTTTTATGCGATAAATACGATTGTATGGAGTTATTACAAATGAAGTCGAAATATTTTTTGTCTAACTAAAATAATTGTTTATATACAAGAAATGATAATACTGAATTTGGTTTTAGACAGAGTTGCTATACAAATGAATCATGAAGTGCATGTTCATTTATGTTGCTCAGAGCAGCGTGAACTTTACAAAGTTAAGTTAAAATGCAACTAACATTTTTTTTTGTACTATAAGTCCGACGGAGAAAACAAAAAGTATGATTAAAACAGTAAGAAATTTAAAGTAAAGACATAGAGTTATGTAGAAGTATAATTTACACATGTATTTGAAAATAATGTCGTCCCTGCATCTGGTCTCTTTTCGGTCGTGTTGGTTATCCGTCCCATCGGACTCTGAGGGTAAAGGAATATGGAGTGCATCAGCGTTTTCGCATACGCTTGTACACTATAATATTTTCTGCGCAGTTGATGATCTCTAATAAAGATCGGCCGCCGTAGATGGAATCGACTAAGAAGATATTATTGCTATTATTACTACTACTTACTCGTATATACTAAGCCTGCTCGCTGCCCTGAATCATAAAGTGTTTAATACAGGCTACGGCGCCCTTTATATCGGAACACAGTAGTGTCTTCCCATTTATGCTTTGTAGCACAAATAGGTAACGAAGTGGTGCATCCCCAATCGGAACCCTTTTAAAATAACTAGCATTTTAATCTCAATTGATATCTACGGAAGGAAAGTTGATTGTAAAAATTAAATCGTCCTCTAATTATAATATAATCCGGGCTTATTACGACAGACTGGCGGCAGATCTATATTAGAGGTCAACGAAGACGATATAGGGGTCACTGAAACTGTGGATCCATGGGAGTCTCGTCACCTAACCTTACACACAACATTAGTAGGGATAGCAGCATGCAAACACCCGTAATTTACCTTCGCTTACAAGCACAGCGGCACACAAACTACACCCGCGTTACGGGATGATTCTCACCGCCCCAGCAACCGATCAAAACAGTCGCCAGATCGTCGGCGTCCACAAACCGACACATAAAATGCCTAACTCACGTGCCTTCTGTACGCGTTGCTTACATTTTTAGCAAAAGTGTCGGCCAGCTATTACGTAGAAACGGTTCCCGCGAACTCTGTGTTAAATGTTTTTGGACGTGAGTCTGATAGCATAACGTCAAGAATAATTAATAAATAAACATCCTTGCTAAAAAAATGTACCTACGCTTAAACACAAGTAATTAATGAAGTCCCTCTATTACCCATGCGTAGTCCAATAGGATCAATAACTGACTCACCGAATGGATATCACGCGCAGAACCGACGTTTTACAGGACCATACGATCGAGGCACTCCCTAGGTAATCTGGCAAACAGCCCGCATTTGCCGAACCAAATAGGAAAAACAATTAAAAATAGTTCAGTCCTAACAGGCTTCAATACCATGACCTCCGGATTCTAAAGCGCAAGTACATACTAGTAGGCAACGGAGGTAGATAGTCTGCCTGTTCTTAAATTTCAAAGTTCTGTTTTAATTGAACCAGAGTTAACTAAAAATATCTGAAAACAAAAAAATATCCATTTCAAATAGATCAATTGAAAATTCTAGTGTTAAATTGACGAATTCTATTCTTAAATACTCTACGACTAGAGGTGGAAGGTTCCATGTTTACCGCTTGGGGCGGTAACACCTCGGTGCCTATTTCTGCCGCAGTATACTATAGTATTTTCACATTACTATCAAGCAATGTGAACATACTACAGTGTTCCGGTTTAAAGGGCACCATAGGCAACGTGTTTACTAAGTAAAGGAGACGTAAGATCCTATTTCTCAGATTAGGCAGTGTGGAGTGGGCAGGGCCGATCTAAATTAAAGATCAGCCAACTGCACAATGGTGCACAAGTGCACTCCCTGTTCCTTCACTCTTAAAGTTGGTGTGTGGGACGGATAACTGACACGTTTGGAGAGGGATCAGGCGAAGGATCGACTTTTCACATGCTCATCGAAAGCATGGATCATTTTACTTTACAGGCAATCGGGTGATCAGCCCGCAATGCTATAAGTTGTTGCATCCTGCAGGATTCGAACCCATGACTTCTGGGTTCTAAAGCACAAGCCCATACCACTAGGCTACGGAGGCAGTTAAAATTGTTGATGATTCCCCTTGTATTGCCGATGTGCATGTCCGTCGGTGGCCCCAATGGTCATTTGCTTTCGTTGGAAAAAAAAAATAAACAAGAAAATCGACTGAAATTCTATAATGTAGCTTAAGTTGACAAAATTTAAACTTAAAAGTTTAAATGATGTCAACTTTTGCTTAAGTTTAAATTTTGTCACAGAAAAGTGGTCGTCGTCAAGGGCATATATCATGTTCGTACAAACTATATAATTAAGAAATTGAAACTGATTGTAATTAATAGGAATAAGCCGAACCCAATATATAACAAATATTTTTACCGTCTTTAATTTCTTCTCAACGTCTAGAGACAATTAATAAACAAAGGAACACAAAAAGAGTAACGGGCCGTCAACGGTGTAATCACAGAGCGCTCGCATTAACCTAACTCAGGCACAAATAACAAATCCCGCTTTATCTCGGTAACATTATAAAATGGCAGTGTCACCGAAAAATAATATTTCAAAACGTCTCGACACAAAAAAGGGCAACACCGAGTGACGCCCGTCAAAAGCCACTGATGTCAAAAGCTCAAGTTAAAAAGCATTCTAACATTATGTAAGCACGTTTCAAAATCGATTGGCCAGTACAAATCGGCGACGGTCAATTAATATGAAAAAAAAATCCCCTTGTCTTTCTAATTATGTAGTGATGGAGGCAGTTGACAAGGCCCTGAGATAAACAAATAAGAGTCTGATCTCCGGACCGTAAAAAAGACTGTGGAAAAAAGATCATGCAATGTCGATGCTGTTATCAAGATCGACGCTGAGACCTTCTGCCCTTTAGTATACAATAACGTTTGGTTGCAATACCAATTAGGTAATAAAATTTTAGGAACAGACTAGTCTAATGCTAATTGATGTAATTATGTTTTAACTTATACTTATAAGGTTGAAAACGAGGATTGTGTTAAGGCCTTTCGACCTTTAACAGATATATGTTAGAACTAACTGCTGCCTGCGACTTCATTACGGTAAAAAAAAAAACGATATTTTATTTTAAAAAAGTGGCCCCTGTTACTAACATTTACATCGGCTATCTGCCAGTGAAACCCCATCAAAATCAGACCAGCCATTCCAGAGATTAGCTAGAACACAGACACAAAATTATTTAAAAAGAATGGTTTGATAATTGCATCGGTTATATATCACAATATAATTAATAAAAAAACGTATTATGTTGTTACTAACAGACAGTGAAATTTTATTTAGTATAGACAATCTACTTATGAACAATATATTCTTACATGTTATGAGTGTTCATCAATCATTTGAATAAATTAATTCCTTTTGACACTATGCCTACTGTTGTAATGACAGAGCTGGTGTTACCGGTGCTAAAAGATTAAATATAGGTTTAAAAAGTATGATATAAGATAAAAAAAACCAAAGATAATACTACGTACTTTAAAACTGTAAAGACAACCAAATGGAATTGTTTCAGTATAAAATCTAAAAGGTATCGTTGTTTAATTACCGTTTGGTTTTTCTGCTTTGTTACACTACTCTTATTTTAATCTTAGAGGGCGTTGCTTATGGGGAATAGGCTAGTCGTATTATTAATTAACAGATACTAGACTATGAACTAATAAGGTACCAGTAATAATGATAACGTCCTCAAAGTCCTCAGGTGCACAAGAGTACACGCAAACACACGTGTACTCCCTATTCCTTTATACTCTTATCGCTCGATAAAATTAAAGCACCAGTATTGCAGAAGTAGTACAAAATATAATCAACGCATATAAGCTACAATGAATGCCCTTCTAATATATTATATTATTATATACTCTAATAAATATATTATGTTATACATACAATCAACTGAAATCAGCGCTATTTTTAAACACAACAAAATTGAGACATGTCAATCATAAAGTGCTCGCTAAGTTTCTTTCACCGGTTCATCCAGGTCTGAGGCGTCCTATTCCGAACCGGTGGTGTCACAATCAATAAGCAAATAACAACTACTATTTATAAATAAAGATATTTTAATTAAAAAAATTAGTCGTTGTGATCATACCAAATAATTTACGCTCCTACTACGGTTACCAACTTTAGCAATCAGCTCTCTCTATCTGTCTCTTTATAATTGTTTGGATTTGCCATGAAACTCCTATTTCTATGGCATCTTAGAAACCTCTAACAACACATTAACACTAAAAGGCGTCGGGGCTTTCTCCATTTCTGTTATGAACTAGTTTCTGAGTGATTCCCGTCGGTAGAATTAGGCAGGCGGAGTCAGGAGGCGCCAGTGCAGTGTCGGTCCGGGAAAGCGATATTGTTTGTAGTGTTGCATCACTATGCATTAGGCGGGACATGGCGCGCTTCAGTGTCCACTAACGCCTCACTTAGGGTTCCTCGCAGAATGGGGAATATTCCTCATATATTCATACTAGAGAATATTATTCGTGTGTTCACAATAGAGAATATTCTCAGATTCTGGGGAGGTTTTGAGAGGTTCAAATACATCATTATTATATTCAATCATAAATAGTCTGTGTGAGTCCACTGCTGGACACAGGCCTCCCTGATGCGCACTTCATTTGGGAGGCCAGGCCTACCAGCAGGGGTTTTGGACCGTAACCAACCAGGGTCCAACGAGCGGATGAGGTTGGCTATGGTTCAGAAGGTGTTGTTTGGATCCCCTTGCACCCCATTATTATATTACATTACCATTTTACATACTATTATTATGTTCATAAGCATAGATTCTCTATTTCGTCTCTTTTGTATCCTGGTGGGATGATTCCGGACTAAACGCATAGGCTAACACTGAGTACGAGGGATTTTACTGCTCGCACTTTCTTGGTGTCGATCGCTTTTAAAAAATTAAAAGTTTAAAAAGAGAGTACATGAACTATTTAAAAACTGTTGGCTATGAATAGGGATGCATGAAACCCCCTAATGGATAGGGGTGTATTAGGGTAGGCCTATGTCCAGCAGTGGACTATCACAGGCTGACGATGATGATGATGATGATGGCTTAGGATCGTCGACGTTCGGTTAACGGATTAACGATCGGTTGACTGTTTAAAAGCTGTTGGGTTTGAACCGCCCTGGAACTTGAAAACACGGAAGGCAGAGTGGGGCAATAAGAGGTACACTGGTTCATAATGTCTGAAACCGAAAAATGTCGTTAATTCACACTGTAAATTAAATAACAGTAAAGTGCTGCTAAATGATTTCGGTTACGGATATATTATAGTACATATTTATAAAAATTGGCTCCAAACTTATATATAACGTTACGTTTGTTAAACTACCTTTTAGTGCAGGTTAAGTAAATTTTGATGATGAAATATTGATAAGAAAGTAGTATAATACTGTTATTTAAAAATTAAGATCAGCTCATATTATTTACCATCACAACCGATAGCAACTAAAATCCTTTTATGTTTAACTTCTCAGTAACATACAGGTTAGATACATTGTAGTACAATTTCTACGCCTAGTGACAGGTTAACTACTTCAGATGATAATTGGAATCTACAGATAGAGACGGGCAATGAACTGTCTGCTTATACTGTTTGACTGCTTTTGTTGCAAAATAAACTCTAGAAAATATTCTAATTAATATGTGTGTACACAAATTTGTAAAAAACAATTCAATAAATAAATATTTCGAACATTATGTTTTATTTTATTATAAATAAAAGAATACAAGGAACGAAGAAAATAACTTTTATTATGCATAAAATATATGATTAAAATAATTTTGTTAGAATAGTTTTTCGGCTCACGAATTAAATAAATATTCGAAATAACCTCTTAAGAAATATATTATCGTATTAAATATTGAGTTCTTTGTCACAAGAACACTTATTTTTTTAGCATAAGATCCATTCTTCCAGAATCAAGTCTTAAGGATGCTTCATCTAACACCGAGTTCGCAGGAAGATACAGACCCCACGAACTTGGTGGCCGACAGTTTTTGCTAAAACTGAAGAGCACTCGTACAGAAGGTACATGAATTAGGCATTCTTTAGTGTCTCCTAAGGACCGTCGACAATTTGTTTGCGAACCAGGACGCTGACGATCTGGTGACTGTATTAATCAGTGGCTGCGGGCGGGGAGAACCACCCTGGAACGCGGGTAGAGTTTATTATCAGGTTCAATAGCATTTCCACATTGGCTTTATTAATTGTACTGAACCATATGTAAGTGCAATCGTTGCTTCAATTTTAACGTCAATCTAGGTTACGAGGGTAACCCGATCCGTTGATTTGTCGAGAGGTTTAGAGGTTTTTTTAGGAAACGCGATGAGGCCCCGGACGCGTGCTGACCGACCCTTGGGGTGGAAGACATGCGGTTTGCGGTTATAAACATTGATATACATTCAAACAACGAATACCTTCGATATAAATGTGTTATATCAGGTCAATTAGTACGTTTATTCCAAAAGGCATTATCAAAGTTCATTGTAACTAAAAATTTTCGTAAAATATATATAAAGAAATTTTGATTTGAAATAAGAGTTATGTAAGCAAATGAAGATTTTTATGTATAAATTCCTTAGTTTAATTCAATATGTTTCTAATTCCGAAAGTGCATAAGGCTAACGGTAGGCATTCAAGTAAACTAAGTGTGTCCTTCTAATGCCTTTACTCTTTGATTATTAACAAGGTGATATTTGTACCTAGATCATCACCTGACGAACGCTGGAGTCGAAAGTACTAGAGTGGAGACCGAGGTTTGGCAAACGTAGTGCGGAAAATTAACAAAATAAATTAAAAATTTACAATGCTGTATATATCTTTTAAATCGACTGCATATCTATTTCATATCTACTCAATTTAAAACGTGTTTAATTTTTTTTAGTCGAGAAAAGTGGTATATCCATTTATTAAGACCAGACCTTGCCTAAACTACGGACCGCTTTTTCCTAAAACTATTAATTTAGGAACCTAAAGGATTTAATTTATTAGTTATAGCTATAATTAGTCATTTTACGTAGATATTATTAAAGGAACATAAGAATATCTTTAATTGTTATAATGTAACAAATATTTACATCAGTAACAAATATATTGCATACAAATCAATAAAATATACTCATTTCCACGTGCAATTTATTAAAACTATTCAAGTAGTTAACCGCTCATCTGAAGCGTAAAAAGATTAGGTATTATACGTAAAAGATAAATTTCAAAAGGGCTAGTGCAAATATCTGTATAAAAGATAAGACTGGCAAAGATACATCACGGCCAAGTATCCCCTTGGGCATTTGATTCCAATAGTAAAGACATCCAACGTAGCCTGCACAAAGTTATATATGCATGCATTCTCTATCAAAACCATCAAATAAGTCGTATTACTATTAACATAAAGTCCAAATTGAATAGTCGTTAGTTTTGAAGTGATAAATTAGTTGGTTCACCCCCTTCTGCTTAGTATTGTGTTGAACACAAGACGTTTAAGTTGAACACAGTTATATCTGCATGCGTATTTTAGCGAAATTATTAAATTTGCCACTATTGCTATTGAAATAGAGAACAAATTGGATTACCGTTTGTAGTAAATCGGTAAATAAGGTGGGTCACCCCCTTCTGCTTTGTATTGTGTTGAACACGCGCTGCCAGTTGGTGATCTCATCCCGAAGTTCCTTCTCCTCAACTGCAATTCAGCCCCAAACAATTAAGTTACCGCGAACTCTGTGTTAAGTTGACTTCTTAATACTATAGTAAATATAAGCTTGAAGGAGACAACTGTATTTTGTTTGTTCAAAGTTATTGTATACATTTGAATTTAACCTGAATTGACTTCTTAGACCATGGTTAAAATGCGCTTGTTGTGGAAAGACAGCTGTGTTTTATCATCATCATTAGCCTTTGATAGTCCACTGCTGGACATAGGCCTCCCCTAATACACCCCTATCCATTAGGGGGCTTTAGACCGTATCCCACCACGCTGGTCCAATGCGGATTGGTGGGTGGACCGACTTTTTACACGCACATCCGACGCATGGATCATCTTACTTATGCAATTGGGTGATCGGCCTAAATTGCATTAACCAACTAGGAAACGACAATGAAATTTGTTGAGTTCCCGCAGGATTCGAACCCACGATCTCCGGATTCTAAAGCACACGCCTATACCTAGGCTACGGAGGCAGTCCAATTTTGACTATCCAAAAAAAATACGTAAACAAAACCATATTTTAGTGATACTGACCAAATGTGTCAAAACTTATTGTTATTGGTTAAACATCGCGTGAGGATTGAACATGGCTGTAGCCAACCAATAAGAAGACGTTTACTACAATCGCCGTTAGTGTTTGCCGATAGACTTTATTAACTAAAGTTCTAAGTAAAATTTAGGGGTATTATAAATGTCATATAGTAAATAGCTGATTTTTACAATTACATATGAATACATTATTACCCTGGAAGTAATACTGTTTTATGTGGAAACCGACAGTGGTTGACTGTTTCAACAGTTAAGAAATTGTGTGTAAACTCGAAGTGTACTTTTTAAACATATTTGAGTTAAGTAACTGATGAGAATAGCAGAAGATCAGAAGCGGTGGCGGCAATAGGGAAGGCATGTCCAGCAGCAATTTAAAATGATTATTAACTTGATTTGATGCTATAATCTAATCAATGGCTGTAAAAAGTTTATGAAATAGCAAATTCAAAGTTTTGGAGGCTCCGTAAGGGATTTCAATATTGCACAGTGATAATTTTGCCAGTTAAAAGTGATTTTTTATATATTTAGTAAGTCTTTACATAATTGATCTTTATGAATGTTGAATAGACATTGTATGAAAAGCAGGATAAACGGATATCATCATCATCATCAGCCTGTCCACTGCTGGACATAGGCCTCCCCTAATACACCCCTACCCATTAGAGGGATTTGAACCGTATCCCGAGCTATTTACTATATGACCGTAAACGGATATAATCAGGCTAAATGTCAATGATAAGTTACTCTAATTGTTGACTAGGGAGGTAATTATTTGTGACGTTTGCTAGCTATCAGAGTTGCTTCATATCTGCTAGATTTAGATTATGATAAGCAATATTTGGAATATGTAAGAAGATAAGTCATTCCAGAAACTTATGTTTTAAAGAACGACTTACTATTAAAACTTAGTAGCGGACTACTAAAAAAAGATTAGGTAAGCATTAGTGGCTTTATATGTAATTTTCATAACCGATTTGGAACTTGTACACTGAAAGAATGCACAAGGCTCATAACATAAGATGAATACGTATTATACAATGGTTTTGTTTAATTTTAAATGTTGATTAGGATTATAATGGTGAGTAGACAACCCAAAAAGTTTTTCTGATAGAGTTTTTATGTAAAGAAACTAGATTAGGTTTAAACTAAGACAATTAGCGAACTTTGGTTATTAATTATTGATATTCAACGTCTTGTTTTATACAATGTGTACAGGACGAGACAAAACAAATGGAAATAAGAGACGATAGCTGACATTGGCCGGACGCGTCACCTGACAAAAAACCAAGTGCCTTTCCGAATCAATGAACGATTGAGAACCTGGCCACTGCTTCTCAAACTGTCACTTAAAAATTCTCTGTTTCGTGTGTTTTTAGATCCTGAGAACGTTTCAAACGCAAATTTTATTATAATAATGTATGTCTCGCTAAGTAAGTAAGCTCTATACTATTAAGGAAGAAAGAAATGGAGAGTTATGTAAGGCCTCTTTACATTATCATCATCATCAGCCTGTGATAGTCTTCTGCTGGACATAGGTCTCCCCTAATGTTAATTCTTCAATAGGAAGTTCTTGGACCGTATCCCACCACGCTGTTCCAATGCAGGTTGGTGGGTGTTTATTTTTTTTTAATAAAAAATAATACTAATTAGCATTTAACAGATCTGCATCACAGTATTTATAATTCTAAGAGGTTAGAAGTATAGTACGAATTTAGTCAAAACGGAAAACTGATTGTTTGCTTTACTCAAAAGAATATTACGAATATTCTTTTGAGTAAAGATAATTAATTTGATTAGAATGTCCACTTCAAATACATTATTTGAAGTGGACATTATATAAATTCAAATTCAATTCAATACAAATATCTTTATTAAATATAGAAGTGTAACACTCGCTTATCGATTGTCAAGGACGCTACCACCAGTTCGGAATAGGACGCCTTCGACCTGAGAAGAACCGGCGAAGGAAGCTCAGTCGGCCTATTTTGTCATCTTTTAAAATAATCAATTATACATTCATATGAGCTGCTATATATATATAAGTATATTAAATTTGAAAAAGCCCGGAGTGAACTTTACCAGAATAGTGTAATAAACAAATAGTAAGGCATCCGAAAGTTTGAAATGCAATGCACTGTCCATCGGAGCGCGCGACAGGTTGTATTGCTGTTTTGACAGCTCACCAGGGCACCGGCTTTATTTTAACAATATAATACAATCGCATTGTACGTACGTCCGTCCGTGCTGGTCACGAGATGATGTTCCCAAAGGAACCTGTGAGTATTGTGAATTGTAATGTTTGGCAACATCTTCATTGTTCCATTCAAAAAGAGTTTTAATGTTAGAAAAGTGCTTAAATTTTTTTCTCAGTGCTTTTAACCAGTATAGTTAGAAAAAAGTACTTTACGACTGTGGGTCACATTTTTTACAAAAAACATAAATATTTAAACAGCATAGTAAGTAATCACTTACTATACTTACTACTTCAGTTATATTTACTGACTGATGATGAAGCATATAATTTTTATATAATATTAATATATTACTATCAGAATTTATAACTTTGTAACATAACGGATATGTAGAAGAGTGACAAAAATATAAATCTTCCATAGTTTTATCGAGCACTGGACTAACGTCATTGGGTACTGTGGAGCGATGTGAACATTATAGGAATTATTTTAATTGATTAATTGCTAATATATTATGATAAGGGTGACAGCAGCCCGATATCTTTATCAAGCTTACAGTCGACCATAAAGGCTGATAAGGCTGCAATGATTTTTATGTACCTAATTGATTTATATTGCGATTACAATAAAAAGGCATTGACGTAGTTCTCTTGAGAATTTACAAAATCTTTTGCGAGATATTTAAAAGATAAATCATTCAAAACAGATTCTAGGTTATTTGGAAAGGATTTTTTTTAAGTTTTTGCAGTCCAATGGAGTCCTTTAAGTTTATCGTGCAATGAACAAACATGTGAATAAAAAAGTTATGTTCATCATCAGCCTGTGTTAGTCCACTGGTGGACATAGGCCTCCCCTAACGCATGTCTCTTAAATTAGGAATCCTTTGGACTGTATCTCACCACGCTGGTCCATTTCGGGTTGGGGGTGGACCGGTTTTTCAGATGCCTATCCGACGCATGGATCATCTTGCTTTTCAGACACTTGTGTTATTAGGCCAAATTGCCCTAACCAACTAGGAAACAACGGTGAAAATTTGTTAAGTCCTCGCAGGATTGGAACCCAAAACACGCGCCCTTATGTACAAAAGAAAAGTAAATCTGTGTATTTATCGGTAAGTTTCCATAGTACAAACTTTGCTTAGTTTGGGACCAGATAACGGTGTGTTATTCGTCCAGAAATATTATTTTTATTAAGTATCTTTGATATTAAATTTTGTGAACGTAGAAACTGTTCTAGGCAACGCAACTTTTCCTTAACCTGTCTAAGCAATGAATACTTAATATTAATACTTTATTATCGATACGATTTTGCGCCTGTAAAAGTTATACAGCCTGAACAAACTTCTGATTTTACGAATATATTTTAATGTCATGCAAGACTTCCGCATTTCTGATGGACTGAAAAACATAAATATTACCTTTGTCAAAAGATACCCATCTATTTAATACGATCATTGATATAATGGTAAGTTAAACGTCTTAAAAGATATGATATGTCATACACAAGCAAAACAGGTATAAGGCGCATTGTGAAGAGCTAATCCGACGGTAGCAAAGGATTTATTAAAAGCCCATTGTTAACTTGAACGTTTGGTCACAGATCCTGTTTGTATGGTTTGTATGATCTTGGATGTATGTCAAATTTTTTGTGATTGTTTTTGTCAGCTAGCTAAAGTGTGGTGTAGTGTATTAACTTGATGTAAAGGCAAACTATTGGTAAACTATATTGAGAAAAGGTGCTTTAACTTATTAACACGTTCAATAGTATTAATATATAACAATAATTAGTACTACAGATTTGGAAGACAATTTATTGAAATGTGAAACCGAATAAAATAATATTTATACCAATGTCAGTCGTATATTTACTATTTGCAAACGGGAAAAAGAAACAACATTTGGTCGGTTCAAGTATTTTTTTTTTATTTAACTAACCTGCCGCAAATGAAAAGTCTTCGATCAGTGCGTCCTACCCGTTATGACCTACGGTGCCGAGACTTGGACACTTACGGTTCGACTGGTCCACAAATTTTAAGTCGCTCAGCGAGCTATGGAGAGGGTTATGCTTGGAGTATCTCCGAAGAACCGTATCAGAAATGCTGCAATCCATCAGAAAACCAGAGCGGCCGACATAGCCCACCGGATTAGCAAGCTAAAGGCAGTGTGCCGCTCAAATAAGCCACATAACTGACGACCGCTGGAGTCGGAAAGTTCTAGAGTGGAGAGGGAGGCTCGACAAACGTAGTGTGGGACGCCCTGCGGCAAGATGGAGTGACGACATTCGCAAAGTGGCTGGTGCGGGCTGGATGAGGATAGGCGAAGATAGAAAGCGGTATTGCACGCCGCATTAGGGGAGGCCTAAGGCCAGCAGTGGACTGACATAGGCTGATGATGATGATGATGATTAAACTAAAGATGATGTGCAAATCATCCGATTGCATCCCAACGCTTTTTAATGCATAGCGAATTTATAATTTTAATCAATTCTAGTAATAACAATTGTTTACTTTATTTTGTACAGTTATCTTTATTTTTTAGTTTCAAGCTTTGTCAATCAGTTTTAATAAATGTGATTAGATACGTACACGGGTTTTTACAATTTGATAAAGTACTATAAATAAATTAAAGCTAGAGAGAAAATTATACATTTTATATTTTCGTTACTATTTAAATCGCGTCGATAGTTCTAGGTTATCTAAAGTCAAAGTCGAAGTCCAGTATCCTTCTTTATGCGACGGTATTCCTAATGATTGTCTACGAATTTGGAAATAGCATATCATGGATCTGAGCAAAAGTGGCGTGGGAAACTCAGGATTATTTTTACTCCTTTATTCAATGAATTTTGTACATTTTTTATTGCCGTCGATGGTAGACAAGCAGTCGCGCTACCTGATGGGAAATGGTCACCGACGCCCATGGACAGCGGCGATACCAGGGGTATGACCAATGCGGTGCCTACGTAACACGTAGGATTTTACATCTCGTTTACCCAGTAAATATGGTGGCTACGGTACCCTTCCAACTGAAACGCAGTAGTATTTTGCACACTACCGCTTTGTGGCGGAAATAGGCACCGAGGTGATCCCGCCTAGGCCTAGGGGACCCCCTGTAAAAGGAGACCTACCACCTCCCTAAATAAAACAACATATTTGTACACATTAAAAATGGCCTAAAACGATTACTTATTTGTCGGATTGTGTTATCATTCAAGTAATTATAACGTCATTACTTTTTTATATTTCGGCATGCAAACGCTCGTTCAATACTCAGTTTATTGACAAACAAAATTAAAGTTTATTTGAGATTCTGGTTAAAAAGAAGAGAGTTATTTCATATTTCACTGTGGAAATACTAAAATAGACAAAACAAGCTGTCATAAAATATATATAATTAGCTTAGCAAAGCTTTCTCATCAGCTTATTACTATGGTTATGCCATAGAAGCTTTTAATTTATACTTGAAATAAATAAGACTTTGCGCTTTTATCTAAAACAGCATTACACCTAGTCTAAGAAATATTTACAGTCATATCTCGTTAGTTTTAGTCTCAATAACAATAAATTGTTAACACTAATCAAATTTCACACCTATTTTGACATAAACATCGTCATATTATCAGTATCGTCGTATATTGTAGTTTTTATTAAAAGCAAACAACGCATAAAACTGTAAAAAACAATTTCAACTTATCCCTTCTATTATCAAATCGAAATATTGTAAAAAGACAATTGGTTTTTAACATAAGAAAAATTGCTGTAAGCAATTCACAGGCGCTTAGAAACTAATTATGGATTCGACATACATAGAATCATAAAGGTATATATAAAGTAAGAAAAGATTTTCCTTCGTAATTTTTCGTAAAAAGTTCGTATTTATCGTTCCCTTTCAATAAGTTTCAGTACATCTGTATATTATACAACTAGTTGTTGACCCGGCAGACTTCGTACTACCTCAATCGATAAATAAAGATCAACACTTTGTATATGATTTATCAATGTGCATACAAATGCTTGCCTCCGTAGCCTAATGGTATGGGCGTATGCTTTAGAAACGGGAGGTCGTGGGTTCAGCGTGGTGGGATAAAATTGGAGAAGGCGTGCATTAGGAGAGGCTTATGTCCAGCTGTGGACTGACACAGGCTGATGATGTATGTATGTAGGATGTATGTAGCCAGTACACCATTAACTTATTAAAATCCGAATATTTTTTATATTTATTTACCTTTTAAACCTTCCCTGGATTTCCACAAATAATTCAAGACCAAAATGAGCCAAATCAGTAAGACGTTCTCGAGTTTTAGCGAGACTCACGTACAGCATTTTTATATAGTTGGGTGTCATTGTATTCCGATAATGATCCGAAATTTCCTTAAGGAAACGCTACATAGTTTAAGTATTTACATGGAAATTAGCTCTATATGTATATATAAAAGCTCTCACCGACTCCCAATAACTAAGTAATATTTAAAAGGTACACAAAAGCAATTGCCACTACCAAATAGACGTAAGTACTCGAATCGGGTCTGAGTCTTCCTTACCGCTTTGACGTATTTAACGGATTATAGTTACCAATGTCTTATTTTATCCTTCCACACAGACCTTAAATTGAGGTTTTTTTTTCTTTTTTTGTTGTTTCTTTTTAAACTGCATGGGCGTAATTGGCACAACTTTCTTAGTGAAATATTACTCTTTTCTTTGTAGTTTGTGTCAGTTACTTCCAAGGCAATAAGAGACAACTTTTGAAAGCCTACTTTACTATCTGTGCTGTGTAGACAACGACTCGTTAAGTTTTATCAAAAGGTGGAATGAGGACGGAACGTGTCCTCATGAAAGAAGCCACTAAAAGACAAGATTTTCTTATTAATTCGGGACAGTAATTCCTATCGGCCCACTATCTGTGATCTTACAAGGTACGTGTTTTGCCAACGTGAATAAACCTCTCTGGGCGCTTAGGCACTGAGACACTTTAGCACCAACTTTTGTGAGATGGTAGGTCCCCTTTTACAAGGTGTTGTCTAAGGTGGTACCATCGTGGTAACGATTTCTGCTGCAAAGCAGGAGTGAAAACACTCCGTGTTCCGGTTTGAAGGGCACCGTAGCCATTGTATTTACGGGGTAAACGAGGCTTAACGTGTCTCACGGTACATGAACGTCGGTGACCATTTTCCGTCAAGTGGCCCGACTGTCCGTCGGCCTTCGTATGCGTTAAAAAATATTTTTTTCATCAAATCTCATCCAAGTGGGTTATAGCTAGAGTTCTGTCATAAAAATTGAATTGAAATTAACATTTTAACCTTTACATTACATTTTAATTTTAACATTACGAACGAATTGCCGCTAAATATCCGCTCTCGTTGCAACAATAGGCTAATTACTATTATTAGGCCATTTCGTTGCTATGAGTTATATTGTTTATAAAGTTTCCATGTGTCATTTTGCTTTGAAAACTATTATCCACAATGATAGGTGACTTCCCTTTATTCCATTGCACTTTAAAAACAGAAGACCAATTATATAAAATTTTAATAAAATATTTTGGACTAATAATTTAATAAACAATGTCTGATATTCAAATCTATTATCATCATCATTATCAGCATTTCTCAGTCCAACGTTGGGCATAGGCCATTTTCATAGGCGCCTTAACGGCCGATCCTCGATTACAACTTGAACCGGCTACTGCACGGAGATCAGTATCCCACCAGGTCGGAGGTCGACCAACACTCTATCTCCCACACGTGGCAACAAACCTTATTGGCCCATCCACCATCCATTCTTCTGACTATATGACCGGCCCACTGTCACTTCAAAGAGTAAGTCCTTTGCACTGTCCTCGGTAGCTTTTGTTTAATGATGTTTTTAAATTAAATGATGATAATTATTAATTTAATAGTATTACTCAACATATATTAATTGTTTTGTCAAATTTTAGAGTAAGGAATATCTCTTTAAGGCTTGTATCCAATATTTTCAAGTCCTTAATAAATAAATAACTGCCTGTAGCTAGTGGTATAGGCGTGTGCCTTAGAAACTGGAGGTCGTGGGTTCGAACCTGGGAACTCAACAAATTTTCATTATCGTTTCCTAGTTGGTTAGGGCAATTTGGCCGCAATTGTCTGAAAATAAGATGATCCATGCGTCGGATGGGCATGTAAAAGTCGGTCCACCCACCAACCCGCATTGGACCAGCGTGGTGGGATACGGTCCAAAATCCTAATGGATGGAGGTGTATTAGGGGAGGCCTATGTCCAGCAGTGGACTATCATAGGCTGATGATGATAATAACAAAAATATAGTTCAACATTATGATTTAGGCCTAAGGTCTAGATAGCTGTTGATATTTTATTTATAGAGTAATGAATTATTTTCGATGAATAGGCATCAATCTAAATTATTCTGAAAGATTTCTAGGACGTGTTTTTTGCTTTTATTACAGTTTTGAGTTCTTTTGTTTTAAAAATTTTGCATGCATGCTAATTGCTTCTAGGTATATAATTTTCCCCCAATAGGATTTGAACCCACATCACCCGAATTTTAAAACTAACGGCGACGAATATTTTTGTTTTACTATCGGAAATTATATTTAACAGGAGATTAAACAAAATGCATATAGTTTATTGCATTTATTAAAAAAAGATGTTTTCATACAAAAAAATAGAAAAACAAACCTGTTTATTATTTAAATGTTACACAAAACACATGAAAATTATAGCGTGGAATACATGTCTACTAAAATTAAAGTACAATAACTTAAACATTTTTGATATCGTTTCTATGACATAGAATTAAATTAGTGATAAGCTTCGTTGTGTTACTACATGCCGTTGTACAACACATTATTTTTGCCTTATGGTAGAAAGAGACTACCTTTTTAATATAGAGAATTGACTTTGATGAAATTATACTAGCAAAGATAAGCTTTTTAGTATTTCTTTGAAATATATTGATTATTATTTTCTATTAGTCATATGTTTAAGGTTTCTGGGAAAATTAAATGTTCCACTAATCAGGTGTAAATTCTCATCTACATAAAAAATAAATAATTTTAGTTCATTTCATGCTACCATTATAATATTTGTAACTGTACCATTTTTCATTAGAAGGAATCAATGACAAAACAAAGGCTTTGCACTCATAATAACATTATATAAATAACCATCTTCAAAGCCGTGTTAACTTACAGTTCAAATGAAGGCTAAAATTATACTAAAAGGTATTATTACCTACAATATGTGCCCGATTGTAGCATTGTTTTTGAACAAAAATTTTCTTGAAAACTAACAAATATTGAAGCTTAAAACAAAGTTGTAATTATCGGTAGAAATTCGACTATAACCTGTACCTGATCTCAGATTTACTACCATTTGTTGTTTTATTAACCGACTTAAGAAAAGGGGGAGGTTCTCAATTCGTCTGTATTTTTTTACGTCAGAACTTTCGCCTTTCGCGGGTTTTTTTTCCAAAGCTGGTGCTTCCCGTTTGGTCCCATAGCAATTTAGTCCAGTTCTGACAGTGGCATCCATGAAAAAATTGAATAAATCTGAAATTTACATTAACTACGAGTACGCGCTCAACAAATGGAAAATTAATAGCTCAATATCACGCCAATCAATTTGAAGTCGGTTTGTTTTTTGTTAAAATTTGATTATTTACAATAATACAGACAGATATTACAACCCAGTTTAATTAGAAACTAAATTTATATATAGTAAACCTAAAATCAAACTCAAATAGTTCCGAATTCTCGGGCTCTAATTGGTTGAACATCTCGGCTAATTTAAACATGGCGACAGTTAACCATTAGGAAAGCTTTCAATTCTGTGGCCATTATTGTTTGATTTAACACATTATTCATGTAAATACATCTGTTACTTGACTTAGGTTTAGTTGTTTCAAGTATAGTAATAAATATTTCTTTGATAGTTAATTCTTTTGTTTACGCGAATACTACACATTATTGAATAAAAGGACTTGAATCGATTTCATCGCGTTTATTTCGTGGTTCGAGTATTGTGACCACGTCCGCTGGAAAGTGTTCAAAACGTCGGGAACTGAAAATGTAAATGTACGCGATGAATTCCGTTAAATTTACTTTAATTCAATAATAAATATCCATTTCGTAAATCCGTAGAAAAATAATCAAGGCTCGGTATACATAGAACTTTATACCCCAACTTCTCGACGCGTCGATTATAAAGAAATATATTCTATTATTGATGTCTTGAAAAAGATTTGTCGTCAGCCGTGTAGTGAATGGTTCTTTGGTTCCCATTGGCATCTATAAAGTTGTAGTAGCCCCTGGCAGGACCAAGGGTCGAATCCTGCGCAGAGTTCCCCTGGAAAAAGAAAGTGGATTTAATAATGTTTAAAATAAGATAAATGTTCAGATTATATAAGAGTTATTTAGGTACAAAGTTACTGGAAAAATACTAAGATACAGGTAATTAGCCACGTATTCTGTAGATATGTAAGGGTTTTGTCTTTAATAATGATGTTGTATTTTTAAAGTTTGAAATTAAAATTATATATATTTATTATTATTCTATACTTATAAATAATTATCTTAAATAAAAGTAAACTAATAACGACGTAAAACATCCTTATCCTAAAAAACCTCTTACACAAACGTACAGTTAAGAATGTTACGAAGCTGTAAAGTGCATTAGCAAGAATACAATAAGCTTAGACCGTCTGGGCGGTATCACCACGGTGCCTATTTCTGCCGCAAAGCAGTAGTGCGAAAACACTACTATGTTCCGGTTGGAAGAGCACTGTAGCTAGAGTATTTACTGGGCAAACGAAACTTAACATTCTATGTCTCAAGTAGGCAGCGCATTGGTGGTAACCCTGGTATTGCCGAAGACAGTGGACGTTGGTGACCACTTTCCATTAGGTGCCCTGACTGTTCGTGCCTTCGTTGGCAATGAAAAAGCACGACATTGTAGCTCACACTAGTTTTTTAAGTTATTAAGCTTAACAGTGCAAACTTTCTTTGTATTTTTAACCCGAAATAAATATTTTTATTACAGCTTCGGCACCGTAAATCTGTACTTGTATAATCAATAATGAGCTTAACCCGCGACCTAGAAACCGGAGGTCGTGTGTTCGAATCCTGCGGGGACTCAATAAAATTTCATTGTTGTTTCCTAGTTGGTTAGGGGACGCCTATGTCCAGCAGTGGACATATACAGGCTGATGATGTATGTATGTAGTGAGCATAATGTCGATTTTTAGTATCTTATGATCACTAAATCACTAGAACAGGTTTTGGATATATTCTTCTTATCTGATTCGGCCGGCTAATGTGGCTACTTTACTAGCGATAAAATTTTAATGGCCACCAACTTTGGTTCAAATAACTCGGTTAGTTATACTCGGAATCCGTTTATCTACCAATAGGTAAAAATTTAACCTTACTCAGAAATTGTTAAACGCAATAACACCTGCCTATAAAGTTAACTAGATATCATAATCATAATGGTTGAAATTTTTATTTCAGCGATAAAATGCACCGTAAATCAAGTTAATGAAAAATTAATTACTTTGAAATATATCTACTTAATTTTTAATCAAGTTTTTTTTTAATGTATTAAAGATATGTGCAGCAGCAATATATTACAATAACTACTTGAATGTTGCGGGCTGGTGGACCTCGTTTTGCTGCCAGAAACGCGTAGAGAAGGAACATCGAGGGTTTTAGTGGTGTCGGTGTTTTAAAAGAATTCCAATCATTTAAAACAAGCACTACATTAATATTGGCCAACTGAAAATTTGGATTGATGATATAAATAAACCGATTGATAATAACTGTCGCAACATGTATTCTAATTAATATGTCGATGTATTTAATTACATGTTGTTTGTTCACTTTAGACTTGTAATAGATATAAAAATATCACCTATAGTACCAAGCGGCGTCGTATTAGTCGACTGTCACACAGACTGACAGTGACACCTTTCAATCAATTGACGTCTCGATGACAATTTACCTGCTGGATGAATGACAGTTCCTTGTTGCCATGGGTTACTTTGTTAACAACTTTTTCAAGTCTACATTGGCTTAATTATCACTAAATAGTATAAACCAAAGTCTCTGTCCCTGTGTCCGTATGTATGATTAAATCTTCAAAAATACGAAACGGATTTTGATGCGGTTTTATTAATAGATAGAGTAATTAAAGAGAAAGGTTTATATGTATAACTTATACATAATATTTAACAGATATCAGTACTGCACCCGTGCGGAACCGGGGCAGGTCGCTAGTAAAACTATATCATTATCATCAGCCTATGATAGTCCACTGCTGAACATAGGCCCCCTAATACACCCTATTCACTAGAAGGGTTATGGACCGTATCCCACCGCGCTGGTCCAATGCGGATTGGTGCGTGGACCGACTTTTTACATGCCCATCCGACGCATGGATCATGTTAGTTTTCAGACAAATAAGTGATCAGCCCAAATTGCCCTGAACAACTAGGAAACGACAATGAATATTTGTTGAGTCTCCGCAGAATTCGAACCCACGACCTCAGGTTTCTAAAACACACTCAATCATAGCACTAGGCTACGGAGGCAGTTGAAACTATATATGTTAAACATATCAAATCCACTAATTTACGAATATTTCGCGTTACTTAAATATATTTATTTCCGACGTTTCGGATTCTTTTCAGCATCCATGATCACGGGCAGACTAAGTTGGTATATCTCTATGTTTTCGAATAACCGTCAGTTTTATTTAAAAATTGACATATCTTTCGATTTCTTAATTTTAAATGTTGGTTTGACAAAAGTATTTATGTTGTGCTTCGGTTTTGTAGTTTTTTATACTCTGCGTTAAATTTTTGAAATTATTGCATCCCAGGAAAGTGGCAAAGAGCAACCATAGTCTCTATTAAAATTTGGATATTTTTAATTTCTATTGCTTCCCGAATCATCCTTGGTATAAATCGATGTTCATTAGCCAGTATTTTTCATATTTAAGTATAATATATTTAAGTAACTGAAAAATCCGTAAATTAGTGGATTTGATATGTATAATAATCCGTAAATAAAAGGAATAATTATATATATGCTAAAGTTATTTATTAGTACAAGAAGAGAGAAAGACCTGTATTTTCGTACAAGAAGTTTGTAGTGCATTAGTCCATCAACATTAAAATTGAAATCACTCATAAGCAAAAATAATAACATCTACTTAGTATAAGGTAATATAAAATTTTAATTCTACTGCCTAGCCCGGTCTGCCGATATTAACGATTTCACTCAGGTTGAAATATAGTCAACGTCAAATATATTTATTCAATATAGAAGCATTACACTCTCTTATTAATTGTCAGTTAAACTATCCAGTGCGGAAATGGAAGCCTGACCTTAGAAGAACCGGGGTAAGAAACTCAGCGGCACAATTTTTTTCCTTTCTCCAATAAATTTTTACAAAATAAAAAACAATACAACATATTTTTCTCACATTGCTCTAGCCCGGATTTATCGTTAAAGTAGTCATTACAGCAATAATATTCTTTCACACACAAACGTTCCTCAACAATTTTCTTCAATTTATCAACAGACAAAAGCTCAACGTTTTCTGGGATTTTTTTTTTGTAAAAAACATTGCCTCATATAAGATTTCATTGTTCTTCGAAGATTTGTTCTTACAAAACTAGTTTATGCTTATTCATAGTATTAATGTTGTGTATCAAAATATTTCCGAAATTCGTTTTTATGCTTGTGAAAATTATATTATAGTGTAATGCTTACTACCGCCTTTTATAGAAGTATCATAACATTATTACTGGTTTGTGATCTCATCTGTGCCGACATTGTCGTTGCATAACGACCGACAAGTTCACAACAAGGCCAGCATGACTTTAGAATTCGGCCGACATGAGTACGACGCACACTGAGCGGTTAAATAGTAAACATTTCTTTGTATTACTTTGACTGATAGAATTATATTTGCATTTCAAGATGCCTACGTTTCAAATAATCACTTTTCAGGCGTTCAAGTTATCCATCGATTAAAAAATAATACTCTTAGCGTGTAATTTAATCTATAAACTCAGCTATTTAATCCTAAATTACAGTTTAAAAAGAAGCTAAAACAGATTAATTTTCGTTTTATAAACATGCATTGATCTAGTTTTCAGGCATATAACCTAATTAGCCCCTTTCGTAACATTTTCTAAAAGTTTAATAAATTCTTAAGGCAATCTGCACACATTTTTTAATAATTCAACGAATAAATGCATATAAATAGCAAAATATGCATAATTAGTTTCATTCCAATTCACCACTGTGCGTCCTACCGCCGTTGACGTAACCATTTTATGGGCACACCCAATACACTCTTTTCTCCGGCCATGAATCCGCTACTAGCCAACGCTCCAATTCTTAAGTTATTTCGTAACGATACTGACGTAATGAACAAAATTCTATGGGAATAACTAAAATCTTTGCGTAAGAAACATCACAGTTGTCGCTAAATGGCTAGAAAATACTTAGATTACGTGCAAATTTGAATATCTCAACATTGTTTAAAGTTATTCGATGTTATCGTCAATATCGTTGATCTCTAAAGTTGTAAAAGACCCACGCTTAACAATTTAAGTCCATATTTAATCTGGGTCACCATTGGGCAATTCAAACACGTGACATATCTTGGCAACAAAACATCTCGCATTCTGTTACGAAATATTTTATAACTGAAATTTGAATATATTTCCATGAACCTTGTTATGATTAAATATCTTACATCGTAATTTGTTTGCTAAATTATTCTGAGCACAACGTTAAATATTCCACGAGTGTAGGTTAGAATTAACTATAATTTAGCCAATTCAGAAAAGAATTAATCAAAAAAGTCTAACGTGAAACATAATTGGCCAAAATTCGGGCACTTGTATTGGCGAAAATCGCGTGGAGACGGTACATGTCCACGATTCACCAATAGGAAGGTGTCTGCTGCTATTGTTTGTGATAAGACCTGGTTTGCATCAATTCTTTATATAACTCTGGCTAAAGTTCAATTTGAGGCACGTAATAATAATGTGCGTGTCACTTTAAAAAAAAATAACAAATGACAGAGAATCTGTCAAAATGACTTTCCCGCCAAAGACGATAATTTCGCGCGAAATTTTTATTCCGTTCGTTTTCGCTCCGTGCACTTATTATCATACGGCTCATGGCGCCACTTTCGCGAAACATCGACGCATACGAATGTGTATTTTGAACTTTATTACTTCATAACTTTCCCTCGTTCTTGCGGAATACTACTTACATATCAGTACCAGGTTATTCGATCAATCTACAATACTTATTTTAATCTACAGCGTGTAAATATTGAAAATGTTTAATGTGAATTAGTTGTAACAATCATTACTGCTAACGAACTTCCGTATAAGACAAAATAATTTTTGTATCGAATTGAATTAGCGACAATAAAATATGACTTGTTTTCCAGATTGCATTGTGGAAAACAAGTCATATTTTATTTCGAAGGGCCAAGTTCATTAATCCGTCACGATCTCTGTGCAGGAGCTCAAGTTGGCTCAAGTGGCAAGGGATTGGTCGTCTTTGCGTTCATTGGAAAGGCTAATAATGATGATGATGATCACGAAAGTGTATTACATACAGACTACAAAAGGCAAGAACGGGCTCAAATTGTGTTACTATTATAAAATTCTTGCAAATTTTAGAATAAATTTATAATTGATAATTATGTATACATTATTACATTAAACCGAGTGACAATTGCGAAATGCCAGAAGAGAAATCTAAGGTTCTTTACGCTCTGCTAACCGCAAGCGGTGGACCATCGGATCATGACGAGTAAATTGTAAACTTACACTAGTTCGGGGTCAGCAGAGAAAGCAAATACCTATGGTAAAGAACGAATCCACTTTCTTTAATACAAAATCAAATATCTTTATTCAATATAGAAGTTTACGCTTGTCAAACACGCTACCACCGGTTCGGAAAGGGCCGCCTCAGACATGATCAGACCCGGCGAATGAAACTCAACGGGCTATTATGTCATCTTTTGAAAATAACAAACGATTTGAACGCATAACATATTAATTTATTGAAACATATATGCAATATTGAAACAATATTGAAATCGTAATAACCTTTAACACATTAACGTTCCTTGACTTCCTTTTTAAATTTATTAATAGTTAAATTCTGAACGTTTACTGGATTTTTTTTTTATAAAAACTTATGCATCGTCCCATAAAAGACTTACTTATTCTTCGCAGTCTAGTTGCTGGAAAAATTACATTACGTTTGTTCCTTGTATCTATGTCATGTGCATCACAATGTCTAATGAAATCATGCCTATTTTTTTCCACATACATTAAATTTTCAAATATGTATTGAGAGGAATTGGCAATTACAAAGAGGAAAAAATCTTTAGTAATTAATGTAGTTAGTAATTAATGAACTTAAAAACTACTGAGCCAATGTTAAAAATTCTTTCACCGTTGGAAAGCTATATCCGCCTTAAGTAACATCCTTTTTCCTTAAGAAAATCCCTTTAAAAATCTCAAAAGACTAACAGAGCCGTGAATGGTGGCTAGTATGTTATAAGTTGAACTAGACTATCGTTTTACACGTTAAAATTTGTTCATTTGCATTAAAAATGCGGTGTGTAAAAGTTTCAGCACAATGTATCAAAGATTCAGTAAAATATGTTAAAGTATTGAAATAATTGTTTAATATTTATGCACCTAATGATATTTTTTTTTTGTTTATTTAACAAACTATAGTTTAGACAAGTTTGATTCGAAATAAATGTAAACACTATATATAGTCTATAGTAAGGAAGCGGTGTCGCACTTATGTTCTTATTACTACGCAGTTACTTAGTAACTAATCTCACTAACTGCTGATCAATTAAAACGCTAAACATCCGAGTCTATATTAGCTATACTAGACCTAGTCACTCTTCAAATAGGTTTTAATATTTTACAACTGCCTCCAAAGCCAATCCTGCGGGGATTCCACAAATTTTCATTCGTGTTTTCCAGTTGATTAAGCCAATTTGGTCCTGATCACCCAATTGTCTGAAAAGTAATATGATCCATGCCTCGGATGAGCATGTAAAAAGTCGGTCAACTCGCCAACCCGCATTTAACCAGCATGGTGGGATACGATCCATGATGATTAATATCTCATCAACAACTGATCAAATTGGCTTTGATATTTTACTATTTTACTATACTTGACGTAGGTGTTACGTGAATAACTAGTGTCCTCAAAATCGATTTCAAACGCATCAGCTTCACTTAGTATTATTTTATTGGCGAATCGAATCGTTTGTCCTTGCCGACGGATGCGAGTGGCCAATCTGCCATGATGATCAGATAAGGCCGACCTTGACATGCTATTTAACTATAAGAATATGCAAGCGGTCGCGAGTCCATTGTACGGTTAGACACGATGCTGTTGGAGATACGAAAATTATTCAAAATAGATGTATTTTACATAAGTTATTAGAAATTCATGATGGCACTGCCATTGCAGACGTAAGCAAAACGAAATCGATAATTTCTTGACGTTTATTGGTGAGAAATATAAGCTTAAATCATCTAATAGCTTAGCGTATATTTCGTTTTGTTTTTCTATGATTACAAATAGCCAGTTTGGCTAAAGGTCGGTCAATATTCGGTTTATATCAATATTCAAGACAATAATAAACCATGTGGTACAACAATTTGAACCAAAGATCAAATATTTATAGTATTTATAACTATTATAAAGTGGTTAGAAGCTCATCTTGACTTCAAATCGTTTAATTCTTTCAAGCCATTTTACAAAATTGGTGTAACTTCGGCTTTAATTTTAATCCAGTATAGGTCCTTACAAATTTTAAGGGACAAACTGCATTATTTATAACATTATGCATATAATCCGTTCAGTCCTTATTAAGTCAGTTATAACATTTTCAAGTATTTTTATTGTAACAATAAACCGCTTTCGTATTGAAAGGGCCGTTAAAGTTATTTTTTATTAATTAAGGCTCATATTCTTGTATATAATAATGTGCGTATACAACATTAGCTAGATCTTTAACCCGGAACCTTTCACAATATGAATTAACAACTTACGACCGCCAAGGTCACTTTTTTACATTCCTCGCTGGTTTTTGATTTTCAATTAGCTACCGGCTAATTTAATTACTGCACATTATAGATTACATACATTCCTTTTTATAGAAAAATACGTGCATAGGCATTATGTTACTGTTGAGGATTATATTACTAACTTTGACCTCTTTTATAAAAAATCTGCTATTATTACAGTTGCCAACTACACCGTTCTAAACAGTTAGTTTTACTTAATTACACTTTTTACGGTAGAACAAAATAAAATGTACAAAATAATGTTTTTTGCATCAAAATGCAAATAACACATTATTATTATGTGTTAAACATAGACGCTCACACAAATTGGTTTTTATCTAAGCAGAGGACTCCAAAAATCTGTATTTAACAAATAAATAAATGAAATACTGCTCTTAAACAATAAATAAATTAAATACTGCTCCTTTTTCTAAAAAAACTGTTACATATTCTTAAAGGACCTGAATAAAAAATGGCTGTTTGCAAAATGGCTGTAACATGTCACAGTGCGCAATAAGAGACCGCTGTACATGCCAGTAACTAGCTTCATTTTATATTTGATGATTGTAAGATCGAATGTTTTATTTGAATTACTGTTGGTGTGTCTAAATAAACGAATAAAAATAAAAAATATACTTTATTTCTTATAAATAAAGTTGGCAACCCTAGCCATTATTGTCATTTAATAATATAATCTTTTCGTCATTGTCATTTAATAATATACTTATATATAAGGTCATGGATTTTGTTTGATTAATAAAATGTTCATGTACGGTTCCAATTATGGTTTGATTATGATTTTCAGCATTGTTTTATTAATATTTGATATTCCGTTATCATTTAAAACTGCCTCCGTAGCCCTAATGGTATGGGCGTGTAGCTTTAGAAATCGGAGGTCATGGGTTCGAATCCTGCAGGGACTCAACAAATTTTTCATTGTTGTTGTCCTAGTTGGTTAAGGGCAATTTGGGCCGATCACCCAATTGTCTGAAAAGTAAGATGATCCATGCGTCGGATGGGCATGAAAAAGTTGGTCCACCCACCAACCCGCATTGGACCAGCGTGGTGGGATACGGTCCAAACCCCTAATGGATAAGGTGTATTAGGGGAGGCCTATGTCAGCAGTGGACTAACAAGGCTGATGATGTGTATCATTTTAAGTGTTCAGACACATAAGATAAGGACTGTTATTTATGAAGGAACCGTACTATTAGTAGAATAACCAACACTAGATATAATAAGTTTGAGGTATGATTTAATAACATATTTGTATTTATAGTAATTTCGGGAACCTCTTTAGATACCAAGCACGAACTGTTTCGTGATGGTTAAGTTTCACCTCAATATAAAGCGAATTTAAATTTACTTTTAACATTAACCGCAGTATTAACTTATTAAGTGATTAAGTATAATTGTGCGAACGTTAAATATAAAAACAGATAATAAATAACAAACAACATAAGAAAAACCTTTCTTATATGCTTAATGTAATTATTAAGTATTTTTTATGACTGTCTTTATTCAATGTTGACTATAATTCAAATTATATTATAAGACAAAGCCATTCTTAGATTCCAACACCTTATTAGGCCGCACCTAAAATAGATTGTTGCTCCAACCTTTAATATGGTCAAATTGTCTATGATCAATCACATTTACTATATCATACGAACAAACAGCCATTTTCTTTAGCCTTATGCAAGTTTTATATATTTTAAAATAATCGCTTTTTATGTGTATTTCATTCAAAATTATGTATATTAAAACAGATTTCAAAATCCTTGATGGGTTTAACTAATTTTGACAAGGTTGGCCATTTTCTGATTTCAAGGATATTATAATTTTGAAAAAGCTGTGTGTAAAGACTGATATATGAGTATTAAAAAAAATAAGCATAAATGAACTTTGGTTCAAAAGATTTAAGGCCTTTAAAGTATAATTCAACTAAAAATGAAAAATGTAACTTTAAATAAAAATAGAAATCAAGTAATATTTCCTTCGAATACCATAAATTTGTTGTTAGATTTAGGTCGTCTTAATAATTAAAATCTATATTGTATCAGATTTTATGTTTAAAGATTAACTGTTTTGAACAATAGAAAGAAAATTCGTATGTTATATCGAATATTGACGTTCAAATTGTTAATTTTCGGTATAATTGACAATTCGTCAAGCAAGTTGTAAATTTTAACTGAATATAGAAAGTCTGCCTAACTAAGTGTCTCCGTAGCCTAGTGGTGTGCTTTAGAAACCGGCGGTCGTAGGTTCAAATCCTGCGGGGACGCAACAAATTTTCATTGCTGTTCTGGGCAATTTGTGCCGTTACCCAATTGTCTGGAAAGTAAGATGATCCATGCGTAGGATGGGCATGTAAAAAGTCGGTCAACTCATCAACCCGCATTGGACCAACGTGTTGAGATACGGCCTTAGTACCCCCTAAAGGAGAAGGCGTACATTAGAGAATGACTATATCCAGCAGTGAACTGACACATGATGATGATAGAAAGAATTCTAATAGAAATGTTATATGAAACAAGAGTAAAGCAAGCCAATGGCGTCTTATACTTTCTTGACTGAAACCTCAAATAGCTTGAGATGTAATGTTACTCGTATAATTGCTATTTTCCTCGCAAAGATCATTGTTCGTTTAGTATGTTTCATTGTTCATTGTCATAGATTGTATTAGTAGCGTCAGATTGTACAGTTGTCGTGGATATTATTTTAATAATAGTTATACAATTATGTTATAGTTTAAAAATATTATTGTGACAACTTAGTCTTTAAACGTCAGTTATGTTTATAGTTTAGATTAGCTTAGAAGAATAAGGTATTGATGCGCGTAATGTTTTATTTCTTTGTTATTTAACTGTAATTATACAATTATCAAGATTCGAGATTTAGCTTGTGTTAATAATAAAAATATGGGTATAGTTTAGAAGGATTAGATTTGAAATAGATTCAAATAAATTTACATCTCGGTGAGGTTTCAGTTACGTCCACCACCAGTCACTTCGTTGCACGGGTAACATCTATTTCTAGACTAATTTGGTGAAACTTAACCCGTATTTTAGCTGACGGTTAATCTAAATTTCGAGCTAAGGAAGGGACTGCCTTTAATGCATTTTAGACAATTAAAATGTATATATTAATTAGTCATTATATATATTGATTAAATTGAGAACTAAATTGTTCTACCTAAGTAAACATTTTAGTTAGGTAAAACGATTTAATTTCTTCTGCGAACGTTACTTAATAGTGAACGACTAGATTAAAAAACCACCAAGCGAAAGTGAATATACTGTTGGGAAAGTTATTGAAGGCAAAACATGTGTCGCACAAAAAAGTGAGTTACTAACTGAGTAACAGCATAAATCACTTTTTATTAATTTTACGATGCGGGAACTAAACGTATATAGTTTAATAACAAATATGATTATTATTTTAATATTATATAGGTAATAGTGTGAGCACTCCATTTTAATTTTACTAGAAACATTGTATAAGTGTTATTGAAAATCAAAATAAATTTAAAAAATATGCACTATAACACAATTGTAGTGTGAAATTTACTTGTTACAACAGAAAGTGCTCTAATTGCTAAATAATTATTTAATTTTACCGTATAAAAGTTTTATAAAAACACTTCGTTAGCGCTTTCAAGTTAACAAACAAATTTTATGCAGCAACAAATATTAACAGAATATTTTCAGTCACTGGAATAAATATAATTGTATCTTTTATACACGCAAACTCTCCACATTATAGAATAATAGGACGCTTATTTACATTAATAATATTTGAACTACCAATGTTTCAAGCACTTCGCAGATCCGAAAAATCCTTAAATTCAGTAATGAACAAACTAAGCTTAGTAACAAACATTAGTACTTACATAAATGCCATGCGTGGAGTACTGAGGTCGCTCGTAACTCTCCTGATGCTGGTTCACTTTCGCCAGGTAGGGGAAATATCCTGGAATCAGTGGATTCCTAACTGGGTCTGGCAGAGGTAAACTCTCGAATTTGAACAAAGGCTGCGCCGTCTGACGTTCTGGTGCCGCTGTTGCTCCCAAGTTATAAACACTAAGTTTAGTACTCGGGTTTTGGTACAGAAGCTGGGACGGCCAGGTATTCTTCTTCAGGACTATAGGAGGAATTTGAGGTATCTGCCTATAGCCAGTATAGTCCGCTACGCTCTTAGGATATTCGCGTATCGGTTGCGAGGTATACCCATAGTCCTTTGGTCCGTTAATTAGTCCTTGTAGTGCCTTCATTCTTTCGCTTTCTGGAAGTTTGGTGTCGGGGTCGTCGATGTAACTGACTAAAGCCTCTTCTAGAGTCCTGTAAGTGTTGTAGGCGTATTCTCGTCCCTTTGCCCCTGGACCGGTGTCATCGTAGTTGCTCTCTAGCGCTTGTTTTATCTGTGATTCGGAGGCAGCCGAGTATCGGGGTATTGTCGACCTCTGTTGGATCGCCCTTACGCTCGTTGCGAGCGCCAGGATTAGGGGAATCTGGGAAATTATATTATGCATTATACTTTCACTGAGTATAAATATGATAACTTTTCTTGCTCAATTATTTTGTCGCATTCTCTGGTTGAGGTTTTAATGCAAAAAAACAATAGATAACAAGGAGCAGGATTCTTCATACTTTTGACGAAACCAAGCGAAAAAGATCGGAGTAAACTTTCACTTGGTTCATGTTCAGTTAGCTAATTAATTTAAGATAATTAGTACTTATTGTTGTTTCTATAGTTCTCAGTTCTAAGCTACAAAATTATGTTCGTTTCTTTTTATTATCTAATATTCTTCGATATCCAGCGTAAACGTTGCGAAAATAGAGAGAAACCATGTAACGCAGTATCGTTGGAAATTTCGTAAAGCGCGTTGCTTTGCTAATTAGCCGATACGGCAATATAATTACTGAAAATAATTAGCGCGTAACGGCATGTATCGACTGCTCAACGCGTGACGATACCTTACGTACGGTGTAAAGTGTCATGACCTCGCAGCCATAATATCGAATGGACAAATGATTATTTATTCTGCTACTTTTCTTTGTACCTCGATGAGATATTAAAATTATAGGTAATACCTACAGTAAATCGGAGACCAGGTTATTTGTAAAATGTAAAACACATACAATCTGGTAATGAACACACACCAACCCACATCCCACATCATCAGCAGGATCAGCGTGATGGGATACGGTTCAAAAACCCCTAATGGAGAAGGCATACATGAGGGGAGGCCTATGTCCAGCAGTGGACTAACGCAGGCTGACGATGATGAAAGTGAAGCAACAGTGTATTTAAGACGTATAGACGTCTTAAATACACTGTTGCTGTTTCATTGAAGATCGTAATAGTACGATCTTCAATGAAACAGGGGTTAGGAGTGACATATGTTAAAGCAGACCAAAGCTATGTTATGAAAATATTCAAAATCTTAAACGTTTCTGCAAAATAATAAGTTCGTTGATCTTTTGTATAAATGACAAGCATTATGTATTTTTTCGCTTTTAATTGGAACAGTTTCGTTTAAGAAATAATAACGCTTTTATGCGTTTATAAATACCGAATCGTTTTTAAAAGGAAGACAACAAATCGGTTGGAATCACCAAGTGGCGGATATGTAAAACTCGCTATCCTCCCCAATTTTATTTTGATCCTTTCAAAGCCGATGCGTACATACTTGTGTTACGACAGCAATAACAAGTTTTCGTAGAAAGTAAGTGTGTCGCGTGGTTCTTATTGCATACAGGATATCAGGATGAAACCTAACCTCCATATACTAGAAATACACACACTTTACAGATGACACAGTTCAATTTTACAATTTAATTATCACTCAAAAAAGTATTTTCTTATTAACTACTTTCTAAGTTATTATAAAGGCTTCTAAACTAAGCAGTATCACATAAATATATTTGTTTATTAGTTTAGAATAATGTTTGAAGCTTCAAGTATATGAATGTATAATTGTAGATTATAATAAACATTAGCCATTTTAGATAATTTAGGGGTTACCAGCATATATTTACATATTTTAACGTGGCAAGGTAAAATTATTTAGGAAATAATTACATTTTAATTAATTGTAACAAAAGATTGTTAAATAAGGCATGCAAATTAACGTTTTTACAGTGTACTTTGGTAACTAAAATATGAAATAAACTATCCCTCATATTATGTTAATATTATAATAATTTAAAGAAATACGAATATAAGGTCAATATAAAAAATACCGTTATGCCAAATATAAATTTAATAATACATTTTTTTTAATATAACGGGTAAAATATTATTTAATAATCAGAGTTCTCCGAATTCAATACAACTACAGCAAAGAATGTAGTATATATATTTATTTATTTATACTAATAATTTTTATGCAAAACAATTATTAATAAGGTGCTCATATTCATGTATTAGTTTGTTAGTGTTAATTAACAGCCTTCTACCAAAGATAATGATTCCCAAAGCGAATCCTAATTTAGAAAAATAGTTATTTGAATTTTAAAGTTGAAGGAAATAAACATTTAGTGTTTATGCTCTACTGCCTTTGGTGTCTTTTGTATTTGTTACGTATTTTTATATAATCATACATGCAATACTTTCTTGGATTTACGCGAGTACTACACGTGATTTAATGAAAGACTTGCGGATTTTGTCGCGTTTCATTTGGTTTAGAATTTTCCTGACGTTTCAGATACTTTACAGGATCTTTGGTCAAGGGCAAACTGTCTGCCGATAAAATCCGTAAAATCATTTATCAACTTATTTGACATGCATTATCGTTTGAATAAAAATTTATGTTAATTAGAATCTTACCTTGTTGATACTTAACAATATACTAAAAATTAAATAAACGTAAACAAAATTAAAAACCGATTTATTTTACATTTAAATTATAAAGGTTAGTTAACAAAATTATTTTAAAGGCAGATACGCATTCGATAGCAGTTTATTCCTATATCATTTTATATTTGAAATAAACAAATGGTAATACGAAAAACAGTGCATTACTGTTTTTAAATAAAATAGCAAATGAAGTTACTTTACTCTTAATAATACATTTTATTTTGGCGATTAAAAACGTGTTTTATTAGTGCGTGGTCTATAACTAGAAAAGATATTATACTCACGACAAATCGTTGCATTATTAGATCGCGTACACTGCGTCAAATGAGTTGTACAGTGAGTTCGACACTGCCGACGCGCGTTCCATAGACGACCGACTGCCGTCGACTGAGCCTCAAACACGAAGCGCCGGCCTAAAGCCAAAAAGCAAGTCAGCAGTCGGAAGTCATCATGATCTATGTTTTATCATTGCGTTTGCGATTGACAGGTTAACACACGCGGCTGAGTTCAGACCTTAAAAAATTAATACAATTAATTAAAAAGCTGAGATGTTTTAGTCATTTTTTTTAGTTGAATGAAGCGATGAAACATGCTTCAATACGCTCTGCTCATATAAATGTAACATTCGATGCCAGAAGTTGAAATTTAAATCAAAACATCTTTATGTTTTTAACCGCCTCCCTGTATTAGCGGTCCCTGCTTTATAAACCGGTGGTCGTGGGTTCGAATTCCGCGAGGAAACAGCTTTGGGTTATTGTTGTTTTCTGGTTGGTTAGGACAATTTGGGCCGATTACCCAATGTCTGAAAAGTAAGATGATCCATGCGGAAGATGGGCATGTAAAAAGTAGATGGGCGTGTAAAATGTCGGTCCATCTACCAACCCACATTGGACCAGCGTGGTGGGATACGGTCCAAAAACCCCCCTAATGAAGTTTTTTTAAATAATTAAAAAAATGAATCATAAGTGTACATGAAGTAATGCAAACATTTTCAAATTTTAATAAAGTAGAAAGAAAGAAAAATGTTTTATTTAGTACATAACCACAATATATAAAATACATAAGAAGATAACAAAACGTTTGATGCACTAAAAGGTTTCCACTCAGCGTAATTTCACAGAATTAAAACTCTATGAATGCTGATTTTCAGTGGAACCAATTGAGAGTGATAGATGAGAACAATTTATACAAAAATCATTATTAAACTTAAGATTAACAGCTATAACAAAAGTAAAACAAGAAATATACAGCATTATTAAAATATAAAAGACATAGTAAAAATGTAAAGTGTAATGCATGTAAAGTAAAATTAATGAATGAAGTTTGATAACTCGATTTAGATAACTGGAACATCTCTAATTAATGAAAACGTCGTTCTCTTACCAAAATATGCAACAGAGAAATAATAAGCAAATAAACAATTCTATATGTGTGTATACATACGTCAACAGAACTAGTGTTTAAGTAGTTCGACGAACCGAGAAATAGCTTGTTCTTTTGCCCGATTTGAAAGATGCTGCTGCTCAGGGTGTAAATTTAAGAATTAACTACCATCATTGTATCTATAGGAGGAATGGAATAGTCTTTCAATTGCGATCTAAGTTTTTTAAACATATTGCGGTAAAGTTTTGAAGTTCCTTCGTCGCTTTAACTTTTCTCATCATTATAAGTGGGCCATAGGTCTCCAAGATGTACGATTCAAAGCCGCCTACATCTACCGACTTCCTGCAGGTTTAGACAGGAATTGACTCTATCTCATGGCGGGTCGTTCTAAACTATCATCATCATCATCATCATCATCAGCCAGTGTTAGTCTACTATTGGACATAGGCCTCTCCTAATGCATGCCTTCTCCATTAGGGGCTTTGTGGACCGACTTTTTACATGCCCATCCGACGCATGGATCATCTTAGCTTTCAGAAAGTTAGGTGTTCGGTTCATATTGTCCTAAGCAACCAGAAAATAATGATAACACAAAGTTGTTTTCCTGTGGGAATCGAAACACCACTAGGCCGCGGAGGCGGTCCTAAACTGCGATGCCTGTAACAAGTTAAGAACCTTTCGTCCCCAATGCTTTAGTTATATTATAATATAAATATATTTAATATCAGACATCTTTTAATGTCCAGAATACGAAAGTATTCGTATCTAATAATATAATTTGCTTAAGAGAACACTAGATATCTAAAAAACTTAACCATCCATTTACTTACCCTCTTACCATTTTAAGTAAGTAAAACAAGATCCTTATACGCATCAGACGTCGAACCCGGAATGCACCTGACGAAAGCAGGCAGTACCAGTATTAATCCACAAGGACATCTTACGTCATAAACCAGGTGTGTTGTAACGAAATAAATTCCGACAACACACTACCTTAAAGTTTATTTTTATTTCCTTGTCGTAATTTAAACGATTTTAATTGCATACTTACTGACCACATGTGTGACCAAGTGGTATTGGCCCTTGAATTACTACGTATGAAGGTTGTGAGTTCGAATCATACTTATAGCGTGGTACATATATGAAGTTATGAAGGATAGGGAGGCGTTGGACGTAGTTGAATCAACTGTGTTTCTTAGGAATAAGATAGACGCGAAATTATAATGGGACGTCCATAATTAATAGACAGGCGAGTAAGCTTAGCTCTGCAGCATACGCAGTCAAGTAGATTAGATTATTAAATGATATGAAGAACCCCGTATTCAAATTTAAAATAATATTTTCATTAACCTTGGCCTCAAAGAAACGCTAAGAAAGTTGTTTATAGAAATTAAAATATTGACCGTTATCGCTCAATAAAAATGTGCGAAACAATTGATGCCCATGACATAAATACCTGGAAGGAAAAGAGAATATAACTCTGCCTCCAGATCATCCAAAAGAGTAATAGCCTAAGCAAAGTCAGTACACATTGGCAGAATTAGCGAGAGGCTGGTTCGCCTGCTTTCGGGCATTTGGGCTTTTTGGTCTCTTGCCAAAGCTGTCCAAGGAAATTCCTGTTAGCCTTCGTTACCATCTTTTCACAAAGTGGATGACTCCCTGAAAGCCGATCTCCTGGATACGGAATTCCTCCTCTTGTGCTTAGGACATGGGCTCCTGAGATGGCACCAGTTTTAACGCGTCTATTCCGGTTCTTAGGAAGACTGCTCATGTGCATTCTACCCCTAAAAAAGGTACTCGCTCCGATCGCTACAATTACAGGTCGAATGCGATCAACTCATTTTTCTCCAAAGTAATGGACTCAATTATAAACCGCTAGCTCCTTCGATACCTTGAGAATCACCAACTGATCAATGATCGCCAGTGTGGTTTTTAAAGAGATCGTTCGCGATCTCCTAGTGTACTTGACTCACAAGTGGGCAGAGGCGATTGAGAGCAAGGGGACGCTGCAGCAGTTAGTTTGGACGTTGCGCAAGCCTTCGATTGGGTTTGGCACGAGGCACTTTTAGAGAAATTACCATCTTACAGGCTACCTGAAAACTATACAGATGGATATCTAGCTTTCTCGCGGAGCAGTAGTAGAGTCGTTGTTGATGGTAAATGCTCCAACAGAGTACCAGTAAATTCTGATGTCCCACCAGGCTGGGTGCTATCCCCAACACTATTTTTACTAGATATCAACGATATGTTGCACATCAGCAATATCCACGTTGTGCTGATAATAGTTACTGGGGATGCTTGAATTATGCGTTGAAGAGAAACGGAACAAACTTGTATCTAAAATAGAGGTTTTACTAGAATCTTGAATTAGAGACAACTAAATTTAGTTCAATTTAAACTCATGAAAACACAAGTTTCCGCTTTCACCGCTAAAAAGATACCATTTGTCGTATCCCCTTGGTTCCAAGGCACCTTTGTGGCGCTGATTCGATTGGTGTCCTTGGCGTCTACATATCAGGTGACGTCATATTTCGCGGTCAACTGGAAGAAAAAGCCATACTGGCTTCCTCTTCGTACCTCTACGTATTTTTTTTAATGGGTAACGGTCATAAATCGCTAAGTATTTTTTAACATAAATGTTTATAATTTTTTGGTAGTTCGTAATACGAGTAGTATAAATATACATGCATTATATTTTATGTTGCTACTAACAAACAAATTTACACAATAGAACAGAAAGTCAAACATTGAAACGTAACAGATACGATACAGATCTTAATTAGGCTTATTTGGTCACCGGTGGTAGGTCCCCTGTTTACAGGAGACCGTCTGGGTGGGTACCACCGCGGTGCCTATTTCTGCCGCGAAGCAGTAGTGTGAAAACACTGCTGCGTTCCGGTTCCGGAAGGGCACCGTAGCCAGCGTATTTACTGGGTAAACAAGACATAACACCCTATGTCTCACGGTAGGCAGCGCGTCGGCGATACCACTGGTATTGTCAACGTCTATGGGTGTCGGTGACCACTTCCCATCAGGTGGCCCGACTGCTCGTCTGCCTGCGTATGCCATAAAAAAAATTTTTTTTTTTTTCAATCGTAAAAAACATTAACACTATTGTTCTCAGAAGAAAAAATCATGAAAGTAAAACATAATATCGCGGTATTTTTTTTTTGCTAGAGTAAGAGCTACTACGTACTACAAAACTTAAAAAATATATTCATACCTTCACAGACCATTTAATAGACAGGTCAATAAAATATTACCATTTTCGATCATCAATCTATTACAATTACGCACGCATCCAGCAAGGCATGCGTGAATTATAAACGAGCATTCCATCGAAATTTCGTAACAACTTCCTGCCGGAGTCGTTAAAATGTGTATCACTAGACGTAGCCCGCGGCTTCTGTCGTTTTCAAAATATAGTGTCAATTAATTTAACTTCCAAGGCCCAGCAGTATGGGACCTCGTACCGATAGTCAATTCCAAATCCATATAAACTGCTTTATTAAGTTAGTATACTAAGTTAGTATACTTTTTTGTGTTCATGGTGATCAACCTAACATATATTTTATATATAACATATATCGGATTGACATATATCTTATATATGTTAGGTTGAATTGATAAGTTAAACGACAGCCGAAAACAATTGAATGATACGTGATTTTGTGAAGTAGTCAAACAACACTACGTTATTAAAAATAACATTGAGGTCACAGATTTGTAGAGAATTCTATTCTGCACTATAAATTTCCCTGGTAACTTCATAAATGTACTAATATTAATTGTAAATTGTTGTAATAAATAAAAATTTGCAAATCATGTAGTTTAATATAACAAAAGATATTCATTAAAAAAAAAGAACTCGGGGTTTAATGCCGGTTCTTCTCTGCACAGGTATTAGTTTTCGAACCGGTGGCAAAGTTTTGACGTTCACAAGTGTTCTGTATAAATAATTCATGACTTGAATAAACTTATTTTTGAAAAAGAAAAGCCTTCATTTGCCTTTAATTTTAAGGGTTTTAGTGTAGTTAATCAAATTTAAGAACCTAAGATCGAGTTTTCCGTATCATACCATAATGTATGAATTTATAAGTAAGTTTTAAATTAATTCATCGTTGTAGACATATTTTTACCATTTGTATACACAAAAGATAATTATTGCAAAACCTTTTTAAAGACATTTAAAACACTGAGTCATTTTGTTTATTCAGACAAACGAATAGACGGATAAACAAATCAACATTAATATCAATAGCACCCGAAAATATTCGCAAACTGTGTAATTGTGTAACAGATACTGCCTGGGAATTGCAAATGCCTTTTTTTACGCAACATCACCTAAGCCTGAACTAATAACGCATTCCATACACAAACTTGTTTATGTTCGCAATTTGTCATAGACTTTACGTATAACGCTATTTCCGGTATACAATTAAACATTTTATACGTGAGACGATTGGATTTCAAAATCGATTTTATTCGGTTGTGCTGTTATGTAATCGATTTTAATATGTTAATAAATTTCGCACGATAAATAATATTTGGCATGTTTTTACTTTCTTCGAAGCAGATGAGTTACATAATTATGTTATAACATTTTGCCACATATGGTTGTAACGAGTTGTCGTAAATATATTGTATAATAGAAAGCGTTATAGTTCAGTTTAGAATTCCAATTTCTTTACAAAAATATTATAGAATAGATTAGCATTGAGCGCATATATACTTTTTAAAATATTTTCACATAGTACATGTATTATTTCCTTTTTTTACCCAATAAATGCGCTTACTGCGGTGCCCTTAAAACTGGAACACGATAATGTTTTCACACTACCGCTAAGAGTTAGCCATTTAATGTCAGAGTCTGAATTACTGGGCTACAAAACACCAATATAAACGCCTGATTTTATATTAAATTGAATCCTATGTTATACTTCGAAGGACAAAATTTGTCGTGTGCCTATAAGAATCTTCTAGGTCACAAAAACACCAACCGCTTAACAAAATGAACTACATAGCGTAGCGAGACTTACGGTCAAATTCAAGTTATCTTTAAACTTGTACAACAAGGTTTAAAGTTGTCGGTATGTTTTATTACAAATTATGTAATTACATTTTATTGGTCAAGATATTACTGTGAAACTTTATTCTCAGTGATGTTTGATCAATTCCTATTACATCGAATTCATAAGACCTAAGTTTGGCCATAGGTCTGCTCTTAATCATGTGATAGGTATTAAGATATGACTTAGTTTTTTGTACTGCTTTTGTTTCGACGCTTAAAAATAGGGCATAACAATTGGGAGCAAACGAAGAAAAGAATCATGTTAAACGAAAATAAAGCCTTTATAGTTACGGAAGAGAGGATCTATATGATTATTGAAGATTGTCACGCTCAGCATCCTACAGACTAACTTCAACAAGTATTTGTTTTTGTGTTCGATTAAGATAGACTTTGTAACTGGTCTAAGGACCTGTATGAAATTGCAGCGTTGGGTTCCTCCTAAAAATTCCCCATTATTTACTCTCTATTTTTTACATCGGTAACAAATCATACTATTTACATATTAAATAACGTCATTCGATCGGACAACGACTACGGCGACCGATCTACTTTAGTATTTATCGTGCTCTCTCAAATAGCTTCAGTACCTATACATCTCTCATATTATACAATACTGCCTGCATAGCCTAGTGGTTAGGGCGTGTGCTTACGAAACCGGAGATCGTGGGTTCGAATCCTGCGGGGACACAACAAATTTTCATTGTTGATTTCTAGTTGGTTAAGGCAATTTGGGCCGATCACCCAATTTTAATATGGATCCGCGACTGATCTCTCTGCGGCTATGCCAGTTATTCGCCCGTCGGTGTATGACAGTGAACGAGACATAATGCAGGCGTACATTTTTATAGATGCAGTGAGGAATTATTTTTCTTTAGCAAAACTCGGATCTTTACCAAAATACGATGACACCCGCACTGTCATTGAATTATTGTATTAACTGAGTGACATTTTAATATCCAATTATGTCACTGTATATTCATCATCATCATCAGCCTGTGTAAGTCCACTACTGGTCAGAGGCCTCCCCTTCGGTGCGGTCGGTGGGTGGTCCGCTTTTACATGCCCATCCGCCACGGATTATCTTACTTTTCAGAAAATTGGGTGATCGGCCCAAATTGTCATAACCAACCAGAAAAAAAAATAACACAAAGTAGTTTCCCCGCGGGATTCGAACCCAGTTCCGGTTCATAAAGCAAGGCCATTACCGCTAGACCACGGAGGCGGTGTACATAACTCAAAAGCTTTAATTGCCCACGAACTATAATGTCTTTAATTTTTTTACTTTCACCTTACTTATCTAAATATGGCCTAGAAATGTCTAATGGCCTACACGTATTTTGAGTACTAAGTAGACGACCTCAAACCTCATTCGTATCGGACAGTTTAAAAAAGTCTAGGTCATTTGCAACGGACAAAAATTAAAAGTACCATTGAATTTTAATCTTCACCATTCACATTGAACTTCCTTATTGGAAGGAAGGAAGGGTCATGTTGATAAAAATCAAGTTCAATTCGAAAGTAAGTGTATTGAGAGCCCGTTTGATATTTAAATATAGTGTAAGGATAACAGGAAACGCCCAGTTCACATTGAAAGCCTTTTGTCTTGAGTTTAAACATAACCTTGGCTTAATAGCAATTTGCCAATCACTTTACGCCTTAAATTGTTGCCAATTTGCCCTAATACCTTTGCCTTGCCCCACAAATACACATAACTTGTATTTGCTAAAGGGTTTATTATTAAACAAGTAACAATAATAGGTCCGTTAAATAGCTTTTAAGTTGTGGTAAATAATAATATTAACTGCAATGTTTACTCAACTAAAGATTTTTACATAAAACCGATCTTAAAATAATTTTTGTTATTACTAATATGAAATAAGGTACCTTATCGCTTCAAACGTATGTAAAGGTTATAGACATATAATCGCAAAGGTCTAAATCATCTTTGAAATCATTTTTTTTATTCATTCGACACTTTTCGATATTTGATAGCTTGCTGACATGTACTCGAAATGAATTACATGTCTTTAATAAATAAGTCCAAAATTTTAATGAAAAAACTAATGTAAAAGTAAGGCACTCTTACACGTTACTCTTAAACATTACGTAGGGATTGAATATTGCAGCGGTATACCGAAAAGAACGCTTTAGCTGGCGCGAATAGTTTGTGATAGGCTACGCAGACAGATAAGCTGTCGGGTCACCTGATAGCAAATGGTCACCGACGCCCATAGACATCGGCAATACCAGTGGTATGGCCAACGCGCTGCCTACCGTGAGACATATGGTGTCAAGTCTCGTTTATTACCCATTTATTCCGAGTCTAAATATCGTAAAATTAAGTTTTATTATCCTCTTTTAATTAAAGGATACGCCGTATAATACTAAGGAGAACAACCTCCGAATAAGAAATGCACTGGTCTCTGGGTCATAGCAAGAAAACTAATAGGCTTAAGATTTCAATTGGCTTTAATGTTTTTCTGATCGGGCGCCATTAAGCCGTCAATAAAGTTAATAATACTGCTAGTATGTATATCCACATATTGTTAGTGTGACCTTCATTTCTAGCAAAAAATGTCGTCCGCCTAGTTCGTGGGGACGGGAGCTTCTTGCGAACTCTGTATTGGATGAAGCTTACCAAAGACTGGAAGCGTAACATCGGAGTAAAAAAAAAAATGTGTAGCCAAAGCCAACGTATATATTTAAGAACCAGACTATGTTATCATAAGTAATATAAAATTAGTATTTTAAATTATAAATATGATATAAGTTTTCTTGATTTATTTTACTGACCAACCTAATAATGCTGTTATATCTTTATATTAATATTAATATTTAAATTACCGTATACGTTAAAATTATTTATGATAGATAGAATACTTCCCGCTTTAATTAAAAATTACTAGCACTGTTTTACGTCATACTAAAAGGAATTATGTAAGGTAAAGAAGCAAACTATTTTTTTTGTATCTAATGATGTAAGTTTACTGGACATCATACTTTGGTCCATCCAACTAATCCATACTAATATTATAAATTAGAAAGTAACTATGTCTATCTGTCTGTCTGTCCGGTCTCTATCGTCTAAACCAATATACCGATTTCGATGAAATTGTGTACATACTTAGAAGTTTCCGAAAAAGGGGAGCGCATGCGTCGGTTGGACATGTAAAAAGTTGGTCCACCCTCCAACCCGCATTAGACCAGCGTGGTGGGATACGGTCCAAAACCCCTAATGGATAGGGGTGTATTAGGGGAGGTCTATGTCCAGAAGTGAACTATCACAGACTGATGATGATGATGATTCCGAAAAAGGACATAGGCTATTAATTATTGCGATATAAGTGATTAAAAGTGTTCTAATATGGGTTAAAAAATTTAAATTGAAATTCGTCTTTGTTGAATATAATTTTGTGTACTTGAAATGAACCATAAGTGATTTATTCCTAGCAATTTTAAGCTTTCAAACTATAAGGGAATGAAATGGGGATAAAAGTCAATGTAGAAATTCGTCATCACGGAAGCTTAAGTCAGGAAAATTTGGGTCTAATGATAAGCACATACAGTGATAACACTTAAATTATTTTACTTTACGTTAACACCTTGCGAACTTTCCTCCTATTCCACGCGGACGAAGTAGCGGGTAACAGCTAGCACAACTATATTTACGAAATTTTGTAAGAATGGACGCATCTTTGTTGTTAACTACATTTTAATGAAAGTTTATAATAAGTAATTGTTAAAATTTCTTAGCTATAATTTATAAAGATATAGTAATATAAAATATAATCAATTCTTTTGTTTTCGCGAATAGTACACATTATTGAATAAAAAGAATTTTTACGGATTTTATCGCGTTTACTTTACATTAAGAAAACCGATTTCTACCAAGGCTGATCCGTGAGGCTACTGACATTGGAAGACATCAGAATTTCAATAGAGAAGTTGGTTGGGTTTTACCACCCCCATAAATAATATAATTAATAAGCCTCCGTAGCCTAGTGGTATGGGACTGTGCTTTAGAAACCGGAGGTCGGAGTGGGTTCGAATCCTGCGGGGACTCAACCAATTTTCATTGTTGTTTCCTAGTTGGTTAGGGCAATTTGGACTGGTCACCTAATTGTCTGAAAAGTAAAATGATCCATGCGTCAAAAAGTCGGTCCACCCACCAACCCGCGTTGGACCAGCGCGGTGGAATACGGTCCTAAACCCTCTAATGGATAGGGGTGTGTTAGGGAAGGCCAGCAGTACTATCACAGGCTGATGATGATGATGATAATAAATAAATTAAAACTAAAGCATAACACCATGCAGGCTGTCATGATAAAATAAGTTCATTTTGCATAGGTCGGAGTACAGACTAAAAATATTTAATTACAATTAAGATATGGTACTTCCGATTCAGCACTGGCGACAGGACATGACATATCCGTCTATCCCGTGACAACGGCTTCTGGAAAGTGTACCGTCAGGGAATTCAAAATGTAAAATAAACGCGACAAAATCCGTAAAAGGCCTTTTATTCAATTTAATATACAATGAAAAGTGATAAAAACTTATTCATTCTTAGAATGCACTTTACCCTTTGGGTTATGGAGGTCAGTCGCTCTGCGTAAAAACTGTTATACAGGTAAATCTGGATGGATTAATAGCCGACCAAATGATAACATGTGAAAATGGCTAGGAAAAGTGGAAGAACGACGCAAAGTAAAACTGATAATAGATATACTTAACCACAGCACATATTACTTAATATATGCATATGATTTATTTGTACAATTCATAAGTTAATGCTCATTAATTAAGATACGCTATCGCATTCTCTCAACGTGATTATACAATTATTTTGTGTAAGCAATCGGTGCTAATTGTTAGGTATTTTATGGCCTATCGAATTGGCAAGGTCGATGTGATTGTTGCCAGTTTCCTTGAGCGTTGGCTTGATTAATATTCGTGGGCGTCTGGCGTCGACGAATTCTGTAACACGATGCTAAAAATAATAGGATTGGAACCCACGGTTTTTAAACGTTACATATATAATGTACTTATATAAGACATAATATTATAGATGAATAAAGCATTTTATGTAAACTTTGGTCTTTCCCCATCGACAAAAAAAGACGCTTAAAACTAAATCTACTTTTGTCAGATTAATAACATTAATGCCAATTTTTAATCATCATCTTCTAACGTATGTAAAGGTTATAGACATATAATCGCAAAGGTCTAAATCATCTTTGAAATCATTTTTTTTATTCATTCGACACTTTTCGATATTTGATAGCTTGCTGACATGTACTCGAAATGTATTACATGTCTTTAATAAATAAGTCCAAGGTTTTAATGAAAAAACTAATGTAAAAGTAAGGCACTCTTACACGTTACTCTTAAACATTACGTGGGGATTGAATATTGCAGCGGTTTACCGAAAAGAACGCTTTAGCTGGCGCCAATAGTTCGTGATAGGCTACGCAGACAGACAAGCAGTCGGGTCACCTGATAGCAAATGGTCACCGACGCCCATAGACATCGGCAATACCAGTGGTATGGCCAACGCGCTACCTACCGTGAGACATATGGTGTCAAGTCTCGTTTATTACCCATTTATTCCGAGTCTAAATATCCTAAAATTATGTTTTATTATCCTCTTTTAGTTAAAGGATACACCGTATAATATTAAGGAAAACAACCTCCCAATAAGAAATGCAGTGGTCTCCGGGTCATAGCAAGAAAACTAATAGGCTTAAGATTTCAATTGCCTTTATTGTTTTTCTGATCGGGCGCCATTAAGCCGTCAATAAAGTTAATAATACTTCTAGCGTGTACCCACATACTGTAAGTTTGACCTTCATTTCTAGAAAAAATGTCGTCCGCCTAGTTCGTGAGGACGGGAGCTTCTTGCGAACTCTGTATTGGATGAAGCTTACCAAAGACTGGAAGCGTAACATCGGAGTCAAAAAAATGTGTAGCCAAAGCCAACGTATATATTTAAGAACCAGACTATGTTATCATAAGTAATATAAAATTAGTATTTTAAATTATAAATATGATATAAATTTTCTTGATTTATTTTACTGACCAACCTAATAATGCTGTTATATCTTTATATTAATATTAATATTTAAATTACCGTATACGTTAAAATTATTTATTATAGATACAATACTTTCGCTTTAATTAAAAATGACTAGCAATGTCATATTAAAAGGAATTATGTAAGGTAAGGAAGCAACATATTTTTTTTATATCTAATGATGTAAGTTTATTGGACATCATACTTTGGTCCATCCAACTAATCCATACTAATATTATAAATGCAAAAGTAACTATGTCTATCTGTCTGTCTGTCTGTCCGTCTCTACCGTCTAAACCATTATACCGATTTCGATGAAATTGTGTACATACTTAGAAGTTTCCGAAAAAGGGGAGCGCATGCGTCGGTTGGGCATGTAAAAAGTTGGTCCACCCTCCAACCCGCATTAGACCAGCGTGGTGGGATACGGTCCAAAACCCCTAATGGATAGGGGTGTATTAGGGGAGGTCTATGTCCAGAAGTGAACTATCACAGACTGATGATGATGATGATTCCGAAAAAGGACATAGGCTATTAATTATTGCGATATAAGTGATTAAAAGTGTTCTAATATGGGTTGAATATTTAAATTGAAATTCATCTTTGTAAAACATTCAACGGTGAAATTTTGTACTAGATATGAACCATAAGTGTTTTTTCCTAGCCATTTTAAGCTTTCAAACTGTAAGGGAATGAAATGGGGATAAAAGTCAATGTAGAAATCCGTCACCGCGGAAGCTTAAGTCAGGAAAATTTGGGTATAATGATAAGCACATACAATGATAACTATTTTACTTTCGTTATATTCGGAATACCTTGGAACATTCCTCCTATTCCACGCGGACGAAGTAGCGGGTAACAGCTAGCACAACTATATTTACGAAATTTTGTAAGAATGGACGCATCTTTGTTGTTAACTACATTTTAATGAAAGTTTATAATAAGTAATTGTTAAAATTTCTTAGCTATAATTTATAAAGATATAGTATGAATACTATAAAATATAATCAATTCTTTTGTTTTCGCGAATAGTACACATTATTGAATAAAAAGAATTTTTACGGATTTTATCGCGTTTACTTTACATTAAGAAAACCGATTTCTACCAAGGCTGATCCGTGAGGCTACTGACATTGGAAGACATCAGAATTTCAATAGAGAAGTTGGTTGGGTTTTACCACCCCCATAAATAATATAATTAATAAGCCTCCGTAGCCTAGTGGTATGGGACTGTGCTTTAGAAACCGGAGGTCGGAGTGGGTTCGAATCCTGCGGGGACTCAACCAATTTTCATTGTTGTTTCCTAGTTGGTTAGGGCAATTTGGACTGGTCACCTAATTGTCTGAAAAGTAAAATGATCCATGCGTCAAAAAGTCGGTCCACCAACCGCATTGGACCAGCGCGGTGGAATACGGTCCTAAACCCTCTAATGGATAGGGGTGTGTTAGGGAAGGCCAGCAGTACTATCACAGGCTGATGATGATAATAAATAAATTAAAACTAAAGCATAACACCATGCCGGCTGTCATGATAAAATAAGTTCATTTTGCATAGATCGGAGTACAGACTAAAAATATTTAATTACAATTAAGATATGGTACTTCCGATTCAGCACTGGCGACAGGACGCATGACATATCCGTCTATCCCGTGACAACGGCTTCTGGAAAGTGTACCGTCGGGAATTCAAAAATGTAAAATAAACGCGATAAAACCCGTAAAAAGTCCTTTTATTCAATTTAATGAAAAGTGACAAAAACTTATTCATTCTTAGAATGCACTTTACCCTTTGGGTTATGGAGGTCAGTCGCTCTGCGTAAAAACTGTTATACAGGTAAATCTGGATGGATTAATAGCCGACCAAATGATAACATGTGAAAATGGCTAGGTAAAAGTGGAACAACGACGCGAATCAATCGCAAGGTAAAACTGATTATGGATATACTTAACCACAGCACATATTACTTTATATATGCATATGATTTATTTGTACAATTCATAAGTTAATGCTCATTAATTAAGATACGCTATCGCATTCTCTCAACGTGATTATACAATTATTTTGTGTAAGCAATCGGTGCTAATTGTTAGGTATTTTATGGCCTATCGAATGTGGCAAGGTCGATGTGATTATTGCCAGTTTCCTTGAGCGTTGGCGTGATTAATATTCGTGGGCGTCTGGCGTCGACGAATTCTGTAACACGATGCTAATAATATATTTAGATAATAAAATGGTTTTTAAACGTTACAGATATAATGTACTAATATAAGATAAATATTATAGATGAATAAAGTTTTTTATGTATAATTTTCGTCTTTACCCAACGACATAAAAAGACGCTTAAAACTGAATCTACTTTTGTCAGATTAATAACATTAATGCCAATTTTTTTAATTATGCATCTTGTTTCCTATTAAGCGTAATTTTCAAAAAAATTAATACATTACATTGGAGTCATAGATAATTAAATTTGTCAAATTAATAATGCCAACAGTCAATTTTTATACATTAAATATTAAAAAAATTGGCAGCCTGTAAAATCGGTGTACTGGCGAAACTTATTTAGACGTGACGTCTATTAGTGGTGGACTGATTGTAATATGAATATTCATTTGTATAGTAGGAAGAAGGATCAACCCTCTTTCACTTTCTCTCTGTCTCTGTTTCACTTAAGCAGGCCAACTGCGCACGAGCTAGAGAAACGCGTGCCTGTCACTTTCTCTTACGGTTGCTTATGGAGAGCGTTATGTGAGCGGCGCTGTGACACAGTTTTCGATAGTGCCTCCCTATCTTGAACTAATTTATAAGACATTTTCCCGTCAAAAAACTAAACAATAAACTTACATGGTGAACTTAAACAAATGCAAAATCGATACTATACGATATTTTTTTCAATTATATGGAATGATTATTATTATACCTTATTAAACAGCCAATTGTAAAGCTGATTGTAAGGTGTGCAATAAAGTCTAAATAAATTAAAAATAATATCTAGTACAATTATACGGAATTCTATTTCAAGAAGCAGTACGTCTAAATAGCAGTTTATTTTAAAATATATTCCATTTAATAAGGAGACAAAAGAAAGAGTATATTAAGTATAACAAAGAAAAGGACGGCAATAAATCTCCAAAATCTATTTTGCATCTAGTTTACGGCCACTTCCTAGAATGTCGAAGGCAATTGTAATTAATATGATTGGCATTGTATTTTACGCACGATCATATATCAATTAATAATTAAAGTATCATTTTTATCATCGTATATCGTTGTATCAAATTACACTATTTTTTGCCGCATAGCAGACGGAAGACATAAAGTAAAATACTACTGTGTTCCGGTTTGAAGGGCACCGTAGCTGGCGTATTTACTGGGTAAACAAGATGTAACATCATATGTCTCACGTAGGCAGCGCATAAGATTGCCAATGTTAATGGGTGTCGGTGAACACTTTTCATCCGGTGGCCCGACTGTTCGTCTGCCTTCGTCGGCAATAAAAACAAGAAAAACGTCTACAACGGGAAAATATTGGCAGTTCAGGTAATTTAGTATTTGCATTACAAAATGGGAGAAAATTAGTGCTTATAACACAACAAAATTGTAGTAAATCAACAACTGTTAGATCAGACAATTTAAGAACGCCAAAATGAAATTACAAAAAGAATTATCTATTTATTTATTTTACAATTTATTTAAATCTTAATGCAGAATGCGAAGGCATTCTCTAACATATCAAATCCACTAACTTACGGATTTTCCGCGTTACTTAAATATATTTATTCCCGACGTTTCGGATTCTTTCCAGCATCCATGAACACGTAACGCGAAAATTCCGTAAATTAGTGGATTTGATATGTGTAATATTCGTGTAAATAAAAGAAATAATTGAGAGAAAGTAAATTAGGTGCAATATCGAATCGTATCACATTTCAAAGTCAAAGTCAAATCATCATCATCAGCCTGTGATAGTCCACTGCTGGACATAGGCCGCCCCTAATACACCCTATACGTTAGGGGATTTTGGACCGTATCCCACCACGCTGGACCAATGCGGGTTGGTGGGTGGACCGACTTCTTACACGTCCATCCGACGCATGGATCATCTTATTTTTCAGACAATTGGTTCAGACAGTTTGGTTAGGGCAATTTGGGCCGATCACAAAGTCAAATATCTTTACTCAATACGGAAGCATTAAACTTTTTAAATTATTTCTTTTGTGTACGCGAATACTACACATTATTGAAAAAAAGGTCTTTTTACGGATTTTATTGCCAGTCAGTCTACCCCGCGACCACGAGCGCTGGAAAGTGTTTGAAACGTCCTTTTATTCAATTAAACTTTCATGTTGATTGTCAAACAAACTACCGCTGGTTCTTAAATGAAAGCCGAGAAAACCGACGTAAGACACTTAGCGGAACATTTTTTTCCTTTTTTTCTAAATACAATAAATTTTACAAAATTTTATGTAGAACATCATATTTTAACATTGTGCCAGGGCCGAACAGTTCAATACCAGGGTGTGTTATTTATCAAGTAGTCATTACAGCAATAATATCGTTTAACACACACGTTCCTTTACTACTTTTTTATATTTATTTACAGACTTAGACTTATTTCGTTTTAAATGCAATTAAAATCAAATTAAATATATATTTTATAATATATAAGAACACATCATATATTAAACTATTAACACATATAGTTTTAAAAACATATACTTATCTAGACATATACTGCAATACATTGCATTATCGCAAATAGTAATAAAATTACCAAAGCACATATTCTCATTTAACATTTATAAGACTTCCATAAAAAATATTATTACTTATTAAACAATGATTCCAAAAAGCTGTACGGAAACAATTATTTCGTATATTGTGAAAGGCTCGAAGTGAGCTTTGTAACGCCTTAATTCCCTCAGCGTGTGTTATTTTTTGAGGGGAACAGGACTAATTCCTTGGGGGTGGACAGCATCAGGGGCGGTGGGGGGATGGGGGTGGGATGGCCGATCCATCAGGGCCCCTGTCACATGCCATTAGGAATGCCTACGCGGCAGACACGGGCGAAAGTGCTGGCTTATTTAGTAAAAAAAATATTAAGCCAATAGCACATCTAAAAAACAAAACAAGTTTTTTTGTTGGTGGTGATTGGGTTTTATTTTATAAATATATATTCATAATCGATACTTATAAATGAAATTGCAGTGATTGTTTGTAACATCAGAATATTAATTTTTCAAAGATTGCCTCTTTCTGATTTATAACTAATACACATAACAAAACAATTTCTTTTTACATTTTTGTCTGTCTGTCTGTCTATTCGTTCTGGCTAATATTTGGAATATCTGGTCCCATTTTTCCTGACTTTCTCTAAAAGATAGCTGTTACAAATGCGTAAAAGTAACCTAAGTTACAGTTAAAAGTATTTTGACACATCATGCGGAAGAAGTCGCGGTAAATGTATGTTAAGAATATAAATGTTTAGCCAACATATACGTCATTTTAAACATTTTAAAAATTCTATTTGTGTACATATTGTTTGATCGACTTATATTAATAACTATTGTTTGTGTTTGATTCATGGTAAGCAGAGAAGTGTCTATTACAATTTATTGAATGTCCGCAGCAATACAAACACGTTTTATTCATGCATCTTTATAGGCCCTAAAGCATGTAACATACATTTTTATGAATAACTGTTCCACTGTTCTTGCATTAAAAGTTTTTAATGTAGTAGCGATTAAAAAAATGGACCGTACTTCGCGTGACTCTGTCCCCTATGTATTTCGCAAATAATCACGTGAACAGCAAATATATCCATCCATTGGCTGGAAGTGCCTACCGACCTCTTCAACGCCTCAGTGCTCGCTGAAAGGCATAAAGTACGTGCTGTAAGAACTATATTAAGGTGTTACAACTAAGCAATACACTATACATATAGGTAGCTTACTGCCTCCGTGGCCTTATGCTAAAGGCGTGTGCTATAGAAACCAGTAGACGTAGGTTCGAATCCTGCGGGCAATCAAAAAGTTTTCGTTGTTGATTCTCTCTATTGTAATAAAAATAATTCGACTGATGCCACCAATCCATACTAAGTAATACGAAAGTAACTCTCTCTCTCCGATTTCGAAGACATTTGGTGCATACATAGGCTATTAGTTATTGCTATAAAAGTGGTCGAAAGGCTTAAAATGAAAGTTTATATGGAAATCGTCACTGTTATATTTAAAATAATGAAATTTTGTGTTTAGACAGTGATAGAGAAACGAGCCCTGAGCATGAGACATAATTTGTTGAATATAGAGGCTGATATAAGTGATTCTTTAAAATTATACCAGGCGTTTTAAACTGTTGCTAGCGTCTTTGTTCACGAGGATAGAATAAACATAATTTTAAAATAAATAATAATATGCCTAGACTAATTACACAACATCGTCTAATCACAAACTAAGCAAGGCCTGTACTATTGAAACTAGATGACCGATAAATACAGTCTTACTTTTCTTTTCTAAACACATATTATATAGACATCCAGACACAAGAAACAGTATGTTCATCGCACAATATTTTTCCCGTGGTGGGAGTCGAACCTACATCCTCTGTCGCAACAGTCAGGGTCACTAACCACTTCGCCAAGCGGTCATAATTAAACACGATAAAATCAGGAAAACTTTATTGTTACCACGTACAGTCATCGCGTAAGCAACAGAGAGTATTATTGAGTTTTTATTTCCAGTGTGTATTAAAGTAAAGAACGAAAGAAAATGAATAAATACGGTTTATGATAAATATACATCAATACTGCGCATTAATAAATAACTAAAATATTACGTTCGTGAAGCTAAAAGCGTGTCGGTTTTGCTTGAGTATGCATCGCAGTTCCGACATGGATGCGATATCATAACAGGAAAATTACAAAAATATGTTATAATAGTGTAAAATTAAAAAAAAAATAAGTGAAAAACATATTTGATATGTTATGCTAACAGAGGTGGTAGGTCCTCTTTACAGGGGGCCGTATGGAGCGCTACCACCGCGGTGCCTATTTCTGCCGTAAAGCCGAGATGTGGAAACACTAGTGTGTTCCAGTTTTAAGGGCACCGTACCCAACGAACTTACTGGGTATACAAGACTTAACATCTTATGTCCCACAGTAGGCAGCGGGTTGGCCAACTTCCGGCATTGCCAATGTCCATGGGCGACAACTATTTGCATCAGGCGGCCTGCCTTCGTATGACATTCGTTCCTAAAAATTTTATTGAAATAACTCCAAGCGGATAGCTTTAGATATCAAAGAGGCTTCTTAATAACAAGTGTTAGTTAAAAATAGCTCGACTTTTGAATAAAATACATTTTAACAAAATACAACTTTACAACAGTCTTAGAAAATATGTCAGAAATGAATTTATATACAACACCTTATAATACATCCGATCGTAATTGATTTTACCTTACCTACAAAAAGGATTTTTTCTTTTAACATTGTAAACCTTAAATATTGCTCGTAATCCTTGTCGACACTTATATAAATATTTCTATTAAATAATGTACAATTACAACGTGAGATGCAATAAAATAATTGCTTAAAATATTGACAATTTATGCAATTCTCCATCTCGATATAATACCACTCACACCTACTTACTTAAATTATGTAACTTAAACATATTACGAGTTAACAAGTAACATAATTCATTAAAAAATTACCGCGTGATTATTTTCCGCTATTCTAGCACGTAAACAAAAAGTCCTTTGTCCCCAAACCATACGTCCTAAACTCACAATTAAGTTGTACGCACTATTGAAATATCTTGACAGTTTTAGAATACCGCTATTACGAACAACAAGTAGCTATTTGTGGGAGAAACTAAAAAAACGACGTAAAATGAACACTCAACGATCGATCAATCGTCCGCTGAAAAGTTTCAAAATGTCAGCCGTTAACATCCGTTCCTGCCAAACTGTCCGAAAGTTGACTTACACTCCAATAGAATAGAGCATTTATGTTCCAGTGAATTTTAAGTAAATCTTTTTTTATATACGATTCAATAAACGATAAGGTTAAAAGTTTAACACAATATTTCAAGGATACGTCAATTTATGTAATGTACGAAATGTATTAAAATTTAACCATTGATGAATTAAAAAAAGTTGTTAAGTAACGTTTGTGTGTTAAAGGTTATTACCACTTGGTAATACTTGCATTCAGGGTTTTTTTAATATGAATGATTTTATGACTCGAATTTATTTATTAATTCAATTTAATTGTAAAGATGACAAAAGAAAGTCAGCTCAGTTTCTGAAGAACATCTGTCAGCGTCTTCTTTCCGAACGTTGGTAGATTTTGACAATCAATAGTAGTGTATCGCTCCTATGTTGAATGAAATTTGAAGAAGAAACATTTATTCTGGACATATGTAAATTAAGTTTTACATGTCGTTAAGATGCACAACAGAAATTTGTTTGTAACACCATTGGTCTTAAGATTGAATTATGACTTATATTTTGTGTCTGGTTTAATGTATATCTGTTTTGTTTAGTATTTTTTTGTAGTTGATTTGCAATAAATGTATGTTTAGAATTTGGCTATTTTAACATACTATTCAATTAATTTACAAATTCTATTTGATATTCATAACATAAAATGAATTTGTAAAATATTGTGATACACACAATATAAATAATAGGAACAAGCATAAATTTGTTCTTCCAAAAACTAGGCTGCGAATAACAATGAAATCTTTCATGGGACAATGTATACTCTTCTACAATAAAATCCAAGAAAACGTTCAGCTATTATCTGTAAATAAATTATAAAAAGTAGTAAAGGAACGTTTGTGTGTTAAAAGATATTATTGCTGTAATGACTATTTGACAGATAACACACCCTGGTAATAAACTGTTTACTCTAGGCTATTTCAAACTATTAAAATGTTATGTATGTTGTAAAAATTTTGTAAAACCTAATGAAAGAAAGTAATAAAGGGTCCCGCTGGGTTTCTGGCGCCGGTTCTTCTCAGGTCAGAGGCTTCTATTTCCGAACCGGTGGTAGTTTGTTTGACTATCAATAAGAAAGTGTAATGCTTCCATATTGAATAAAGATATTTGACTTGACTTGATAATAAGACAATAGCGGCATTGAATTAATTATAGGATTTTAGTATATAATATTGCATTAATATCTTACGAAATGATACGCTAACCATTGAACTGTAAATTTTCATTGTTCTTCATCATCATCATCATCACCATCAGCCTATGTTAGTCCACTGCTGGACATAGGCCTCCCCTAATACCCTATCCATTGGGGTTTTGGACCTATCCCACCACGCTGGTCCAATGCGGGTTGGTGGGAGGACCGACTTTACATGCCCATCCGAGCATGGATCATCTTACTTTCAGACAATTGGGTGATCGCCAAATTGTCCTAACTCAACTAGAATCAACAAATTTAGTTGAGTCCGCAGGATTCAACCGACCTCCGGTTTCTAAAGCAAACGCCTATACCACTGAGCTACGGAGGCAGTTCATTGTTCTTAATTACTTGAAAACGGGAAACCTATATTTATTACATCCGTAATTCCGCAATTGCTGTTTTCTATTTAATAGAAAACAGTTGTAACTTATATATCACAAAGAAAAATACAAATGAGTTATAACATTTGTTGAACAATGCATGTCAGTACATCTTTCACAGCTACTGATTGTGCATTAACAAATGTACCTATCTCAAAAATGTATGGATACTTCAGATGCCACGAATATTCGGCTACTGTTTGGTATTCGGCCGAATAATGCATACCTACTATTCGGCCGAATATTGAATACTAAATAATGAAAAAATCAATCATATTATTCAATAATAATAATAAAATTGTTCAATGGCAGGTTATCATGGAAGAAAACAATCTTTCTAACGTTGGTTAGAAGCTAACTTTAACAATTCGTAGTAAATTATACCAACTTCACAAAAAAATATCAGACTTTTAACGTACTCCCGGGAGTAGTAAAATGAACTCTAGCGAATAGATTTTACGGACGGATGCGACTTATCCTTTAACTCGAAAAGCATGTATTTCGAGACGAACATTCGGCGCTTCGGCCTACAGCAATGCCGAATATTAGGTATTAGGTATGCAGGCAATTCTATATTCGAGGCAACTCTAATAGATACATCAATTTCATCACCATTATCATCAGCCTGTGCTAGTCCACTGCGGGACATAGGCCTCCCCTAATGGACGCCTTCTCCATCATGGGGTTTTTGGACAGTATCCGATTCATTAACATACTGGAAGTAATTTCTTTATATTAACGGATGCGTTAAAAAGGATATCCGCCAGATCGAACCCTCGTCCTCCACTCTAAAGAATTAGACGGCACCCTTCCCACAAATCGTCGGTTTAAACGGGTTTAAAGTCAACGAGGGGTGCGACTGATCTGCCCTTAACCCACAGCAACCAATATGTTTGATTTAATTATGATATTATGGGGTGCACATTCTGAATAGATTATGAATAAAATAATATAAAACCCCGGCCGTCACTATAAAAATTATGAAAGAATTCAAACATTGCTATCGAGTGTTGATTACATCCATTGTTTTATACCGACTACTTATATGTGTTATTAATATTTTTTTTATAAGTCAATTAAGCGACAAGTAGATTTACTGGCGGTTATTAAGCTTACATGTAGTTAGATATAAAAGATCTTAATATACGGTATTATAGAACATCAGAAATTCCTGGCAAATCCTAATACGAGTAATGGCAGCTTTGTTTGACTAGACACGACCCTCAGGAAAGAAAGAACGACGACTAATAAAAGAGTATCATATTTATAAGTGATCTAGAATAAGTCATGGATAAGTAACTAAAAGACAAATTATTAGAATCAATGCTCATTTTATTGTTGCGTGTGTAATATTTCATCACTGCTATAAAAATATATTGGCCTTATAAGCAAGCTCCAAGCGCGATATGAAGCGGGCTATGCTCGGAAATTCTCACGTGATAGAGTGCGTAATACAGACATACCAGCAGAAAGATGGTACCGACATAGCCAACAGAATTAGCATTTGTGCAGGAAGTCAATGAAAGCTCATGGGAGGCCTAAGTTCAACAATAGACTAATTTAACATTTTCATCAAACCAAACCAACCAAGTCGCAACAGGCAACCGAAAGTTTTCGTTATATTTTAGAAAGCTGTAATAATTTCAGCCCATTGTGCCGAAAAATGTATAATTCGTGGAAACCAATCGCACGAGACGTCGTTGACATCTCTGAGGGCTGAAAAAATACGGTGCCGGCGTAAATGTCAATCTCTTATATAGAAATAGCTGATAAGGGTAAGGACAATGTTGCGACTTTTCGGAAATTTCATATAATTTAATAGACATAAAAAAAACATTTACAGCATTTGATATATCGTATAAAATACAGTTCCAAATATTGTAGGAATTACCTGTTTATATAATTTATTAAACAAAAGGACTTTTTTCAGACCCTATCGCATTTATTTTACATTTATGTACAAGTAGACACAGTCTACCCTGTGACCACAGCCATTGGAAAGAGTTAAAAACATCGGCAAATAAAAAGAATTAGTTTTTATAAAACAATTAAGTAAAAAAAAATGTTTTATTACTGTCCTTATTCCAACAGGATTTTTATTGAGCAGTATGGCTGTTTATATTATCCAATAAAACTGAAATGTAAATATTAAGAGTACATTACCAGGCGTGGTTATTTAACACTTTCAATTATCTAATAATGTAATATGTTAATTAACGATTCGTTGAGGTTATTACTTTAACTGCTTTTATCTTATAACAAACAAGACTTTCATACTTTCTTGTTTTTAACTGACTTTTGCATAGGGACTTCGGTGAATGATTATTTGTTTTAAGATATTTTGTAACCTTGTTTCTGGCTAACCGATTTCTAAAAGGCGCACATTGTTTAATCTTTTAAAAATATGTAAAAAATTAAATAATAATCGCACAATATTGAATGTTGGTCTTACAATATTGTTAAATTGAAAACGGGAATTTTGCATAACATTACATTGAGAACTAGGATAAGATGTCAAATATTTAATTCTCAGTTCAAGTCCTTTAGTAATTGATTGATTCCTTATAAATGTGTTTCCTTTTTCGGATGCAGTTTTAAAGACAGTTGCAGGTGGGCCAACTTAAGAGCTCAAAATCTTAAACAAAAAAAGAGATTTTGGCGTTTCATTTAATAATAAAAAAATGAGTTCTTACAAATTGTTCGTCGATGTAGACACACGTAAGAGTAAGTATTTCATTTTTAAGTATTATTCCATTCATTACTCAGCTTTATTGTAATAATTTTGACTATAGTTACCTACTATAGGTCAAGCTGTTTTTATATACTTTTCTATTATTATTTTTAAACGTACCTTGTTCACAGTCCTGTGTGTACAACGCTTAACCGCGGCCACCGTTTCCTTCCCCGATGAGTAATTCGCACGATAGGTGATCGATCAACGTTCATCGGACGGATTTTTGCGAACGCACGTGTCCCGGACAATGGCGGAGCTCCACGCTCGATATATTCGAAGCCAGGCTCTTATCCGAGACCTCGGAGGGAAACGGATGTTACGAAAGAATGGAGAGACGAAACCTCTAAGGACAGGATACTAAAATGGAATGGAGATTGTAATCGTGGTAACTTCGAAAATAGCCTTTTTCAATTGGTGTCATGATGAGCGTCCCTAGAAGTTTTAGTATTGAATCTACGCGAGTTCAATTAGGATGGTTTACTAAGCAGAGATCGTGCGTATGTGACATATCGAAAATAGCATCGACCTTGTAAAAACTGTAGGGTCAAAACTTAGTAAAAAACCCGATTGACTAAAAATTAAAAATATTTGTTACGTCCGTATAAAGACGCCGTTTATCAGATTTTCTTTATCGATCGTTTTCTCACGTTGGTGCTTTCAATATACATTAATACTAATTCATCGAAAAGCATAGAAGGTTAAATTTCATCTTTCAGATAATTCTGGTTAAAATAAAAACTTATCCAATGATGACTTGACTAATAGCCAGAAAGAAGATTTTGAACGCCTCCTTTTGTAATTGTAGATTTGCTTTAGAAACAAATGTAGTTATTAACTTTAGAGCCATAAATTTTTCTAAATATTTATCACGATTTGGTAGCACATTTAAAACCATTTTTAAACGTTTTTTTGAATAAGGTTTTTTTCGCAAAACCCGCATTCAAATTAAATATTATTAACCATAAAGCAGAAGTTGGGTTGTACTTTACTTAGACTACTACGATGCCTATTTAATTAAAATACAGACTTTAATTGCACACTCTTATTTTTGTGATTGAAACGTAACCATGGTTTTATTTCTTACGTCGTCTTCTCGTAAGCAGCAATCTTACAAAACTTTTTTTTTTTTTTATTTTTCACAAAAGAAATCCTAAAATCAGAAAATACGCCAACACGTAAAGTCCTAATCAAACTAAGGTATACAATAACGGCGTACATATATACAATTGGTATTGCCGTCCGTTCGTCGCAACCGATCCATCACTCTGTCCCCCTGCACCACTTGCCTATGTCAGAGGCTAGCTTTGTGCGAATTGTATTGTTCACTCAGAATTTTTACGCTTTCGTAGAAAATTCTGCGACAAATAGTTTTATTCCTGTTGAGTATGAGCCATATATACATGCTTATAGGTTTATGTTTATTAATGTTTTTAGACAAAAACTTCAATTTTGAAATAATAATGCCTACCCAAGAATTTGTTTCAAATTATGTGTATTGAAAATTATTAACTATAAATGTATCAATACGTTTTAATAGTTGTAATTTTTATTTTAATATAAAGTATATTTTTTAGATTTCAGAATGGTTCATGAATTTCATAATCTGATTATTTCCAAGAAAATTACTTACATTATTTAATGTTAAAACATTTTATCTTGGCTCGAATATTGTGATGTTAAGAAAATATTTCAGTTATTTGTTTGTTTGTTAAGTATTTCCAATTTAAAAACCAATTAGGATAATGATTTCTAACACTGTTTCACTTATAAAAATTTAATTAGCCATATCCCATATCATCATCATCATTATTAGCAGCCTTTATCTGTCCACGACTGGACATAGGCCTTTTTCAATGAAATCCCATATGTTAGGTACCCTAAATGACCCAAATCAATACATTACAAGTACCTCCGTAGCCTAGCGGTATGGGTGTGTGCTTTAGAAACCGGAGGTCGTGGGTTCGAATCAATTGTCTGAAAAGTAAGATGATTTACCGGTGGTAGGTCCCCTTTTTACAAGAGACCGTCTGGGTGGGTACCACCGCGGTGCCTATTTCTGCCGCGAAGCAGTAGTACATGAATGTAATAAAGAAACCCTTTTGGTGCATTATGTTTAATATTGCTTTAATTCTTATAATATAATTTTTTTTTTATTTAATGTACCAAATAAACCTATTTTCTTTCTCTCTTTCTTACTCTATCGTATATTTTTTATAATTAGGGATTAACATCAACTTAACTCTGGCAACTCTAAGACACTGTTAGAACGAGACGCAGCATACACTAAATGCCCTCTTACTCGCTTCATCTTTGCGCATTTTGACTGTTACGACCTAAGGTATAAGGTAAGGCCATAAGCTTATTATATTTTAAGTGAGAGATGCATTAGTAGAGTTCATTCCCGTTGTACGCAGTACTTGTTACTTATAACTATTATATCTTTTGTTTCATGATCAGTAGAGCTGGAGCAAACCGTATGTATTCGGTGCTGAGTAATTTGTACGCCATCTATACAAATAAATAAAATTGGAGAGTCTGTTTGTAATAATAAAATAACCGCTTTCTACATACATAAACTCCCCGTCAGCCTTAAGTGTTGTATGGGCTGTTTTCAAACTGGAGGTCGGAGTTGCGATCCTACGGGACATAACAAATTTTCATTGGTTTCCTTACTGTTAGGCAATTTGGGCCAATCAGCCCAGTTTCTGAAAAGTAAGATGATCCATGCTCGGATGGGCATGTAAGTCGTCCACCCACCAAACCGCATTGGACCAGCGTGGTGAAAGTTCCCAACCACCAATGGAAAGGTGCATTAGGGAGGCCTAATCCAGCAGTGAGACTATCAAAGACATAATGATGCTAATACAATGCATATTTAAATGTATATACGGGACACATCATACATATTTTTATAATTTTGACTGTCTGTCTGTTCGTTCCGGCTAATTTCTGGAACGCTGGACTGATTTGACGCACTTTTAATGCAGAATAGCATATGTAATAAAAGAATTAACTCGCTACTTTTATTTTGGAAAAAATTGTTATTTTAATAAAATAAGCTAATGTTGAAAATCCAAGACGTACAATTTATGCAGCGCAACTCACGCATGCCACCACTGTGCTTACTGTCGGACGCCTCTCACCAACGAATCAATGTCACAAGGCTGCCTTAAATGATAATTAAAATAAAATGACAAAACTAAATAAACTATTTTTATTATATTCCCGCGGATAAAGTCAATTGTAATAGTCTCATATCGAAAGTCGAAACGACACTTCTAATCCATTTCTCAACTCGTATGTTTCGCATTTTTGAATGACAACAATTCAGTATAAAACAAAATCGACATTTAAATTGGCCCCCACCAAACCAAAGCTTATCTAACTATAACATAATTTTTACACCACCTTTTAAGGAAGAATGAAACAACAATTTTATTCAGTTACATAATATATTAAATAAATCTATGGCTTGTATAAAAAAACTTTTATATTATCATTATAGTGAACTGATTATTTCAAACTTGAGTCCGTTCTCATGGAGCCTTTTGATGAGACTTGTGTCCTTGAAGGCATATCCCGTTGTCAACACACCGCCCCTGCGTTTAAACCACAAATTGTTTATATCAACAACTTAAATAATTAGAAAACGTTTGATTATAGGTTTTTATAATAATAAGTTGTCAATTTGTAATTGCATTGTAAATTAAAAATTGCTATTAACCTAATGTTATCTTGTTTTCGTTGGTTCATGTTGGACCGATCACCCAATCAGTCTGAAAAGTAGAATGATCCAGCGTCGGATGGGCATGTAAAAGTCGGTCCACCCACGACCCGCATTGGACAGCGTGTGGGATACGGACCGAAACCCCTAATAAAAGAGCTGCATTAGGGGAGCACTGCCCACATCAGAGTAAACAGGATGATGATAATTATTTCTTAATTTACAAATCATTAAATATTACATAAATCCACTAAATTAAAAACAACACATTCAAATTGAATTATAGGATAACAATCAATTTTTAAATAAAATATGAAGTTATTCTAATAATAGAATAAAAAGCAATATACCAATAAGGTCTGTACCTATCATATGGATGCTGAAAAGAATCAGAAACTCTGAGCATATATTAAGTAACATCCTGAAAATCCTAATAAGTGGATTCTTGAAGGATGAAATGTGATAAGATTCTGAAAAACATTAAATGCATTGGAAATAATGTGTATTTCAAGCTTAGGTAATGACTTAAAGTTGACTTCATCTTTAAACTTGGCCCAAATGGATTAAGGATGCCCAATTCAAGTATTTTATTCACGAAACAATAAAACATCAGCTAATGCAATATTAATTTAATGAATAAACAAATATTGATAAAGTATAATGATTGATATAAAACAGTATAGTTAGAATTAAGAAAAATAATAATTAGATAACAAGTGGAAATCCAATATCATAATATCGAAGCTAAGATCAATCTCTCGGCTTGTGGTAAATAAACCATCTTCAAATTTTGAACAATGCCTCAAAAAATTCCCTTAAATGAGTTCTAAATGTTCAGGAGTTTATTGTCAACACACATTCAAATGAATTATATACATAAAGATGTATTTCAATGTATTATAATAATCATAATAAAAGCTCACGTTTCTGGCATTTTTTCGCTCTCCTCCAATATGGTGAAGGCAGACTGCAGCAAGGCTACCACCGTAGCTCCGTAACCAGGGTTCACACCCGACACCTGCCAAAGTATTAATGTTAATAAGACATACAACAGTACTTCAAATGGAATAAACCCTTGCTTTATAAAACGAAGGTCGTAGGTTCGAATTCTATAGGATAACATATATTACATTTTCTATTTGGTAAGGACAAGATGGACCAATCATCCAGATACTTGAAGAAGTAAGAGGATCCATGCTTCAGATGGGTGAGTAAAAAGACAATTTTTAGCGGTCGTTATAAAATGTTAATGCTTTAAAAATTTACTGACATGCAATTCAGTCACAGAATGCAGTTTACCCTTTAGGTTTAGGAGGTCAGAAATTTGATGACATTGGTAAAAAAAAAATTCTAGTAAAAGTGGATGGATTAAAAACCGAAGTTAAATTCAAATATCTTTATTGAACATAGAAGTTTACACTTGCTTATTGATTGTCAAACACACTACCACTGGTTCGGAAAACGACGCCTCATGATGTAATGAGTGTTCATTAAATTTCAACATTCTATATGAAATTTTAGTTTTAAACTGTAGATTGAAAGACAGTAAAACATTTTCATAAGTCAATACTGTAAAACTATTAATTTCAATCCTTACTTATGTTATAAATGCGAACGTAACTCTGTTAGTCTGTCCGTCTTTACTGTCTAAACCATTGAACCGATTGCGATGAATTTTGGTACGTACTTAGGTTAGTTTACAAGAAAGAACATAGGGTATTAATTAATTTTATATGGAAATTGTCTATGTTAACATTAAAACGATCAAACTTTGTGTTTGAATACGCAAAACGAACCATAAGTGGTGCGGTTTCGTTGGCAATTATGTTGTTTTTAACTGAACGGGGATGAACTAGGCGTTGAAATGGATGTGAAATCAATATGAAAAGTTTTCATCGTCGAAGCAAAAGCCATAAATCTTGAGTCTAATGATAGGCACATACAATAAATATGCTAGTCCCAATAAACTAATAATACACAAGGCAGACATATTTAGAAAAACCCAATATTCATTTTATCATAGCCACATTCTACCTAAAGTTTAAATATAACCAACCATAGTTATGATAAGTATCATGATACGCCTCATTTGATAATGCTGCTTCTGGAGACATTGATTCTATACTTTGACTAAAGAGTACATGATACATCTAATATTTTTAACTATATATAAAGTAACTGTATGTATGTTTATGTAATTATTCATATATTCCTAATATATTTATGTGTATCTAGCATGTCAAAATGTATTACATATATTTGTACAGTGTACTTTATGTACATGTATTACTTTTATAATATTTTGTCATCAAGTACATTTCAAACGATCCCAGTCTTATGTAAAAAACCTTGTTTTTCTCATTTTTCATTATTATTGCACCCACTTAACTTCTCTTAACCACCCAACGGTTGACTGGCCGAGAATGCCTTTGGCATTAAGTCTGCCATTGTACTGATTTTGTACAAGTGTAAACAAATAAATAAATACATTGAATCATATAAGCTATCACTACAATTGTTCAGAGATTAATATATTACTGATAATTCTTTCCATCTGTCATAAGACTAGTATGGGTATTTGTTGGTCTAACAACTTACCTCGCTTAGATTTTACAACCTGTTCTGTTATACATCCTAGGCTCCATGGGTCAGTAGTGATGTGTTTCATACAGGGTGACCTAAGAACAACTCATACATCCTTTAAGATGTCTTTTTAGGCTTGTTCTGGTGAATATCTCCAGGTGCACATCTGCACGTGCAGGTGTGAAGCTGAATACTAAAAGTATGTCCTGCATTCACTAGGGGCTGACGACTTATTATGACACTGGCATAGACACGATGTCTTTATTTGTTACAAAATAGAATCAGGTATATTTTTTAAAGCATCGGAACAGATTAAACCTTTGTCATGGTTTTGAAAAGCTCTGTTACATGGTTGTAGACTATGATCCTAGCGTGTACAAGAGTGCATTGCTTATACTTGGCAGGTACAGATGATTGTACTTGTATTAGAATTAGCACTATTACTAGCTCTGCAGTGCACCTTCGAACCGGAACCCTGTTTGTTCTTGCTTACTAACGTAATCAGAGGAGACATCTACGTCTCTCCCTCTGATTAGCCGCTTGGAACCTGGTGAGGACAGACCCGGCCGAGCATTTTCAGCCAAGGCACCTGCAGGTGCCGGAATCAGATGGATAACCGTTAACTGGAAAACAGCTCGCTAGTAGATACAGGTTAAAGATTTGAATCATCTCATAGTTTTAGGTTGATCAAGAATATTATTAACTTATTCAATCAATACGATTCGACTTTGACGCCAATTTATGTGACTTAAATTTGTAGATTTTACTTGAATCTTGATAAGCGTGACCTGACTATCAGTGAAATCGCCCTGTTTGTCTCGTGGCGTTTAACAGTAAATAGAGGAAAGATGCACCACCTGCCCTGCTGATGAAGCCGCCGCTGAAGAACCTGGGGTGCTTGAGGAGCAGCCTCCGGCCGAGGCCGCACCAGCCCAGCACCATGATCAGGGTGCCCAGGAACAGGAGGGGGATCAACCAGAAACCTGGAAAAGCAGTCGCTACAGTAGAGAAGTAAGTATATGATTTGAAATCAACTACTTTCATAGTTTATTGGTTGATCGCAGACATTTTCAATCTCAATCCTTATTTAATCAATTACGATGTCCGACTTCGACGCCAATTTAGTGTGACGTTAAACTTCGTATACGATTTTATTTGTAAATCTGATAAACAATACGACCTTTTTATATGAAAGATCAGCCGAGAGATGCCGCTCGAGAGATATTATAGTGCACAAGTCTACGCGTATAACAGTATCACGGTGCCCTTCAGACCGATATTCAGCAGTATTGTTATATTGCTGGTTCGCGACATAATTACACTGCTTCTTCCTTCAAAGCCCGATGGGACGGATAACCGACTCGACCGGGGAGAGATCAGGCGCAGGACGGACTTTTAGATGCCCATCCTACGCATGGATCGCGTCGCCATATTGTCCTAACCAACTAGGAAACGACAATGAGAATCTGTTGAATCCCCGCAGAATGCGACTACACCACCTCCGGTTTCTAAAGAACAAGCCCTTACACTAGATTACGGAGGTAGAGAACACGAGAATTATATATTAGATTATAAAAAAGTTCTGCCTCACACTGCTTCCGTAGCCTAGTGATAAGGGCGTGTGCTTTAGAAACCGGAGGTCGTGGGTTTAAATCCTGCGGGGACTCAACAAGTTCTCATTGTTGTTTCCTAGTTGGTTAGAGCAATTTGGGCCGATCACCTAATTGTCTGAAAAGTAAGATGATCCACGCACCATCACTCACCAACCCGCATTGGATTAGCGTGGTGGGGTACGGTTCAAAAACCTAAGTCCAGCAGTGGACTAACAGGCTGATGATGATGATGAGATTATAAAAAAACAGTAAAATACCTGGCAGATACACGTAAGCCCCGTACTGGACCGGCCTCTCGCCGCCAGCGTGGAGGCTCCTCTGCGTGCGATGCACGACGGAGGCGTCCGAGCTGTCGAAGGGCGCGCACCAGCGGCCGTCGCGACGGTGCAACAAGCCCCTGCAAATTATATATATTGATACACGTCATCGTCATCATCAGCCGTGGATAGTCCAGTGCTGGACATAGGCCTCCCCTAATACACCCCTATCCATTAGGGGGTTTTTGGACCGTATCCCACCACGCTGGTCCAACGCGGGTTGGTGGTGGACTCGACTTTACATGCCCATCCGACGCATGGATGATCTTACTTTCAGACAATTGGGTGATCGGCCTAAAATGCCTAACCAACTAGGAAACAACGATGAAAATTTGTTGAATCCCCGCATTCGAACCCACGACCTCCGGTTTCTAAAGCACACGCCCTTACCATTAGGCTACGGAGGCAGTCCATATATTGGTACGCACAACAAAAACTCAGAGGTATAACATATGATTCAATGATCAACATTACAAGCTAGTGCTTGTTAGAATAGAATACAGTTTTAAGCATTTATGCTTGGAGTTTTAGGAATTCAGCACAGTCTCAATATTAAACCTCAAGGTTGTAAGACTATGGCAGTTTTAGACACATATACTCAGGGTTTCAGGGAAAACTATAAAGTGGTAAATTTGAAAAGCTCAGCATTGTAATAATGGGAGAGATTTTAAAATAGGCTGTTTAATGTTGTGCTATTTTCAAAAACCCAGGGTTTGAGAATACGACACGTTATCAAACATCAAATTGTACGTTATAAACTTTGGTATAAGCAACTTTCAAAAACACATGCAGTACTGTCTAGCTCTATTTGGACAACCACATTAGTTGCTAGCCATTTTTCAAACCATTATTGGTACCGATATACAAGCAAAAAATTAAACTGCATATGTTGTACGGATGGATTAGTTGCCGGCAATTACGAAGAAAGTGACATCCTATAACGAGGAGCCAATGATGATCTTGCCAACCAGGGCTGACTATTCAAATGCCCATCGGACGGCACGGATCATCTAACTTTTAGACGACGATCGACCGATACTTCCTTAACAGCTAAATAGCAACGATAATACAAAGTTGTTCCCTCGCGGGATTCGAACACACTTTCCCTCACTAGTTTAGTCAAATCTGCAGGAATATAAAACTTCATTACATACATACAGGTGGCACAGGATCGTACCTCTTGGCGACTTATGGGGGAGGCCTATGCTCAACAGTGGGCTTTGACAGGCTGAAACGACGACGACGACGACGACATACATACATACATCAGCCTGTAATAGTCCACTGCTGGACATAGGCCTCCCCTAATACACCCACCAACCCGCATTGGACCAGCGTGGTGGGATACGGTCAAAAACCCCCTAATAGATAGATAAAACATCATTAGATAATAGATTTTAAATGAACCACATACTCACTTTTTGCTTAGTTTCGGCTTGAAAGTTGGCAGACGCTCGGGGAAAAGTTGTTTGCGGAGCGGTTTCAGTTCCTTCTCATTCTCCATACTAAAATTAGTCAAAACAACATCAAAAGACATGCTATTCTATTACAGATTACATACAGGACCAAGATGTGTGGAAGTTGTTCATATTCTGCACTAGCAAATCACCTGGTAACTACAAAATCGAAGTATTAATCTTGTATTATTATCGAATTTTACTACTATTATTAGAAAAAAATCAAAAGAACTAATTTTTATTTGGATCGATCTCAAATTAGGTGATTCCTGTTTTCCTTTACTGTTATATAAACCTTAAATGACAATGAAAAAGTGTTTTAAGTTGCCGATATTTTTTCTATAAACAAACATATAATAATTTTTTTTACTATAGCTAATTAGCATTGACTAATGTCAGAGCCAAATTGATTTAATATATTTCAGAATATATTCTCGGAAATTACGAAACTTCGTCAATACGCGACAAAAACATAACAATAAAAAAAAATTTAAAATCCATTCATTCCACAATGTGCAAACTTTGCACAAAAAAGAATTGAAATAACATGTTTTTCTTTCTGTGTGTAAACACTGCTTTGACCTTTGACACTAAAAATATCCACGCAAAAATAACTACGTAAACAAAAAGTGCATAAATAGTTATGTGTATAATTATTTATGCCCGTTTTTGTGATTATCATTAAAGATGGTTTGGTACTACTGTATATAATAATAATAAATAATAATAATACAGTATAATATTTTTCTAGACGAATAACACAACATCATCCAGTACCGAACTAAGCAAAGCTTGTACTTTGACAACTAAATAAACTAATAAATACATAAACTTACTTTTCTTTTGTAAATAAATACATATTATATATATAAACATACACCCCGACACACAAACACTACGTTCATCACACATTATCTTTAACCCGGGTGGGAATCGAACCCGCACCCTTTGTCGCAACAGTCAGGGTCACTAACCACTGCGCCAAACGGGTCGTGAAATAATATCTATATTTTGTAATTTCTGTTACAGACTTCAGCGACTTCCTTGTTGGTGACGAGTTTTACAATGACAAAATAAAACATTCACAATAATCTATATATATAAAAGAGATTTCCACCAATATATTGAGTCATCACGATATCTCTGGAACGATAAAGCGTAGCGACTTGAAATTTGGTAGGAATACTCCCTTCGCCGAGTAGAGGTGAGCTAAGAACGGGTTTTACGAAATTCAACCCAAAAGGGGGTTGCAGGGTTGATAGTTCTCGATATAAATTGTATTACAAATATTTATATTCCCCATACCTATGAACAACTGTGGCCCAAGTTCCATAGTTGATCACGCCCCCCTTCCTCGCGAGCTTCCTGTACTCCGAAGGCAGGGAACCCGTCAAGTAGGACTCGACCGAGTTCAGGGTGCCTGTGCCACAAATACACATATAAGACACTACAAACAGTCAAATAAAATGTAAAACCTATTTATTTTTTATCATCGTCGGCCCGTGATAGTCCACTGCTGGACATAGGCCTCTTTTAACACACCCTTATCCATTAGGGTCCTGGACGGTATCCCACCTCTTTCCAGATGATCCAGCCTAAATTGCCCTAATCAACCAGGAAGAACAGTGAAAATTTTTTGAGTCCCCGCAGGATTCGAACCCACGACTTCCGGTTTCTAAAGCACAAGCCCATACCACTAGGCTACGGAGAGGCTACGGATAATGCCTTCCAAGTCGGTTTTGACTACGGGGGCCGGTTTATATCAGAGATCAGCCAACTGCAAAGGAGATATTATAGTGCACAAGGGGACGCGCAAACACAGTTGCACTCCCTCTTCCTTTTAACTCTCAAAGCCAGACGGGACGGATAACCGACACAACCGGTGACAGGTCAAGTGCAGTACCGACTTTTTACAAGCCCATTCGACGCACGGATCATTTTATTCAACAGGCGATCGGTCGATCGCATTGCTCTAACCAACTAGGAAAAAACAATTAAAAATTGTTCAGCCCCCGCTGGATTGGAACCCACGACCTGCGGATTTTAAAGCGCAAGCTCATACCATTAGCCTTACTTAGGCTGTTAACTATTGGTTTGGTATATCTAGTTTAGAAACTAATTGCGCTACCTAGTTTGGATTATATGTACCTTTATATAAAGACCTAAGTACCTTTATATAAGACTAAGCATTGACATGACAAAGTATCCCACCGTAAAAAAGCGTAGTAAACATAAAGTTGATAGTCGACTGTCATTCAATGTCAATGTCAAATGTCAATCATTTGACATCTCGGTGACAATTCATCACTAAAAACGTGCTTTACTATATTATTCTTTCAAAAAAAATTATCGACTTCCAGTCTAACTTGACATATAGATAAAAGTAAGTCTGATGATTAACAACTTTCGTGGCTCACCTTCAAAGTTCTGTTTCACGAATATGACACCCACGTCGGCTGGAATGCTGTCAAAACCACAAGCGCTTATTATGTAGACGCCGGCATCCCTGGCCGCTTTGTCGTAATGTAATTGCATCAACTCAATGAACTGCAATAACAAATTATTAATGACAATTATATTTGAATGACAATTATCTAACTGCCTCGTAGCCTAGTGGTATAGGCCTTAGAAACTGGAGGTCGTGGGTTCGAATCCTGCGGGACTCAACAATTTCCTAGTTGGTTAGGCAATTTGGACCGATCACGATTGTCTGAAAAGTAAGATGATCCATGCGTCGGATGGGCATGTAAAGTCGGTCCACCCACCAACCCGCATTGGACCAGCGTGGTGGGATACGGTCCAAAATCCTAATGGATGGAGGTGTATTAGGAGGCCTATGTCCAGCAGTGGACTATCACAACTGGCTGATGATGAACGACAATTATAATATACAATAATAACTTGCGAGCCGACTACGGCGGCCGATGTATTTTAGAGATCAGTCAACACACGCATACACAGTTGACATAAGTTTCCGCAGGATTCGAACCCACGGTCTCTGAAGCGCAAAACCCGTACCATTAGGCCACGGAAGCAGATAAATCAGGAACATAATTATTTTATATCTAATCCTCAAATACGTTATTTTAATACATTTATGTTCTTTCACAAAAACAGATAAGGCACAGACTAGTTTGAACGTTGATTATTTTCTTTTGCCATCGTTATTTGTTCAGGGACTATATTCTTTATGTGTGCATCTTTGTCGTTGTAGTACGTAAGAGCCGTTTGTGTCTTTTTCTTCGGAATAATGTCTATAAATATATAACCCAAGATCTTTTATGTATAGTGACAAATAAATATTTCCAGTGTAAGTGGAACCCTACCTCAGGTTCACCGCTGACGTCGACATAATGCGTTCCGTTCTGGATAGCCGCCCTGACCACGGGTTCCCCGAAGAATCTGTACGGTCCACAGCAGTTCACCACCACCTTGGCTCGTTGGCACATAGCTTGCAAAGAGGCGTCATCAGCCACGTCGGCTACCATCACCGGTATCGAAGACAGATTCTCACCTGAACGTGGAATTCACGAAAGCTAAAGTCAAAATTGATCAAACGTAAATATGAACTTATTCTAAGCTAGTTCACCTATATTGACTTAAACGTCGATTTATTATTAATTTGATTTGAATATTGATATTATTAATTTGATTTGAATATTGATATTAATCGACTGTTTAAAAATTAAACCCCGTTTAACTAGCCTAGTTTTTACTTTGTTTAACGGTATTTTTTCTTGACCGTTTACTTATTTAATCAGTCGTTTTATTTCAATCGAATACCCTAGACCAGCCTAGATTGTCGTTTAAACTACCACCAAAGATAGAATTATTGTACAGATCAACTGTTTACAGTTCCTCATTGCTTATATTTCGGCGATTAAAGCGTGTTCAATCAGGAATATATTGGATGTAAATATTGAAACTAGCAATGAAATGGCGTCGTGCGTACGGTGTAGGGATGATCGACATTCATTGATGTTTTAAAAACATGGTCTTTAAACAAGAAAACATCGATTTTATATAGACTTAAACTTCGATCAGTTAGTTTTTATTGTAGCATGCATTAAGTTTACTCATTTAAACTAAATGTTAGATAGACGTTAACAAAGATTGTCAAACTCACATATTTTCTATCGGATACTATTACGTACAGGCGTTACGTACATTTGCGTACAGGAAAACCGAAGCAACGGTGCCTTATAGTTTGTTTGCCTTTCTCAATTTTAAATTCAATTTAATGTTCGCGCGATATTCACACATTTTTCATAAGAATTCTTAACGTTTGATGATACAGGAAGTTGTAATTTTGATAATGAAACAAAAACATAATTGTATTAGAAATCTTTCACCTAGCCATTTTTCTAAGTTATCATGCGGACGGCTTCTAATCCATACAGATTTATCTGAGTAACAGTTTTAAGTAGAGCCTGGCGTCTGACCTCCACAACCCAAAGAGTAAACTGCATTCCAAGGATGAATTGTTTGTCAGTAAATTTAAAGGCACTGACCTATAACTACTGCCAAAGATGGTCTTGACAACCGGAATCGACATGCTCATCCGACGCACAAATCATCTTACTTTTCAGACAATTGGGTGATCGGTCCATATAATCCTAACTAATGTGTTAGAAATATCGATGTTTATCATACATCGATACTCAGGATTCGATGTTAACATCGTTGTAAACATCGATGTTTTCTCTATACTGATCACCGCTAGTATGGCGTACGACGACCGACACTCAGTTATTGACATATTGTTGACAATGAACCAAAATGATGTTTGAAGCCACTTTATTGTACGTAGTTACTTTATTTCTTCAATTTTAAGCCTAGTTTGGCTAAACTGTAGTCGATTCATCAATTGGCTATACTCAATAATTTAGTATTTGGATGGCGTACTACGCCGAGGTTGCTAGGAGTTGGCAGGATAAAATGTGATATACACCTGTGGGGCTATACGATAGTTGGGTTGCCACTTTATATTATTTGATTGTACAGTCGCCAGTTCGTCGGCATCTCGATCCGTTAACCGATTGGCGACGATCCTTAGGAGAGGTATGGACCGTAAAGATTGCCTAACTCACATACCTTTTGCACGCCTGACCTATGCTTTAAGCAAAAAATGTCGGTCACCTAGTTCTTGGTAACGGTAGCTTCCCCCCAATTCTGTGTTAGATGAAGCTTACCAAAGACATGAGTCTGGAAGCATAACATACTTGATATAAAAAATAATTCGAAACAAAGACCAAAGGTGCGCAATATATATGGAAACAACTTCTAATCTATACATAAATATAAAACAAAATCCCCGGTCGCGTCTGTATGTCTGTCTGTTCGCGATAAACTCAAATACACAGATATATATATAGCACAGATTGTTACGTGTTTTTCAATAATCGATAGAATGATTCTGCTGAAACGTTTAGGTAAATAATATAATTTTTGTAATTTCTGTGTACTAAAACATTTTTCTTTACATGTTACGCGGACGAAGTCGCGGGTAACAGCTAGTTTTCCCATAAATTTAAATTCATATAACATTTAATTTTATTTGGTTATATCTTTAAACTGCGAAAGGCAGACGCGAGTCGGGCTTCATACAAATTGGTAGTTACATAATACTGGTTAACGTCAAAACTGAGTTCAGATAACCGGTTAAATATCTATAAATAGATGAGACGAATACGACCTTTTCCTGACGTAAAATGAACGATATTTTTGCTTATTAACTTAGGAAACAGCATATGCCCTTGCCACGGCCGATCCCCTAATAGAGTTATAATTGTTTATCCCTTAAAATTTATACTTAAATTTCTTCCAAATATTTACAGTACTCCGAACTTCAACCTATGCAAAAGATAAAAGCCGTTACATTTTTTTTATTGGCTACGCAGGCAGACCAGCTGATGGAAAGTGGTCACCGGGCCGTAGACATTGACAACATTAACCAGTGCTAACACCAACGTGCTGCCTTCTATGGGACATAGGATGTTAAGTCTCGTTTACCCAGTATGTACGCTGCCCTTTAAACCGGAACGCAGTAGTGCTTTCACACTACCGCTTTGCGGCATTCATAGACAGCGCGGTGGTACCGCCCCAGACGGTCCCCTGTAAAACGAGGACCTACCACCTAAAATTCCTCTACTTCTATAATTATTAATATTCGTATAAGTATTCGCGTAAATAAAAGAATTAATAAGGCAGCATCCCATTAAACTCTATCATCGTAATACATAATAAACAGATTATAAAAAAACTCAATATATTCTATGGAACAGCAAATAGAATAAAGAGCAAAAACGTGACAACAATACTGACGACTTAAATGACTTTAACCATGACCTATGAGCAGTAGCTTTAGTTTTTTGTTTCGTCACTTTTTTAGCCCGCAACTTCGTTACGGTGAAACATTATAATATTTTGCACTGCATCTGATAAACAAAACAAGATTCATATAAAACAAAACATGTACTCAAATGATCATTATTGAACATAAGTTTGGTTAGATGTCAGATTGACATGTTCTTTGCGTTCCGTTTCATGTTTCTGAAGCCGTATATTTTGTTGTTTTATATTTTAATTTTACTTTTTATCTTTATTTATATTAGTTTTAGTTTGTTAATTTTTATATTTTTAATACTCTTAAGGCAATGTGATCTGGCGGGTGGTGCTGAGATAATTTGGCCCCCAAATCTTGCACGATAATTGATTAGAATTCTATACGTTATTATTAATAAAAATATCTATTATATTTACTTATATATATATTTTTATATGTCTATTACCTCAGACGACGAAATTTATTATTCCGCTAATGAATCCATTGACAGTTTAAGTTCTCTTAGCAGTACGTTAGATGAATTTATCAAAGGACATTTTTCTGATAAATCTAAAAATCTTCTTAACATATGTCACATAAATGCTCAAAGCATCCCAAGTCACTTTACGGATTTGTGTGATGTCTTTTCTAACTCTAATGTGCACGCCATCCTGATTTCGGAGAGTTGGCTCAAACCACATTTACTCTCTACTATGTACTCGCTACCTGACTACGTCCTTATTCGGAATGACCGTATAGGAAAAGGGGGGGGTGTCGCAATATATCTGAGAAGTGACCTCACATATACGGTATTGACCTCCTCCTCCCAAAATTACTCAGCCTCCGCTGAGTATTTATTCCTGGAAGTTCAAGCCAAATCTGCCAAGATAGTCATTGGCGTAGTCTATTGTCCCCCAAATGCTGACTATTTCACCGATTTTGAATTGGTTTTAGAATCTTTGGGTTCCAAGTACGCTCACTACGTCATCATGGGCGATTTCAACACCAATCTCCTTGCAGTTAACTCCTCTCGTACCCGTAAATTCATACACTTAGTTGAGTCAAGCTGTCTTCATATTTTACCTCTTCAACCTACTCACTGTAATATATCTGGTGAAGACACTTGGCTTGACATAATCCTATCTTCTAATCCTTCTTTTATTTCCTCTTGTGGACAACATCCTGCTCCTAGCTTTTCTCATCACGACCTAATATTCCTATCCTATATCCTTAAACCTCCAAAACTCAAGTCCAAGGTTCTGCACTTGCGTTCCTTATCCAAAATAAATGTAGAATCTTTAAATAAGGATGCTGCTGATATAGACTGGAAGCCTTTATTAGACGCAAACAATATAGATGAAAAGGTCAACATCCTAAATGAAAAAATTATTAAATTATATGATGTTCACGCCCCAATTAAAAAAATTAAAATTATACGCAAGGCGGCCCCATGGATGACGGAACTTATAAAATAGCCAATGAGACCAGAGACCGCGCATTTCGTAAATTTAAAAACAGCGGTCTGAAGAAAGCTGGTCAGCTTACAAACTCTCCAGAAACCGTTGTAATCAGATGATACGCAATGCTAAACGCCGATATATTCACCAAAATATTTCATCTTCTACGTCTACTGATATTTGGAGGTTCTTAGGGACTCTTGGTATCGGTAAGTCACGTGTCTCAAACCTTACATCCTCTATTAATTTAGATGCTTTAAATGTACATTTTACTTCTACCTCCACAATGGACTACTTAACAATGTTAAAACAGTTTCGTATTTAAATGGTTTGAAGCGTCCCAGTATTAATGTTTTAAGTTTCTCCAGTCTCTTCGGAAGCCGTTAAAAATGTATTCTTTCCATAAATCTAAGGCAGTCGGCTGTGACAAAATTAGCCGACGGCTATCACTCATCTTGTTAATTTTTCTCTTGATACTTGCTCCTTTCCTTCATTGTGGCGCAATGCTCTTGTACGTCCTCTCCCTAAGTGTTCTAATCCTTCCACTCCCTCTCACTTTCGACCTATCTGTATCCTGCCTTTCATGTCAAAAATAGTCGAGTCCTGTGTTCTAAATCAAGTTTCTCATTTTTTTCTTAGTAACAATTTAATATGTTCATTTCAATCCGGATTCCGCCCAGGTCATAGTACAACCACTACTCTCCTCAAAGTGACTGGCGACATTAGAGCAGGTATGGAGAATTCAATGGTGACTGTAATGGTCTTAATTGACTTTTCCAATGCCTTCATTGCCGTCAGTCATGATATCCTATTAGCCATCCTCTCCTATTCAATGGTTTCCGATGAAGGACTGGAATGGTTTTCCTCCATATCTTCGAGGGCGCGGCGGCAGTGATTTCTGACGACTTGACTTCAAGTTGGTTAGATGTGCCTAGTGGCGTCCCTCAAGGCGGCATACTTTCTCCTATTTTATTTTCTGTTTTATAAACTTTATTACTCATGAACTTCAATGTGCGTGTCATCTGTATGCTGATGACCTTCAGTTGTATGCTCAATCTACAATTGATGGTCTGCAACAAACGATTGTAAACATAAATAAAGATTTATCTTTAATCAAAAATGGAGTTATGATTTTGGACTCAATGTCAACATAGCAAAATGTCAAGCCATTATCGTAGGAAGTTCACGGATTATGAAAACTGTAAACTCTCTTGTACTACCTCCTATAGTTTTTCATAATTCGTGTATTCCGATAAGCCAAAATGTTAAAAATCTGGGTCTCTTAATTGACAGTACTTTCAGTTGGAGAGACCAAGTAAGCTGCGTAAGTCGTAAAGTAACGAACACAATGCGTTTGCTATACAAACTAAAAAATTTCTTGCCCATTAAAACTAAGAAAACGCTCGTCAGACCTTAATCTTTCCTGTAATCGACTATGGTGATGTGTGCTATCTTGACCTGAATGCAGATCTCCTCAATAAACTTGACCGACTTCTGAACAACTGCATTCGATTCGTTTTCAACCTTCGAAAATATGACCGTGTTTCCTTACATCGTTTAGAATTACAGTGGTTGCCCATCCGTGAAAGGCGTTCATTACGAGCACTAACAACTCTTTTCTCTCCTTAATTCATCTTTTACTCCATCTTACCTATCCTCCCATTTTCAATACCTTAGCACTGTAAATGATAAAATCTTCGCTCGACGTATAACCGTCTTCTCTTATGTCCGCCCATCGTTCCAACTTTACACACTCCTCTTTTTTTGTTCAGTCCATCCTTCTGTGGAATGCGTTACCTCCTCAAATCAGGTTGGCACAAAGTTATCTCGCCTTCAAGAAAAGAGTTCATGATCACATGTTTAAAAAACTGTCAACAGGATAATACATATTGTTGTACAATGGCATATATGTACATAATATGTATGTGTATGTATATATATATATATATATATATATATATATATATATATATATATATATATATATATATTTATATATGTATTCTATAAATGCTTTGGTATATATTGATATATATACAGATATTTATTGCTATATATATTTATATATAAAGTGTTATATTTATTTACTTTATCTTATTATATTATGGAAAAACTCATTTTAAAATATTTCATTTTGCTTATTTTGGTGCACCTACCTTGCTATCTCTTCACCACCCAAAGGTTGGCTGGTAGACAATGCCATCGGCATTAAGTCCCTTTGTACAATGTTTTGTGCATAAAGAATAAATAAATAAATAAAAATAAATAATTATATTTAAAGACTAATTATTGATGCTGCCACCGTAGCCTAGTGGTATAGGCGTGTGCTTCAGAAACCGGAGGTCGTGGGTTCGAATCCTGCGGGACACAACAATTTTCATTGTTGTTTCTTAGTTGGTTAGGCAATTTGGGCCGATCACCAATTGTCTGAAAAGTAAGATGATCCATGCGTCGGATGGGCATGTAAAAGTCAGTCCACCATCAACCCATTGGACCAGCGTGGTGGGGTACGATCCAAAGCCCCTAATAAATAGGGGTGTATATATATATGTGTGTATATATTTATTAAAATTATGTACATAAAACGTGTCATAGACATTATTTTAATTACGAATAAATATCTTAACAGATATCAGGAATTTACAATGTGGTGGCAGCAGAAATCGCGAGGCACTTTCATACATAGAACATGTTATTACCAGCTGATATTGCGTAAAATAATTATAAGCTGTTTGAAGTAGATCATACTCTTTTGTTAAAATTTAACTCGTTTCTTGTCTGAATCTACTTAACAGTTTAACAATTACCTAATTATCCCCGTTTAAAGCTAGTTAAATGTTTTATACGTCAAACAGAAATATACAATCTTTTTGCATTAATGAATTATGAGTAGTCAGTAATAGTCATCTGCTTCAGTAATTAACTGTAGAAAATGTTTAAATCAACCTTAATAGAAGATTTTTGCAGCTAAACGTTCTATTTAAATGAGTTTTTTTTATGACAAAAATGGTTGAAAATATTAAATAATGCAGCATAGTATTGTTAATATTTAACAACACGAGAAATACAAACTCCACCCTGACCCTTTCATGAATATGTATGGTTTGGCACGTGTAAAGCAATGGAGTAAACAAGATTACACAAAACACTAAATTATATAGTTAAAATTACAACTTCAGTACTAAAGCCAAACAAGTCATGGAAATGATGAAAGTAATGTAACGCCTGGCAACGCAGTATCATCATACGTTCTACGAATTTTTACCGAAATGTCAATTTTGAAGGTGCTAGGTTCCAATTAATATTTATTCTATATATTAGGTCCCAATTATATTTTTTGGGACCAGCGTGGTGGGATACGGTCCAAAATCCCCTAATGGATAGGGGTGTATTAGGGAAGGCGTATGAACAGCAGTGGACTATCACAGGCTGATGATGAGGGTCCAATTTTTAGTGGCCGCCAGGAGCGGTACTACCACCGCGGTGCCTATTTCAGCCGCAAAGCAGTTTGTTTTTTTTCGACACCGATGTTACGCGTCCAGACTATTGTAAGTTTCATTTAACACACAGTACGCGTTAAGATCACGTCCCCGCGGACAAGGCGGCCGACACTTCGTGGCCTTCAGTTTTGCTAAAACTGAAGGCCACACGTACGGAAGGCACGTAAGTTAGATATTTCTTTATTCTATCGGTGTACGGATGGGGACGCCGACGGTCTAGCGACTGTGTCAATATGTAACTGGGGATGGTGAGAGCCGCCCTGGAACCGCGGGTGTATCTAGTGTACGCGGTGTGTGTGTTTTCGCTGTGCTCGTAAGCGTGTGCTATCCCTACTTGTGTGGTGGGTAAGGTTGAATGACGGGACCCCCGTTGGGTCCCGAGTCTCGGTGAGCCCTCCCTCATCCAGGTCAAAGTCAAAGTCAAATTGACTAGGCGCGTTTGGATCGGCCGTGCACGATGCTGCTCTTAACAACAGCAGAGAGTAATTATGATTTACAACTTTATCAATATGTTTTCACGTTTACTTTTGAAAGTATTCGCGAAGTGTTGGCAATTTACAGTCGCCGTGAAGGTCTTACTATGACTTTTGAACGACATGTTGCAGTCGAATGTCACGCCTAGATATTTGGCCTTCCTCTCCCAAGGAATCGGTTTTAACTTGGGGTGAAGACCGGATAATCACTACGTAATCTAGACCGATAAATGTGTACTGCTACATTTTTATCAGGGTCTTCACTTCTATCACGAAACCAATCACGTAAAAGGTTGATCGCGTTCTGAACCCTGTTATGAACGAAATTTGGTCTTAGCGACGAACAATAGAGAGCGGTGTCATTGGCGAAAACCGCTAAATCGACATATACGGGCTTTGGAATTTCGCTCGTTTAGGGCATAATCAATAGTGGGACAAAGCAGTAGTGTAAACAGTAGTATACTTACTGGGTAAACGAGACCAAACAACCTATGTCACATAAGGCAGTGCGTTGATGGTCGCGGACTTTTGTTGCCAAAAAAAATTACAGAGCGACGGTCGACTAATGCTATGACACTAGTCGACCGTCGCTAAATAATTTTTTTTGCCACTTCATTCAAATCTTTTTGTTATTTAAGTCCGATATGTACAAATGTTATTTGTATTTAAAACGTCAATATAACACATAAATAACCAATCAATCGTTAAATAAATGTTCGTATGTCATCTGATGCTATTGTTAGAATAAATATTGCTAGTATCAATATGGACTCTGTACCAGTTAAGTACTTTGTATTGAGGAATAAAGTATGCACAATGAAGTCATATAATTAATATAAATCATGATTGGTTACACCTCAACTCAGACATACACATATTTAAATATAATGATATGTAATTATCGTGACATAAAAAAAACTCTAGAGGAAAATTTATCATTAACACTCAGAAATTCTATAGATATATCTTTTAGTATTTTTGGCGTATAATTAAAAATCTGTTGTTATATACAACGAATCAATCTGAGTTAAATTTCATAAAATGAGAAATATTAACTACGTATTCCGGTTTTATTATAATTAGCTGCGATTCAGGTCCGCTTTTGCAAAGTATTATCTAGGAAAATACACCCGCGGGGCCAGTTGATGCCAAAACGAATTAGTACGAAATTAGGACTGTCTTCCGGTTTGCAGGGCGCCTTCAATTACTGCAACCCAGTAATTTATATGAGGAGCCACGATAAACAAGGTAAAAGCTCTGCTCGGCATATCGCTCTATGAGATTAAAACCATCACCTGATATAATTGAAAGAAGTATATAGTTTTAATAGTTTTCAATAAATATTTGAAAATTTTATGTATGTACAAAAAAATAGGCATGATTTCCCAAGACACTGTGATGCACTGCAGTGTGGTGGGATACGGTCCAAACCCCCTAATGTTTAGGGTTGTATTAGGAGAGGCCTATGTCCAGCAGTGGACTAACAAAGGCTGATGATGATGATGATGATGATGATAATGATGTGATGCACATGACATAGATACAAGGAACAAACACAAAATTTTTCCAGCAACTAGACTGCGAAGAATAAGCAAGTCTTTTATGGGACAATGTATACGTTTTTACAACAAAATCCCAGTAAACGTTCAGAATTTAACTAAATCGATTAACGATTTAAAAAGGTAGCCAAGGAACGTTGATGGTGGAAAGGTTATTACGATATTAATGAATTTTTAAATGATGAACACAGCCTGGTAGTGGAATGCTCGCTCCAGATTTTGTTTAAGTATTGCAAAATATGTAATGCCTTCAAATTGTTTGTTATTTTCAACAGATGACATAAAAAATAGCCCGCGGTTTCGGCCGCAAAGAAATCGACCATCCGCGCCAACCCTGAAGAATATTTATACTGTGGCATCGGCTGGCACGGTTATGGCCTCAATATTTTGGGACTCAGAAGTGATATTATTAATTAGTACGTGGAGCGGAGAACCACTATTTGTTAATAGAGAATGCCGTCAATGATAAAAAAGAGGGAAACTAAATAGAGGTGTGCTGTTTTGTCTTGATATCACACCCGCACATAGGTTGGCAGTTGCGTTGGCCGCCATTTAGCAAGCTGCCGTCCAAATGCTTGAGAATCCCCTTATTCACCAGATCTGGCGCCTAGTTGTTTTTCATCTTGTCACCAAATTGCCACAATATTTAACAGGAAACATGTGCGAAGACAAGTAAAGGATGCTGTGAAATTCTTTTTGCAGGACCAAGAGAGTCTTTTAAAAGATTGAAGCCTTGGAAAACGCGCAAGTCAGTATGTAAGGGTAATGTAGAAAAATGATTGTTTGAATAGAATAATCAGTTTGAATAACTTTAACTAAGTTATTAAAACTGATTATTTTCTATGTCATTCTGGCCACTTTTTGATCCCTCCTCGAAAGTACAAATATTAACCAAAGTTATTATTAATTAGTAAGATCTCAAAACATTAATACTAAGTTTAAACACAAAAGTAACAATTAGCAATTTGTTTATTTATTTGAATAACGACACTAAGGATTCCAATGCTCGAGGATGGTTGCACCCAAATATTGTGGCGCTAAGACAAATGGATCTTTCTTCCCGGTGAATGGGCAAGGTTAAACTTATCGAGGTTTACTCGACCCTACTCGGAGACTCGCTCCAGAGAGTCCTCCACTCCGGACACAAACTTAGATCGCCTTTCCTGCACTCACAGCGAGAGACTGGTCGTTGGCTAGTATACCGCGCATCTCCCGCTATCATCCGCATAGCAATGTATATATCTCTGATAGATAGCATGTCATTGATATGTAGGATGAAAAGCGTTGGTGAGAGCACCGAACCTTGTGGGACGCCCGCATTAGTGGTCATGATCTTTTAGCAGCAACCATCAACAACGACTCTGATGCTCCGACCATCCAAAAAGCTGGCGATCCACTGACACAGCCTCTCAGGGATTCCATAAGCGGGCGGTTTTGATAAAAGAGCTCTATGCCACACCCTGTCGAACGCCTTAGCAATATCAAGACTGACTGCTAGAGCCTCACCTTTATTGTCTAAGGCTTCTGCCCACCGGTGAGTTAGGTACACTAGAAGATCACCAGCCGAGCGACCATGACCAAAACCATACTGTCGGTCACTGATTAGCTCCTCTAGGTAACTTAGGAGCTGGTTGTTGATGACCCGCTCCATCACCTTCGACAGTCTGAGCGGTCTCCCTTTTTAGGGACCGGATGTATTCGAGCTGCTTCCATGAAGCCGGAACCCGTTTAGTCGTGTATGAGAGGCGAAATAGGCGCGTGAGTACAGAAGTCAACTCGAAGGCGCATCGCTTTAGGACCAATGCAGGAATGCCGTCAGGCCCACTCAACTTATGGATATTGAGGAGGTGTAGTTCCTGCCTGACTGCCCGCTGTGAAATGCGGATTTCGGGAAGGGAACTCTCACATTTAGGGAGATTTGGTGGAATGGAGTTTGACTAGAAGATCAGCCTTCTCCTTCGCACTGTGGGCTAGGTACATCAGACTTGCGCAGTGGCGGGAGACTGGACCGGCAGAAGATGCCCTCGGCAGCTTTGGCAAGTGAACAAAAGGCACGACTTCCAGAGGTAAAGCCGACTAGCCGCTTACCAACTCTGCAAACGTGCTCTGCTTTTGTCCTGGTAATCGCCCTTTTGAGGGATCTTGAGGTGGCATTAAATTTCTTCTTCCCTTCTATGCCTGTCCGGTCCTGACATCGTCTAGCGTCATTATAGACGGCGTATGCAGACTGTTTTGGGCGCGCAGCCTCCACACAGGCTTTGTTAAACCAGAGACTGCTGCGGCCACCGGCGGGTACCTCTGTATTTGGGATGAAAGTTTTCATGAGAAGAAGTATTATGTCAGTAACGCAGTCCGCACAATTGTCAGGGTCATTTGAGGAAAAGCAGAACCTCCCCCACGGGAAGGAGCCAAAAAACTCGCGAAGTCCATCCCAATCTGCTGTCCTGTATTGCCAGACTACGAGACCCACTCAAAGGTGTTAGGGTTGGGTACGTAACAGGGGCAGTGGTACGTACCAGGCAATGGTCTGAGGATCCCAAAGGTGCCTCAACCACCACCTTGTACCCTTCTGGATGTGAGGTCAGCATAAGATTTAGCAGAAAGGGGTTATGGCTCTCAATATCTGGGATTCGGGTGGGCTTACTCACCAGCTGGGACAAGCCATAGGCCGAAGCATACTCATACGCCACTCGGCCAGCGAGATCAGTGGTCTGCGACCCCAACCACTCCTGATGATGAGCGTTAAAGGCCCCTAAGATCATCACCTCCGCTTCCAGATACTGTTCAAGGAACGTGGTCAGTCGCCTCTTGGAGATACTCAAATAGTCGAGCTGCCTCCGCATCACCGCTGTGGGATCTGAAGAGGTACGCTAGACGCGGGTGTGGCCACCATAATCCGTGCGCACCCACAAGATGGACAGATCCCGATGTTCAAGGTCCCGAAGGCGGCAACAGCAAACATCATCCCGGACGAACAGGCATACCCCGGCTTTACGCACAAAAGCATGGTCTAGGATATTGCCAGGGTATTTAAGGTAGGTGTCGTACGGAGTAGATATTTGTGTTCCCTCCGTTAAAAAGAGAAGAGCAGGCTGCGCCGTCTCAAGTCTCAAATCCACTTTAAATGTGGATAAAGGGGCCGCCGTAAAAACGTTTTTCTTTCTTTTATTTCGGCCCATGGTGAATAACGAGTAAAAAATGTATGGTGTGGGAAATGAACAGCAGGGCCGGTAATACTCGAAAAGAGGGGCGAAGTGTAGTACTTAGCAGATACTCGGGTAATGTGAGGAGCTGGCACGGGGCACGGAAGGGCCCCCGGTTCCCCCTGCGTGCTGCAGTCTCCACACCGGTTCTGCACTCCCGAGGTGGAGGAAGCGAGCGGTTCCCCGTTCAGGTCCCCTACTGACCGACGGGCGGCCGGCGGTCGACCGTTTCACCGGGTCTCCCTGGGCCCCGTGCCAACCTATCACGCCCGTAGTGCTTACTGAGACCTTTATAACGCATGTTCCGAATAGCAAAGAGTTTCTGCTCTACAGCTTATAAATAAAGTAGTAAAGAACTGGTTAAATTTTTGATTGTATCTGCAAGTCAATAGTATTAAAGTCCAACTTGTGAGACGATATTTAACATGACATTAATAATATAATCGTGAGGAGAATGACGAAGCTATTTCCAGTGGAGTTATCTTATTTTGTTACCATGTAACGGAGTTATCGTGCGCACTAAAAACCTAGCTAGATAATGAAATATCACTTTAGGTGTAACGAAATGAATCATATGAGATAGGAACATATTTTATCATGTATTAGCATTGGACACTAACTGCTTCCGTAGCCTGGTGGTAAAGGCATGTGCATTAGAAACCGGAGGTCGTGGGTTCGAATCCCGCGGGGACTCAACAATTTTTCATTGTTGTCCTAATTGGTTAGGGCAATGCGGGCTGAACACCCGATTGTCTGTAAAGTAATATAATCCATGTGTCGGATGAGCATGTTAAAATTCGGTCCTGCGCCTGATCACTCTCTTCGATTGTGTCGGTTACCCGTCCCATCGGATTATGAGTGAAGGAATTACATTTGTGCACAAGAATATCTGTTTCGAAGTTGGCTGATCTCTAATGTAGATCGACCAACGTAGTCTGATTCGAGCAGGAGCGCATAATTGTTATTAACATTAGACACACAGAACAGAAAATTATTTTCTCGGCATTCTTATTATATAATTCTTATATTAATGTTATTAGGAACAGGTTGGTTTCTCGCATTAGTCATAACTATCAAAACCGTATCATTTACGTATAGTTATTTAAGCATTTCTGTCAGGGAACAAAAAATCTAGTTATAACTGAATATTCTAGTAATGTATACTCGTATAAAAAAAATATTATTAATATATATAGACAGGGTCTCTTCCATCCGAAAATATAAAAAAAATATAGATGGCTATACAGCTACAGCTGATTCGCATCATCATCAGCCTGTGATAGTCCACAGCTGGGCATAGGCATCCCCTAATAAACCCATATCCATTAAAGGGTTTTTGGACCGTATCCCGTATATATTTGACTCCTGGCCATCGCAAATAACTACAATTGAAATACAATACCAATAATACTAAAATAGCGTTTTATTACCGACATAATTAAAATAGATCTTTTATTAATGTTCCTGCTGACCCCTTTTTTCGCTAAATCAAAAATATTTTAATGAATTTTTAGGCGTTAATAGGCCGAGATATGTACTGAGATTAGATATGAAGTAATCATTACATATAACGTATCTGCGGGATTTTGGGCAAAGTCCATGGTCGAAGTGCGTATAAACTGTTGCTAGAGTAAATTCCAATATTAAACTCAATATTTCCTTGTATTTTGTATCATCTACCTATTTTCTCAAGTTATCATGAATTTCGCTCGTAATCCATCCAGATTTACCTGAATAACAGTTTTTAGGCGGAGCTACTGGCCTGTGATCTCCACAACCCAAGGCATTCTATTAATGAATTCGTTGTAAATAAATTTTAAGGCACTGGCGACTGCCAAAGATGGTCCTGACCACCGGGACCGACTTACATGCCCATCCGACGCATTGATGCTTGTACTTATCACACAAATGGGCTATCTGCCCATATTGTCCTAATCGATCAGAAAACAACGATAACGCTTCAGTTTGAAAGCAGTCATTTTTGCAAACTTAAATAACATAAAATGGCGTCAACACTGTAATCCATGGCAAGCAGTGACGAAGTATGGTGTTGTTATGATTGTTGCGTTTGGAATCATTATGGAATTAATGTGTAACGTGTTGGCAAACAAAAAATGTCTTTGAGCCCACTGAAGATCTGGTTAATGTTATGTCTCGTTGTACCAGTGATTACAGTACTAACAGCGTCCTTCTAATCGGAACGCAATAATTATAACACACTAGTGCTGTACATTAGAATTCAACACCGCGGTAATTCCATTTGTATAATAGCTTTGCCGAAGACGACACGAAATTGTTTTAAAAAATGCAACTAGTGGTATGGGCGTGTGCTTTAGAAACTTGAGGTCGTGGGTTCAAACCTTGCGGGGCTCAACAAATTTTCATTGTTGATTCCTAGTTGGTTAGGACAATTTGGGCAGATCATCCAATTGTCTGAAAAGTAAGATGATGCATGCGTCGGATGGGTATGTAAAAAGTTGGTCCACCCACCAACCCGCATTGGACAAGCGAGGTGGGATACGGTCCAAAACCCCCCTAATGGATAGCTGTGTATTAGGGGAGGCCTATGTCCAGCAGTGGACGGTGGCTGATGATGATGATGATGATGATGATGAACCTATAGCAACTTGCGGCCTTATTGGTTACATAAAAATGTTACTATATGTTAATATAAAAAGTGTTAGTTCATATTTTCCTTTAATTAAAATTACTCCCAGTTACAACGGCCGTCTTCCAGTGGAAGTCCCACGATAAACGGAGCCGCCACTCCAGAGATTAACCAGAACAAATAGACAGCGACAGAAGTTTTTGAATAATGTTGTTTTGTTATATGTATCGGGTATACATGTAACCGTTTAAAAACGGTCATTTTGATGTTACAAACAGACACTCCAATTTTAATTAACTATACAAATCATCACAATAAACAAGCCAATCAACACAATAATTAACGTCATTTTTGACTGAGCGATAACTTAATAATAACAACGCCATACGCCATTTCGTTGCTTTGATTATTATTGTAGAAATAAAATAAATATTTAACTTGACTCGCTTAAAGCTAATAAACAAAAAACCTATCACCCTAAAACTTATATCCGAAATCTATATGCCTTTTTATCTCGGGTATTTCAACATAAATGATAAGCTCGATTGTGTGAAAGGACATACTTTGTACACTATTTTAGCTAACTGTTCAACTTAAAACTTTAACTTTGAATTATAAATTAAGTAAATATTCAAGGTTAGGGCTATAACACAAATACGAAAAGATATATCTTGTTAAAATATACATTTACTCACGTATAGTATAAACGTGCTAATATTATAAACAACATCATTATCTTAAAATGGATTTTTTGTTAGCGAACCGCGCATGCTCATTCGCAACTAAATGGATAAATTCTAACGACAAGGCTATCACAATATAATATGTAAGTAAGTGAAATTAAATATGGTGTGCACGTTCTTAGTAATATTAAACCTGAAACGAATTAATGAAAACAATTCAACAAAAAACTAGACATGCTCGAAAGGAGCCTCCGCGAATGACGTACTGAATACTGAGTAATAATGGCCGATCGTTTAACTGTAATGACAAGTACTGACGAAGAAAAAAACCAAACAGAAAAGCAACAACTGTATATACGTATTATCCCAAGCAAAAAAGTAAAATGTATTTTATCAGCTACAACACTATATTTTTTCGTAAATCCCTATTGCACCCGATTTATTTTGGATAATACAATATTCAACAATGCCCAAGTAATTAATATTAAACTTGTGCCTCATTTCGATTATTATTCACATATTTGACCATTTGAAAAAATCTGATACATTTTTTCGCTCAGCTTCATTCGAGTACTTTAAAGCGCAATTTGAATTTAGTCATATCCGCAAATTAAATAATATATAATATAGTGATAGAACTGTAGTAGCTGATGTAAAATTTTACGATATATTTGATTATTTTAAAGATGACGAAAAGGCTTGAGTTTCTTCGTTCTTCTCAGGTCGAGGCTCTATTCGAACGGTGGTAGGTCGACAATCAATAAGCGAGTCACTTCTATATTGAATAAAGATATTTGAATTTGGATAAAATATTAGTATCACTTGCGGTTGAAAAACAAAAACTCCTAATGGACAGGGTGTATTAGGGGAGGCCTATGTCCAGCAGTGGACTATTCTGATGATGTATGTGTGTATGTATGTTGAAAAACAATAATCAGTAATTGAAATTCAAGAACGTGCGTAAACATGTTTCAAGAGAAGTGCGACGTCTTGTTAAAGTCTCCTTACGTACGTACGTACGGTATACGTGATATGTTTATGGATGGGAGCTTTTATATTTCAAAACGACAAAAGTAACTATTTCAGTAATTTTAGTTCACTTTTCAGTCAGTTAGTTGGATAAGTTTTACGAAGCGTGCGTACGATCATTTCCTGTCCGTCCTGACATCTACGACGAACTATGTTGCAGGACATATTAAAGCACTAACGTCCAATGGAGACAATAAACGGTATTTTTGGCATAAGTTAACTTATTTCATACCATGTATCTTTTGAAAAAACAACAACACGATATGAACGCATCGACATTCAATCGATTTTTGCAATGCGACCGGTTTCTACGAAGTGCCTTTCAAACCGGATTAGGATGTTACGGCTCGTATAACCATACCCCACCTATGTCCTTTAAACTATAACAATTGTGTTTTAAGCACTTGATTTGGGCACCCCCGTGGTAGCCCCTGTAATAGGCAGGTACTTGAATATAAATAATTTTAAACTAGTACCAAAATTAAACTAAGAACTTCCGTCTGAGGAGTTCCCCTACGCTATGACATGTCTATCTTCAAACGAGGTATAGAGAGAGTTTTAAAGGATAGGCAGCGCATTGATGACCCGACCTCGTCTCACTTTCTACAAACCAAAACTTACCCGACTTCTTTGATGCCTCTTCTAACACGTCATTCAGTTTCGATTGGGATCTACCAGCAATACCCCACGTAAGAGGCTTGTTTGGACTTCGCTTTGAAATCTTAGCACATTCTATAGCAACGTGCTTCCCGGTAAAGCCGGTTGCACCGAATATGACGATATCTAGTCGCGACATCTGAAACAAATCGAAAGTAAAATAAGAAAATGATTTTATAAGAATTAAAATAGATATAAAAAAGTATTTATCTTAAGTTATTTATTAACTTTACGCAGTTTTTTTAAATGAATTGTATTCAATGGCATGAAGAGTCATCATAATCGACAATATGATTAACGCGTTGTGATTTTAAAACGTACAATTTATTAAACAAGGTAAAAGATATAACTAAAAGGAGAACAGTGGATATTTCTATAAATCGCCTGTTCAGTCTGTTGCGATTTGTTGAGAAATTATGAAATTAAAATGAACAACAACTAAACTGTAGAATTAATAAATAATAATTACTTAACACTATTATTTGTTCACACGAAATATTATTCTTACCGTAATAACCAGTAAATACAAATCCAATCACGCAATATTACTACTGTATTAACACAAATCGAATACTGCCGGCAAAATAGCATTCCTATCTTTATATGTAAAAACTTCAACTTTAATATCTGGAAGTGACTCACTTCAAACATACACATTGACAATTGACATACATAAAAAGTTGCCACAATTTGCCTTGACCATTGTTCTTTGAATAAGTGTTCGGTAGTGTGTATACAATATTAGTTATTGGATATCACACACCTGAAAATTGTAATTTTGTTGGACATAAGATGTTATTTTATATTTAGCGTATAGAGGAGATTAGGTATTTACCAAAGTAACTTTTCTGTAAACGTACGGCCCTACAACTGTCCTGGTGCATTTCTGCTGCAAACCTTTACTTTTATAGCACTATTATATTTCGGATTTTAAGGCGTAATAGCTAGTAGACAATTTGATAAACATGGCGAACGAATTATTACACTTTATTGCTTACTTTTTTTTTTTAATCCAAAAAGACGTTAAAAACATAATTACTTTGCAGATATCGATTGGCCAATGATATAGAATGGTTTGAAAGTGTAGAGTAGTACATCAAATTAATTTTATTAAGTAGACCGTGACGTAGACCTTGATATCATAAAATTACTCTTTACACTACTACTTTCTTACATTAAAGCTTTTTGAATTAATATGATTGATAATGGATGGATTTATTGAAATCACGTTACGGCAATACCTTTAATACCGTTTATGTCAAATGTCACAAGTTTCATACGTCAAATGCTTTTTCGTCATCCAGCACGGTATCAGCTGTAAATATTGCAAAGAAATAACCTAATTTATCAAAATGGAACTAAACGAACGAATTTTACATTACTTAAGTAATGTTGATGAGGTTGATACTTTAAAGCTAGCCAGTGAATTTAACGAGGACCATCAAAAAATCGTAGGGGCTGTTAAAAGTATAGAAGCATTAGAAATGGTAAAATCTGAAGCTATAAAGAGTACAAAATGGGAGTTATCTGAAGAGGGAAAGTTAGTCGCTGAGAAAGGCAGTCACGAAGCTGTTCTCTACAGAAGTATCCCAGAAAATGGAATGCCGCAACCTGAAGTTATGAAGGTGAAATATTTAAAATTTAAATTTTGAGTCCTTTCCAAATGTAATCTATCACTAAATAATAGAGATAATTAATATTTACGAGTCTGAAATCCATGCTAATTTAAAAGGTATTAAGATTTTGCTCTAAATAGGACCCAATAATGTTTTTGCAAAATTTAAGCAAATTTTTTTATAAATAATTGACATATTTGTTTATAGACTGTACCAAACGCCAAAGTGGGTTTCAGCAAAGCAATGTCCTCAGGATGGATTTTCATAGATAAGTCAGGTGGAGCCCCATTGGTAAAGCGTAAAGTTGAGACAATAACTGACACAGTGCAAGATCACTTGAATGAAATCAAGAAGGGCATAGATAACTTGCCGGACAACATTAGAAATGATTTCAAGAAGAGAAAGTTACTGCAAGAAATTACTGTGAAGAGTTTCCTCTTGACCAAAGGGCCTCAGTATTCAACAACTATAAAGAAATTGGAAACTGACTTGACTAGTGAAATGCTTTTAACAGGTTCTTGGAAAGAGCTGCAGTTCAAACCATACAACTTTGATGCCTTGGGTAAGTCACAACTATTAAATCATCTACCTTACAAGAAAAAAAAATACTTCTTGGCAAGAATAAAAAGTATTTTTAAAATTTGTAGCGGTTACTAAGTTAACAAATATCCAAATAGTGTAAATTATAATATAAATTTTTCAAGTTATACTTCTTTTAATGTGGAACCAAATATATCAATGCATACATAAACTGTCACCAAAACCGACACTCTGAGTTAGCTATAGTCAACATTTTAGTTTTCTTTGTGCAATTTAAATAAACTAAATATAAAGAGATAATGCAATTTGATAAAAGTTTTAGTGTATTAAATGCTATTTTCAATTTTTAATTTGTTTTTTAAACACATGTAGAATAATTTAATGATTATTATCTTGTCTATCTAATTTTTTTCTACATTTTGTTTTCTTTGTTATACCTAAATGTTTGTTGTTGAATTGTTAGGAATACTTTCAATACAGAATAATTCTCATCGTATAAAACTAAACCAAGCTTAATTCCTTTATAATCTAACTAGTGACCAGCCCATGCTCCGCACGGTTGCTATACTGATATCTGTTAAATGTATGTAAACATAAAAATCTATCAGTATTTCTCTATAAAATCTGTTGCTTAGTTCAAATGACATAGGAATATAGGGACAGAGAAAATGGCTTTGTTTTTTACTAAGTACTGATACATATGGAGAGCAAAGAATTAACTAAGTATATTACATTGTTTAATAAAAGTATAACAGGCAATTATTTTTTTTGTAAACATTTGCAGGTCAACCTCCAGAATGTGGCCATCTCCATCCACTTCTCAAAGTGAGAGCAGAGTTCCGTGAAATATTCCTTGAGATGGGCTTCTCCGAGATGCCAACTAACCAGTATGTGGAAAGCTCTTTCTGGAACTTTGATGCGCTGTTCCAACCTCAACAGCACCCAGCCAGGGACGCTCATGACACATTCTTTGTTTCCTCTCCGGCCACTACGACTGACTTTCCTATGGATTATCTGGAGCGGGTCAAGGAGGTTCATAGCAATGGAGGTTACGGCTCACAGGTAACAAAACTGTCTGACTGTCTCTAATGTAAGGTACTTTATGGATAAAATGGGCATTAAAATAATAATATTAATGTTCTCCAGTCGATTACGATTATGGCGGCCGATATATATTAGAGATCAGCTAACTACGCAAGAGATAATTTAGTGCACAATTGTATGCGCAACCACAGGCATACTCCTTGTTCCTTTATACTCACAAAGCCCGATGGGACGGATCCCATCCGATGCATGGATCATCTTACTTTTTAAACAATTAGGTGATCAGCCCTAACCAACTAGGAAACAACAATGGATAGGTATTGGTTGAGTCCTCGCAGGATTCGAACCCACGACCTCTGGTTTCTAAAGCACATGCCCTTACTCCTAGGCTACGGAGGCGGTTAAGTATCATTAAAATATCTGTCCCTTAACAGATTGTTTTATGATCGTGTCAGTTATCTGTCCTTTAGGAAGATGATAATGACGGAAGGGGGGGAGTGCGTGTGTTATGTCATGGACACTAGTCCACCACAATCCCTCAAAAAGACTCAGAGCATTATTATTGTATTGTTATAATATAAAATATAGGTGATCATGAACATCACTTGGTTGATTGATGGTTCAAGCCACTTTCAGGGAAATTAGTACACCCTACGCATGAAGCCTAATCATTTTGGAAATAAAAATAATAACTTAACAAACACTTTTAGGGCTACAGGTACGATTGGAAGATAGAAGAGGCCCAGAAGAATTTACTTCGCACCCACACAACAGCTGTCAGTGCAAGGATGCTCTACCATCTAGCCAATCAGAAGGAGTTCAAACCCCAGAAGTACTTCAGCATTGATAAGGTACTTTTATACTTATTATAGCAATGATAATTATATAGAAAATAGCATTGGACATCCATCAACAATTGATCAGCTTTCATTTGTTACGCTTTATATTTCTTTTCGAGCGACTTCCCAAAAGAATTGAGGAGGTACTCAATTCGGAGCGTTTTAATGCCACCTCGTTGCTCCACTACTAGTGGTCCGATTTTGTTTATGCTTTTTTTAAATGATAGATATTAGCTTTCCATTGGTCCCATTTATTTATCATAACATAATTATGAGATAAGTAGTTCATAAGGTATTTGAGACGTAAAAAAAATAAGTTCTGGAGTGGACTCCGAGGCTCGGCTAACGTAGTGTAAGACGCCTTGCGGCAAGATGGAGTGCGACATTCCGAAGTGGCTGTGGTGGGCTGGATGAGAATGCCAACAAGATCGGAGCGTCAGTTAGGGGAGGCTTATGTCCAGCTGTGGACTGACACAGGCTGATGATTATGATGAAAAAAAATTACGGTACCAAAAATCACAACGTCATGCGATTCATTAAATACGCTGCCAAAATCCTAATAGATAGCCAAAAAGTATGTTTTACATAATCGTACTACTTGAATTGGTCTTTAAAAAAGTCCGCGATAGCATATATCTATGTTTTAATAAAAACGCACCATAAGCATTTTAATGTAAACATTTTTAAATATTGCAATCAGGCACATTCACAAGTTTGGACCGGTGGTGGAGGTCCCTGTTTACAGGAGACGCTGGGTGAGACACACCAGTCGGAGCCTATGTTGCTCAGCAGAAACAGTAGTGTAGAAAACACTGCTGTGTTCCGGTTGAAGGACACTTCAGGCATTACTGGGTAAACGAGACTTAACACCCTATAGTCTCAACGGTAGGCAGCCGTTGGCGATACCACTGGTATTGCCAATGTCTATGGAATGTCGGTGACCACTTTCCATCAGGTTGCTCAACGACTCGCTTGCTATCGTAAGCTTATAAAAAAAAAAAAAAATATTTAAGATAATACATTTTAAGTTCACATTTAAAAAAATCTTAATTTTTTGTACACAAAACGTGTCATAGACGACATTTTTATGAAATGAATACCTTAAAAGTTACCAGAGATTTAAAATGCGGCGGCATAAAACACGACGCAATTTCGTACCGGAGAAGGTTATTATCCACTTATATTGCGTAAAATAGTTATACGCGTGTGGTCCGTTAAGGTAGACGTCGGTGGAAAACACTGCTTGTCTGCCGAGCATGTGTGAATACACGCGTTCGTCTAAGCACGCAGCGTATTTACTGGGTAAACGAGACTTAACATCTTATGTCTCACGGTAGGCAGCGCGTTGGTGATACCACTGTATTGCTAATGTCTATTGGCGTCGGTGACCACTTCCCATCAGGTGGCCCGAATGCTCGTCGCCTGCGTATGTATATAAAAAAAAACGTGTTAGAATTCGGTCATATTTTTTTGTTAAAATTTTGTCTAATTATACTTCTGTTTCTTTTTTTTTTGAGAGGAGTTTACTTTTTTTTAGAACTTTATATCTTCGCCATTTATAATCGTCACCTAAATTTTGTCTTTTAATTTTTCTAAATCTCTATTATCTGTAATAAATTAGAGCACACAAAGTAGACTGACGATTGACCTTTTCTTTGATTGCAATGCTGCTGAATACGAGATTCTTAGTACCTTACACTACTTTTATCCTCGTAAATTGGCCCTAAAACTTCAATTCAAATTAAAAGAATAATTGTAAACTAAACCCGATACAAACCGGTAAGCCTATATCATATCTACGTAAACAACAGAAAGATATGATGATAATCTTTGCCACAGGTATTCCGTAACGAGACCCTGGATGCCACACATCTAGCCGAGTTCCACCAGGTAGAGGGCGTGGTGGCCGGTCGGGGGCTAGGCCTCGCCGACCTCATCGGGGAGCTGGACTCCTTCTTCTCCAGACTAGGCTTTGACAAGCTGCAGTTCAAGCCGGCCTATAACCCGTATACGGAGCCCAGCATGGAGATATTCGCTTAAGAGAATATAGATGAGTGATAATTGAGTGTTCATGATGATGTTGCGTGACCGTGGTTTTGAACTCTAATGTTGATATTGATGAAATGGTTGATTTAAAATTCCAAATATTCAATACTGATGACTAGTATGTCCTGTCTCCTAGGAGATGTTTCGTTAAAAGGGTTATCTACGAAGGTGCTAAATATTGCTTTGCAAATATTTGTCAATTCGTTAAACTAGGGGGATGAGTGAACTATTACTTAAGATGGATTTTAGCCAATAGGCTGAAGTCTCGTTGCGTCGACAAAGTACAAAGTCTTTGGTAAACTATACTCGAATTAAATATAGCATGGAACTGGCGTTATGTCTTATTGGTGTCAGACATCGGGCGCTATTATTGGTAAAACAATGCACCGTTTCACCTATGCTTACGTAATATTGATGCATTGTTTCGGGAATACATATAACATCGTCTCGCGTGGGATCAATATAATACTGGTTTGTGGAGTTTCACCTAACTCTTCTCGGCCCAAGGAAAGCAACGTTCTCTTCGACCTCAAGGGCTGTTCACATCATCATCATCATCTCGATCCAGGAATACAGCGTTCTTCACGTTCTTAATACCTCTTCTTTCAATCCAGGCCTGGGGCGTTGGATAGAAATCGGCAACAGTGGCGTGTTCCGGCCAGAGATGCTGCTGCCCATGGGGTTGGGGGAGGACGTGGCGGTGATCGCGTGGGGGCTCTCCCTAGAGAGGCCCACCATGATCAAGTACGGCCTGGACAACATCCGTGACCTGGTGGGGCCCAGGGTGGACCTCAGGATGGTCAGGGACAACCCGCTGTGCAGGCTCGACAAATAAAATGTTTTTTGTGCACGACGTTTCTTTTATTTATCCTACTAGTTTACCCGTTTGATTCAACTTGCGATTCGAGATGTTTATTTCATTTGTTTACTTAATTTATATATCTTTAATTGGGATACATTGGTCATTTTGTCGTAAAGGTGTGCCATAGTATTGTACATTGATCATATTTTGTCGACTAGTATTATATAAATGACATAAAGGTTAGTTATCGCAACTCAGATTCATAAGTATTATCATATTTTTAGATACATTGTTAAGTTTAGTAATCGATTGTTTTTATTAAAATTTACCGCATATATACCGTAACCGCTATATCTTATAATATATTCCTCAGTTGTTACAAAATTGACTACAAAAATAAAGTAATGACCACCAGAGCTATATTACTAATAAAGTTTCAAATCGCTTTCTTATATTAATTATTTATTCATGGTAAAAACACTAGTTTTACTTATACTATTAAGTTATTAATAGCCTAAATCTTAATCACAACGTTCGTCCAATTATCTATACAAATAAATAAAACTGGAGTCTCTGTTTGAACATAAATATAACCGTTTATAAACGATTATACTGTGATACAATTTGAACCTCCGTGTTCTAATGGTATTGGCCCTTGCTTTAATAACCGGAGGTTGTGGGTTCGAATTTCGCGGGGAAAATTCGCGTGGTGGGATACGGTCCTAAAAGACCCTAATGGAGAAGGCGTGCATTAGTGGGGGTCTATATCAGCAGTGATCATATGCCTCCCTAATGCACAGGCTGATGATATAACTGTTACATATGCCAAAATATTTTTTGTCTACCCGTCTGTTTAGCTGTTCTAGCTAATTTCTGGGATGACTTGTCAGATTTGACGGAACTTCGCTGGAAGATAACTTATGTTACTGGAAGTAACTTTGATAATATATTTTAGATCAAAAAATAAGCGTTACCTGTATATTGCAAGGAACTCTAAACGCTAAATTCTATTAAGTAAATTGTTGTCTGTATCATATAACCACAAAGTAAAAGTTAATGGTACTTTTTCTATTGGATGTACTTGTGAAGAGGGTAGTATCCTAGAACATGTTTAAAGATGACTTTCATTACCATCCGTCACACCGGTCCTCTGTGACACGGTTACATTAAACGGGCACTTCGCTTATGCAATTCTTAACTTCTAGATTCCCATTTGACTCACGGACAGAAAGAATTACGGGGCAATAGTTATATTGGCCGAAGAACTCACTTTTTTTTATTGCCTGCGCAGGCAGACGAGCAGTCGGGCCACCTGATGGGAAGTGGTCACCGACGCCCATAGACATTGGCGATACTGTGGTATCACCAACGCGCTGCCTACCGTGAGACATAAGGTGTTAAGTCTCGTTTACCCGGTAAATACGCTGACTACGACGCCAATCAAACCGGAACACAGCAGTGTTTTCACAATATTGCTTTGCGGCAGAAATAGGCACCGGGGTGGTACCTACCCAGACGGTCCCCTGTAAAGAGGACCTACATCCAGTACTTGCACGTTACTGCAGAAATGAAAGAGATCTGTGTTAAAATGTCCGAAACCATCATATAGCCGATTTTACGAGAGTATAATCGTAATTTTAATATAATACTTCTGTACAATGTTTGACGAAAGTTTCAATTATTTAAACACTTTCGTTATTGTATTTGCAACTGGGCATACATGCGTGAAAAGAGGTCAAATATATTTTTGACAACAAAATAAACCACGTCAAATAATGATATTCTGACAACTTTTATTTTGTTAAATTTTGCAAAATTCCTTAAATTTTATAAAATGTCTACAACATTCTGAGAAACACTAGCAATGTTTTCAACGGCAGAATTAGAAATTTACAGAAGATTATTGTGAGATCTTACGAGATACCGAAGCACCTGGTAGAGGTTGCAAATGCTCCTAATCCTAGTTTTTACAGGATGGTCGAGTATTTCTACCATTACGCTGTTTGCAAAGTGGAACCGTGTCTACTGGAATATTTGAAGAAGCACACGCATCTCTCTGACAAGAAGCGGAAGTACAGAGTCGCTGGGATTTTAAAAGTATAGTAGCTTTTGTCTTGCATTTAGTTCATATATTCATAATTAATTTAGCGCGAAAACATCGTGAAGTTCAAAATGATATCAGGTGTCTACAACCACTCATAACCTTCATCACCATTTTCTATGAACGCAAAGACGGCCGTTCTTCCTTTCGCTTACAAGTTAAACCGGGTACTGCACGAAGAACGGCTTTTCACCTTGTTGGAGGTCAACAACGCTCCGTCTTTCCAATCATGGCCTCCAATCCTGAACTTTAATGATCCATAAGTCATTTGTTATGGCCCATTGACACTTCAACGAGTTAATCCTTTGCACTATGTCAGGAACTTTAGTTATTTGATAAATGAATTCGTTGCGAGTTTTAAAAATGCAATGAAATCTCAAACATGGATTGAAGATGATCCATAGGGCTCTACAGTTCGTTACGTATCCAAGCATCTTTGTCAATCGTTATAGATCATCGGTGCCTTTAAATTCAATGATATCTAATTCATCAATCAAATGACGTCGCTATATAATAAGTTGTTCAATTAAACTTAATGGAAAAGGCGTGTATTAGGAGCTATGTCAGAATGGATTAACAGGCTGATAGTATGATGATGAAAATTTGGAATTGAAATTTTTGTTGGTGTTCTAACATTAGGGTTTGAATGATGATCCATATCCAATAATAATTTTACTGGATGAAGCGGTGGTTGATTTTAATTGTGTAAAGATTCAAACCGGAAGTAATATTATTCGATTAGTTAAGGATTTAAGAAAAACACACTGGATAATACTTTTGTTACCCAGGTGATGGGTTCCTGTAACAGTTCTCTCCAGTTTGAATTCCCGTTGTTAGAAAAAGCGGTGAATATGAAATCATCAAGGGATATCGGTCTCAACACAGCGTTCATCGGCTGCCCTGCAAAGGAGGTCCTAAACTTCATTTGAATTTACTACTATTATTGTAACACTGAACTAGCTCTTAGTCCTAGCTTGAAACAAAAAAAGGTATCTATTTTTATTATTGTAATAAAATATAGGCTAGGAATATATATAACGTATATTTAATTTATAATTAAATAATTTATCTTTAATTTAACGATCAAAATTGGGCGGAAGCCAGATTAATTTTAAAATTATGACATCCCTGGAAAGGGTCTGAAAAGTCGGATATCATTTAAAAAAAGTACTAAAATAATTAAATACGATAAAACCCGTTGAAGTGTACTATCTGTCATGTACACTGCGGCGTATCCCGCATTTACAGATGCGGATACTAGTATCTTTAACGCCCCTGTGACAGTTTTTATAAAATACCTCAAAGGTTTTAAAAAACGTAGAGGTTAAACATAGACCTCCAGACAGAACGAAGCCTTTTTCCCTTCTTCTTACTCCTTACACATTCACAGCCTAATAATTTACATTATAAAATAGCAAAAGACTGTTATTAGAAAACATTTGAAGTTAGCACATAATAAAATACTGAAAGTATGTAAGAAAGATACGGTCCAAAAACCCGCTGATGGATAGGGGTGTATAAGGGAAGGCCTATGTCCAGCAGTGGACTATGACAGGCTGATAATGATTACGATGATGTAAAAAAGGGTTTCTTTAGCCAAAAATATATAAATTTTAACTCGCATGCAATTTGCTTGCAGGTATTCGTTTTTCGGACCAAGTGGACTTGGAGGAAGTAAAGGCTCTCGCTGCTCTGATGACGTACAAATGCGCCGTTTCCAGCATACCCTTCGGCGGATCTAAAGGAGGTAGCCGATGGTTTTGTAGAGGACAGGTCTCTTTCGTAGCCTCGTTGTATTGTCCCTTGCTTTACGAACCGAAGGTCATGGAAAAGAGCTTTGTATTATCTTTTTGTAAGCCGATCACCCGATTGCATTAGATGCAAGGTGATCATATGGAGTGAGCATATAAAAAGTAGATCCCGGTTGGTAAGATCATATTTAACAGTCTTCACATGACGTCAGTGCCATTAAATTTCATTATCATCACCATCATCAGCCTGTGATAGTCCACTGCTGGACATAGGCCTCCCCTAATAGTATAATAATACACCCCTATCTATTAGGGTTTTTGCACCGTATCCCACCACGCTGATCCAATGCGGGTTGGTGGCTGGACCGACTTTTTACATGCTCATCCGACGCATGGATCATCTTACTTTTCAAACAATTTGGTGATCGGCCCAAAAACTGCCCTAACCAACTAGGAAACAACAATGAAAATTTTATGAGTCCCCGCAGGATTCGAACCCACAACCTCCGGTTTCTAAAGCACATGCCCTTACCACTAGGCTACGGAGGCAGTTTAAATTCACTCTAACGTAGAGTGACTGCTATGTGGATTCTGCATCCTGGGATAACTGTTATCCGGGTAAAACCGGATGTATTGAATGCCGGACTGCATTATTACTTAGGAAAATGTCAGAAGAAAGATTTATGTATTCAATACCAGAGTCGAACAACACCTGTATTTTATCTAAACATAATTATCAATTTACTATAACGACTTTATGGTTCGTATAAAACTCTTTTTCAGGTTTCATAAATTTACTATCAATGCCTGTAGGCGAAGTTCAAAACATCGACAAATTCCTAAAGCTTAACTCAGTTGCTATTTTTTATATTTGTTTTAAAATTCAGTATTTTTAGTCAGTAAGTAGATCAATATATAGTTGTAAAGTTTAAGAGTTACTTCACTCCTCCTTTAGGTGTTGCCATCGACCCAAAAATACACCATTGCCGAGCGACAAAGAATAACGCGCCGTTACACGTTGGAGTTGGCAAAGAAAAACTATATAGGTGAGCACAATATTTCTATCTTTGATTAAATGGTTTGTCAATAATTTCATTCTGTACAATTTAACAAAAATATGGATAACGCAGCTATATGACAGATACACGCCCTCTTGCCTACACACCTTATTGCGCAAAACGCCACCTTCACACCTTATTGGCTAAACATTGCGTGGAGATTAAATATGGCGGCTGCTGCTAATGATGTTCTCTTTTGCGTCCTTATTGCTTCATATATGATATATTTAGGTGCTAGGTCCCTTTTTAGATGACTGACTGGAGCGTATTTACTGGGTAAACGAGACTTAACATCCATATCTCTACGGTAGGCAGCGCGTTGGCGGTACCACTGGTATTGCTAATGTCTATGGGCGTCGGTGACCACTTCCATCAGGTGGCCCGAATGCTCGTCTGCCTGCGTATGCTATAAAAAAAAAGAACTAATTCAGCCGCAAAGCAGAAGAGTGCTACTTGTGAAGGGTACCGTAGCGTAGTTACTGGGTAAACAAGACATAAGACCTATGTCTGACGGTACGCAGCGCGTTGATGATATACCTGGTATTGCCAGTGTATTTGTTCAGGGTTTTAAATAAAGAAATGTTCATGGGAGCCCGTGACCATTTTCTATCAGGTGGCATGACTGTTTGTTTGTCTTCGTTGGCAATTTATAATTAAAATATCATCTGTAGCTGAGTCCCAGGGATAATGTGTTATGGATATTAATTCTTTAATGGAATGCATTATTTATTCGCAGGAGCTGGCATCGATGTGCCCGCGCCGGACGTCAACACATCCAGCAGGGAGATGTCTTGGATTGTGGACACGTACATCAAAACTCTAGGTTTGACCATTTAATTTGCATAAAACTGTTGTGTAAAATTTGTTAACCTTTTTGTGTGAAAATGCTTTTTTCCTTTTTATAAATTATTATCGTGACATCATTGTAATTTAAAGGGGGAGTAACTGGCTTCCGATACTCAGATTACGCTTTTTCATAAATCACTGCTGCGCTGGTCTATTTTTTTTTTTTTTGTTAATTAAATAAAAATCTTAAATCTTTTTGAAAATCGACAAAGACGATAGTATTTTTTTTTGAAGAAAGTATTTTTTACACATATTACCGTAAAATAATAAATAATCAGTAATTATAACATAAACGGTATTCTAATATTTTTATACAGTAAGTTACCTGCTTCAAATGCTATCTCAGAAACCGCTGCGCGTATTATTCCCACAAAAGACTAGTGAACAAACTCTTCTATCTTTCAAGTATGTTCTCAGTAGCTAAAGCTTTAACATCATACTCATCAGCTTTTAGCAGTCCTCTGCTTGACATGGGCCTGTCTCAATAAACGCCAAGAAGAGACGCCCTGCTACTCGCGGCCAACTTGAACCGGCTACGGCATGGAGATCGGCATCCCACCTGGTCGGAGGTCGACCACACTCCGTTTTCCTAAACGCGGCCTCCACTCCAGAACCTTGTTGGCCCATCGGCTACAGCTTAGGATAATTAAACTAGAAACAGACGTAAACAATGAAATAATTTAAAACAAAGTGACGTTGTACACCTAGCGATCTTATTGATGACTTGTCACTGAGATGTTAATTGCTGAGCAACAATCATACCTACAATATATACGACATCGCCTCGTTCATCATTATCATCGTAATTAGTCTGTATTAGTCCACTGCTGGACATAAGCCTCCCCTAATGTACGCCTTCTCCATTAGAGGGTTCTTGGACCGTATCTCACAACGCTGGTCCCATGCGGGTTTGTGGTTGGACTGACTTTTTACATGCCCATCCGATGCATAGATCATTTCACTTTTCAGACAATTGAGTGATCGGCCCAAATTGTCCTAACCAACCAGAAAACAACGATAATACAAAACTGTTTACCCACAGGATTCGAACCCATGCCCTCCGGTTTATAAAGCAAAGGCCAATATCGGGCTACAGGTAAGTCTAATGTCTCCATAAATAATAATAAAATATGGTCCATAAATAACGCCACTCGTTATGGGCTAGGTCGGTTAACGTTTTCCTTATTAATGTCTCATGATTGTTTAGGTTACACGGACTTAAACGCCTCTGCCTGTGTAACTGGCAAGCCGATAAACGGCGGCGGCATCCACGGCAGAGTGGAGGCCACTGGCAGAGGCGTGTTCATCACCATCAACTACTTCGTCCACGACGAGAAATGGATGCAGCTCGTCAAGCTGGAGCCAGGTTTCAAGGTGCCTATTGATCCATGTTTTATTCTATATGTAATAATCATCATGTTTTTACATTCTTCATACATTAGTTACTTCTAACGAATTATATAAAATGTTGCTGAATGTTAAACAAGAACTGACGATCATTATGTATCCTTAATTCTTGTAATAAAATACTATTCTAGTTATTTAAAAGATGTTATAAAAATTTTGTTACTTCAATTATTTTATTAACTTTCGCATCCACATTCTTCGAACTCAATTACAAACTGTTAATAGGCCAAATCAATTAGGTTCTCTAGCATCTCACATATTTTCTACAATTTTATACACACATTTTCAAAACCCGTTTACCGTTTGCCTTTACAAAGTTACACCATCATTGAGTAACATAAGTTATATTTATTAAAAATCCTTAGAAATCTCATCCATATGGTTTTTTGTGCCAAAATAAAAAAATCCGCCAATGCGAAGCCAGAACGGGCCGTCAATACTACGCATAACAGTTAAAATACACTCGCAATATATCTTATCTGCTCCTACTTGCTCTTCTCTCCTGTGCAGAACAAAACAGCGATCATCCAGGGATTCGGGAACGTCGGCAGCTACACGGGAGTTTACCTCCAGAACAGTGGTGTCCGTGTCATCGGAGTTCTTGAGGCGGACTGCAACTTAAAGAACGATAAGGGCATAGACACGATGGTTAGGATCTTTTTTTCTTTGTGTCTGTTTTTCCTAAATTATAAGATGACTTTTATTTCTGTAAAATTTAAGTGCAGTATCAGCTTATGCTGGTTAACCTGTGATCTAGAGACCACTCTGGATTAACGTTGTTTTGTGGTAAGTCTGAAAAATAACAAGATGAACATGTATAATGTCGGTTCTGGTTGTTGGCCTTTTTTGGTAAGTTTAACATCACTTACACGAAATCTACTATTGTAATGCAATTTTCCGCTTCGGGTTGTGGAGATCGGAGGATAGTCGGTCTAAAATATTTTATGCCGTGGTGCCGAGTGATCCAAAAGCTGATCCCATGACAATTTAGGACTGAGGCAAAAAATATTTGCATCATTTTCATATATGTAAGATTCCTAATTAACAAAGCAAAAAATGAGGCTTTACGTATGTGTAGTATGCAAGTAAAGCAATGGAATGGTAGACGATTATATAGTGTGCCTAAATTTACTTAAGTTTGTCTTTACTGTACTGTAAAAGACTCTGTTTTATCGTCTGTTGCAGTTAAGGTCTTTTACTAATTTGAAACAGATCTGGTATCATTCTACATAAAGCAACTAAGGCCTACTCCTTTGGCCAATACCGTTTAGTGGCGTAAAGGACTATAAATAGATCTCATAGATTCAAAACCTTATGTACTGCATGAACCCGCCATGGATGTAGTTATTATATCTAAACGCCTTATCTACAATCAAGATTACTTTGAAATTACATATTTCAAAGATAGTTATTTAAAGTTAGACTAATTAGTTATTTACATTAGGGGAATTGTCAATTTTATAGAAGCTTCTGAAGTACATGAGCGAGCACAAGGGCAGCGCGAAGGGATTCCCGGAGCTCAGGAGACGGGGCCGGAGCTGATGTATGAGAAGACGGACATACTTGTCTTGGCAGCCATGGAGAAGGCGGTCACTCAAGAGAACGCGGGAAAGCTTCAGTGTAAAGTATGTCAATTGCAATGTGCAAACATTACATAAAGAAAAGGCTATCACTGTTTCATAAACTTTAATTTAGCTTAAATTTTATTTAGATTTGGAAACAAATCTACACTAAATTAACAAATCTAAAGAGTTACCTACTCTGTTGTTTAACCTTCAACTTTAACCGCTTTAATTGACATTGACATTAGACATTTATTTGATCGAATTTGATTAGCTTCGCTGAATTGTACGTGGCGCTTGCATCTCAGACGGGTTGATTGTTAAACTTCATTAATAATGGTTGAGAATAATGAAGATTTTCAAAGGTCGGTTTATGTACTTGTTTAAAGATAACTTTGCAGAGCTGAATAAGGTCTCTAAGAAAAGTACTCTTGGATATCTCAGTGGTACACAGTTCGAGCGCCTTAGGACTTAAATATTATAAGACTTTGTCTAGATATGACGGTAGATTTCCTAAACCGATTAACGAAATTTTGATTTGTCTTACATTAGTCATCGCTCTTATTTCCAGTGTGTACTAAGCAAAAATGGTTTTTGTGTGCTTCCCATCCCATGTTTTAGCGTCAACATTAGGTTTAGCAAGACAGTTTTACAAGTTCACATACTATTTTTATTCTATCATTCTGCTATTATATTCACAGATAATAGCAGAAGGAGCCAACGGTCCGACAACCCCGGCGGGTGACGCGCTGCTAAGGAAACGAGGGGTGCTGGTGTTGCCAGATTTGCTGACGAATGCCGGAGGGGTGACCGTCTCGTACTTCGAGTTCCTCAAGAATTTGAACCACGTCAGCTTTGGGAAGCTCAGCATTAAGTTCTGGCGGGACTCCAACACCGCTTTGCTAGGTAGAAATATTTTCTTTTGTAACAATGTATTTGTAAGATGGTCCCAAATGCATGGATTGAGTGTAAACGCATGCTTTGGGGATATATTATGAAATGGAAAGTGAATTATAGAATTTATGTTCACACTATTTAATACACAGATCTGAAATAATAATATTAATTATAGCAAATAGTGACAAAGTTTTAATATATTTTTTTTAAAGTTTGATCTATTGTTCAAATATTTTACTTATTATCGCCTGTTCAGCGGAAAATATTTTTATTATATTGTTTTTGACTACAGGTATTGCTTAGTTAAGGTTACATTAGTTCCGACACAATAGAGGACGTGATGGCCGGAAGGAGGCCGCGGAAAGGGACAGGGAGGCCGTGAGCGCCCTGGCTATCCGCAGAAGAAGGCCAGGGCGCCGAAGAGTGGCGTACGCGCCTACCTTCCCTGACACTGAGCCCTGGGCGGCCGGCAAGAGGTGCCCGCCGCCCAGAGAAGGGCTCAGAGGGAGCGCCGTGCTGTTTGTTCCGGCACGGCGCCTAAAGCGACGTTCCGGGTGTCCCAACACACCGGAGAAAGAGGCCCGATAGGGCCACGTCGCGCCGGGTCGCCGAAGACTGTTATCAGTGCCCGCGGCCCCGGCTACAGCGACATGAGAAAGGAACAACCGTTGGTTTTAGTGGGTATACCGGCCGCTCCATCTTGGTCCGGGAGCCCCATATCCCCGCTGCCCCTCACTTTGGTGGCGGGGAATCCGTAAGCTGGATTTTCCAACGGCAAAAAAAAAAAAAAAGTTCTGACACAATAACATTTGGCCAAGGTAAAGTGGAAGGCGTATCTTTTACTCGTTTACCTGGTAGTTTTACCAACTATTTCTAGCTTCATCATCATCATCAGCCTGTGATAGTTTGCTGCTGGACATAGGCCTTCCCTAATACACTCCTATCCACTACGGGTTTTGGACCGTATCCCACCACGCAAGTCTAATGCGGGTTGGTAGGTAGACCGACTTTTTATATACACATCCGACGCATGGATCATCTTACTTTTCAGACAATTGGCCCAAAATGACCTAACCAACTAGGAAATAATAATAAAAACTTATTGAGTCCCCGGAGGATTCGGACCCATGACCTCCGGTTTCTAAAGCACACGCCCATACCACTACGCTTCTGAGGCAGTTGTCTCTAGCTTCGTCTTTACCAATTTGATGATGTCCCCAGAGTCGGTGGAGAAGTCGCTGCAGGCGGCGAAGGTGGACGCGAAGATTCTTCCGACGCCTCTGTTCCAGTCGATGATGTCGGGCGCCAACGAGGAGCAGATCGTCACCTCGGGCCTCGAGTACTCCATGCTCAAAGCCTGCCAGGTGACATCATTGAACTTCTACTTGCATTCGAACATAAAGACAGGTTTCAGACGTTAGCATATTTATAATATTCGAGACGATTTTGATTAAGTGCCTATTAGAGTTCGGCCAACAGCGCACGAGACAATAGGGCAAAACTGTGTGTGTGACAAGGACGCAGGTGCGCTCCCTATGTCTTCACTCTCATAGTCAATGGTAGGGATAACCGACACTACCAAAGAGAGAGCAGGCGGTTACCGTCCTTTCACAAGTCCTTCCGATGTGTGGATTATATTTTTTGGGTGATCAACCCGCATTGCAAATTGTAGAGTCGCCGCAGGATTCTAACCGCAGGATGCAAACTAGTGAGCATTAGGCGAACGACCGCTGTACGGAAATGTTAACTAAGCGAGAGACAGAACTGATGTGAACAATGTAACCCATATCGATTAAGTGGTATCTATCATACCTCTAATGTTCTTATTGATGAGCTGTGACTGAGATATCAAAAACTTAACGAAAAACAACACTTCGTTGCTGCTTGTGCACATCAGTTCCATCTTTAATTTGGTTAATGTCTAACTGCCTCAGTAGCCTAGCGGTATGGGCGTGTGTTTTAGAAACCGGAAGTTGTGGGTTCGTTGGTAAATTTTCATGGTTGTTTCCTAGTTGGTTAGGCCGAAGTTACGTTAAAAGTAGGTTACGGTTAAGATGATCCATGCTTCGGATGGGCATGTACAAGTCGGTCCACCCGCCAACCCGCATTGGACCAGCGCGGTGGGATACGGTCCAGAAACCCCCTAATGGAGGAGGCGTAAGTTAGGCGTAATTTCAGTCCACTGCTGGACATAGAGAGACCTATGTCCCGCAGAGGTAATATCTTAAATTTTTAAGTTTCTCCCACCAGAACGTGACCCGAGCGGCGAGCACGCACAACGTGGGCCTGGACGTGCGGACTGCGGCGTACATCACCGCAATCGATAAGATCTTCACCACTTACGACGAGCAAGGACTGGCGATATGAACCATCAAAGTTTAATTTATTGGCGAATTTGTAAATTGTCTTTTTTTGTTGCTACCTTTTTCTCTACGGGTTAATAAAATTCATGTTTGAATTGCGAAAGCTTTTAATTTTAAAGGTAAAACACAAATAACTTATAGATATCTATAAACATATTTGTTGCATGGTATAGATAAATTATTATCACATAGAAAGAAAATTACGTAACTTATCTAACCAAGAAGACAACAAAAATACACAATTATTAAATGATAACAACTTAATACATTGGAAAATTGCGTAAATAAAATTTAATGAAATAATTACTGAACATATAAAAAAAATTATATCATAGAAAAAAAGACAAAACTACGTACATTAGTAAAAAATTTCACATAAATAATTCAAATATTAAATATCTTAATTAATAATAACTTATAACACAAAGAGAAAGTAAAGAAAAAATTACGTAAATAAAAGTCGCACACAAATGACAAAATTTCAAGTTCAAACTAAAAATGGGCACACGTACGCAATTGGATGTGACTTAACTATACCCCAAAAATTATCCCATCGCTGCATTAGTTTACAATAGTTTAAACAATTGTTATTTGCCGAAGAGTATTCGCAATTAATGAAAATATCTTGAACCCATAGCATCACAGAACGTACTTGAAATATTTTTCATTCAATCATCATTTACTTATTGACAATTTAAAATCGTTATTTAAAGTAACGATAAGTAATAACAATGCTTAAGGTACAACGCCATCTATATTTTTACATTGCTTCAGTTCAAAAGAAACGCTCTTTTATAGTCACAAAAACCAGAAAATCAACACAAAAAAAATTGGTATACGGGCGAAAGTTATGCGTGACGTCTTTTAGTGGTAGAATGGTTGTAATATTCATTCGTTTAGTAAGAAGAAGGATCAGCCCTCTTTCTCTGTCTCTCTTTCACTTAGGCAGGCCAACTGCGAACTAGTGAGACAGACACGTGCCTCTCACTCTTTCTTATGGTTGCTTATGAAAAGCGTTACGTGAGCGGCGCTGCGACACGGTGCACGAGAGCGCCTCTTATATTGAACCAATTTATAAGACCTTGTCACGTCAATATACACATATTTTGACACGTTATTTAAAAAGTTAAATAGCACCCAATCAGTTTCTCGCTTGGTCTCTGTTGGCAACATACCAGCTGACGGTGTCCTCGATCGCCTTATTGAAGGCGGTGAATTCGAATCCCGGGTGTAAGGAGCGCAGTTTCGTACTGGAGGCTGTTTTGCGGTGTTGCCCGTCGGATTTTGTTGTGTCGAACACTATCTGGCCCTTGTAGCCGTGCGCCTCTTTGATCGCCTCTGCCGCTTGGCCTATGGTCACTTCAGACTCTTCTGGTACTGAAATTATTATATTTAATTACAAAATTGGTTCTTAAACGTTATTTTAAACTTTGGGTATAAAATATTAAATCTTCTTAAATTGTTACACAATGTGAATTATCTTCATACATCTCTGCCTCCATAGCTTAGTGGTATGGGCGTATGCTTTAGAAACCGGAGGTCTTGGGCTCGATTCCTGCGGGGACTCTTCAAATTCGTATGGGCATGTAAAAAGTCGGTCCGCCCACCAAAACATTGGACCAGCACGGCGGGATACGGTTCGAAGCCCCCTAATGGATAGGGGTGTATTAGGGGAGGCCTATGTCCAGCAGTGGACTATCACAAGCTGATGATGATGATCTTCATACATCAAGCTTTATCAAGATAACAATTACTGAATGACAGTCAACTATTATAAAAGCGCTTTGTTGTTATGAATTACTGTCTTTGACACTAATTAAAAATTTATTAGGCTTATAAATTAGTTACTTGTTTACAAATATATGCACTGTGTACATGTATGTATATAATGTACTGACCGGAGAGGATGATAGGCTCCACGCTGTCATAACTTCTGAGCACCCAGAGGAATAGCCTTGCCAGGTCCAGGGAGTAGATGAACTGACGGAGGGGCTTCCCACTTCCGAGCACTGTGAATGTCGGCTCATCTGAAAAGATACAATTTTCTAGAAAAGATTGGACAATAACACAATGTTACAAAATCAATAGCAGCAGCAGAAAGACTTTCAGAGTTATCCATGTTTAGATTGGCCAGGACAACAAAATAATTTTGACGCGACGTCTTATAAATTGGTTCAAGACTGTGAGGCACTCTGTCACAGCGCCGCTCACGTAACGCTCTCCATAAGAGAGAGTGAGAGGCACGCGTCTCTCTTACTCGTGCGCAGTTGGCCTGCTTAAGTGAAAGAGAGACAAAGAGAAAGAGGGTTGATCCTTCTTCTTACTATACGAATAAATATTCACATTACAATCATTCTGCCACTAAAATACGTGACGTATAACTTTTGCCCGTATACCGATTTTACAGGCAACCAAATTCTTTTTAAATGACACTTAGGCGTTGCTAAATGACATTGGCTATCATTGGGGAAGATATTACATTGGGACGAAGATGTGTAAATTATTAATCCCCTGCACTGACATAATTCCTGGCAGAAAAGAAATAACGATTGCTACATATTTTGCCAGTTCTTCTATTGCCAAACATGCCAAACTTTTCAAACCGGAGCTAGATTAGTTTTTTAAATTCGATAGGGCGTAAATTGAATAAAGATTTTTAAATTTACGAAGTATATGTAACCGTTTATGTAAAGTAATTATACTTTACATAACGTTCCTCATATAATGCAACTATAGTAAATGCAGACAGATGAAAAGAGCTTTAATTGCTAAACAGGTATAGTATTAAATATTAATAAACGATGATGATTAAATATTATAGAATACTATCCATTAATAACCACTTACAGATAGAATCTCCATCTCCAAGTCCACAAAAGCTATTTTTATTGGTAAAAAATTGCAGTGATTGCATGATAAAACTAGCCAGCCGATGCGACGGCACGAAACTTCTTCGCGGTTCGCGATGATTGACGTTGATTGATGAACGTTGGACCAAAATGAAGCCACGTTTTGTTCACTGTTACAGAACTAATCCAACAATATCTTCGAAATGTCAATTCGATATTATTTCAAATTGTCGGGGAAATTTATCGGCAACCATATTTTGGAGCCTTTTCTCACGTTTTAAGATTGTTCCAATACTGATTGTACATTAGGGGATTTTGGACCGTATCCCGCTGGTCCAATGCGGGTTGGTAGGTGGAGCGACTTTTTACATGCCCATCCGACGCATGGATCATCTTACTTTTCAGACAATTGGGTGGTCGGCCCAAATTGCCCTAACCAACTAGGAAACAAGAATGAAAATTTGCTGAGTCCCCGCAGGATTCGAACGCACACGCACACGCCCTAACACTAGGATACAGAGGCAGTAGAAGTTGAATAAGGTATCGGATAGTAACTCTTTGATCGCAATCGATACAATTTTTTCGAATTCGCAACATTTTCTTGAGTGACTAACGTCGATGGACGACTGCAACGATGTTCGTCTTCCTTGCTAGTTGTCTATACTCGAAATTGCGAAGCCCACTATTTTATTTTGACACTGGAATACAGCGGAGCAGACTTTGCTAATGTTGCCTCCAACTCGCTATAAATCTATTGAGCAGTTAAATTTTTTAAAACACGTTTCGACACGAAACAAACAGTGTAGGCGTTTGTTCAGAAAAAATGAAGGGGGTCAAGGATTTTTTCCTTTTTAACATCAACTATTGTTGTCAGTATTTACCGGCAATATTAGCTCACTACTTTTTGCACCCTATTCATAGTAGAATCATCAATCTCTTCTAGATAATTTGAAATGGTTGGAATGGTTGCCTGAACTAACATCGACTGATTTGGGCAATTTAATTGTTACGATGATGCACTTAGCTAACATATACAATCTTGCTTGTGCTCTTAAATAAATTTAATTTAATTTTATAAATTCAATACGAGTCATGTAGTTGATTTATAGATGTTTATTATTAATTAAAAAGCGTTAGGCATAACGTGAATTGCAAGAATAAAATAAAGCACGTACTGACGATCGTCTTTTTAGGTTTTAAAAATGGCAACAATAGTCAACGACCGCGATCGCTATGTGGAACGACTAAACGAGCGTTTCGAGCGCCGGGATCGTCAAATGGAACGTAGCCATTGTCGTTTGATTTCGAGGTCATCGTAAAACAGCCTCTAATCCAACGGCATTAAAGTTGGTAATCCACCGACCGTTCAACACGGCGTCGTGCATCCTCCGCACCAATGCAGGTATCACATGGCTGGCGGTCAGCGAGTAGTTGTCGTGGGGCCCGAACACGTTGCACGGCACCACCGAAGTGAACATTCGCCCATGCTGCTCCCAGTACCCTCTGAGAGCGATAAAACACAATAAGTCACACAAACCCTTTACAAGTACACAGGAAACAAAGAAAAAATTCCTAATTAGCATCTTCAAATAGTCAATGTTTTAAACAAACTTACTAGGAACTTTGAAGGTATAATGTCCAAAGATTCAGGAATAGTATGTCAGAGTGAGAACCCGAAACTAGAATGAGACTTAAAAGAACTATCAGTATATCTATGAATTTTCATAATCATCATCAACTTGTGTCAGTCTCATTGCTGCAAATAGTTGTTTTATTACACGCCACCGATTCACGATCTTAGCTATCCTCATTCAACCATCTCGTTAAACCAAGCCACTTTGCTAATGTCTCATAATGTATTGCTCCAGGAACGTCTAAATTATGTTTGCCAGAGCCTGCGAGTGGCTCCTCAGAATTTCATAACTCCAGCCGGTCGTCATCTGCGGCTGTCAATCATCAGTGACCGCCCACGTCACTGCATACTAACCAACCACTTGGATGCTATAACTTGGTGATGGTCCTCCTATTGCGGATCCTCGTCATCGTTCTGAAAGCGGTGCGTAGGAGATACTCGAGATAGCCTTCCATACATCATTTTGTTATTATAATACTCTGATTATATGATTGATTATAACACTAGTTAATATTGCATTAGTCATTTACAACTAACACTATCTATGTTCGACTTAGGTGGAATGGCGATCTTGGTGCACTAGCTGGTTCAAGTTGCTGCGAGTAGTAGGGGATTAGCCTTCATTGAAAAAGGCCTATGTCCAGCAATGGACTGACAGAGGCTGATGTTTAACTAATAATTATTTTTTTCTATAATTTATGTTGCCATTTAAAAATCAGTTTGAAATAAGTCTCAAAGTACCATGCACCTGTTCCTTCTTTTACTTAGCACAATAATGTAAGTAAATATTAGTAGAAACATCTTTAAAGCATATTAAAGAAATACAATTTTTTTAAAATAAAAATTTCTAACCTGTTTAATACATCAATCATTCTTTTTGCATAACTGTATCCATAGTTTGATGTGTGCGGAGGTCCATTGTGTATCTGAAAAAGCAAATAATAATAATATTTGGCTATTATTTTTTTTAAAATCATATCACTTGATAATGCAAAAATGTTACTCACTCATTTAAATTAAACTAGGCGACCCGTCAAACTTCGTTTTAACTAAGATGAAGTTAATGAGCAGATTTTTGTAGCCCATACAAAAGAATATAGGCCAAAACACTTCTTTGCAATTTACATACTGATCAACTTTATAGCGCACATTTTTATCATTGTTGTACTTTAGATGCAGAAAATCACTATATCATGCCTTTTAATACATATAAGCAAATGTATTTTATGCAATGTGTCTTCAACATTTTAGAAATATGCATAATACTAACAAAAATTAAAATTTCCTTTACAATTATATTAATCCTTAATGTGTGCATTGCTAATAATTTACTTACCATTGTCTCATCAATTGGATATGTAGTTTTATCAGGAAAGATGCAGGTTGATAGACATGACACCACTTTCTTAACATCATATTTGTGGCTTGCATGTAAAACATTGTCATTTATAGACATATTCTCTCTCTGTCAACAAAATAAAAGCCAAATTATTCAATTGACCAATAATTTGTTCGCTTAAACATAGTACAAATGTTGTTTTAATTTTAAGCAAGTTTCTCATGTGTCGCTAAGTGTTGCCTTTGAAAATTAATTAAATAACTTAAGATAACAAGTTTATTTTATCAATAAGTAAGATAATATTCATAAAATGGAGAGCAAGATAAACATTACTTATTCAAGGTCAATTAAGGAACAATATTATTGTCAAAGTATTACTTACAAAAAGTCTGAAAATTAAATAAAAACAAAGTGATTGTAACTTACAAAAAAGTCTAAATTATGCGCCATGTTGTGGAATAATCCTCCCACCATTGCAGCCAAGTGTATGACATGGGTTGGTTTATGTTTTTCAAATAAAGCTTCAGTTTGCGCTTTGTCCCTGTAAAAATTATTAATGTAATATAGATAAGAACTTCTTCCGCTGAATCTGATGTAATCATAATAAAAATGATTACACTACTGCAACTTAGGCAAGAGACTATTTTTTTTTTATATGAATCTTGCAATAATCCTCAACTTTCATTTCTAGTTTTAAGGTGAAAATTATAAGCTCAATTCATATAAATCATGAATAAGTTTTTTTCCTGACAACTAGGACAAATCGCATTCATTCAAATAAATTTCGGTACCTGAGATCAGCATCCTTGGAGCTGCAGAAAATCCATGTCTCTTTTTAGATTCTAGAGAATCGTTTTGTCTTTCATCTTCGACAACTGTTTTAATGGCCTGCCCGACAAGACCTGAGCCACCGGTCACCAATATAACACGTTTATCGCCACTCATCTTAATACACAATGCAATTAATAATATTACGTATGCCGGTTGTTTAAAAACCTTGTCAAATATCCTAACAAAAAGCAGATGTTCTGGGATGTCAAAGTTAAATTAATTTATGACAAGTTATGCTCAAAAACGTGGCAAATTCAATTTTCTAATCTAATTTGAAATGGTCAATTCGTAACATTATTAAACTAGCTAATATTTGAAATCTTGTCTACGTATTTGACATTTAACTAATTGTTGTTGTTGTTTTTAATTTATCCCTAATGGGAAAGGCAAAGGACTTTAGTCCATACAGCCAGGTCTTGTTCTTGGTAATATTTGCAATTTTTTATAGATTTAAAGGCCGAAGCCATGTCTTCATAGTTATTGATGTTAAGGCCGAAGCCATGTCTTGTCTTATTATTCTTGATCATAAGGCCTAAGCCACTTCTTTGATGTTGATTGGTCAAAATGGTCGAAGTCAAATCCATAAGCAATAATAGTAGTATCCAAACAAAATTTGTATTTCAGGTGATTGTTACATATCCGATGTTAAGGTAAGTCCGGGAGTACAGTCATGACAGTATCCGCCATTATTTTAAATATGTTCATTATATACAACAACATCACAACACCTTAATTTAATTTAGCACTGCACAAGATCCATTTCTAAATAATTTGCACTTATATCATTAATATTTACTTAGCTATTTTAAATTACATGAAACCATTTTGTTTCACACTCTGGTTTTGGTTAGAATTAAATTTTTTTCTTTTTACAACAATTGATTGACGTCTCCCGCCATGGTTCAAGGCCTTATTCTGACATTTAACTAAAACTTTATTGACAACCAATTTATTGCCCTCTGAAAACGATGAAACATGTGATGTGCCCAGTATTTGTAAAATAAGAGATAAACTTTTTTGGATTAGGTGCATTAGGACCAAAATACAATCTTAATATTCAGTCTCAGAATCTTCAGGAGATTCTCGAGATAGACTTTAAGACTGTTAAATTGGTCAGTGTGATATCGATGGTTCGTAAGCAACAGTTAAAGTCTTGTTTCAGGGCCATCAAAAAGGGTTTAATCTAGAGGGCTAAACTGTTTTAATTACATAAGTAAACCCATTTTTGGTTAAACGGTTTACTTCAATCTAATTTATTGCCAAAGAACTGAAAACACTGGTTCCAAATGTATTAGTTTCCGAGAGTAGAATTGGAATCAGAGTTCGCTTAGAGTTAGTTTAAATTACGACGTTAAATATCCCAACCTCTAGTTCTGATGCCTTTTAACTATAGTAAAATAATAAAATACGACGCATTATCTTTCAAGTAGTTAAAAAAAAGAAAAAATCACTTTAAATTTACATTGATTACATTATAATTAGCAAATTAACTAGTGTGGTTATTATAATATTCAATTCATTTTTAATTTTACTGTTTCATAATATTATAAAATTTATTATATGATGAAACTAAAGTATAATTTTACTTTACGGTTATTCCAAAATCAAAAAGCACAAGGAAGACAAAGTTGTCTATGGAAAATCTTCCATGCGCGAACATTGAATGTTTTGTTTTTAAGCTGCCAGATCTGTGGATTATTCTCTGTTAAAAATAAATATTTATGTCTATGGTGCGATTCCTTTATTGTGATTGGTCAACTGTTTTTCTGCGAGCGTTCATTCTCGCTCTGAAAACGCCAAATACGCTTTCAAACCAAAATGGAGGATTTGTCGGTCGAGGTGTACGGTGAAAATGGTGCTTATTATAAGGTTTGTACATTGTGAAGTACGGTATAATTGCGCGTAAATTATGCAACTTAAATTCGTCAATTATATAATTTGTTACGCAGCATAATTATAATTGTATATAATTCTATACTTACTAAAATATTTTTCCGGGAAGATCATCGCGGCTGGAATGGACGCCATGTCCGTCTGACAGGGCGTGAATTTTCCATGTGTTTTATTCGTGCCGCTTTATATTTTTAGACACTGTCACGGAACTAACACGCAGCTTATAGTGAGCACATTTTTATAGTCTGAAATTTGGAGATTTATGACCGAGAAAACTCGTATATATCTTACTCACAAGCCAATTTTTCTACCTCCACTGCATTCTAACGATTTCTTATATTTTTAGGCCATTGTCACCGACGTGCTCGACAACGAGGTTCTGGTAACCTTTGAAAATGAGTGAGTTATTGGATTGTTCAATAAGAATTTAATTGGAACCCGCCTATGGACAATTATTTATTTCCGACCAATTTCTATTTAAGCTGGCAGCCGGAATCGAAGTTTCCTTTCTCCCAAGTGTTCTTACCACCGAAAGACGCCGGCAAACTCACGGAGTTCGTGGAAAAACAGGAAGTTGAGGTTTTCGCGAGATCAAATGAAAAGGAAGCATGCGGGTGGTGGACGGCCAATATCAAGGTATTTCATTATTTTGACATAAACAAGTTGAGTGCAAGAAAAATGCGCATACCCCCCTTAGAGTTTTGTTGATGGGTTTTGCACAATGCATTTGAGTTGTCTTGACATATAGCGAAATATAATATTGTGACAAGTGTCCTTATAATTTCACTGATAAAACATTAGTCTAATGATACAGGACTATGATATCACATTGTTTATTGCCGAAGATATTCAATTGATCTAATTAAATGGCTCACAAATTCATTCATAATATTTCATTTAAAAATATTTTTAGAATGTCTACCAATTTTATCTTCTTCACATTTTTGTAATGTATTTTTTTTCCTATATCTATAAAAAGTGTTTGGTAAGCAAATACATCTTCTAGGTATAAGGACTATTTGATGACCGATCTTTATTTTTTAAATTTATTTTATTAATATCACAGTTAATATTTTATTGTTATTATGCTTGGTAAAATATTTCAGTATTATTCTATTGGCTATGGCATATATTTTCCATGGTTCTAATACATGTTTCAGGGTATTCCTTTATTCAAACAATTTATTTGTGAAAAGACTGCTGTTTGATCATTTTAGTAATAAATTATGATACTAATTCTGATTTGTGCTCAGTGTTGAACATTGGAAACATGATACTTATCGATATTAATAAAATTGTTAGGATGGCATTTCTCTAGACATTGTTTATTCAATATTTTTGAGGTATTCTGGATTGGATTTAACAACTCAAGCTGAATTAGAAAATAATTTGGCTAGTAAGTAGTAAGTTAGCTACTTAGTGCAGACTAGCTCAATTATTTTTCTGCTTACTGTTCATTCTTTATAACAAGCTAAACCAGATGTAACTGTTTAGTTAACTTTTTTTGAATGAACTTTATTAAAAGATATTTATTTTTTAATTGTACTGGCATTTGTTCAAACAATTTAAAATCAAAGTTAACAATGTAAGTTATTTAATTCATAAATTAATTGTTATTGAATTAAAATAAATTGAGACTTATTGAGAGATAGTCAATTTGCAATGCCAGAGTTATTGACAGATACTCAAATTACAATGTCATTATTAATGCTATATTTATTAATTATATTAATCCTTATACACAATTACTATTATTACATTTATAACCCTTTTCTTATTTGAATTTTTTGTGGAAAATTTGTTTACTGTTGTGGAAAACAAATACTGTTAGGTTATCAACATTTGGAGTTTAAAATTTCGCACGCAAACTAACGAATCAGTTTTATAACACGGCAATTCGGACACATTAAGGACTAGAGATATAGACTAAAGATAGTATTTTAATGTTACAACAATGACTGCCATAGTTTCTTCAATAGAATGTTTACATTAAAAAATACTTTGATTCGGTACAATGCGTTTGTTGGAAATTGTTTCTCTTTACGCAACTACTATACATTTTATTATAAGATTAATATTGCGACGGTTCAGAATCAACAGGATTAAAAGGAAATAAACTTTGAATATACCGATTTAATTTCTTATTAGTATGTATAAATTATGTGCGTTTGTTTGATATTGTGTACCTATTAGGGAAGAAGCACTGCATTGCCCACTTTATGGTGCAAGGGTAACACATCAGGGTTCCGGTTTAAAGGGCGTTATAGCTGGGGCGATAAATGCGTTAAGAAAACTCCATCTCAGGCCGAGAAGCAAATTCAAATAAAGTGCAATTTTTTTGTATCACCTTGTCCCATAACGGATTTACTTATTTATCGCAGTTTAGTTTCTAGAGAAAATTATTTATGATTGTTTCTTGTGTGCATCAAAATGTATGTTATGTTTAAAAACACTTAATAAGAAAATAAGGAGTGAGAATGAAGGATATATACTTTTTATTCATCGTAAATGTGGAAAGATTCAACGACAACAGTTATGTAAGTAACGGCTGTGCAGGTAACTGCTTCCATAGCTTGTGGCGTGGGCCTAAAGTTTAGAAATCGGAGGTTGTGGGTTCGAATTCTGTCGGGTCTCAACAACTTTTTATTGTTGTTTTTAGTTGGCTAGGGAAATGTGGGTTGATCACCCGATTGCCTGTGTTGAAAGATGAACCATACATTGGATGGATATGTAAAAAGTAGGTCCTGCGTCTTATCTCTCACCGGTCGTGTCGGTCTTCCGTCCCATCGGACTATAGGAATAGGGAGTGCAATTGTGTTTGCGCGCACACTCGTGCACTGTAGTATCTCCCTGCGCAGTTGGATGATCTCAAATATACATCGGTCGCCGTAGACATTATTATTATTATGCAGGTTGAAAGTGGTAGGTCCCCATTTTTCAGGAAACCGACTGGGGAAATAATACCGTTGTACCTTTTTCCGTTGCATAGCAGTATAGTGTTCCGGTTTGGGGCTACCGTAGTCCGTAAATTCGCTACATAAAGGAGACGCAATGAGCAGTAATTAGGCTTCTTGCGCTGGATTTATTATACGCAGAGGAGGAGAGAGTCGAATGGGAGAGGGGAGTTCGTTAACCTGATACCAAGTTATACTGCGTACAAAATGCAGCATTAGACGCCACGAATTCGTCTGCTCTGTAAAGGATACTTCGTCTCGTATAATTAATATAGTCGCCGATACATATAGCTTATTTTATGGTTATTCTTTATACGGTATAAATTTTCTTTGCAAAATCGTGACTGAAAAGCCATAATAGTGACTTGTCCTAACTTTTTTCATTGGTTATTTTAGTACGCCTTAATTCATATATTGCTATGTGATGAACCGTTGCGCTATATATTCTCAAATGAAATGGGAAATTTTTGTTCTACTTGATACGGCTGCATATGAGTGAATAGTAAGCCTGGTAGGTGGTGGGCCACCTGATCACCAACTGAAATGGTCACTAACGCATATTGACATTGGAATACCAGTGGCACCACTAACGCGCTGCCTACCGTGAGACGTAGGATGTTACGCCTCGTTTACCCAATGAATACGCTGGCTACGGTGCCCTTCAAACCGGAACGCTGTAGTGTTTTGCGGCAGAAGTGGTAGGTAGGTTCCCTTTTTCAGGTGACCTTTAATATATACAGATAATGATATTTTTAAGTGGCGTTAAATCTTTCTTTTTGTTCCTCTGAAGTTGACCGCGGCTTTCTTGTCATTCCGGACGTTAACCCTGCTTGTTTTAGACGAAAAAGTTATTGGCCTATCTTATACGATTGAACATTCGTTCGATACGCTCGTTGAATTTTTTTTAATAAGTATAAATATTTCGCGTATAATATAATATATCGCGGTATTCCAACGCAATACAGTAACAAAGAAAAACAAAGCAATAAAAATGCAAGCTATAGAAATTGTACGATAGATACATAAACTTAACTTACTTACGGAACAGATTGTTCTGGGATCAAACCCGCGCCCACGGGCGCAATAGACAGTGTCACTAACCACTGCGCCTAAGGATCGAATGAATATTGATAATAGTTATGCAGTTTGTTAGAAAACATTAAGTGAAAATGTGTTTGTGATTATGTATCGCTTTTATTATAGACACTATAAAGAAAAAACGTGCGAAGTCATACTTCCTTTAGCAGTAACATAATCGAATGCTAAAGATTTTTGTATCGTAATAGTTATTGAGGCACGGCCAACTTGAATCATGATTTATGTAGTACAGGAAAGTTTTTTGGCAAGAATATGTCTAAACTTAAATATTTTTTGCAGTTGGCAAAAACATAACAAAGCCATTACTTTACAAGCTGTTTTACGGTCGCGTTAGTTCACGTTCTTCTTTAACTATTTCAAAATTAAAGATGTGAATTGTGACGTGAGCATGTAAAAGTCGGTCCACCCACGGACCCGCAACGAAGCGTGGTGGCATACGGTCCAAAAACGTTCTGATGGAGAAGGCGTACATTAAAGGAGGCCTAAGTCTAGCAGTGCAGTAACACAGGCTGATGATGATGATGATGATGATGATGTAGTTCTTATACTATAACATTTTTAGTTCACCCTCTTTAGGCCGGATTTTGCTTATTTACATTGATGTATATGTTTTACTTATGAGTCTCAAGATTTTCAATTGAAAGAGTTGAAATGCAGCGCGGTTTCTTAATGAACGGAATAGCTATAAGCCCTTCTTTTTCCCTATAAAGCATAGGATCACATGTTATTATTGAACAAGAATAAAGCATTTTCTTTACCCGGTGTGCGAAAAATGCTATTTTCAAAATTCTCAGAGAATTCTAAAAAGTAAAAATTATGACAACAGTTGAACGTCTCTTATACTAAAAACGTTGAATTGGCTCACGTGATCCCAACAACAGCCACGATGTCTCGTACGGACGAGTCGATGCATAACACCACTCGGCACACAGCAACACTATCACAGATGAACAACACTACACGAGGAGGGTTCCTTTCCGGGTAGCGGCTTACAAGGATCTCTCCTTCCTACATTTCTGACTCGTCTTTAATACACGATCTCGGACAGACATAGCACAATATCGGACTTCTTTTCTCTTGAGTACCTGCTTTAGAAATAATATTCCGACTATGTTAATTGTAGCAGTAATAGTAAGTTACGTTAGTATTTTTGTGTGAATAGAAAACCTATGAACCAATCGACCTGCTTATAGAATGATTGTAAGCGCTAGGTTTCCTATTTATACGTCTAGATTTAAATAATCTGTGTATTTAGGGATTTACGGGATGTGTGAATAAACGGTTTGCGGTATTAATTTATGAATACATTGAGTTTGTAATGCTCAAAAATACTAAATAAAACAAGTCGATTGTTGACCCAGTTTGCATCCATCGGTGATCGGCACGCTATTTTAGTGTTTAGACTGCGCAGGTTATTTTGATTCTTACGAATTTCGCTCTGCTATAAGCTTAAACGGAAGACGAATGGCGAATCGAATACGGAAAAATATACTAAAATTATGAGGTTTTTTAAACTCGGGATCTAATGTCACAATTTTACAGATGTATGTTATGCTAAAATTCTTGTTTGATGCAATAGTGATGCACATTTTCTTGAATTGTTTGGATTGATTAAAAAAATACACCTTAATGTTTGTTCAAGGAGTTCGGCCTTTTGTAAAATCGTCTATGTTTCTAAGTTGTGACTGTAAAGATGTAAAAGTAATGGAGATTAAATGCATCACTTGTTTCTTTTAAGTATACACTTACAGACAATAGGGCTTTAATATAGCTTCTGTTGTGCATATCAGAAAGAAAATCACTTACGCATTGGTCCTTATCTGCGTCCACTACTTTTGATCTGTAAGGATGTGTTTATCACACAATGCCCAGGAAATCCATGTTCATGTGACAGACTGGTGCCTGACCCGTGATTCTATTTGCAAAAACGGTTCAAAACACGGAAATAATTTTTTATTACAACAAACGCGATATGGCTGAAAGTCACCAAGGTGGGAAATTCTGAATTCCGTTTTATGATTAAATAGAGTAGAAGCTATTATATTGAGAATTATTCTAAATCATAACTATAAACTAAAATCTGTTTAAACTAGATTTACTTTGGCAGAGCAAAGAATTAAATACTTTTCTTGAAATTTCAATTTTTAATTGCGTTGTCACTAAAATGAATCATTCGGAACGTTATTCGGAGGTTTATATTTAAATTAAAAAAAAATTAGTTATATTTTTAAATTAATTTTTGTTGGTTATTAATGCTTGCAATAATGTAATATTAGATACATTTGAAAGTGAATAGGTATTAATAACGATAAAAATAATTTAATTTTATGACTATTTCTTGTGTTAGCTTTTAAGAATTGCTACTTTTTACTTACTTACTTGTTCATATAAAGTGTTTTGTGTGATGTTTGGTTAAAATAAACAGCGTTAAGTGCTTACATAAGACTTTTTAAATGTTTTGTGTGATGTGTGGTTAAAATAAACAGCGTTAAGTGATTACTAATGCTAAAATGTTGAAAAAAAAAAAACAGTTTTTGTCATTTATCTGCTGCCAAAGTGAATTTTCCACCTTGGTGATTTTGAGCCATATATTCTAAACATTAATTAACTTAATTTTTAACGTATAGTATTCAGTCAGTGGGACAGTAATCAGTTTTTGTTACTTAAGTTTTGTGGTAACTTGCGCAAAATGGTGGATTGATAAGTTTCCGGTCTGACCAAGAAAAACAACCTTTTTAAGATTTTTTTTTATTTCTCAACTTTATTTCCTCCAAGGCTGATAAATTTCTCATGGCGGTGTTCTTGTCTAGTAATGCCATCTCTATTGACTGATTCGTCAAGCTTCTCAAATTACCCATTTACAGCGTCGATTACTTCTTCATTGTCCGCAAATCTCTTACCGCCAAGCCATTTTTTGAGGTTAGGAAACAGATAATAGTCACTCGGGGCTAGGTCTGGAGAGTAGGCAGGGTGCAGCATCAATTCAAACTTCAGATCGTGTATTTTAGCCATCGCAACGATTGACGTGTGCGCTGGTGCGTCATCGTGATGAAACAAGATTTTTTCTTCGCCAGATGAGGTCGTTTAATTGTCACTTTGTGGCTCAAACGTTGCAATAAGTCTGCGTAGTATTGACCAGTGATAGTTTTACCCTTTTCGAGGTAATCAATGTATATAATACCTCTTGCATCCCAAAAAACAGTAGCCATAATCTTGTTCGCCGAAAAAATGGTTTTTGCCTTCTTTGGAGTTGGTTCCCCTGGTCCAATCCACTGTTTAGACTGTTCTTTAGTTTCAGGAGTGTAGTGGTGGACCCAAGTTTCGTCAACGGTTACGAATCGACGCAAAATTCGCTTGGATTACGCTTATACAACGCCAAATTGGCGGTAGAAATGTTCTTTCGAATCAATTTTTGGTCGACTGTTAGCAAACGCGGCACCCATCTTGCACAGAGCTTTTCCATATACAAATGTTAGTGCAAAATATTTTGTACACGTTCATATGAAATCTTACAGGTCTCAGCTATCTTACGCACTTTTAATCTGCGGTCTTTCAGCACTATTTGATGGATTTTTTCGATCATATCAGGAGTTGTGACCTCAATAGGGGGGCCTGAGCGAGGCTCATCAGAGGTGCTCACACGACCCTTTTTAAACTCGGAAACCCACCGCTTAACGGTTAAATATGATAAGGAGGATGTCCCTAGTGTTGAGTCCATCTCTTCTTTAATTTCCTTCATTAGGGGATTTTGGAACGTATCCAACCACGCTGGTCTAATGCGGGTTGGTGGGTGGTGCGATTTTACACGTCCATCAGACGCATGGATCATCTTACTTTTCAGACAATTGGACGGTCGGTCCAAATTGTCCTAACCAACCAGAAAACATCGATAACACAATGGCTTAACGAATAGTTAGTTATTTTTCATTTCGAACACGCGGTAAACTTTTTAAAAATTCCCAATAACAATACCCTTACAGAGATGCGTAAAGTTGGTCACCGGGCAGGGTCGCGGGGGACAATAGCCCAGTGGCCTTATAGAGGTCATTGTTCAGTTCGTTATTTCTAGGCTTTTTCTTGTGCTTTGTACTAGGACACATTTTACTATTTCTATGGGAAAGTTTTAATAGTGAGCAGATTTTCATCGCATCGTCCCATTTTCTAGGTTGTCAACGCTTTTCGTACTTTTCTTGTTTAGCTGTATTTTTACTCTTTAATAGTATTTATTAACAGAGTGAATAACTGCCTCCGTAGCCTAGTGATTTGGGCGTGTGTTTTAGAAACCAAAGATCGTGGGTTCGAATCCTGCGGGGACTCGACAAATTTTCATTTTGTTCCTTAGTTGATTAGGGCAATTTGGGCTGATCACCCAATTTTGAAAAGTAGATGATCCATGCGTCGGATGGGCATGTAAAAATTCCGTCCACCCACTAACCCGCATTAGACCAGCGTGGTGGGATACGGCCCAGAAACCCTCTAATGGATAGGGGTGTATTAGGGGAGGCCTATATCTAGCAGTGGACTATTACAGGCTGATGATAATGACTTGTATTTCATCATTAGTTTCATTAGTAGCCTTCATCCGTCCACTGCTAAACGTAACCCTTTTCAATTACTTAGTACTCAGAAGATAGTAATACTAACGTTTAGTAATAAAATTAGTATAAATACTTCGTGTTTAAGTTTGTTTCATCAGTCTGTTTCAAGCGTACGTGGTGTCAAGAGCAATGCGCCGTTGAACATGTAGGTCTAGAATAACCATTTTGCAAGTAGCCGTTCCAAACGGGCGATTACGTAGAACTCTGTGCGAGGCTGTTTAGTTGTATGAGCTTGGTTATTTTGGTAATAGAAGAAGTACAAAGAAAACTGTAATACAAGTGTTTAGTTTATTTATTAACTGGCTGATACCCGCGACTTCGTCTGCCTAAAATAGTGGATGGTATTGAAAAATACTATAAGTGTTTGACAAACGAGGTGTTTCTTTGTGTATGTCACATATCATTGGGCACAAAGTTTTGTGGCCCTTACTTCGACGATGACGAATTTCTATATTGCCATTCATCTCTACTTTAAACTCAATCTAGTCTCCTTACAGTTTGTTACTACATACACAACTGGCTCGTTGCGAGTATCTTAACACAAAATTTTATAGTTTTATGTTCAACAAAGATTATTTCCATATAAACTTTCATCCGCTATTTCAAACCTTTAAACCAAGTTTAATAGCAAAGTCAAAGTCAAATATCTCTATTAATATGGTAGCATTACACTTTCTTATTGATTGTCATATAAACTACTACCGGTAAGGAAATGGAAGCCTCTGACCTGAGAAGAACCGGCGTAATAATCTCAGCGGGACTTTTTTCCCCTTCTCCCATTAAGTTTTACCTATATTATAGCCTATGTCCTTTCTCGGAATGTATTTTAAGTATGTACTAAATTTCAACGAAATCGGTTCAATGGTTTAAACGTTAAAGACGGGCAGTTAATTTTGCATTTATAATAATAGTATGGATTGTCTATCGAAAAACATTTTTTCAAGAAGAAACACGACTCGATGTAGAGGTGAAAAGTTACCTTATATTTTTTAAAGGCGTACAAAGTTTTAGTAACGCAAAGTCTGGTCATTTTGGTAATAAAATAAGTACAAAGAAATCCTCTATTCGTGTGTTTAGTATTGTCTTTTGAAAATTAGTCTTTTGAAGAGAAAATATGAATCGTCCTGAAAGTGAGAAGATTAGTCGTTATTTTTATGGGGTTTAGTATTAGATTTGTTTTTTAAAACTATACTACTTGGGTCGGTTAGCAATATTATGCTATTTTTACTCATCGTTGTTGCTAATTGTGCCAATCTAACCTTCTCGATGCTCTGTCGTTTCTTTTGTGGCAACCCCATTGTTGGAAGGTTGTCATTTGTATCGATTGACCGAGTACACTACAAAAATAGAGTGGCTCTTGGAAGTTGCTCTATTTGTATACAATTTCCTACCAAATTACTCTTTTTGTTATTGCATGTATTGTATGCGATAGTAATTTATGGTAACATAGTAATTAAGGAGATAATATTTCTGGACGAGTAACACATCATCTAGTCACGAACCAAGCAAAGCTTGTGCTATGGAAACTAGATAATTGATTAATACATAGATTTACTTTTTTTGCATAAACATATATATAGATACAGTATTATTGATCACAATTTTTTCCCGTGGCGGGAATCGAACCCACGCCAATTCTTGACTTTTTCGCGTTTGCTTGAATTCTTTCAAATACATTAAATATTATATATATAAATATATATAAGAGATTTCCACCAATATATTGAGTCATCACGATATCTCTGGAACGATAAGGCGTAGCGACTTGAAATTTGGTAGGAATATTCCTTTCGCCGAGTAGAGGTCAGCTAAGAACGGGTTTTACGAAATTCCACCCACAAGCGGATTGGGGTTTGCTGACAGTATTCTATATGTATTTTTATAGCTTCGACGTTACCGCTTGGCGCAGTGGTTAGTGGCCCAGACTGTTGTGCCAAAAGGTGTGGGTTCGATTCCCACCCGGGGGAAATATTGTGTGATTGACATAGTGTTTTTCTCGTGTCTGGTTGTTTGTATTTATATAATATGTATTTATTTACAATAAAAAGTAAATCTTTGTATTTATCAATTTAGATAATTGATAAATACATAGATTCACTTTTTTTTTGGTAAATAAAATTTCTAGTTCCCATAGTACAAGCTTTGCTTACTTTGGGACTAGATGATGTGGTGTTATTGTCAAGAAATATTATTATTATTATTATCAGTGTATTTTTCGATGATGATGATGGTGAATCGATATTCCCTTTCAGATGATAAGGGGCGACTTTCTAGTGATAGAGTACCTCGAGTGGGACAATTGCTACGAGGAGATAGTGCCAAAGGAGCGGCTCCGCGTGAAGACACCAAAAACACCAATAGACAAGAACACTTTCCACAAGTTTGAGATTCCGGTACCGGACGATCTAAAAGAATAGTGAGTAAAAGGGGTTTGTTTTGATTTAAAGATGGTGTAATCTGTCATTTAGTTAATGCTATTAGTTTTGTATTTATAGACGAATTGGAATCAGTGTAAAGTACGAAAAATTTGACTGCTTCTCGTAGTTCTAGTGGTATAGGCGTGTGCTTTAGAATCGGAGGTCGTGAGTTCGAATCCTGCAGGGACGCAACAAATTTTCATTGTCGTTTCCAGTTGGTTAGTACACATTAGGCCGATCACCCATTTGTCTGAAAAGCTAAGATGATCCATGCGTCGGATGGGCATGTACAAAGTCAGTCCACCACCAACCCGCATTGGATCAGGGGTGGATACGGTCAAAAACCTAATGGATAGGGGTGTATTAGGGGAGCGGCTTATGTCCAGCAGTGGACTATCAAAGGCTGATGATGATGATGCATTGAAGTGTGATTGTTCAGAAATTCTTTTGAGTTTGTCTAGTTGTGGATGCTTAATGTAAAAAGCTATTTAAATTTTAAGGCCACAGCCGGTACTGAATTCTTCTGTGTGACGATTATGTAGAAGATTTATAACTATGATTGATTTATATGCTTCCACATATCTATTTTTGTTGAGTTATCATGGCGTACTTAACAATTTTTTGTGGGTATCACAGTATTTACGCAAGAGTAGATTGCATTCTATGGATAATTTAGATTTTACTGAGTTTTAAGGCAGCGTTTATAATTACCGAGACGGTCGTCTACGGTGGTATTAATTTGTCCGTATATAAACTGCGACTTCGGTCCAGGTTTGGTTAGAATCCACCTAATGGGTATCCTAGGTGGTAGGTTCCCATTCTAAATGGGGGAGGCTGTGGCGATACCACCGTTGTGCCCGTTTCTGTTGCAAAGCAGAAGTAATCATTTAAATAACTTCTTAAATTTTTCGTCTTATTCTTTTTGTATCAAAAACGACATTATCAACAGAAAAAAGGTATTTATTAAATCGAAAGTTGTGTTATAACGCATTACTTAGTTTAATAATGACTATTTGAATATCATAATATTACGTAAATCTTGTATGTCTATGGTTAGTTTTCATGGTGTCTGTTTTCATAACGTCGTCCCATTGTTTTACCCTAACGCGCCAAGAGCTATTATGAAATTAGACTATTGAAGTTATGCTAACTTCAATAGTCTAATTTCATCGGTCCATACTTAATGTAGTACCTCCTCCGTGGCCCAGCGGTATTGGCCCTTGCTTTATAAATCGGTCGTGGGTCCAATCCCGTGGGGAAACCCCCTAATGGGGCCGATGATGATGATGATGATGCTCAACGTGTGGAACCTATGTCCCCAGCGCGAAGGTGGAGAACGCGCACCGCGAGTTCCAGAAGGCGATCGGCGCGGCGCTCGTGTGGTTCGTGCCCGAGCGGGGCGCGCTGGCCGCGCTCTCGCGCTGCGCCGAGTCGCAGCGCCGCGCCACCATGCTGCAGGAGATGCACTTCAGGTGATGGTCGTCGATCACGTTTCACATCGTTGAAGTGAAACTTGTTTATCGGGGTTGGAAAAAAATTTAGTGTAACACTTTTCCGTTACGCGCCATCTTTTTCTTATCCCTACCACGCGTGATTCGAAGTATACTTTCGATACTTTTGATAACGACGTCAATGATGGTAATAATTCTATTACAATTAATGAAATTCAATGATAATCCTTGTAGTAATAAACTAAAATGAAATAATTGTAGAATTTGTATTTATGCCTATGATAATAAAAGCCTTTTATTAAACTTTATCTAATTTAACTTTATTTAACCAATTTCTATAAAGTTGCATATAGTAAATTAGTTTTTGTAAAATAACATCATAAACAAGTTACACTTCTTACGAGTGTACGCTAGTACACGCACGCATTTTTTTTTAATTTGCGGTCATGTACTTGCCATCGTCGTAGGCTGACCCACTGCGAGATAAGTGATGGATAAAGATGGCTCCAGGAGCAGGCCTATTCAGCAGTACACTCTAACGCATTGATTTAATAACAATGATAAGCATATAATTGACTAACAACGCGAATAACTGCTCTCCAAGTCCTTGAAGCAATGAAGTAATAATTTGATTTGCCAAAATAAATAATCATTATTAAATTGTATTGATGTATATGAAAATGTAGTGACATTTAATACGATCGTTCATTGACAGTTCGGGTGCCATTATATTCCGGTGAAGATCCTAGTTTTATTAGTAGTATTGAATGTAATCAATTTTGTGCCTTATTTCACCCTAATATACTGTACGTTTGCTATGATACCATTGATTAAAAGCAATTTATGATGGACGTTTAAGCTTTAAACTTGTACATCACTACATAATATAAAGCAAAGTTGCTTTCGCTGTCCCTGTATCTCTGTGTATACCTACATAAATATTTCAAACGACGCAACGGGTTTCGATGCGGTTTTTTTAGAGTGATAAAAGATGAAAGTTTATTTGTATAACACATGCTTAATATTGTAACTATATTTTCTATCAGCGTAGCCTCCGTGCGAAGCGGGGACGGGTCGCTAGTTGCACGATAAAGGAAAATCGTTTTGTAAGATGAAATCGATTTTCTTCTTGCCTCGGTCGGCAGACTCACCGGCCGCGCAAGTAGTGTGCAAACATTATGATGAAAGCTAACAGGACTGACTGTGTTAAGATATGCGCTGTTTCGGTAGTATTGGCTTTCCGACATTCCTTTATATCTTTCCAACCATTGAAATATAGAAGAGAATACTTATAAAGGATAACACAGAGTTTTTATTCATAGGCATTATTGTCATATCACATTACATATTATGTTTGTAATAAAAGAAAGTCTTTGAAAATTAGTTTAATGAAGTCAAAATAAGACTTAATATTATATTAAGTAATAGCAAATAAGATTATTAATTATGATTTGTATGTGCTCAATAAAATATTTTTATATATGCAATTGCAATATGTATTACTGCCTCCGTAGCCTAGTGGTATAGGCGTGTGCCTTAGAAACCGGAGGCAGTGGGTTTGAATCTTGTGGGGACGCAGCAAATTTTCATTGTTGTTTCCTAGTTAGTTAGGGCAATTTGGGCCGATCACCCAATTGTCTGTAAAGTAAGATGATCCATGTGTCGGATGGGCATGTAGAAAGTCGGTCCATCCGCCAACCCGCATTGGACCAGCGTGGAGGCCTATGTCCAGCAGTGGACTATCACCGGCTGATGATGATGATGAATATGTATTAAATCCAATATCCATTTTTGTTTTCAGAAACCTCACACAGAAACTGTTATTGTTAAAAAAAACTGAGGAGGCAGCTAGACAGTTGGAGTCAACAAAAATTCACAGTCAAGGAGGGTGAGTCAACATAATAATGATCACTATAAGTGGCCTTTTTGAAGGAATGATGTCATATCGGTCGGTCGCCGCGTCAGGTACTCGGAGGAGTTCAGCGTGCGCGAGGAGCTGATGGGGCTGGCCATCGGCACGCACGGCGCCAACATCCACGCGGCGCGCAAGGTGGCGGGCGTCAGCAACATCGAGCTGGAGGAGGCGTCGTGCACCTTCAAGATCGTGGGCGAGTCCTGCTCCTCCGTGAGGGCCGCCAGGGCGCTGCTGGAGTACGCCGAGGAGTCGGTGGGCGTGCCGCGCGCGCTCGTGGGCAAGGTCATCGGCAAGAACGGCAAGGTCATCCAGGAGATCGTGGACAAGAGCGGCGTCGTCAGGGTAAACATATTTTATATCATGACATTCACTCGCTTAGCCGGAAATCGGAACTCACCGGTTTTACTGAAGACGTATGCTTCCAGACTGTTGTCTTTGATCAGCTTAATATAACACAGTGTACGCGGGAAGCTCCCGTCCCCACGAACCAGACGACCGACACTTTTGCTAAGAGTGAAGGCCACACTGGGCATGCTTTTGGGCCTTCTAAGGAGCGTCGACGATCAGTTAGCGGACCGTGACTGTTCTGAGAACCGCCCTGTAACGCGGTGCAGTAAGCGAGGGCGAACTGCAGCAGCGAGTATGCTGCTTTTACTTGTGTTGTTAGTAGAGTCGGTTCGCGGGACCCCCGTTGGGACCGCAGTCTCGGAAAACCTTTAGTACCGGCGGGGTATTCAGATCTTCGCATTAAATGTCGGCACGGTTTATTCGTCTCTGACAACTTTCTCTATCTCTTTTCGTCCGAAACACAACATTCTTGTTATTACACTTTTTACGTTTACTTCTTATTTTATTATTGAACTAAGTCGTTAGTACTATTTATATAATTCAGGTCAAAGTCGAGGGGGACAATGAGCCACAGCCGTCGGCGCCGCGCGAGGAGGGCATGATGTCGTTCGTGTTTGTGGGCACGAGGGAGAACATCGCCAACGCCAAAGTGTTGGTCGAGTATCACGTCGCCCATCTTAAGGTATTTACTTGTCAGTTCATTTTATAAGCTGGTTGGTCTTGGAAGTAAACTCCCAGTGGGTCTATTTATTAATTCTATAATTCTATAAAAAATTAGTTAATGGCATAAAACAAGATTTACTTATGTTAAGGTTAATGATTTATTGTAGTTGTACCTATATTTTATCATTGTATTTACATTGACAAATGAGGTTTTTTTTTTAAGTCAAGACCTGTCTTCTTATATTTGTACGCGAGGAGGTATTTATGTACTCTTAATAACTAAAATCACCTCAATGTTTTTGTGTTGTGTTTATAAGTTCGCTGTTTAATTGATGTTTTGTAATTGACAATTTTGCGATATCAGTACTAAAGCTGGACGTAAGACTATAATGTTTCTTTGTTTTTTATGGTTTCTCCTTTTTGCTCTATAAATAGTAGTGTAAAGTGAGTGCAATACAGCTGATTGTATTCAGTCAAAGTTAAATGATTTTTTTTATGGCATATGCAGACGAGCAGTCGGGCCACCTGATGGAAAGTGGTCACCGACGCCCATAGACATTGGCAATGCCAGTGGTATCGCCAACGCGCTGCCTACCGTGAGACATAGGGTGATAAATCTCGTTTACTCAGTAAATACACTGACTACGGTGCCATTCAAAGAAGTATTGCACTCTCTTATTGATTGTCGATTAATTAACCACATGTTCGGAATCGGAAGTCATATCAATGCGTACATTTAACGACGTGCAGGAGGTGGAGCTGCTGCGCGCCGAGAAGCAGGAGATCGACCAGCAGCTGCGCGTGGTGCTGGGCGGCGCGGGGGGCGCGGGCGGCGGCTTCTTGCTGGGCCCGCGCGGCGCCCCCGCCCTGCGCGCGCGCCGCCCGCGCCCGCCCCGCCGCGCTACGGGCCGCGCGGGGGCGCCGCGCCCAGGCCGCCGCGCCCCCACGACCGCCCCCACGAGCGCCGCGCGCCCCCCGCGCACGCGCCGCACGAGAACGGACGCCCGAGGCCGCAGCGGGAGCCCCGGGAGCCCCGCGCGGACCCCAGCAGGGAGCCGCGCGAACCGAGGGAGCCGAGAGAGCCCAGGGAGCCGCGCGAACAGAGGGACACGGTCGGTGCAGTGCTGTTCATATAGTGTATAGGTGGCTGGAGCGGACGTGTGTCTGTCGATTACGGTTTAGTCAAATCGAACTCTGAATGAGGTTTTTTAGGTTAAGTAAAATATACGGGGAAAAGGCGGAAGGTGTTAGGCGTGCTCCAGTCCCTGTCTTCCGCAACCGAAGCGCAGTCGTGAGAAAAAACGAGTGACAGTACTTCATGTGAGCCACTCCATAGCAATCCGCAGATGCGATTCGAAAAGGTCGTAAGAGAAGTTGATGGTGTCGTCTTTCTGTTTGACTTCTGCTACCAAAGTGGGGCTAGCTCTAGGGGGGGTCCCCTAGTCCCTGGGTTACAGATGAGGAGGGAGCAATTTGTCTATACAAAGTGCGCGCTTTCTTAGACACATCTAACGGTGCAATAGGCCGTAATAATATAAATAAAAATTAAATTCATATACAAACCAATTTCTGGAGTTAACCCTTTCTAAAAATAATATAAATCATAAATTACTTTTAAGGCCCCCTCTGCTAATTCTTATAAAAAATATCATTAAACATTGAAAGCCAGAAGACAAAGAAATCAACTGTAAATATACAAAAAAAATTATGCACCCCTTATGTATTAGGAATCTCAAATTAGTCCTTATGTCACTCCTTAAAAAACATAAACCTTGACAACCGGAACACTACTATTTAAAGCAGAAAAACCTGTAGTGATAATATTTTGTATAACTCCGCAGAGTGGCAGAAGGCGCGAGGTGCGCGAGGAGCGGCGGCGGCCCACCGACGACGACAGCTCGGTGCTCGACAGCCAGGAGGTGTCCAGTGCGGACAGAGGTACGGAGACACCCTTTATGCCACCCGTTGACAGCACTCACTCGTGACTCACCACTCACCCGTATACACTAGATGTATGGAAACCGAGGAAAATGAGAGGTTCAGCAGAAATAGTTAAAATAATTTGTAAATATAACCATTTTCTGTTTACTTTTCTGAATATTCCTATCAGCAAAACAACACACTCACATACACTAGATGTATAATAACTAAAGGAGATAAGTAACTATGGAGGTTCAGCAGTTTCTTGTTGAATTATTGCCGTTATTAATATTACAATTTGGCAAAGCTAAATGCATGCAAGCATTTGATTTTATTTTGATTTTCTACAAAGGTTTAACATAATAATGGTTTAATTGTGAAAAAATTGTGTTTAAGAAAAGATTAAGATAAAAATAAAGCATTGCTAACAAACTATTCATAAGAAAAAAAAAATCTATGCACCTTTGTCTGTATGACACATGTTATGAGAACACATAAAACACTCATTTTTTATGTAAATTTATTTATTCATACAATATTTGTTAAACTATAACAATCACAACTACTCCTTTATTCCCTTAATTAAATGTTATTGTAACACAATTTTAATGCATTGATAATATCTCATTGCCATCTACATTATAAAGTTTGCCATATTAAATACTTTAATCAAATATCAGTTTGTTTTTATGAAAAATCTGAAAATATTACACATATATGCTAGTCTAAAATGTAGTTTTAGTAATTTAACAAGTTTCAATAGTGTATTTTAGTATATTAAAATTACTTTTAACTAGATTTATTTAACAACCATTAGTTTTATCCACTGTGTTTGCATTTTAATTCTAATGAAACCGGGTGACTATTAGTAATGTTTTACAGATTAATATTATATCTCTGGTGATATTATTAGCCTTCTAATACTTATAATACTTTTCTATTAATGGAGAGGTTAGAAATAGTAACTAGATTAGTAACCTTCACTTTGATTTGTGGGTTTATTTGCTGTAAGATGCGTATAATCTTGTTATGTTGCCTTGCTAATATATAGTTCTCAAAGAAGCATAAAGGATTATGTTTAAGGCATTGATATTCTAATATAAGATGGAAGTATTAGTGGAGGAAATAAAATAAATATGAAATTTCTTTTTGTGAATTTGTTTTTTAATTGATGCTCATAAAAGTTTGAAACAGCTTTTAATGACTTAAATGTGCACTGAAATTTATTACTATATATATGATTATTATAAAATAATACTTACCATCAAATGCCTACAATTGCTCTCACATGGTTCTGATCAGTGTCAAAGTTGAAAGGGGTTAGATTTGAATAGGTGATCATCTTGAGTACAGGCAAAGCTAGACTTAGCTTGTATTATAGCTCCATTGAGCAGGTTTGGACGAGTGATCAACTCAGCGAAGCTAAACTCAGCTTGTTCAATAGCATTATTGAGCATTTAAAGCGTTTTGCGGGTGCAAGGGTGGTAGGTTCCGTAGTGGGGTCGTATGGTGAGCGCGCGCGTGTGTTGTAGAATCGGCGTCGTCGGAGGAGGGGCGCGCCGGGAACGAGGGGGTCGCGAGGCGGCGCCGACGACGCCGCACAGGTACACCCACACGCTACACCCACCCGCTACACTTACCCTCTACACCCATCCACTTCACTCATCCACCACACCCACCGATTACACCCATTGGCTACACTTATCTGCTGCACTCACTCACTACTCACACGCTTCACGGCATATACCGACGGCTCCCTAACATTCACACCCGTTTAACCCATTATGTACTGAAAAACACCTGTAGCGAGCGAAATTCAATTAATAAATATAAAACAAATGAAACCCATGTTAACTATAGTGGAACATGACTTGATGATCTATAATTGGTAAATTAACATGTAACAATCAACTTACAATGTTGCATCAATTAATTTTTACTCAGGTTTACCATTCTCTAATTTTTCATAATACCCAAATAATATAGAATGCATACTTTTGCTACAATATTTCAGTTATATGAAAAAAAATATAATTTAATTTAAAATATGTATTATATTTTTTGCTATTAATATTTATCATGACTAACAATTTACAAAGAACACTTACATTTTCAAAAAAAATATTAATTTAAGTTCATTACTAACTGCATTGCATGCCGCTTGTTTAGGGTAATGTATGGTTATTTGTAAGTTGTCAGTAGTTTAACTGTAGTTATTGATAAATCTAGTTTGTAAGCATTATATAACTTATAATTTTTAGTTATTATATAAGTAATATTTAAAATGATAAAGAATTATGAAAATTTTGTTGTATAGTTTTATTTGTTGTTGCCGTTACAGTTCTGTTGCATTACAATAAGTAAAATAGATGTATTGTTAGTCGTTGTAAGATTTTCAGATTTTGAATCGTCACCAGTCGGTGTCGTGAGAATGTTTGTTATGGATATATGGCATCTATGTGTACTCTATGTTAGAGCGAGGCTTGTGCTCGTCCGTCCCGCTCTGCCCTGGCTGACGAGGTGCGTGTGTTTCAGGCGGCGGGTGGAAGAACGGGGCGAGCGCGACGGGGGCGGCGGCGGCGGCGGGCGCGGCGGGGGCGGGCGCGGGCGGCGGCAGCGGGGGCGGCGAGGGCGACCGGCGCGCGGGCAAGCGGCGCTCGCCCCTCGCCAAGCCGAAGGCCGAGCCGCTGCTGAACGGCACCGCCTGAGCGGCGCGCGCCGGCGCGGGGCGGGGCTCGTGACTGGAACTCACGCGGGGCGCGCTCCCCCCCTCCCCGGCCCGCGCGCGCCCCCGCCCGCCCCCGCCCCCGCCCCGACACCGCCTCGACGCCTCTGTGTACATATACCCGTCGACTGCTCGTCCGCGCGCGGCCCCGGGGGCGCGGGGGGCGCGGCGGGCGAGCGACGGAGACTCGGAATGACGACAATACTTTACCCGTTCTGTCCCGCCCAGCGGCGACGTCAGACTAGAGCACTCGGGCACTGTGCGAGAGGGCGAGAGGCGAGCAGGAGCAGTGCCACCCCAACGATACGCGACGGCCTCTTTGCCGGGATATCACTAGGGAAATATTTACAATGTTCAGATATGCTTTCAGCTAAGTCACGTACGTACGTCGGCCCTCGTAGAATACGACTTGTGTATTTGCAGCTTGTACGACTCTGATATGTCGACCATACGTCAATCAATACGGATCTTTGGCATTTTTCATTAACATGTTTATTTTGTAATAAATTAACATTTTAATACAAACCCTGAATGTCTCTCATTTCGGAATTCCCCATGACTTAATACATGGTGTTACCGTTTGATATCCAGAATAAACTTTAAGAACTCATAAATGCCTTAAAAGTATATTGAAGCATTAAATATAATTATAGTCTTCAATTATTGTATGGGGAATATCTATAAAGATAATTAAAAAATTAATAGTGTTAATATACCAAGTGCAGTGCCCTTTAAGCTATTACTGCAGACATGCTGTCAATTATACATAACAAGGCAGACCAGCCGTTCTCACTGCCTGCACTATAAAATGTATCTTACCAGTCTAGGCTATAGTCGCTAACCTTAGACTAGACTTGTCTTCATTTGAGTAAACATAAAAAAACTTAGTGTTATTTGAAACCTTTTACTATGACAAAGTATGATAATAAATGCAAATTTTCTGTGAATGTGTAGCATCATTTAGTTTAGGTTTAGCTAGATGTATCAAGCAATATTGTATCCTTTGTGTGTTGATAAGCAATATTGTATGTCTTTAATTATTCTCCTCGATGGTTTTATACCACTGTTTTTAACTGGTTGATTTTAAATGATTAAATAAATACTAAAGTTGTTTATCATTTCATTGATTACAATGTATTCTTTATTAGTTAATTTTCCTATAGTTTTTGCTTTGTGAGCGATGTGGTTAGGTTTGATTAGAGTCTATTCTTATTTCTTACGGATGGGAATCATGCAAGAGATCTTGGCATGTCCGATTAGAAGATTTATTAAGAATTGAGCATTAATTTATGTACAGATAGTTTGAAAGTTGGAATCCCTGTTTGATAGCCTCTACATTCGTGAATGTAAAGTTTTAATTAATGTCAAATAAAATTGATAATTTTTTACGTTTACACTGAGACGTTTTATTTTGTCTTTAGTTTAATAGATAATAATTAGTGTCCGACCGAACTTTCGGTTTCGGTTTCGTTTCGCCGAGTTTCGGCCAAAATCAAGTTTCGACTGCAGTTTGGTTTCGGCCAAATTTGGCCGAAACTTTTGCCGAAACCGAAACTGGTTTCAGAAGTGTTTTCAATTTCAAAATAGTAGCGAATGTTAAATGTATCATTGCTACAATCGAGCTCAGATTAGTCGATTTTAGTTAAGACAAACATTCCAAGTTTGACAAAAGAAATTGAGGAGGGAACAAATAGTAGTGAGATCAAAATATATATTCAAATTCAAATTAAAATATCTTTATTCAATATTGAAGTTTACACTTGCTTATTGATTGTCAAACACACTACCATCGGTTCGGAAAAAGACGCCCCAGACCTGAGAACAACCGGCGAAAGAAACTCAGCGCGCTATTTTTTATGTCATCTTTTAAAAATAACAAACAATTTCATAATTCGGCACTTCATATTATGCAATTTTGAAACAAGACCTGGAGCGAGCATTCCATTACCATTTATCTGTGTTATCATTTAAAAATTTATTAATATCGTAATAACCTTTAACACATAAACGTTCCTTGACTACCTTTTTAAATTTATTAATAGTTAAATTCTGAACGTTTACTGGGATTTTGTTGTAAAAACGTATACATTGTCCCATAAAAGACTTACTTGCTCGTCGCAGTCTAGTTGCTGGAAGAATTAAATTATGTTATACTCCTTGGTAACCAAAAAATAAATACAAATAATACTGGAAAGTGTAGCTCAGATATTTGTTGTGTTAAAAAAAAAATCTTCTAGTCTCTTTACTTTTTTTCTGAATGTAGTCATTTGTTTGCTATGTGTGGCGAAATGTTCTCGAAAAAAAAGAAAACCCAAGTGCGAACTTGTCATTAAAAACCACTGTTATAAAAAGTTAACAACGCAAGAGATTTATTGCGCTCAAAGGCAACATGAGAAGAGTCTGCTCTGTCATAATCAATTGTCGCAAAGTGAGCTTCTTAATTTCGAGTAGGGAGAACGTACACGGAAGACGAAAATGGTTCCAGACGTCCATCGAAGCCAGTAATCAACAAGACACAATAAGAATGCTGCCATATTCGAAAAAACTGTTTTTAGCGATTGAAAAATTACCATCTGATACCTAATCCAAGAAACGAGCATTTCATATAGGATACCCAACGCATATTAACAAAACTTTTGAATATGAGAAAAGTCTCCGCAAGATGGGTGCAGAGAATTACAAACAAAATCGACTTCGAAGATATTGTTGGCCAAGTTTTAAGAAGATTAGAAAAACTTTAAATCTAGTTTTGTGGCAGTGGACGAAACATGGGTGTATCCCGAAGGGTCTTCATGCCGTGGCCGTGGTATATGGCTTCGCCGGGGTATGGCCGCAATATTTTGGGACTCAGAAGTGATATTGTTGGAACCATCATTAAAGATTATGCAGCTTTAATACCGAGGTTGAGAAATACCTTGACAATCTAACTTAAATCTTGACAACGTACCGGCACAGGTTGGCATTAGCGATGGCCACCGTTCAGCATGCTAGCGTACAATTGGTTGAGCATCCCCCTCTTCACCAGATCTGGTGCCCAGCTATTTTTCATCTTCTCTCCAAATTGATATTATACTTAAGAGGAAACATGTGTTAAAACTATATATAACAAGTAAACGATGTCGTGGTGACCTTTTTGCAGGACCAAGACAAACCTTTTTTTAAAGGAATTGAAGCATTGGAAACTTGGAACGCTGGACTTGGTGTGTGGGTGGACTCGGAGATTATGTAGAAAAATAAATAATTAAGCTATCATAGTCATTATATTCTATCTCATTTTACTTTTGATCCCCTCGGAACTACAAATACAAACCAAAGTATTAATTAGTAAGATTTCAAAATACCAATACTTAGTCTTTAATGCAACAGTCACAATTATTTATTTATTTATTAATAAATCATATTGCTATAAGAAAATTATTTGAAAAGAAATTAATGTATTTTTAATATTTTGTTATATAAAAATAATATTAGCAACTGAAATAAACGATTTGTTGTTTTATATACTGTCTCCATTCCATGACTAAAGTAAAGCAAAATGATAGGCATAAAAGCTCCATATTTTAGTATTTTAAGAATTTTTATACTTGATCACGTGAGTTTCGGTTTCGGTTTCGGTTTCGGCCGAAACTGAAGCCACGGCCGAACTTTCGGTTTCGGTTTCGGTTTCGGCCGGAAAAACAGTTTCGGTCGGACTCTAGTAATAATAGATGATTAGTCATGTCATAGTGGAGTTTTTAGTTAAGCTCAAACTTATATTATAACAAGTTATTTTATATTAATTAAGGCTTAATTAATACAGGGTGCCCACAAGTCCTTTGATATGAAAAAAAATTATAAAAATAAAACTAATTACATTATGAATTAAATTTTTTTTTACAAAAAAAGCTTAAAAACCTAATTATTTTTTGAAAATAACATCTTTTAAATGTAATCCGTTGCGATCACGTCACTGCTGAAATGCTTGTCATTTCTCTGCGGATGTTTTCTTTTAGGGCCTCAATTGACCGCGGGTTTGTGTCGTATACTTTAGCCTTAAGGTAGCCCCACAAAAATCCATCGGGTCAGATCTGACTACGTGGAGGCCAGGAAATGTCCCCTCTCTTAGAGATCACTTTGCCAGGAAAAAGTTGACGGATAACGGGCATAGCAGTGTTAGAGGTGTGAGAAATGGTCCCATCCTGTTAAAACCACGTCCTGGCATTAAAGCCTGAAAAGTTTTGCAATCCTGGTATAAAAAACTCTGCGATCATAGCCACATATCGCTCCGACGTAACAGTAACTGCGCGCCCTCTGCCATCCACAAAGAAGTGAGGCCCTAGGATACCATGGGCTGACATAGCGGCCGAAACAGTCACTTTCGGACTATGTAAGGGCTTCTGATGCTTAAGTTTTGCTTGATGGGGCTCCAACTGCGGCAATTTTGTTTACTAACATGACCGTTAAGATGGAAAGGAGCCTCGTCAGAGAACATTATGTTATTGAAGGAAGTAAACCGATTCAACATTTCATTCGCATAATTTTGTCTTTGAATACCGTCAGTTTCCTTTAATTCTTGAACCGACTGAATTTTGTAAGAGTGCATATGTAAATCTTTCTTCAAAATCCGTTGTAACGATGTCCTGGATACGTTTAATGCTCTGGCGCGCTTACGAGTTGACTGTGTCGGATTTTCGTGAATAGCTATATATGTTTTGTTCCGTACGTGACGTTCTTGGGCGACCCAACCGCGGTTTATCTAACGTCGAACCGGTCTCCTCGAACTTAGCAACCCAGTTCTTAATCGTTTGAAGAGTTGGAGTGTCGTCAAAGTTGTGTAAACCTTTGTGTTCTCGAAATTTACGCCGCGCAACGGTTGCCGAATTGTCGTTTTTATAAAACTCGCGCACACAAAACGCACGGTCCGCTCCGGTAAAACGCTCCATCGCGACTAAATTCCCAGAAACCGAAGTTACTCCCCCCGCTTCCCCTGCACCGCTCACGCGCGCCCTGTTCGTTTTATTCAAATTTTACTTTTCAAAGGACTTATGGGCCACCCTGCATTAAGCCTAAGCTTCGAGACAAAATAACGAAATTCGTCGTGGCCATATATAATACGAATTAACGAAATTTGTTTTATTAAAATTTTTAAGTGTGCTACGCCATAAGATTCGGTCGATCGTCGGTTCGATCTTCAATTCGACGTGGATTCCCATGAATGCAATTAATTATACTATATTACTTTATTGTAGACTAGCGTCTGCTAAGCGTGCCGCGTGTTGCTGTGGCTATATTTCCTAAAACCCGTTCTTGGTTCTCTACTTGGCAAAGGAAGTATTTACCATCATCAGCCTGTGTATGCTAGACATAGGGCTCCATTTCTCCGTTAGGGTTTTTGGATCGTATACCATGCTAGTCCAATGCGGGTTGGGGGGGTGGACTTTTTTACATGCCCATTCGAAGCATTGATCATCTTACTTTTCAGACAATCGGGTGATTGGCCCAAATTGCCCAAACCAACTAGGAAACAACAATGAAAATTTGCTCCTGTTTCTAAACCACACGCCCTTACCACTAGGCTACGGAGGCAGTCCAGATATCGTGATCAGCGAGTTCAAAATCGGGATCTTCTATATATAATACATATAGATAAATAACACTATAAATATTCATAAAATAACAATTTGTTTAAAAAATATTATAATTAGGGACTTCAAAAAGGGAAAAGCTGAACGTTATGTTAGAGTACATAACTACATTTATACTATTGGAGTTATGAAGAGCGTCACAATTTAAATCCCACCGTGTATTCTTTAATTTTTACTCTTTATGCCTACACAAGGTCAAATAAAACATTAAATTTTCTACGTTGTTAATAATGTTCAAAATAAATTCTAATGTCAACTGACTGTTTTGGCGCCAAAACGTCGGGGTGTTCTTATCGGCGCATCACCGTAAAGTAATATTTATGGCGGTAAGTGAAGCGGCAGCTAAAGAACTTGACAGTATTAAATTAACAAAGTGAAAATTTTCCTAAACTTTATTGTTATATTTTATTTCTTTGTAATATAATTGTATAATTTAAAAAATATATTTATCATATAATAATAATTATTTATGTCATTTTCTTCTTTTAGTTTTGGTCATGATTTTGGCCTATTCGAACAATAAAAGACTACACAACAATTACACTCATTAAAGTTAAAAACACAAGCAATTGGTAAATATGTAACGTAATTTTAGGTAATTTACTTTTCTATAGAGTTAGCTTGGGTGTGGCTTTTTCCCCCCCGAACAGGTTCTCGCTTTGTCGTAGCGGTGGGGCTCAGTACCTGCGGCTTGGGCCAGCCGCGGGGAAGCTAAGAGGAACCTGGCCGGCCTAAGAAGTAAGGTCAGTCATGGAGGAGGCTGCTCCAAGCTGGCTGGAGAAGCCAGCTTCGGATGCATCTCAGAGGGTGCAGCGGACGGGGAAGAGGCGGTAGACGCTTTGCCATCCATGTCCTCTGCAGCCAAGGAGGAGTCGCGGGGAAAAAGGAGTGTAGGTATTCCGTGGGCCGTTCTCCCTTTCCTCCGCGACTCGCCGGAGCTGCACCGCCGATGCGGTGTGGAGGGGACATTCGGCATGGTGTCGTCGATCTCTCCTCCTTCTGCGGCCGAAATGGAGCTAGCGGCGGACCTTAACATCCGGGCTCTCGCTGGAGGCTGGGAGTCTCGTCCTTGCGTGGGCTAAGAAGTACTGGCTCCCATGGCCCCTGAAGTGTGAGAGTCTGTTGCCTAAGTACAGGGGCCGAGACGAAGGGCGCACTAGTTACGAAGCGACTAGAGGGAGTTAGATGGCCGTAGCGCCTAAATGGGGCTGCTTCGGCAGCCAGCGCTAGTGAGGTTGCAGATGAAAGTAAGCACGTTCCTGTGACCCCACAGTAAAGGCGTCAGGAAGGAACAACGTGGTGGTTTTAGTCAGTGCGAGTCCGACATAACCCGTCTTTGCCCCCGCAAGGACGGGTATGCGTAGGCATTTCCTCACGATAAAAAGGGTATATTTTTATGTCCTAGACAAATTAATAGATTATTTTTGATTATGAATCTTATTGCGTTCTGTATTTGCAGCATTGATTTTAAAATTATCATCTTTCTAATATAATGGGATGACCATGAATGTTTAGGATGGCAAATGAATTTTTCTGTTGCAAAGTTTACATGAATTGTTTCCTTAGTCTTTTAGTCTCTTATTCTTAATTATCAACCTGCCATTGTTATAGTGATTCTTACAAATTCGTGCAAGAAACTTCATCATGTGAGTGAGTAACTTAGAGCATCAAAATTTTCGGTAGTGTGAGGTTCGGCTGATTTTGTGGTTTTATTGACGTGACAACGTCTTATAAATTGGTTCAAGATAGGGACGCACTTTCGAAACCTGTGTTATTACGCCGCTCAAGTAACACTCTCTATAGGCAACAATACTAGAAAGCAAGAGGCACGCGTCTCACTTACTCTTGCGCAGTTGGCCTGCTTAAGTGAAGGAGAGACAGAGTGAAAGAAAAAGTGTGTTGATCCTTCTTCTTACTATATAAATGGATATTTGGATTACAATCATTCTACCACTAAAAGACGTCACGTATAACTTTCACCCGTATACCGATTTTACAGGCAAACAATTTTTTTAAAAGTAATTTCAGTTAATGAATCCTAAAAGATATGATAACCGCTTTTAAGGCGTTACCGCCGAGAGAACTTCACACGTGAGTAACAGTCGGAGACGTGGAGATGGGGTCAGAAGTTGTGTTTTTTATTGGCTCCGCAGGCAGACGACCAGTCGGGCCACCGAATGGAAAGTGGTCACCGACGTCTATAAACATTAGTAATACCAGTTGTAACGATGATCGCCTATAAGCCTTGGGGTCAATAGCAGGAACTCTGCGTTTTGGCGCTAATATTCGGTGGTGTGGCTGAAAATATAGCATTTGACGCACGCTAACGATTCAAGAATATCGAGGAATTTCGTTTTTATTTCTTGACGGTACGGCCGCAACTTGGTATATCCTAAGGCTGCGACCGTGTATGACACTACCAAGCACTGAATTTGCTAAATATATTCAATGTAGGAGTCAATGTGCTCGTCGGTAGATACCCACAAGATACCTTACCTAACTTTGGAGCTTCGAAAGCAACTCTCAAACTACTGTCAAGGACGCGTTTATCTCAGAGCTTATGGTGCGCTCTGGATACAAGGTGTTGAGCAAGATGCTCGGAGTCTCACAGACCGAGTTCAACAATCTTCATCCTTCAAAAAAGATATATTCGAGCAGTCTATACCCTCTGCCCTAAAGAATTACTCAGAGAATTGTTTACTCAAATTAAAATAGTTAGTTCTCAATATATTATTGAAAATTGACTATATATGCAGAAAAACAAAAATCATTTTAATAAAGCATTGTATTGCACATCAAATAAATACTAGGAACAAGTATAGATTAATTCTTCCAGCAACTAGACTGCGAAGAATATCTAAATCTTTTATGGGACAATGTATTTGCTTTTTCAACAAAATTCCAGAAAACGTTCAAGGTATATCCATTAATAAATTTATAAAAGTTGTCAACGAACGTTTGTGTGTTAAAGGTTATTAAAATGTAAATGAGTTTTTAAAAGATTCTGGTAATGGAATGCTCGCTCCAGCCTTTTTCAATAATATCATAAATTTATGCTTTTATTAGTTTTGTTTTAATTTGACTATTTGGCGAAAATTCATTATTTATTTTACCGCTAGTGCCTGCTATGCGTAATTTGCATCCAAAGTGATACCGCGGGAACTTCAAAATATGTTTTAAAAGCAACTTATCAGCGCTTCAGACAAGATATAGGATAATTACAGATTTGTATTATGGATTTTCTTCAATATTTTTGCTTTTCCTCATATCGTTTTCCAAGGATTGTTTTGTTATATTTGATATTCATATGTTTAGCTGAACGATTTATCTAACAAGTTCTCACTTTTTTGATACCGTTATTAGCGTTGTAGTTCTTGCGGTCTAAAACTTTTGAAAGAGTGGTCGTAAACTATGCCATGCATAAATTTATGGCGTCTTATGCAGCGTTTCTCATTGGCTGTTCCTCTATAAATGGTAGATTGCTGTTATGGGTATTGCTTATAACTTACCATGAGGTGAATGTCCTGCTCATCTCATTGCTTCTAAATATAAACGCGTTTTTGTCAATGGAAAGCTACCATGTATAAATCTCATGTAATTAATAACCAATAACATCTCTCAAAGTTTTGGCGCCAATTGATTTTGAAATTAGACAGAAATGACTCTTTTACTAAGTATTATTCATTTTATATCTATAGTAATGATCAATGATAGTGTTTCTTTACAATAGTGCTTTAATATTACGAGAAGGGACGAAATGTAGTTAGGACGACATTTATGCTGCTTCTAAAGGTAAAAAATAAATACTAGCAGGCATAGCTGAGATATATATTTTTTTTATAGCTTAGCAGGCAGACGAACAGTCGGGCCACCCGATGGAAAGTGAGACATTGGGTGTTAAGTCTCGTTTACCCAGTAAATACGATGGCTACGGTGCCCTTCAAACCGGAACACAGTGTTTTTACACTACTACTTCGCGGCAGAAATAGGCACAGCAGTGGTACCCACCCAGACGGTCTTCTGTAAAATGGTATCGGTAATTTTAATATGAAAAAATTCGGTTTTTTCTGACTGTAGACTGAGAACCCGAATGGTTCTCGAAAATGGAGAAAACCGAAGTGCGATCCGTTGTTAAATAGGTACCTTTGTTGAAAACAAATTAACGACGCAATGATTGTCAAGAATGTTAACCGACAGTAGGAAACAAAATCGACTTGACATTTTAAATATATTTTTGGACAACTTTCAAGAAGATTCCCAAGTCAAAGTCAAATATCTTTATTCAATATGGAAGCATTACACTTTCTTATTGATTGTCAAATAATCTACCACCGGTTCGGAAATGGAAGCCTCAGAAACTCAGCGGGACTTTTTTTTTCCTTTTTTCAATAAATTTTACAAAATTTTTACATAATACATCACAATTTACTACTTTGAAACAGCCTGGAGCGAACAGTTCAATACCAGGGTGTGTTATCTATCAAGTAGTCATTACAACAATTATATCCTTTAACACACAAACGTGCCTTTACAACTTTTTTAAATTTGTTTACAGATAAAAGTTGAACGTTTTCTGGGATTTTATTGCAGAAGAGTATACATTGTCCCATGAAAGATTTCATTGTTCTTCCGAGCCTAGTTTTTGGAAGAACATAATTATGCTTATTCCTAGTATTTATAATGTGTGTCAAAAGTGTATGAAAAATTTCCGTCCAGCAAGTTTTTAAAGAAGTAAGACCAAACTTTTTTAAAAGTGATTGAAACCTCGGAAAAGCGCTGATCTCAGTGTGTAGAGACTCGGAGATTTAGTAGTGAAACAAATAATTAAGTTATCAATAGTGATTATTAGCGGAAGAATGACGGTATCCGCCATTGCCCGCAGAATTATAAAACTAAAGTAGCAATGGGCAGTCCACATAGGTGGTAGAACCGATAACCATAGAGGAAGAAAGGTTCTGAAGTGGCAACCTTGTACTGGCGATCACAGTGTGAGACAATCACCCGATATGGAGGGACGACCTGTGCAAATGTGTAGGAGATCAATGGATGCTGGTGACACAGGATCGTACCCCTTGGCGAGTTATGGTTGAGCCTATGCTCGTCAGTGGGCTCTGACAGGGTAATAAGACCAATAATCATTATATTCTATTTCATTCTCACTACTTTTTTCCGTCCTCATAAGTGTTAATCTTTTAATTAGCGCATGGGACTATTTCCCATTTGCTCAGCGTAACTATGTTTCGATGGGAAAGGAGAATTAAATAAAACACCTCTTTATACATTCGACATTGATTTTATTTATTAATCTCGCGTCGCATTACGCCCGCGCTATACAAAAAAGTATTACGACGATAGAGATATTAAACTAGAGGAAGGGAGGCCACTTAAGGCGAAGTAAGATACTCCTTTGAGGGCGCGAGGGGCGAAAGGAATGACGATAATACATTACCTATTCTGTCCTCACTGCGCCACTCTGCCCTACAAGTTAGGCAGGCGCAAGTGCGGGTATTGAGGACTGCCTCAAGGCCCGGGTTTAAACGGCAAGTTCCCAGGGGTCACACGGACGCCCTGGGAACTTGCATATTCGTGGCTGTTGGAATGGCTACACTTGCATACAAGTGATGCAAACTGCAGTTTCGTTGCCCAATATGCCGCTCCAGACCACCTGTGTACACGAGCACACCAGAGAGTCTCGGCGGGAGTCGTCATGCACATGCACGTACAAACAATGTTTATCGTCTCCCAACTTTTATTGGACAACGATATCGCAGTGTAAAATTGCTTCGAATAACGCTTTAGTGTTTTGAGCCGCCACGCCAATTCATCAGATGGACGCTACTATTCGAGGATATGTTCCCCGACTTATAGCGTCGACGTTAGAGTAGAGCACTCGGGCACTGTGCGAGAGAGCGAGAGGTGTGGAGGAGCAATGCCACCCTAATACTTACACGAAGGCCGTCGCGCGGCCGCGGCGGCGCATCATTGCCGGGATATCACTAGGGAAATATTTACAATGTTCTGATATGCTTTCAGCCAAGTCACGTACGTACGTCGGCCCTCTTAGAATACGACTTGTGTATTTGCAGCTTGTACAACTCTGATATGTCAACAATACATAAAACTGTTTTTAGGAAATAAACAAGTTAATAAAAATGGTATTATTTGAAAATCAGGGGTTGATTTTATATATACATATACAATGTTACATTTGGACATTCCAATTGAATGATTGAGTAATGGCACCCATTTTCTTAAATTGTACAAAAAAAACTTAAAATATAAACTAAACATATTAAGTCAGATTTTATTGTTAGTAACTTTTTGATTGATAATTCACAATAAAATTCATAATACAATATAAATAACTTTCTTCTATATTGAAGACATTTGAGTTCAAATTTGCGTTAGCTAGGCCCTTTTGATAAGTTGCATAAAAAGATATAAAAATGCAATCCATTTCGATTTACTTCGTATAATAAATTTGTATATGGATATGTTTACGTACATTGCTACCGATACATTTGCATTAACACAAAGTTTGACTTATTTAATAAGTCCATATAAATTTAAATAAAAATAAATCAAGTAAGTATGTTCCGTACTGGTAGTTGATAACGATTTGTAAGAATGTGATTTTTATGTTTATATTTTGGTTAAAGTAAATGTTTGATACATATTTTAAAACGCATCTTTAACATGAATTATAAATTTGCTTTGTTTTTTTTTATACCTAATATGCCATTTATTATAAAGTATATAAAATATCCAGAATCGATAGGAAATAAACGCTCGCTGTACTTTAAATCCCATACATGACAGAATTAAATTCTTTACTATACGAAATCCAAATGTTGATTACGAAAAAGTTTTACAAAAAGCACCTCAGCCGTACGTCATACACAATTCAATATACCAAAGAAATTATTAAATATAGAAAACATCATACAATATTAAAATAGAGGTAATTTTTTTTTATAAAAGAGAATATAATAAATTTTTTACTTAATAAATTTTTTCTTGACTTAAAAGGCCGTTGTCCATAACGCTGAATGTTTTCCGTTTGACAGCTGTCATTTTAATTTTTAAAATGGTGGTTTTATTACGCAACAGCTGATAGGGTTGTAAGCACATCACCGGATTGTTAAAAAGAACAATTTTCCCGGTTTACCAATAATTAAATAACCCGTAAATTGCTCTTCTTAAACGTTTTATCTTGTTTTGAGTCCCTGGATATTAGACGAAGGTGCCGAGCTCCGTCGGCCTGTCCCCGGCAATAATGAGGTGGTGGCATTAGAGTAAGCGGTGCCGGTCCTCGTGGCACTGCTCGCTGTCCTCGCTCTCGGAGTGGGAGCAGCACGAGGAGTCGCTCCAGTGCTGGAACTCCTCCTTGTGGTGCTCGAGTGCCATAAGCGAGGGGAATAGGCTGTCGCACGAACTGCAACTGAAATGTGACGCAAATTCATGACTAAAGTTCAATACTATTTTAAAAGCTTACAATGAGGAATATTCTTCTATATTGTGATTTAATTTAATGCCCTTTTGTGTCCTTTAAAGATTTCTGAGGTTAGGTTTTGTGTTTCCGGACAGTCGACGAGGAGGTACTACCGCTTCGCGCAGTGCGCAAAACACTACTGTTCCAGTCTAAGGAATAATGTTTCTAGTAAACAAACCGTAAGACAGACATATTCGTGTTAAAACCAGATTTATTCAATTTAAAGTCGTACATTTCTTATGGGTGGGGTATCGATTACCATCGAGTAAACGTTTGTACGTTATCTGATCTATTACATATGACATATTAATTAATTCCGGCCTTTAGTGATCAAATAGTTGTATATGAGTAGAGCGTGCTTCTTTTTTTTAAATATTTACCCGAAATGACGCTTCTTTTGTTGGTGATCACTCAGCTGACGCCTTGTGGAGAATGAGCGGTCGCAAACATTGCAAGTTAGCGCCTCGTCTGTAACAATAACATTACAAATTGTTAATTTTAAATAACACTACGTTCTTATTAGAAAGAATAAAACGTGCACGACTTGTTTCCATTCATAAGATGCCAATAGTTACAATTTTGCTAATCTCTACACTGCGGAAACTTGCCAGCGGCTCAGTGTATAAAGAGTAGGTTGCGCTCTTAGGCTACGTTAAGGTATCCCGGGCCTTCCTTTATAGATAACCGGGGTACTATTACTCCCTGCGTCTCTTTTTGTCGGGCCATTAAGCCATTGCAAAAAGCTAGGACGTTGTCCTCCTACTGTTTTCCTCTATGCGAGAAGTTGTGCCTTACGGTACCTCGCAGCTTTGTTTTTCCGGACATACAAGCAACCAAGAATCGGTCTCGTTAAAAGGATTCGCTGGCTCTTGATCTTGGCTCAAGGCTCCTCTATAGGTGAGTCGCAGAGGGCATTAAGAGCCACCACGTTCATCCTTCCTGACGTCTTTAGGTTGGGGTCATAAGAAGGCGCTTACACTAATCAGCAACCCTATCTGCGCTGGCTACTGAGTCAGCCCCAACTTTTGGCCTTTGGCCCAACTAAGGACCACGCCGAAGTAACGCGCCCTTCGTCTCGGCTCTTATAGTTAGGTGACAGACTCTCTCGAATCTGTTACTCAGGGCATGGAGCCATGAGTTTCCAACCCACGCAGGGACAAGATTCCCAGCCCCTAGCGGCGGCCACGATATTAAGCTCCGGCGCTAGCTCCGTGTCGGCCGCAGAAGGACGACGACGACAGAGATCGATGACTTCATACCGAAAGGCCCCTTCTACGGCCCCACCGAGTCGCGAAGGATAGGGAGAGCGGCCTGCGGAATATAATATATTCCCCCGCGACTCCTCCTTGGCTGCAGAAAACATGGATGGCAGCACGCTTGCCGCTTTCGTCCCCCTCCACCTCAACCCTTCTAGGCGCATCCAAAGCAGGGCTTATTCAGCCCGCTTGGAGCAGCCTCCGGTCGGCCTAGACAGGGAGGCCTTCAGCGCCCTGGCTATCCGCAGAAGAAGGCCAGGGCGCCGAAGAGTGGCGTACGCGCGCAACCTTCCCGCTGACACCTAGCCCTGGGCGGCCGGAAGGGCTCCGCCGCCCAGAGAAGGGCTCAGAGGGAGCACCGTGCTGTTTGTTGCGGCACGGCGCCTAAAGCGACGTTCCGGATGTCCCAACACCCGGAGAGAAGAGGCCGAGAGGCAAGGGCCACGTCGCGCCGGGTTGCCAAGACTGTCATCAGCGCCCGCGGCCCGTCTACAGCGACACGAGAAAGGAACAACCGTTCGTTTTTTAGTGGGTATACCGGCCGCTCCATCTTGGTCCGGAGAGCCCCACATATACCTGCTGCCCCCTCACTCTGGCGGCGGGGAATCCGTAAGCCTGATTTTTCCAACAGAAAAAATTAGGTTCCAGTTAACTTTCTCGCGGCTGCTCAGGCCGTAGGTAATGCGCGCCGCTGCGACAAAACAAGAACATGTTGGAGGAAAATGCATCCACCGTATGATGAGCGATCAGCGGCATTCATTAAAGCTCGCGCTCGGCCTCTAAAACTCTTAAGGCTAACTGCCAAATAACCTTCGATATTGCAGTTGAAAATTTAAAATGTTGGCTATTGTTGCACTGATGGGCATCTTTGAAAAATAATGCTAAATGTTTTGTTATTTGTTTTAAAAAATATTTCAATTAGCTGATAAAGATTTTGTTAAGTTCCTTTTATCTGGTCTATACATGCAAATCTGTCCATTGACTATCAAATTGCATAAGCAAATATATATAAATAGACCGTTTCTAGGTAGTCTAGTACTTATATCATCATCATCGGCCTGTGTCAGCCCACAGCTGGACTTAGGCCTCCAAATGCACGCCTTTTTCTTTAGGGAACGTATCCCACCACGCTGAACCAATGCGGCGAGTACTTATATAGATAAAATTAATTATGCCTGCCATATTATCATACTATAAGAAAAACAACATAATTTACTTTAAATTTATTATGTACAAAGTTACCAAATACAAAAATGATATAGGTCAAACAATACTTTCCCATTTAGTTATACTTATAAATATCTTAATGATTTTTATATTACAACAATCCAAGACTATACGCGAGTCAGAAAAAAACACTGGAATTTATGTCGACACACAAGAGCTATAGGGTATGGCTTATAATGCATTCTCATGAATATTCCTGTCAAACATCAAATATCATCGAAACCAACTGTCGAATCCAAATATAACCAGTTTAGCTTCAGCGCGCTTTTACATAAATTTCACCATTGTGCGTTTCATGTTAAAAAGTTTTTTCGTCTGTGCCAACTTAATGATATGTGCGTTAAAGCTTAGTATTTTTAATTAATTATACATTAAAGAATGAGATGTGATTGTATTGTTATAGGACACTTTTTATTTATGATATTTTTTAAAAAAAACTGAATGTTCCGTATTATACAAAAGTACTAAATAAATTTTTATTTTAATAATTTAATTTTTTACCATTCTACGTAATATAAACAAGCAATAATATAGTGTTTATTTAGTGTTATATTTTATTACCAATTTCGATGTAAACAAAAATAATGTTGTAGACTATTCTAACAAATATTATACTTTTAAATTTATAATTCATTAAAAATGCACTACACAATGGCAAGAATATTTTGTTCAAAAATTGTTAGATTAAATTTATTCCAGCTTATATTAAAGAGAAATTAAATACAGAAAAACATATGTAATAATGACACTCAACTTTCAAAATAATTAATTATATATTACGAATTTATAAAAAAAAGTATTAATAATATACATATACAATAGATAGATACTATACTAGCAAATAAAGTAGAAAAAGAGAAAGAAGAAAGGAAATTAATTCTTTTGCACTTTAATACCGAGACACATAACTAGCTCATTGCCCCTTTCATGTTAATTCAACACAATGCAAATAAATCAACATTATCAGATTCGGTAATAAAATTTAATAGTCTATATTGAACAAAACAATAGTTTTGCTTCCACTTGCTATTTATTATAATGTTTTATTAGTAGTTCCATTCCAAGATATAAAAAAATTATTGGCAATTAAGATAAAGGCCAGATAATTACATAGAAGACAGAGAGTGAATAAATAATATATTAAAATATAAACTTTATAGAAAGAAAAGTGATGTATACGAAACTATATTATTGTATTTTATGTTATTAAGCTGCTTGCATGACCTAAAACAATGCTATAAATATGTTTTTGGAAAGAATTCAGTCTTCGTATTTAAAGTTTAAACAATTATTTGTGAAAAAATATTATTTGTTGAATTTATAGTTGTGTTCAATTACTTTAGCAATACAATAAGTCCATATATTTAAAAGCTATAAAACACTGAAAATTGAGCACCTTTACATATCCTAGCTTAGTAACATCCAGGTATAATAATACATATCATACATCAAAGTAAAAGTTAAGTATCAAATATAAAGTACTATTCGATGAAGACATACATTTAATACAATCACATTGCTCATCTTAAGCTACTACAAAGTCCGTAAGAGCACAGTGATCCTGTGTTAAATTGGTAGTGTATTCGACACTGAAGATTTAAACATGCTGCCAAAGAACCTCATCCCCGAAGACCCACCAGGAATGGATCCCATCATCATCCACAATAATGCCAGCACTTGGCCTACCGCACAAATAATAGTTAGTGGTGTACTTTGGAGATGCAAAGCGCAGTAAAGAGTTGCTATTAATGTAAAACCATACAATGACGTAGTGAGTGCTCTCTCCTTACTGAAGAGTGACTTCAAATGTGACCATGGTCCATACAGAAAACTGAAACTGAAAATATAGGGTAATATTAGTAATTGAAAAATAATAAGGCAATTATATTAACAAAAATTTTATATGGATTTTCCCTGTGATACGTCAATATAATGTATATCTATTAAGGCAAATCTCATTACACATTAAAAAGCCTTTAGTTTTGAACCAATTTTAAAATGACGATAAAACAAATTTTATATTTATATTTTATTGTGGTATTACTTACCTAAATATAAAGAACAAACTTCCTAATGTGAACAGCAGAGCAAACTTTCTCGCTTGAAGCAATAATATTGGTATGTAAAGGAAAGATAGAATGAAACATAATATTCCAAAGAACATACAAATTCCAAAACCAAGAAACCTTTGTGTCCGACTCTGTAAAATTAAAGACATTTATCACATCATAGCTTAACTGAATTAATACTTAAATAATAATAATATGTTCAACATATTATATATGCTTCAAATAATACACTATTTTCTTATCATTGCTGACAAAACATTTTATTATTGCTTATTCTTGCCAAACAGACTGTTTGCTTACTCACCAAAGTGAAATACTCCTTTTGTACATTCTGAAACCAGGTACTTGTTGAACTGGTACTAGTTGGACTTTCATCGTTGCTTCGACTCAAAAAACTCGGTGTTTTAAAAGAAGGTAGCCCAAACTTGTAACTTCTACGGTTCTCGTTCTGAAGTAAGTAGTCGTCCAAATCCGATTTTAGAGTCACCATTATAACACTGTCTTCCTCACGTTATTGTTGATAAAATAAACCAGGCTAATTTGCAAATTGTTGCAATTATTCGTCATATACGAATGTATCACCCACAAAACAAAAGTTCAAGGAACTAGAGCGAGACCACAGCTAAATTATTTCCGAATGACAGTTGTACGATGACAGGGGAGAGTTGCCATATGCGTAATTTTTTGTAAAAAATTACTATTAGGCTATTTTTTGTTTTTTCTGTTAACAAAACAATTTTCTGTTATAAATTGATTTCTACGTATACGATTAATTGTTTTTTGCTTTAACTAAAACATATCACTTGAATTACTCCACCTTATGACTTATAATTAATAAAAATTGACGGATTATTTTAACTTAAAAAGTAGCCTACTTCTATAAAGTCTTACCGTAGTCAGAATCATCGCTGAAGTCGTCGTGTGTATGCCGACGTATGTTGTTGTTGTATCGATCATGCGCGCAAGGCGGGCACACGCCTCGCGCATCCCTCTCTTCCAAATCAGTGCTGCTCGCATCGGAGTCGATTTCGTTCTCTTCAATGTGAACATCTTCTGATTTTCTGTTGTCACATTTCTCGTTTGATGACAGTTGGTTGTAGTTTTTTCTCGGCGGTCGAGTATCTGAAATGTTAATTAAAAAAAAACTGAAATACGTTGGAGCCGACTAATGTTTACGCACTGTGCTATTTATATTGCTATTCATTTTTCGATCTGAAAATATTTTAATATTTAACAAGCTTAAAGGTAAATTTCATTTCTCAAGCGACTAACATCCATCATCAGCCTGTTATAGTCTACTGCTGGACATAGGGCCTCCCCTAATACACCCCATTAGAGGTTATGAACCGTACACCACCACGCTGGTCCAAGGCGGGTTGGTGGGTAGATCGACTTTTAACATGCCCATCCATCGCATAGCGAAATAATAATGAAAATTTGATGAATCTCCGCAGGATTCGAACCTACGACCTCCAGTTTCTAAAGCACACTCCCATACCACTAGGCTACGTAGGCAGTTACATCCGGTTAACGTAATATTTTATATATGTAGTTTACAGGTTTTTGTTTTAATTACTAAATTTTGAAATAAATGGTATGATTATGGTATTAGTCAGATATGATGTTAATTTATTTTCATTAAATAGCAGCGTTAAAGAAAGTCATCATCTAATGAAAATCTGAGCTGTTAAGGTGTCGTTTATATAACATTTAATGTTCTTTATAAGAACACCTACAGTGCCCCTAAAACTAAAACGAAACAGTTTAAACATGCATGCTATGTGCCCATATTACGTCCTAATTTGGCTGTAACTGTTAAAAATATGGTACCACAATTAACAAAATATAAAAGAGACGTGCGATTATTATTGTTTCCTACCACTTATTCGTGCCCGAAATAGTAATTAATAAGTGTAATTACTAGATGAACGAGACCTAACAGACAAAGACTGGATCGTCTTAGGCTGTATTTCCTATGCAATCTTATAGCTTTTGCTGCATTATGTACGAAAAATATATACTACACAAATTTAACTATACTAGACAGGAATCGTAAAATAAAAAATAAAACAAAATCTCTAATAGATGAATTAATATTTCTTGCTGCGTTTGTAGTTAAAAGTAATTAGTAATTTACAAAAATAGCATTGAAGAGGCCGAATATGGACGTTTATTTGTTACTCACAAAGCTACAATGCAGTTTTGATATAAAAGTTTAAAATAAAAATCTTTGCAATAACAGAGTTAGGTAGCAGGGGATATATCCAGGGAAAAATCTCGCATAGTGTGTTCCTAATGATAAAACATTTCTATGCACAATAATAAAAACTTGACATCAGCAACTAAAAACCTATAATTTAAAGTAAATTTCTTGGTACGTGGGTATTTAAAAGTGTACTTTTCATGATCAAGATAGCAACGATTATGTTTATGACGTATAACTAAATTGTAGAAGTATTTCTGAGGTAACACAATCGTGTAACAACACTAAAGTGCTCTGGTTTTAAGGGCATCGGCGACGAGATGTAACAACTCATTTGCAGTGCGATGATGGATGATGGTGGAATGCATTCACATACGGTGCGGTGCATTTTGTAGGGTAGCATATTATATTATGGGAGTTTATTATACATTAATATTGTAATACTAAATTATATCACTTTTAAATTAAACGAAGTACGTAATACAAGACTTTACCACTATCGAGGCAGGTAAATAAAGTTTGTAGAAAATTTAACTAAAACTTTGTTAATACAATAGTTAACAGCTAATATAGTACATGTCGCTTTTTAGGCTAATAACATTAATAGAAATTTGAATACACAAAACTTTCATTAATTTTAATAAAGTAAGTTCATTAAACACAATTCACAACTAATAAATTGATCACCCAACGAAACAATTTTTTTTTCCAAAATTGTCAGTGCTTTGCGGATTTTTCTAGTAATGCATTAATTTTACTAAACCACAGTCGATATCCATTTGCTAATTATGTTTGTTGTGATCTCTCCGTAATCAGAATGTTATCTATGTGAAGTTTATCAAATGTAATGGGATAGCAACTAATAGATAAAGTGCTAATGGGTCGCAGTATTATGTCACAGCCGACTCGAGTTATGCGTGTTAAATGTTAATTAGTTTAACGTCTGAGTTAAATTGTGTATAATAATTAACGCTTTAATGTAGGATAAACGGGACAAAGTCAGTTGGATTATTACTTTAATAATGTTTGTACAATCGTCTCGTGCAGACGTGGCTGTTTTATTCACAGATTATAGAAATATAATAGTTGGTTAATTGTAACAATTGTATAGTCTATGCAGTCTATAATATAAATAGAAAATCGAAATAGACTTTGACAATTGTTGTGCAAAATAGGTAAGTATTAAAGCAGATTTAACTTTTAATGTTTTTACAATTTGCATATGAATTTATTTTATCGTGTTGTGATAGTATTGTTTGTATGTTAGTGTATTTATCAGAGAGGGTCATCCCAGATATGTTTTGTGTAATGGCCAATAAATATTGAGTATAAGTTATGTATTACTTTAAAAAAGGATAAAGGTACCCTTAATCGTAAAACGAATTATAGCTTGTAACTAAAATATTCATAGATGTTTATCTAGAAAAACAATTAATGTTTTGCGTGATATTTCAATTTCGGCTATCTTTGTTTATCGTAAACATGAATATATGTCATATGATTCGTATCTTTAAGATTGTTGCTACGCAAAATTGTTGAAACAAATTGCGCTTGTTATTATTAATTGAATGATCGATATAAATTCTGTTGATTAATGTTTATTTAGATATATTCGCATATCAGACCTCATTCATTTACATATCAGTATGGGTTGATTAAACAACTCAGTATTTATAACATCTTTCACTATAGTTTGTCCATGAAATAAGCTAACATCGTAGAAAAGAAAACAAGTTCATTTAACAAACAAACTCCTTTTGTAGACAATGGCTGACAAACCGAACGTCGCCGTAATAGGCGCTGGAGTAGTTGGTATGACCGTCGCACGACTCTTACAAACGACACAGAGGAATTATAACGTAACTATAATTGCGGACAGCTTCAAAGAGGATACAACAAGTGCAGTGGCAGCTGGGATATTCAGACCTGGCACCAGTTTCAGAGGACCTACGGACGAGGACACTGAAAGATGGATCAGAAACTCGTGGGATTACTGGCGGGAGATTTTAAAGACAGATGAAGCATCGAAAGCTGGTCTTATGACATTTTCCGCTTACATATTCTCGAAGAAACATTACAACGTAACCAAGAACCATCTGATCGAGGACCTTGTGCCTATATACCGCGCTGTTGACAAGAAAGAGCTCTCGATGTGTGGCGAGGATGGAAATACGGGTCGTATTTCTCAACTATTAAGATCGGATGCGAACGCTACCTCCCTTGGACAGAGGAGAAGTTTATTGAAAATGGCGGCAAAATTACAACCGGTAAAGTTGACAGTTTTACATCGTTGCGGGACAAATACAATCTAGTGTTTAACTGCGCGGGTTTCGGGGCTAAACAGTTGTGTAATGACCACGATTTGGTTCCTATTAGGGGCCAGATTTTAAAGGTGAAAGCACCATGGCTAAAAACTGCAATATACGGTGATTACGACACTTATATTATCCCCGGTTTGGATGGTATAGCGACTCTCGGCGGAGTGAGGCAGTATGACAGCTACAACACTGACGTTTGTAGACATGACGCAGCCGCCATTTTGGAACGGTGCTGCGAAATGTTGCCAGCATTGAAGAAGGCGGAGGTGGTTGCCCATAGAGTCGGATTAAGGCCGCATAGAGTGCCCGTTCGTGTAGAGCCCGAGATGATAAACGGTGTAAAAGTGGTTCATTGCTATGGGCACGGCGGATACGGTGTGATGTGCGCCCCGGGGACGGCAATCGATGCAGTTAGAATGGGCGTAGATCTCCTTAGAAGTAATACAAGAAACAAACTGTGAACTTATGCATTTTCTTCATTGAGTGCTATCTCCAGTCGGACGTTGGCAACCAAAATGGCAACTTGAACTTATGACACCACTGCTTTAATAAGGAACGTGTGCCCTTGTTATGCCATTGGCGCAGATATTTAAGCCAAGATGTACGTTATCTTTCCCTGTATAATTAACTGTAGTAATATTTAATTGTATAAATGCATATAATTCAGTATGTTTGTCTCTAGTTTCCTAAGTATATTAATAACAAATAACATTAAAACCAGGACTTGTTTCAACGCGTCCAAAACCAAACTCTTATAAAACACTAGTAAAGTAATAAAATGATGGAGACGTAACAGGTAGAATAAAGACAAAACATTAAAAAATATTTTTATTTCTTTTAATATTTGTTTTTACTCCACGGATATTTGTTAAATTCTATTATACATGTGTAGAATATATATAAATTGTCTTATTTACTGTTTTTATACAATTTATTACTAAAAACTAAATTGTTATCTGTAGTTAAATCTATTGAGCAAAAGCTGTTCATTAAACACGATGACTATTGATGAATGGTTTTAATTTATGATTCGATTAGTGCCTATAATAAGAGATATTCTTTTACTGTATTAATTTATAAATATAAGCGGATATTGAATTAAGCTTTTGATAACGTTCAATTTTAGCCTTTTGCACCGTTCATGGTCATTTTATATCATCCTTACAGATAAAAAAAAATTAAAGTAATAAAAATTAACAATGTTTTTTTATAAGTACGGGAAATGCTTATAAAAAAACATTGCATACAACTAATGCGCAAGCCCATACTACTGGGCTTGCGCTTTAGAACTAGAAGTCGTGGATTCAAATCGTGCGGGGACTCAAAACCTTTCATTGTTGTTTCCTAGTTGTTTAAAGCGATACGGGCTGATCACCCGATTGCCTGTAAAGTAAGACGATTCATACGTCATGGGCATGTAACAAGTACGTCCTGTGACTTCTCTCTCCAATAGTGTCGGTTATTCGTCCTATCAGGCTTTGAGTACTGATTGTACACAATAATATCTCCAGTGCAGTTGCTGACCTCTAATATAGATCGTTCACCGCAGTCCTAATCGATTCAGAGTACAACATTATTATAGTATTGCCGTGAAATAAAGTAAAAATAATAATTGTTTTCGAGATAATCTATACTCATCATTATCATCAGCTGTGTTAGCCCCTCCGCTAGACATAGGCCTCCCCTAGAGCACGCCTTCTCCTTGAGGGGGTTTTAGGACCGACTTTTTCGTGACCATCCGACTCATGGATCTTCTACTTTTATACAACTGGGTGATCGGCCCAAATAGTCGTAACCGACTAGAAAACAACTTAGAAAAGTAATTGAGTCTCCGCATAATTCGAACCTACGACCTCCGGTTTCTAAAGCCATACCACTAGGCTATGGAGGCGTACTAACCAATCCGTACTAGTATTATAAAGAGGAAAGATTTGTATTTTCATTTTGTAGGTGTGTAATGAATATACTCACCAACTATTGTGCCTAGAAAATTATCACCATTAGAACATTAGTAACATTTGCTAATATTTATCCTCAAAATCCAATAAAAATTTATAAATAACACGGGCAAAACCGTGGACGCTTTTACTAACTTAGTAGATGCATAATAAATTTAAAACCTTCACGCAATGAAACATTCGAGCTATTTTATTGCGTTTTTTATCTCAAAACACTACTTGATAAATAATAGTACAACATTTTCTACGGTATGTCTCACCTCAACCGCAAATACGCGCCTCAAGCCGCGATTTAACGAGGCTCTATTCCGCTGTATTGCCCTCAGCGCGCGCCGTAAATGCCACATAAATTTTCAGCTTAGGGAGATGCAATTTCATGAGAGTTATTCACCTTAATAAAGTTTCTTTATGAAATATTTCGGGTGTTTTTTTATTTTTCTGAATTGATGGAAGTAATTATACAATTACTTATGAATGCAGAATGCAGAACTGCTTTCCAAGTCTAGAGGGTGGGTCCGAACCCTACGTAAACTGAGCAACTTATCGTTGTTGTTTCCTAATTGGTCAGGGCAATACAAACTGATCTCTCAAGCTTCGGATGAGCATGTAAAGCATGGGTCCTGCGCCTGACCTCTCTCTGGTAAGATCAGATATACGGCCCATTGGACTATAGATAGGAAAGGAAAATGTAAAGTCTATTTTCGCGTACACAATTGTACACAATAATTTCTTTAATCTGTAGCTCATGTCTCTTATAGATCGTAAGCTCGGAGGACGTACGTATATGTATCGTATCGACGGAACAAGTTTAACATAAATCTCCCTTTTAAAGAGGACTGATCAGGGAAGTACAGTGTTTTCTGCTACAAAAACTGTTGTGTAAAGTCGCTACTGATTTCTGGAAGGGCCTTACAGTTGGTGGTAAGCGATATGTAACATCTCAAGTTTGAAATATGTATGGTCGTGGAGTCGTAAGCTGCATGTCATTGCTCTGAGTGGAGCTTATTGGTCGGTCTTTCACTTATTGTCAAATCTATCATAAAATAAATATTCACAGTTGATGAATTCACTCTATATAAGGGGAGTTATAAAATCGATTTTAATAGTGAATATTGTAACGAGCTGTGTATTTATCGAGTAACAGTAGTAGTAGCTAGTGCAGATAAAACTTCAATTCATTATATTGGCGAGATGTTTAATTAGTTATTTTATAATAGTTACATTCTAAAAAACAATATAATTTTACGGATTTTATCGCGTTTAATTACTGTGCAATTATTTAAATTCAAACGTTTAAAACCATGGTTACGTGACCAATCGAATTCGTAAAACTGTATTGTTTATAATGTACATTATTCGCTTAAGCAATATAAAGTGTTATTAGTCGTATTTGAATCGGAAAATAATTTAGTAACTCTTTTGTTTTGCTAAATATTTTCAGAATTATTGTGGGGATAAAACTGTTTAAACAACTGCCGGTTATATAGTCCATTTAAAATGTTATGATCATCGTGCCATATATTATTTACCAAAAATATTCTGAAGTGTGTTTTTTGTTGTTCAGTTGAGTGGCATAAACAACATTTAACGACCGAGATTAATAGTAATTTTTAATAGCGTAATTTTTAAAACAGGTTTCGGTCAAATTTGCCTAAACTTCTTTATAAACTATTAATAATCTTAGGACAGGCATATAAAACCTTTTTAAATACGATAAAACTATCTATAGGGTACTTCAACACAGCTATAAAAAGAAGTCCGTCGGCGTTAAAAAGAGATTGTGTCATAAAAGTGAATTTAGATCTTAGAAGCTTCATTTTATGTTTATAACACTATTAAAAAATAAACTTTAAAGTTTATAGCCAATCAAATTTTAAATTTTCACAGTTAGTTGCTTCATATCATACGAATTATTTTCATCTTTTACCCTTTTTTGTAGTAATATTAATGTATGTTAAAATGTTACTGAATAACATCCTCCTAAACAAATCCGACTACAGTAGCCAATTTATATAGAGATCAGCCAACTGTTCAGGAGAACCTATTTCTTTATAGTCCGATGGGACGGAAAACCGACACAACCCGAGAGGGATAAGGCGCGGGACCGACTTTTATGATGTCATGCCATGTCATGGATCATCTTACTTCACAGGCAATCGGGTGATCATCCCGCATTGCCCTAACCAACTAGAAACAAACGAAGTTGAGCAAGTTTGAGCCTGACCTCCGGTTTCGAACCCTGACCTGCTCGGGTTTTAAGCATCAGAGCTGCTTTACACTGAGCTACATGCAGTTAGTAAGGCGATCCAGTATCTGTGCTGCATACCTTCATAGTAGTGACCTTCATCTGTGCGACACTGTCATTTCACGAAGTAAAAGATGTAAGAAAGATTACTTTAGTTCAGTTTAGATGGCGCATTGGTAATAACTTCATAATAAGCAACATCAATCGACCTCATCGGTGCCCGACAGCTCGTTATTTCTCGATAAACAAGAAGTTTTGATAGGCAAAAGTTACTTTGTGAACGTAATTAGGCGTAACTTTTGAGCAAGTAAGTATTCACAAAGAACTTAATGATATCGTTCCTAATGAAACATTTAGTTTGATAAAGTAAATGTGACCTAGCTTTTATGATAACTCAAAAGGTGAATTTGTCAATTGTACAATGAATTTAAAAAGGATGAGAACTTGAAAAAGGCCTCAAGTAGGAAGTGCTTCAAAAAACTTAGGTCATTCGTTTAACTTTCGGACTAAAATTTCATTTTCATGAGGCATTTGGATGTCTAAAGTAAGATGATCCATGCGTCGATGGGCAGCTTCGTCACCATAACTCGACATTGTGACCAGGTGGTGATCTTATTGGATAGTGTATTAGGAGATGCAGATGATAGAAAAGTGATGAATGAGAAAAGAATAGAATGAAAAACAAATATGACAGTTTTTTTTGGGGAATGCACTTATCTTTTAAACAATTATAATTAATTTTGTTGATTTTGTATGTTGCAATGTACACATATGTTTCATATATAGGTAATAACAAAGGTTCAGGTGTACTTTGGTTTAGACTCTAAATATACGTTTTTTCAGGTTATACCTTCACATTGTTTGTTCCTGCTGAATAGTAGCAAAAGGCAACGATTGTTATGTTACAATTTAACGTAACACAACCTATTTAGGTTAGTGAGGTTTTTTTAGTTCCTACCGAAGTATCAATATATTTTCGTTGAGTTCGTCAATAGTATGAACTAATGATATTCCATTAAGGATATGGTCTGGTATTTGAATTTGGTACAAAATTCATTAAAAAGTGCGATACATTATCCATCCAGAATTAGGCGTCGAAATTTTTAAAGTCAGTCTGTTAACGCTCAGGGAAGAATGACGACTTCATTTAGTGTCAAGTTGCGATTGTCCCGGGACGTTTTTTTAAGTGTCCAGATGCATCTATAATGTATAATTAATTGAATGATCACCCAATTACCCCTAAATTAGAGAAAATCCAAATAAATTTGCAATGTTGTGTGATGGCCTCATGTTTCTCTAACCAGCAAAGGAAAGGTTATGACAGAGTATTATTCGGATCGAGGTTATTCCGACAGATGTAGATTGATTTTTATTTTGTTTGTCCTTATATGTAAGACATATAAACTTATTTTCAATGGATTATAACTTTGCAAAACAAACAAAAGATGAATAAACTTAATAACTTACGACATTATCATTTCTTTAACAATGTTACCGATTCCTAAGGCGAATGACTTTACGTCGCTAGGGTCTTAATTTGTCTTTGCTGCATATTTGGCTGCATAAAAGCTTCTACAGTAAAGCTATATAGATCTATTTCAGTGTTATTTATTTATATCCGTTTATTTTAAAAGACTAACAATAAATAAACTGTTATACATGATCTTTAAATTCTGTATCTATCAATTGAACAAAATAAAAATATATATTTAAGGTAAAGATACTCCAAGTCTAGTGTAAGGTCTTTTAAGGGCTCCTGATCAAAGTGGGAAAGCTGGACACCTGGTCGCTTTACGTGTCGTGCCTGAGCAAGCAGCACGGCACCACCTCTTGAGCCCTTTAACAAGCGTCGGACATCCTCTTGGCAGCTGCCTAGGGGCTCAGTGTCAGGTAAAATGGTTGCGCGTGTACGCCACTCTTCGGCGCCCTGGGCTTCTTCTGTAGACCTACGCCAACCATTTTTACCGTTGGAAAAATCCAGCTTACGGATTCCCCGCCGCCAGAGTGAGGGGGCAGCATAGATATGTGGTGCTCACTAGCCAAGATGGAGAGGCTGTTATATCCAATAAAACCCAAACGGTTGCTCCTTTCTCATGTCGTGTACAGTCTTAAGCGACCCCGGCGCAACGTGGCTCTCGCGAGCCTTCCCTCTCCAGATGTGTTGGGACACCCGGACCGTCGCTTTGGGTGCCGTGCTGTTTGCTCCGGCTCCATCTTGAGTCCTTCTCTGGACGGCGGCACCCTCTTGCCGACCGCCCAGGGGCTCAGTGTCAGGGGGAAGGCTTGGTGCGTACCTCACTCTTCGGCGCCCTGGCCTTCTTCTGCGGATGGCCAGGGCGCTGTTTGCCTCCCTGTCTTTTTTCGCGGCATCCTTTCGGGCCATCACATCCTCGCAGAACGCAAGGACGGCGCCCCACGACCTTTCGCTCTCTAACATTCTGCACACTACGGCAGAAAGCGAAAGTGAAGGTCATGCCCCACGACACTACGTAACTCTCAGCAATGCTCAACACAGGCTGGTCACTCCACCGGCGCGTGCTTGGCCGTCTCTTCCACACATACGCCACAGTGGTGGTACTCTTCCGTGGGCCTTCTACCGGTCACGCGGCATAGGACACAGCCTCCCGAAACAGCCGTGTCCTGAGAGACCCAGCGTGGTTCGGAATTGGAAGGAGCCATGTCTCCTTTCCAGCCAGTACTTTAAGGCGGGGTGAATGGCCTCCACAGTACGGCGGCCAACGCTGGGTGCTCCAGCCGCAGCTCTCACTCCTGTATAGCAAGGGAGCGCAATTCCTTTCTGCGGCCCCTTATTTTTTCTGGGGCTGCCTTCAGCCCCGAAACTTCGCCTCCGCGCGCCAATAGTACAATGACCCGAGGATTTCTGCTTTCAGGTCCCAGGGCAAGTAGCCAGCCAACAGGCAAGCCTCCTCGCCGGAGATGGTTTGCCAACCAACCTTCTGGGATCTTCTCAATATCGAAGTTGGAGGTTCAGCCCACAAACCTACGCCACCCTATCCTAACAAACATCAGTTGTTTGTGTTATCCTTTATCTTTAATTTCCAGGATAACGCATACTGAGGCATTGAGATATATAGCAATTTGATTCCGATTATCTTTTTGATTTATACATATTTTTAATTGTATATAATATAATAATATAATTATTTATGGACTATGAGCTTATAACAGCTAACCGAGTAATATAACCTAAAGTTTAGCTAAAGTTATACAACTGAACCTTAAATTTTTAGTGTTAGTTTTGTAAATATGACATTTTATTCGATTTAATCTATTTCGCTTTTAAAAATATAAATATATATGACAATTATTATTCGATCTTGAGAAAATTAAAATAATGATTAATTATATAACTGACCAGTTGCCTCGTATCTGTTAAAGAAATTTTATATTAATGTATGCATAAGTTGGATACTTTTAAATAATAATAAATGTAGGTTTAATTAACTAGACGTGTCGTGTTTAAGGACTCATACCATGTTATATATCACTGTGTTTAATTCGAAGTGCCTGTTCATTTGAATGATAATGAACTTCAGTTATGCGCACTAATTATCTTTTACTTAAATAAAGCACCTACTAGTGAAGCTAGATAAATTAGTGAAGTGATCTATAGATAAATTAAATAAATTAGGTTATAGTCGTTGTTGATAGCTAATGATAAATTTTATCTAGATAGCAACAACTGTTGTATTAAAAGGATTTCAGGTAAAAAAAATTGTTTTGATCAGTTATGCTAAATTTAGAGAAACATTTTACAGTAATAATTGATATTTGCATAGTAATTGTAAAGGCTACTGATTTTTGTTTGCGTTCACACCAGTGGCGTAGCGTCGGGGCCCCGTATAAAAATTTTTTGGAGGCCCTTATATATAAAGAGGTAAAGATTTTTCACAAAAGAAAAAAAATATTGTGAGAAGAAATATTTATTTACCCATTTTACAAGTAAAAATCGAATTTTAAATATTCACTCTCCTGACTTTTTCGGCAAACTGATTTATTGAATCATTTATGATTTTATTTGATTTTAGTTTTTCTAAAGTTTCTGCCTCTATGGACAATAGTGAGATGTCTGACAGCCGTTCTTGTCCCATCGAAGTTCTTAAGTAATTTTTTATTAGTTTTAATTTTGAAAAACTTCTTTCTGCCGTTGCGGTTGTAACTGGAAGGGTCAAGAATAAAAAGCATGCTGTGATTACCTCGGGAAAACTGGATGCAAGACTATTGAATTTTACTAGCAATAATTCAATGAGTTCTTTAATGGAATAATTTTTTAATTTCAGAATTTAAGCATGTTTTTAGAGCCTTTAATTGGTCACAAAGATTAAGTGAGATGTCTTTACTGTATTTAGCAGACAGTTTTCCGGAAGCGTTTAATATCTCTTCGCTTGAAGAAGATAGGAGTTTCTCCGGTTGTAATATTTCGAATATACTACTCAGGTTGCAAAGGCTCTGAAATCTTTCCGATGTAGAGTGTTACGCACGCTTAAGGCGAAAAAAAGAAATGGCTTTATAGAATTTTGTCATTTGTAAAATAAAATAAATTAGAAAGTTTTTATTCTTTTTCCTTACACACTTTGGGGGCCCCCGTGGCCCGGGGGTCAGTATAATTAATAAGGCAAATTCGGCGATAACTACGCCCCTGGTTCACACATAAAACTAAGTTTATTATAAATGTAATTAATTAATACTTTAGAGAAGGTAGGTACTATTATACAAAGCATCATCTAGGGTAGTCGCCTGCCTAATTCTGCCGCAAATCAGTAGTGAGTAAACAATGCTGTCTTCCGGTTTGAAGGACACCGCTGCCAGCGTAATCACTAGGTGAACGAGACATAACATCTCAAGTTATATTAATATTAAGTTAATTAATATTAAAATTGTTATAAATACAAAATATATATATATAATGTAACATAACAATGGTAAAAGAAAATTATTTTCTTAAATCTATTCCAAGTGGTCTAATGAAAACAAAGAACAAACAAATAATACAACAAACACAAAGTAATAACAACAAATATAAGAGAGTGCGATTTGAAAATAAAACATGTTCGTAAACATGTCAGTATTGTGACTAATGCAAAGATTTGATAAAACAATTTTCCACTCTGGCCTTTGCAAACGCAATTCAACCTCGGCATGACAGCATTGAAATCAAATCAGTGTAAAGGAATGAATCGCAATCGAGATTGCATACGTGCGGGACCGTTCTACAATTTTTTCAGAATTGCTTGTGATTTGAGATACCTTGTATGTATCTAAAATCACAAGCATTTCTGAAAAATACTTTGATTCGCTAAATTTATATTATTTGGATTTTCTGAAATAATTTTAAACAGTTATATAATATATAACGCAAACACTTTTGCCGTGCAATACATCATGCGTTTGGATATTTTTATAAATACCAGCTGTCGGGAAAAGTCCGGAGGGCGTATTAAAATGTACTGTGTAGAATAATATAAATGAGATGTTTTTAATGTATGTGCCTATAATTAGATGCAAAATCGTGTGGCTTTTGCGTTGACAATGACGAGTTTCCATATAGACTTTCATTCCCATTTCGACACATTTTTCTACCGCGGGGAAATGCCTACGCATACGGCGTCGTAGCACTTCTCAACTACTAAACCTACAAATATAAAACCATATCGTTCCTTTCGTGACAAACGCTTTTAACGTGGGCATCGAGGCGCTGTAAACATTGCCTACGACCCATCAGGCTGGCGCTGCAGGCAGCCCCATTCTTGGCCTAGAGCGATTCAATGAAGTCATCGAACTTACCCCTCCTGCCTTCTATAGATGAATGTAAATAACTTTAATCGTTCTGACGTTTAAATCATCAACCACTTTTATCCAATATCAATAGACTAGCATCGTTTCTCGGAACCTATTGTTAATGTATGAATATTATCAAGTTGGTTCATGGGTTAAGACAGATCAGCAGACGACTGATTATCTTTAATTTGGTGCGATGGCATAGCATCGACATGATTCATGTACGAAACTTAGTCATAATTAGCGTCATACGTCTATATAATATCACTTGTGATAAAATATAACCGAAGAAAGAAAGAAAGGTTCAAAATGACTCATGACATGTCATAACATCGTCACTAGCATGATAAAACGGAAGTAATAGTCTCAAATCAAATCATATCGCAATAAAACGCGTTCTGTTTGAAGCTAGTTAATAAATTTAGTTTGCCGGCCATGGAGCATTGAAAATTGTATCAAACTTCGGGAATAAAATATAAAGAATAAACTGGAAATCCAGGAAAGCAATTTAATATGTGATGTAATGCGTAAATAATGGTTTATAAGTCCTAATAACCGGCATGGAAACAAAAGAAAAGGTTCAAATAGCAAGTTATCATATCTTGTCACCGTTACGCTGAGAAGAAGAAGTAAATAAAATAAATATTTAGGTTATTTTATTCCGAGAGGATGAAATACTATTATCCGTATTTTTAATAAATTTGATGATCCCTTGGCGTAGTTTTTTGTAGGCCTGACTGCAGTGTGAGAAAGTGTGGGTTTGATCCATGTCACGAGAAATTTGTTGTATTGTGAAGTAAATAAATGTCTTTATGATAAATATTTGTTTATGAAATAATAGTCATTTAATGTATTTGTAATAGTCTTAGCATGGTAGTTGTGTTGTGCTTACGTGTCGAAAAATTTATTTATATAACTGTATAATGAAATGTTTACATATCTGGAAAATTAATAAATATTTTTATTGTACAAATAAGAATTGTTCATGGTGGTTATGCTTATATTTAATATATTCTTATCAAATTAGATATAAAATGGTTAGTGGAATGATGATGAATATTTTATTATAATTAAATAATTAAAATTCAAATTGTTACATTGTATTTACTCTTAAGAAAACTTCGTTAATTTCGTATAAATTAAACGGAATTTTGCCAAAATGAAATTAAGCGGTTATCCCCTTAACCTTAAATACCTTAAGCCGAGAATTAATTGATTTCACTTTATGTATTAATATAAAGGTAAAATAACTTTAATAACCGGCTTAAGGAGGCCTATCTTTCTATCTTTGGCTATTCATCCAGTTGATAACAACTTTTATTGTTATTTCTTATTAGGCAATGTAAATGCAACTAATTGTTGACTGTTTCAAACTTTTCAAAGTTATTTTATATTAATACTTGTTTTCATCATCACTTATAATAAAAGCAGATCTGCGTTAATATTTACAAATGTCGCTTTACGATTTCTATTTGCTATACTTAATTTGTGTATGTCTATGTTACAATTAGTAATGCATTATATTATCCAAGGCATTATACGCAATAATGGCTTTTCACTAATGGACAGCCTCGATTGAGGCTTTGACCGTTAATTAATTTTACAACAGTTTGCAAAGCGGAAATGAGGTGAAACTTCACGCAGAAATTGAGAAAAATGTTTCTTACCCGTTAAAGGTCATGATCACAAACTTCGATTTGACTAGATATTAAGTGCCTTTAATATAGATAGGTGTTAAATAATCATATGAGATAATCTTAATATATTTAACGCCATATAAAATTATATTCAGTTGCGGTTGTGTGAAAATTTTGACCGGTGGTAGGTCCTCTTTTTGCAGGAGACCGTCTGGGTGGGTACCACCGCGGTGCCTATTTCTACCGCGAAGTAGTAGTGTGTAAAACATTGCTGTGTTCCAGTTTGAAAGGCACCGTAGCCAGCGTATTTACTGGGTTAACAAGACTTAATACCCTTTGTCTCATGGTTGGCAGCGCGATAGCGATTCGACTGGTATTGCCAATGCCATAGGCCAAAGATTGTAAAGTATTGTCGGTGACCACTTCCCATCAGGCGGCCCGACTGCTCGACTGCCTGCGTATGCCATAAAGAAAAAAAATTCAATGAAATTAATAACACTTAAGACTCTCAGATTCAACAAGAACTTATAAATTCGAGCTAAAATTGTCAACAAATATATGTGTACACTAGTTTTTGCCCGCGACTTTGTCCGCGGGGTAAAATATAAAAAATCTGTTAGTATTCTTTATAAAGAAGCCTACCTAAGGTTACTTTCAGTTCCATAATCTATGTTATAGTGAAAGAAACAGACAGACAAACATAGGGATAAAACAAATGAAAAGATATACTCATTTAAAAACGTTTTATTTAATCTTACAAACAGACCCTCCAATTTTATTGATTGTATAGATGAGAAATCCTATTTTCTTTATAAATAACTGTCAAATAGTCAACATTAAACATAAAGATTTTTTTCTAGTTATGCCTTGGAACCAGTTTTATATAAGCTGTTTTGCTGTAGAGTGCAACTGACAGCTTTAGAGAAAAAGTCAATGAAATACGGGCGCAGAATTTATATTAAATTACATTTTAAATTCTACGACAACCTTTTTTGTCACTTGTCATCGCACCATAAACTTTAAAAAAGCGAGAACGATAACGAACGGCAAAATCTGACAGTATCAAACAAACATGGTTAAACATAAAGGGTATAGGAACTTTTGTAATTTCTCCATTGTTGTGAAAACAGTATAATACTCTAGGTAAGGTCCCAAAAACTTTAAAACTCCCCTCTCACTTAAAACTCCTCCCAAAACTCTTATTTATACATATTTAAAAATAAATTTAAAACTAAGCGATTTAAAAAATTAAACATGTTCACAAATATGTAAGTATTGTGACTGATGCAAAGATTTGATAAAACAATTTTCCACTCCGCCTTTTGCAAACGCAATGCAACCTCGGTATGACAGCATTGAAAGCAGCAGAATCAGCGTAAAGGATCGAGATTGCATACGTGCGGGACCGTTCTACAAATTTTTCAGAGTTTCTTGTGATTTCAGATACATATAAGTTATATACTCTGTTTTGCTAAATTTATTAAGTTAGTATTTTACATAAGTTATATAATAAATAGAGCAAATACTTTTGCCGTGTAATACAATATCCGGTGGGAAAATATTATACATATCGTTGGTTACATGTCGGGAAATCTCCGCAAGATGAATTAAAATATACTGCTTAGTATAATATAGATCAGGTGTTTGTATGTGCCTATCATTATATACAGAATTTTATTGTTTTTGCTTCGATGGAGACGAGTTTCCATAATGATTTTCATCCAGATTTCAACACCTTTTTTACCGTGGAGAAATGCCTACGAATACCTGACGGGGGCTAGGACGGGTAATGGCGGACTCGCACATAAGTAAAGCGCAACGTTGTTTCTTCTTGCTTCTTACGGTGGGGTCACAGGAACGATTTTACACTGCGACCTAAACAGCGCTGGCCGCCGAGGCATCCACTGGCCTATGATCTATTACACTTTAAGGTGCGTCGGAACACACGCGCTCTTATCTCGGCCGCTGCATAAAAGCAAGAGATATAAACCATAGTTCATCCCCGTACAGTTAGAAACTACAAAATTGCTAATGGCTTGCATCTAAAATCAAAATTTCATCGTTTTATGTTCATCAGAGACGATTTTTATATAAACTTTTATCCCCTATTTAAACTCCTTTTTTTTTATTCTTCCAGACTTATGTCTATAGTAAGCTTCATCTAACACAGAGTTCGCGAGAAGCTCCGTCCACGAACCAGGGTGGCCCACACTTTTGCTAAATGAAGGCCACACGCAGAAGGTACGTGAGTTAGAGCATTGTTTATGTCTCCTAAGGATCGTCGATGATCGGTTTACGGACCGGACGCCGACGGTCTGGCGACTGTATTAATCGTTTGCTGGGGCGGTGAGAACCGCCCTGGAACGCTGGTGTATCTAGTATACGCGGTGTGTATGTCGTTGTGCTCGTAAGCGACGGCAAACTACAGGTGAGTGTGTGCTATCCCTACTTGTGTGGTGTGTAGGTTGGATGTCGGGACCCCTGTTGGTTCCAGAGTCTTGGCGACCCTTCGTCGTCCGGGTCGAAGAGAACGTTTTACGGTCTACGCTTTTGACTGGACGCTTTTGGATCGCCGTGCGCATGATGCTTTTAACCAGCAGAGGTTGTTATGATCTAATAACTTTATCGATGTTTTTGCGCATTAACTTTTGAAAGTGTTCGCGGAGTGTTGGCAATTGCAGTCGCTGTGTAGGTCTACGTTACGTTGAGTACCACTGCGCCCCGGTGGCGCGAGCGGATGAATTTATTTTGCATCTGTAGTTGGTTTAGGAGTGTGGGGATGCGTGCGTGAAAGCTTGACATGCATAAGCCATGATGGGTCGTATGCATACCTTGTATAATAAAAGTTTATGTTTAAGTGACATTTTACTGGAGAATTCGTTAGGTGATGAGTCTGGTCCGAAACGAACAGCCTTTCTCCTAACATCACAGAATATGACTTTTGAACGAAGTGTTGCAGTCGAAGGTCCGCCTGAGTATTTGGCCTTCCTTTCCCATGGGATCGGTTGGCTTAGAGTTTAGTTGCCTAGTGTCTGGTGTTGGCCAGCGCGGCCTTATCCTGTCGCCTGGTTTCACGACCGGGGGTATCGATGTAATCACGATAATCAGACCGATGAAAGTGTATTGCTACACTTTTATCGGGATTGACGTCGATTCTTCATTACAAACCATTCGCTCAAACGATTGATCGCGTTCTGGAGCTTTTAACGATATAATTCGGTCTTAGTGACAAACAATGAGGCGGTGTCATCGGCGAAAAGTGCCAGATTACATCGTCGGGCTTTGGTATGTCACTTGTGTGAAACGTGAATAATATTGGGGATAGGACCGATCCTTGAGGGACGCCCGCTTGACGGACGGCTCGTGGACATGGTGCCATCGACTCGATATCGAAAAGGATTTGAGAAGTAGGCTTGGATGATGTGAACCAGCCTGTCGGCACTTTGAGTGTACAGCTTGTAAATAAAGCCGTTGCAGACTTTGTCAAATGCTTTGCGACATCGAAGAAGACGGCCCCTGTGATACGGGTTTGGATTGATGAAGACCCTTGATGAATTCCGTCAGGCGATAGATTTGGTCGGGACAAGTGCTTCGGACGAAAACCGAGATTGCTCGTCTGGGATGAGGTTATTGGAAGCGTGGTCTTTCAACCGAAGAAGGTGTATTCGTTCATAGTTTGCCCAAGCAATTGAGCAAGCTAATTGGAAGATAACTCGTGGGTAGGTTAGAAGGTTTGTTCGGCGGAATACCGATGACGATGGCTTCTTTCCAGGCATCAGGAAAAGCACATGTCGATAGTAAAATGTTGAAAATTGACCTACACACAGATAATGAGGGCCTGGCAAGTATTTTAACGTTCTATTGATATACGGTCTGGGCCTGGTGCCAACTGGGGTTTAAGACCCTAATAATTTCACTGGATCTCCTCCGGGTCTTGGCCTAAAATATCGCCCTCGTGGTAGGCAGCCCTTAGTTCGACTGGCGGTCACCTCCAATAGGTGGAGCCGCATCAACGCGTGCGCAAGATGGAGTACATTGATCTTCTAGCGTATCGGCTGAGCAGCCACCGGTTGACTTTGATAATGGCGGCATGGCGTCACGGGTTCCGACTTCATACGTCGAGCCACTGCCAATAGGCGGTGTGCGATAGCACTAAGTCTTCCGTCAGACCTAACCATGAGACTTTGCGATGTACTTCTGTCCTATCTCTGAGATCCTCTCTCTATCTATCCTCTAGCTGAAGTTGCCTAAAGCGAAATCGGTTTGAATCGCACGGATAGCGATAAAACGCCCGCTTGAGTGCATTTTCTATCAGGCATCGAATACTAAGTTGCGGTCACCCGAAACCTTGACTGTCCTTTCGAGTCGTCGATGGCTGATGAGTTATGCGTTAATGATACTGTCGATGGCAATATACGCTTTGTCTACACTGTCAATAACCTCCGGTAGGTTAGAGCAACTTTGGGGTCCATAGCCTTGAGTTTGCGTTCAAGACAATGCCAATTCGTTACGGTATTGTTCGTAGGGACCGCACCGGGCCTTGGCCCAATTTGAATAAGACCGGCAAGCGGTCAGAGTCTAACTCACAGAGTGCCTCTATCGATACGACATCAGGCAGAACGTCTCTAACTAATAGCAGGTCTTTAGTGCTAGGAACGCCTATGCCTAAGTCTGAATATCTGTTGGGGTCCCAGGAGCTATTATATTATATGTGATGGCTCCTCGGTTCCAGCAATTAAGTTAGCCATTTGTGTTTTGCGTAATCAATTCCATTCGGATGTTTGCTATTTAAGTCGCCTGCGATAATAGTTAATGGGCGAAGCAACTCTCAGGTCGGATCTAGTAACCTTTAGCTGGGGTCAGGTACACGGAAACACAGTACAAGCGAACTGACTATCCGTCCTCTAAGTTAGTTAATGTGGTGTTTCTAATGGTGCGATATGGGTGACCTTTTGTAGTATACAAGTGTAACCATAGCGGTCCTGACAACCTATCGTTTGTAATGATGTTATAGCCACTGATTGTAACCATCCACTGATTGATACCCACGACATTCGGTTTATAAAGCAAGGGCCATTACCGCTAGGCCACGGAGGTGGATGTAGAATTATAATCGAATATAATTTTTGCTTTATTTACGAATATTTCCAAATAGCGAGAACTTGGAACAATCAATTAGATTTGATGAAGCGTAAAACGTAAAAATGCTGCCCTGCGCCTCACATTTCATTTTTAACTGAAATATCACTTGTAATTCAATAAGGTAAAAGATGTGAGGCGTGTTTGATTCAATCGTATCAATCATAAGATTGGATCAAATTCGTGAGGTTATTTGATTCTATTTATAAGGTATGTACAGCGATATTCATGTATGAATTTAATTTTAAGATAATAAAAAAGGCGTGTTTATTGATTTTGTTTGAAAAATCTTTGATAATTTCTGATATTTCTTTTATTTTAATCCTTGAATGTGGATCGTCAAAGAAATGTTGAATACCTATATAATACAGTGTAACATTTATTCGTTAGTTTTGAGTATTTTTTTTTCTTGTCACAAGTAAGACGCTGGATAAAGTCTTTCCATCTCCAATGTGTTTATATAAGCTCATTTTATAAATTATCTAAAAATACGTTAAGATTTTTTTAGATTACAATTAAATACATATATATTTTAATTTTATAATATACGCATGAATTTTATAATATTCTTATCTAATGAGATATTTCGTATGTACATAGAATATTCAACGGAGAGATGCATTAAATTGTTGTATGAAGTTTATCATAAAGATAATTTTATAAATTCTAAATGAGTAAATGGAGCTCGTCCATTATTAAATAAAGTGATTATCCTCTTATCCATAAAATACCTCGGGCCGGTATAAAATTGTTTGGGCTTAATAAAGTTACATTAAGGTAAAGTTACTCTGATAAACTCGTAAACAATGTCAAATGTAAATTTCAGGGTACGGTTTAAAATTAGTTATTTAATTTGTGCCAACCACTTTGTTAAATTTGTTTCATTTTCTATATCCTACTAAATCTGTTATTATGAACATGTGTTTAACATACACAGTTCTGGTACTTCTTAATTAACTATCATCATAATATAACAACACAAACTGTTTACGAAGTTTAAACATATGATTATACCCTCGTTGCATTTAAAATTTTTGGGACCCTCGTTGCTGATGTGTTTTGCAGCATTATGGAGAGCGAATGATTATAGATCACCATTCCTTCTTCGTCTTTCTACTATGCGGAGATGGCAGGGAGTTTCGTAAAGTAGATTTTTTACTAGAAAATCGATATAGTCCATCGTTTTTGGGACACCAGCGTGGATTTTAATAAAAATCTCTGTAATGGTCTGTAATAAGTACTTAAGCTCAAATATTTAATTAAATATTTGATTAATAATTGAATATTACTTTGGTAAAATATTTTAAAGTTTGCTTAAGAAAAAGCAATATCACGTCGTTAAAATTATTAAAAGAGACGCATTTAATTTTAATTTTAATTTATTCTCAGTATTTTAAAAAAGTTAACTAACTGTCAATGAAAAGTTCGTTTCATGCTAAACATAAAATCTGTCATTGATACGATGGTGCTGAAATTGAATTTCAATTTAAACGCGACCCGTTTTACCAATTAAAACTTGTCGCTGCCCATTGCAATTCCACGTCCATAGCACTAGGCTACGGAGGAATTTATACTATACTATTTATTTTTGGAATGTACTTCAGCTTACTAATTCGGTAGGTTATGACTCTGGTACTCTGAAGGTTTACTGCTCGAGTATCTAGGACATATTTGAAATGATTGGTCTGTGTTAATTGATATTTTTACTGATATTTTTTGATATGTTAAACAAACAAACATAGAAGATTTGCCATCATTTGATTCTGTAAATGATGTAGTATTCCTATAGACGTTTTGTATTTATAATTTCATTGAGATCTGTCATTACTCCTTGACGTTTTACAATTATACATGTGAGTATTCAAATTAGCAAAAAAACATGCTATGAATCACTGCTCATTAGATTCATTAAATAATGTGTAGTTTACATGCACCCTTTTAGAAGTAATTTAGATAAATCAATTAAAGATAATTTCTATTACACTTACGACATGTACCAAAAAAATGTTAGATTGATAAATATTTTCACGAAAAGAATTTACTTACTATTCAACATGCTAAATTTCATTAAAAATTAGTTATTGCTATTACTAGTACACTCTAGAAAATTAAATTTCTATTATTGACGTTATTTTACAAAAATAATTATTTCAAATGCTAACTAACAGAAAGAACATAACTTGACATTTAACGTTACAAAATAATTTAGATGATTTATCCCAACTTTCTAAAGATGAAAAAAGTTTCACTTTAATTATTCTATTTTTAACAATGCTTGCAATTTCATAGAAATCATTTTACGTTATTGTAATTTTCGATAAACTCCGCATCAAGTTACTGATGCCGAGTTAATTCTGATAAAATTAATATTACGCTAAATATGAATTTCCAGTATTTACCTAAATTTTAAAAACGTGCCATCTAGTTACAAAATGTAACAACAAAATGGAACATACACAAGTATTTAAAACAGTTACTACAAAATTTACATAGATGGCGTTAAATCTTAATTTTATACTAAAAGATGCGCGTAACGAAAAAATGTTACACTAATTATTTCTATTGCTTGCGCGAATATTATACATTATTAAATAAAATTACTTTACGGATTTTATCGCGTTTATTTTACATTTTTAATTCCCGACGTTTCGAACACTTTCCAGCGCCCGTGACCACGGCCGCTGGAAAGTGTTCAGTCGAGATAAAATTCAAATAAACGCATAAATCAAACATGACAATAATGTTACATAAATTTTTTCTAACCCCGATAAAGTTTCACTTCAAAAACTGTTTTCGGCAGTATAGATAAAGTATGTCTACCATTCATTAAAACCACGAGACTACGTAATTCAAACAAAACTTTTAAGGAAAAACGCGAGATCGATATTAATATGTCTCCGAGTGACAGTTTTTTAAGAATGTTTAACTCAAGTTAAATTTCATCATAATTTCGTCTTAAGTTAAATTTCAGTACTTGGTTACTTAAAAATATATAATAAAAAGAAATAATACAGTTTAAAAATAAAAACAAAAATTGGTGGACGAACCAACATGAAAACATAGAAATGTTTATTCTAAAAAAATTTGAAGTTTTCTTAATTCTACTAGTACCAAACACGACTACAATGTTTAAAAATATATCTTTTTATATGATCATAAGATGGAATATCTTATAGTCCTTCTTATAGACAAAATAATTCCGAGTATTTTCGTAGCTAATATGAAATATTTGCTCAAACAAGAGTAACTGTTTGTATATAAAGTTATAATGCCAATAAAATCCTTCCCATATTTGATCCCCATGGCCATAAGCAAATGCTGAAACAAGCTAGCATTGTATTCGACAATTAAACCTTCAATAAATATTGTATCTAGGATCGTAAAAATGTATTATAACATAATTTCTTATCGTATAATAGATTTATATATATTTTACTAACTGTTACCCCGTATTCGTTCGCGTGGAATGTGTGTACAACTATAATATATATATATAAGATGTTTTTATTTTATGTACCTACAATTACACACAATAGTTGGCTTTTGTTTTGGCGATGACGAATTTTCATCTGAATTTATCACCACTTCAACCCTTAGTTCATCTACGTAGAGTTTGTAACTACAAAATTGCTATAAAACATGACTTCTGGTTCGTTTAGAGCATCTAGACACAAAAGTTCATCGTTTTGGTTTAACAGAGACAATAATAATGCAAACTTTTATCCTCCATTTCAACACTTTCAATCCGCAATAATTGATAGCCTATGTCCTATCTTAAAATTTATTTTATGTATATACCAAATTTACCTGAAATAAGTTCAATGGTTTAAACAATAAAGACGCCAGACAGACAGAATTTCATATTCATAATATTAGAATGGATTTTTATAATACAGACTATTTTGGGATATGTCGATATATATAAGACATGTCCTATCTTAGCCAGAGTTAGAGTAAGTATAAAGGGATCCTGTTTACAGGAGACCGCCTGGTACCACCGCGGTGCCTATTTCTGCCGCGAAGCAGTAGTGTGAAAACACTACTGTGTTCCGTTGAAGGGCACCAGTAGCCAGCTATGTTACTGGGTAAACGAGACTTAACATCCTATGTCTCACGGTAGCTACCACTGGTATTACCAATGTCTATGGGTGTCGGTGATCACTTCCCATCAGGTGGCCGACTGCTCGTCTGCCTGCGTATGCAATAAAAAAAATACTTCTGGAAAATATATAAATAAGATTTTAACCTGCAAAAGTAAAATAAGTAATATGTAATGAAAGAAAAGAATATATTCTTATAATTATACATGTTTAAAATTAACTTCTTTTCGAATTAAAACTTACCATCACAGATTGCTACTCGGATGTCGTCTAAATTTTATGTTTTTACTACCGAATAAATTGTTTGTGTTTTGGTGGTTTATTACTGTCTATACCTAGATTTTTTTAAAATAACGCCACGTTTAATTTAAGTTGTTAGTACGGTTTCCATTTTTGATTAAGTGTACTGTGTTTTTCGAACGAGCCCGTCTCTTCGATCATCCATTTATTTTACCTAAATTATGTGAATGCAGATCTAGTTTTAAGATTTTTATGTAAGATTTGTATATTTTTACCTGTAACTATTATGAGCTATGGATTTTGTTTTCAAAATTAAATATAAAAATAATATAGAAAACAAAACTGCTCAAAGTGTAAGCAAAGAACTATTCTACTCTTTATTACTAATATACTTATGTAAATAGATTCTGATGTGGTTAAATGTTCAATAGGAATTTTTATTCCACTTATCGTATTATTT